>JAYRBT010000001.1:108416462-108438693 GCA_036023395.1 Myiotriccus ornatus
AGACGGAACTTTGCACCTGGCAGAGGGTTAACCACGGACAGTAAGGACTGTGGCACAGGGTGGACTTCCTGCTAGCACGTCTAACCTATGGTACTCTGACATGTGGTTGTGTGTCCAATCATGAGTTGTTATGTTTATGCTACACCAATGGTGTGTGTACATGTGTGACACCCAGAAGTGTATAAAAGTAGAAGCACTGTTGGAATAAAAGGTGCTGGTATCCCTGAACACCGTGCCGTCCTCCCGCCCCGACCGATGACATCTACTATCAGAAGCTGCCTTTATTTTCCCATTTTTATTGAAGCCTTTGCCATGCTAATCCATGACTGCAAAGCTCCCAAGCACACTAGGCTAAAGTCAATGGGTCATTGATAAAATCAATCAAAATTAGAATTAAAATTTCATAGCAGACTCCACATGCAAAAGATTTAAGTTGCTTTCTGATTTTAACAAAGTTATTCTATAAAGTCTTTCTTCTTATATGCCAGATGATAACATTGAGAGTTGATGAGGAAATATGCCCTATATACCACATTATTGTCTGCATTAATTACATGAGTAGTTAATTATTACTTAATATTTGAAATATTGAAATATTAATTTCAAAAAAAAGTCTTCTCAAACTGTACTTTTTTTTATCTTCAGTTGATTTGTGGGTGGAGCATCCTGCTATACTTTGTCTAGGTTAGAAGAACCTTTTTTACTATGATTAGTTTTCCTAAGTTCTGCTCATTTGTGGTTTTAACTCCTATATTTTGGCTGGAAGAAAGACTTCATAACTCATTTCTGATAAGAAAACACCATATGCTATTGTTACTGATGAAAGGTACAGGAAACACATTAAAAGTTGTTTGCCGCTCAGTTTCATGTAATAAACTCAATTCTGCTGTCTACATTGAATTTGTGGGTTAAATAATATTCCCTTATTAAATTAAAGACCCTTGCATACCAAAAGAAATGTTAACTGTCAAATAAGCAAAATTTTATATATTGGTTACTTGGGAAAAATAATGCTAAAACAATTACATTTAAAACATCTCTCCTTTTGCTTTCCCACTTAATGACCCTAGAATTTTTACAGCTGGAAAATGAGTTATGTGTCACCCTATATTATTGAGACATTATCACACTACTGAAGTTGTTGGCAGATAAAGAATCATTTTTATAGATAAGAAGTTAAATTCAATTTGAAGACTAAACTTCTTTGGTATAATAGGACAACTACATGAAACTGAGCTACTCTTACTGCGGTCTCCATCTTTATCTCCTGGGCCTTAACCTCAAGTTTATATATGAACCCACTGAATTTTTCTGATAAAGTTTTGAGGCAACTTTGACTGAACTGGAATGGAAAACAGCACAGAAACACAAGAGAAAACCTAGAAGGTCAAATATAAATATTTTAGGCTATTTCAGTTTTCAAGTTCCAGAAGGAAAAAGAAATTTATATTTATATATATATATATATAAAATATATATATTATTGCTAGGCAACCAGTAGTAGGACAAGAGGGCATGGTCTTTAGCTGTGCCAGTGGAGGTTTAGGTAGGATATGAGGAAAAAAATTTTTTACAGAGGGGGTAATCAGGCATTGGAACGGGGTGCCCAGAGAGGTGGTGGATTCACTGCCCTGGAGGTTTTTAAGATGAGACTGGATGTGGCACTGAGTGCCGTGGTCTGGTAACCACAGCAGTGTTGGATCAAGGGTTGGGCTTGGTGATCTCAGAGGTCTTTTCCAACCATGTTGATTCTATGATTATCTATTAAACTGTTAAACCATATCAACATTTTGATTTTAACTTCTAGCACAGCTGTAGAGAACAGAGATTTTAAGAAGGCACAGAGGCAGTTTAACCTTTATGAGCACAAGGCAGTACTTTCTAGATAAAGTGGAGCTGACAGACTTGCTGGCACAGTTATGATTAGCTATACATCACCTATCATTCAAGTTGACAAAAAGATTTTTATTCAAACTTACTGAGGTGTGGGGGTTTTTTGGGTTTTGTGTTGTGTTTTTTTTTCTGTTGTTATTGGCATCTAGATTCATCCTGGAGGCTATCAGGAGCTCTCTAATGCTGCACCAATTGATCTGCAAAGCATCAATCTTCCCTGCTTCAGCAGGTCATCACTGTTGTGCACAAGGTTTAACAAGGGCTTGATAGACATTTCAAGAGTTTAATAAGCAAGATAAACATTATAGAACTTATAATATTGATAACTACAAAACAAGTTCTCCCTCCTTATGTTGTTCTTCCACTGTGTTTTAGAAACTAGACCCTCGAGAAAGCTGAAAAACATGCAAAAGAATGGATACTTGGACAAGTAATAGCACCAGGAATCCAATGTCAGTGATGCAGCTCTAATTGCAGTGCCAGCCTGAGCTGTTACCACAAACTAGAAACACATCATTCCCTGGTCATTTTTTGATCATAAGAATTGGTCGCAACTTACTGCCTCCTCAGTCCCATGACTGCCATCCCTACAACTGCGTGTTTGCAACGTCATGTTACTCTTTTAAAAGATACAGATCCATATGTATGTACCATGGCTGAAAATTGCTTTAATCTTTTGTAGGGGAAGAGTAACAGGAAAAAATGGGCAGTATGATGGCAAACAACTGAAAACATACAGAGAAGCTAGAGAAGAGGAAAAAATAAATTGCCTGAATCAGACTTGGACAGCAACTAAGCAGGGAATCCTCACAGTGCCAGACTCTTCCTGGGCTGTGTATGAGTGCAGAGAGGAAAGGACTAAAGTGAAGAGCCTAAACCAGGGATTTATCTCTCCCTGAATAACCAACATCCATGCAGGAGATATTAGTCAGGCCCATGAAGGAGTTCCTAGATCTGAAGGCTTTTGCCAGTGAGAGATGAGTCACAAAACACGAATTACAGCCTCAGACGAGCCCTTTTTACTCATGAGAGGGAAGGGAGCTGTTGTAAGAGAGGAAGTTCTGTCACTTCTCTGGGATAAGGTAGAAAATAAATATACAGTGCTAATAGCTGACATTTGAAGTACAGAGGTGTTGTGCCTGCTCTCTCTGTGTGGCACAGGAGAGGAGATACCAGTGCAAGAGGGAAGAAGAGGAAGTGTCCACATGTTCTTACTGGGGACACAACTGGCAGTCACCATAAAAGGGAAATGTTTCAAGATTGCAGCATAAGATTTAATTGTGACTCAGAGCTTCTGGCACGACGCCTGCCTTCTTCCTCCTCTTCCCCACCCCACATAATGACAAAAATATTATTATTCTATTAGCTAATACCTCTAATTATTACTCACAAGCTCTTTTTCATTGTGCTTTCATGGGAGCAGTACATAGATTCTTCTCGCTCAGCAGCAGCACTTTCTAGGGCAGAAATATGAACATTGTTTAGAATACTCTCAGAAAATTGCAGACATCAGAGATTCATTGATCATGAAGCCCATTTTTCTGATAAGGGAGGTTTAGTCCCAAAAGCACATTTTCTAGTGTTTCATACAGAATAACGTTAAAAATACCAGTGGTGAATCATCTTCCAGATTAACTCAGGAGGCAATTCCTCATCAGAATACACTTTTGTGTTTTGTTCTTGTGATTTATTTTTTTGATAGACCAAATTTTAATTTATTTTAGTCTTAGCTACATCGACTAAATTTTGATTTTTTAATTTTATTCTTAGCTATATCTTCCCACAAGGCATTAAATAATTCTCTTTGCGTGCAGCTAGCAACCTTCACACATTTCTCACCCATCAAATCTTGCACACTCATCATAAGACTCATCCTGCTGCCTCCTCTTCACGCTCCCATATGGCTGAGGCCTTACTGGGGGGCCATTTGTGATGCAGCATCAGAACCATATGTGAATCTCTGAGCAGACGACACGTGGGGTCCCAGAGCAGGAGGGAGGCAGGAAAACAGAGCTGTAGCTACTTGTGTGCTGTTCAGTTGCAAATGAAGGCATTTTCCCCTGCTCCTCCTGGAAATGATGGATCATCCTTCACACATAAGCAAATGTGACATCTTTTTGACCTGATATACATTCTTTGTTATACGAACCACACAGCACCACAGCAGACACTGAACCTGAGCAGATGTGAGAGGTTTATCTGAACACCATTTCTTGCTTTCCTTAGTCATCACAGACCTAATTGAGTACCATTAATCCATCTCCTAAATCCTCACCATCTCCTAGTAATTAATTTGTTGTTCTTTGCTAAATTCTCTCTAACTGATCAATATCTTTCTAGTTAGCATACTGCTGAGTGCTGTCCAGTATTTCAGAGGCAGTCATGAGAAAAGCACTGTTATTGTATATTGGACCATTACTTGTTTGGCGATTTTTATCAGCTACTATTCTCATAAAACACCTCAAAATTCTGGAAAACTCTCTCTTGGCATTATAGCCTTCCACCAGGGATTCATCAAAGCCAGCACAATTTCACCTGAGCCCTCTGAATTACTCCCGCATCCAAATTTTAACAAACGGGTGCTTTGTATTACAGACAGGATAAGCAAATAACAGGTGAAGCTTCGTGGTGAATGCTAAAATCTGTTTGCATTGCTAGTTATTTTAAGTGTGATGACTGAAAAACCTCTGCTCTGCCAGCTCAGAAAGGGCATTCTCACTTATTAGCAGCACAAAAGAGCACCAAGTGCCTTCTGATTACTCAGTGCCTTTTGCTCCTTTAACTTCCATTTTAATTTTCTCTCACTGTTTGCTCCAAGCACACTTTATGGTGCTTCCGTTATTTAGGATTGCACAGACAAGAAATTCAAGAATCCTGTAACACAAAATACTAGTTAAAAGACACTGCCGTTTTTTCCCCTTTGTTCCAGTTACGTATGTGCTCATAAAAGGTCACATATCCTTGACACAGGTTTTCTCCTCTTTTTATGTTAAAAGCTACATAATTAGTAGAAACACACAAATATCTAAATCTGAGAGGATAGGGAAGATATTGGACATCTGTCAGTAATTACTACCTATAAACTGGAGTGTTTATTTTACATGTCACAGATGCTCTTTTCTAGACATTCTTGCTGCTTGCTATGAATAGCTCCTGTGTTGTACCACTCAGATATATTTACCCAGAGGGTTGTGTGTATATGCAAACACGTATATATATTTATCCATCTGTGTATACAGATAAATACATATGTGTGTGTGTGTCTGCATGTGTGTGTACATGCATGTATATTTAAATTTACAGGTTTATGCTACCCAGACGTGTCTTACTTTTGCAATTTTTCTGTTCAAATTATTAGAATTTATAATTTTTAATATTTTTCTTACAGCTTCAGGTGCTACGATTGTGACCTCACTTGAGAAGCTCATATTTCATTAACAAACATAAGCAGATTTCTAACCCTTGAGGTGGAAACCTTGAAGACATGAAACAACCCTGAAGACATGAAATAAATGAACATCAAAGATGAAAAAATAACAAACATGGAAATAACATAGTAGTCTTAAAAATTGCACTGTTTTAAAATCCCTACTTTTTTGACTGACTTCTAATTTTTATTAATACTTGTTTTTCCTACATTCTGGTCGGTATCTATGATGCTTTCCTGAAGCAGAAAGCTACTGTCACATGGAGAACTTCCTTTGCTTCCACAACATGCAAAAACAACAGTTGTCATCAAAAACAGTGTAATCCACCTTGGACTTTCTCCTAATAGGCAAGGGTTTAAATGTCTTCTGTGAGTCATATACATGATCCAGTGTAAAGAAGTATAAATTTATCTTGGTGAATATTTGGTGAGATGCCAAAAAGATAATTATTTTTGATTTATTGGATTAATTAGCACCTGAGTTTCCAGTAATTCAGTATTTTTGCTATTTGATGAATAACACATCTAAAAGTATACCAGCAAAGGTACCCAGCAAGTTTTTAATCATTATTAATCAGTTTCCTGTGAACCAGGAATTTCATCAGCTGATGACATTTAGGTAAATGAAATCATCACCTAAATCCTACTTTTTTACCAGAGTTGTCAAAATAGGACATAGAGGTCTGTAAAGTGAATTTAAAGATGACCTAATCGATCTTTACAGGATTTTTTTTTCTTAATCTAAAAGAAGTCCCATCCTCCCAGAAACCTCCCCACCTCCAATATTTTTCTGCTTGTTTAGAATATCCTACATTTATACCTTTGCACATAGTAAACTAGAGAGAAAACATAGTGAAGGAAGGGAACAAATTGCCTGCAATAGAAAAACAGCACTGAAAACTGCAAGTAGCACCATAGGGAATTTGAACTTGCTGCTTCAGAGGTTTGGGGGAATGTGACAGTGAGATAAATCTTTGCATAGTTTCAAGGGAAATACTGCACAGTTGGACCAAGATGTGCTGATCCTGATGTTCTGACCTTTCCAGATAGTCCTGGGGCAACGTCCATCCCTGAGGTGCAGATACAGCTCTATGATCCTCCGGAGAGAGCACACAACTGGTGTGTCACCTTGCCAGCAAATGGTACAGCTTCCTCTTATTTTTTGAGAAGTGTCATCAACACCTTATTGTGTCAATGGCTGCTTCCCATGGAAGGTGATGCTGTGGCTAAATGTTTCATTGTGTTATGGCTTAGCAAGGTACTCAGTAGTAGTCACAAGGCCCCAAGGACATTTGAAGCACTCATATGTGCTGGAAGCAGTAATCTGTGCAATAATGATAGCAATGTATAAAATCTATTGGGTTTTTATTGTTTGATGCTTTGGAATATTGAAATCTGTGACAGAGCATCAGTGCTGAAGTCCTGTGGCTATGGGCATTGAGAACTGTGGGGAATTAACAGAGAACAGGTAGGTGCTCTGTAAACTTTAGGAGAGGTCTTTAAAAAGTATCACAAATAATCTGGAATTCTAAAAATAAATTCACCTTTGCAAGGTGAAAAGAGAGTCTGACACAACATATTTCTACATGCTGAATTAGGAGCTGGACCAGAACAGATGAATTAGAAATTAAATAAAGAATATCTGCACTTATTAATGTAACTTTTAATTCAGGCAAAATCAAGGGCCCAATTCTTGATATTGTTGTATTTTTCACATCATAGAATCATAGATACATTTCAGTTATACAAGAGTACTAAGATCATCAAGTGCATTTGCTAATCCAGCACTGCCAAGTCCACCACTAAACCATGTCGCTAAGTGCCCCATCTTCACATCCTTTAAATACCTCCAGGGATGGTGACTCAGCCACTTCACAGGGCAGCCTGTTCCAATGCCTGGCAACCCTGTTCATGAAGAGATTTTTCTCAATATCCAATCTAAACCTCTCGTGCCACAACTTGAGGCCATTTCCTCCTGTCCTGTCACTTGTTACCTGGAAGAAGAGACCAATCCCCACTTTGCTACAACCTCCTTTCAGGTACTTGCAGAGAGCAACTAGGTCTCCCCCGAGCCTCCTTTTCTCCAGACTAAACAATCCCAGCTCCCTCAGTCGCTCCTCATAAAACAGAACTGACCCCAGTCCTGAACCCTGGGGAACACCCCTAGTGACCGGCTACCAGCTGGATGTAACTCCATCCCCCACCCGCTCTGAGCCCGGACATCCAGGCAGTTTTTCACCCATCAAAGAGCACACTCACACAGGCCCTGATGAGCCAGTGTCTCCAGCAGAATGCTGTGGAAAGTGGTGCCAAGACTTTGCCAAACTCCAGGGAAACAAAACCCGCAGCCTTTCCCACACCCACTAAGCGGGTCACCTTGCCACAGAAGATCAGGTTATTCAAGCAGGAGCTGCCTTTGCTAAAGCCATTCACAGCAGTAGACAGAATCACACTGATGTAACAACAAGTGAAATGAGAGAGCAGAATCAGAACGTAAGAGCATAAGTTCATCTAAAACAATTTAAAATGGAGACAAAACTGAAGGCACTGATTGGGCAGACCTCTCCAGTATCACAAAGATGAAGGATTTTTTATTATGTAAACACTGAACGCCTCAGAGAAATGCTGACATGAATAACATTGTGACGTGTTTTGACAGTTTTTGTAAAAATCAATGCAAAATGCTTGATGTAGGTTTCCTTTTTTTACACTATTTGTACCATGCTATTTGAGATAACATTAGATTGGGAACAGACTGGTAGGTTGACTGGTAGAACTAGGCACAAGGAAACATGTTTATGAATACATTAACATTTGTGAAACCAATATATTGAATTACCAGGCACAACAACTTGACATACTAGAACTTAACAAAAATTAGAACATTAGCAGAAATTAAAGCTTATTAGCTTTGGGGAAATAAACATTACACCTGGTCTACAGATATTACACAAAATAAAATCATGTTAATTTCTTATTTAGGTCAATAGCTCAATTTTCATTGTACACTTGGGCTCCCAGAAGCAATCTTTCTAACCTAAAATTTTGTATCAAAAATATTCCCTTAAAATCAGGAAACATAATACACACATATTTAATTTTTGCTTTCTATTCTCAGACTCATCACCTACAGAAGAAACATTCATTTTACCACAGCTCTGATATTTCTTTTCGTAAAATAAGTCAGTCAAATCTGTGACCTTAATTTCCGTAAGTAGGAAGGTATAGCTATCTGTGTTTAGGCCTAGCCTTTATTGTAAAGAAAACTTTCAAAAGCACCTGAAAACAACTAAAATTATGACTGGAACTTAATTCATGCTAAGTGTTCCCCTTGGAACGGTTTCAAAGTTCGGTGTGATATGCAAACCCTTTGGAATGCCCATATTTCACCTTCAGAAGCCAAAGGTAGTGTCACATGGCCCACCCCTCATCCAGACAATGTCTCTGCCTGTGACACACACAGGACCTGTGACCAGGTATCCAGGGCAGGCTACGCACACCATACAGCTCCAGCCAGGTGGTGGCACATCCAGAAATCCCATGGAAATTCATGAAGATATTCTCTAGTCAGACTCTATTTTCCAGGGGACAGTGAGTTGATGCCACCAGCACAGTACAGCTATGTGAATCTGGGCAAGCTATGGCATTGGAAAAGGACAGGTAAAAGGTTTTCCCAGAAGTATTCTTTTTTTTTTCCTCCTTCTATTCCCCTCCCCTGCGTGGAAGAAACTGTATTACTGAGATCTAATTCCAGCCACTTCAAAAGCAGAGGTGTAGCTCGAATTCCTTCTCCACATTCTTATTTTGGTGTTGGAGGTAAAATTTTGGGTGCAGATTTTGACCCCTGCTGCCTTAAGCAAGCGGAAGTCAGAGCATTTCAGCAGCACCTCTGTTAAGATCCCAGTTTACAATTACTCAATGCTAGAAAATGTACTGCACTTCTATTTCTTTGTCAGGCATGGATACATCAATTTTTCTGAATGTGATAATGTCTGTTATTCAGTGTTTTCCCAAGCAATGGGATGAGAAAAAGAATATTACCTCTGTGATTTGAATCGAAAAAGTTCTTTTCATCAAGAGCTACTCATTTTAACATTCTACACTCCTTGCTAAAGAACGAAGTGAAATGTTATCTTATGTGACCAAAAAAAAAGTGAATAAATAAATTTTTACACACTCACTGCACACACGATCATATGAAGATCCTAAGTTAGAGAACAGTTAGGAAATTGATGTGCTTATTATAAATGTTTAATAATGCAAATAATTTATCATCAGCTGATGCCTTTATATACTGTCACCTCTTCATATGAATCGCTCATGAAAGCTAAAAAAAAAAATTAGAAATAAATGCATACTTTTAATAAATAATTTTAGACAAAAATACTTTTAAATTAATTAAAAATATACATAAAAAGTGTTGTACCTAGAGTAGATATAGTTCTGGATTGTCCGGTCAAGATTGTAATTTGTCTCCCAGCTTCTCCAAAGTTCAAAACTGGGTTTTTGGAAACATAAACTGATGCATTTGCAGTTACAACAGTTCTCTGCATTTCACCAATACATTATGAATAGCCATAAATAATTAAAACTAAAGTAGCAAATAGGTTAAGGGTGAATTTTGTGATAAATTATCCTGACTTTTAAAATTGTAGTTGCTCATTTATAAGCTTAGTAGTAGATCTCCCAATAGTTACTATAAATTAGAGAGTTTCAGTTAATTAGTGGCTACCAGATGTCTCCCATATTGTTTTTTCTGTACAATAGAAAAACACTAACAATCATGGAAAAATCAATGCAAACAAATGAATGAGAGCAAAAGAGTTCAGCCAAGGCATTCTCCTTGATTCATGCCCAAACCTACCGTATGTTCTTTAAAAATCAAACACAAATTACCGTGATTTATAATGCTCCTTGGACAAAAAAAGCACCAGTTGCATGTAATTACATTCTGTTGACACTGTATATCTCTGTAAGGAGGAGTTCACTGAAATATTTGCTTTTAGCACTATTAGCTTTTTTGGTCTCTGGAAAAAAAGTTCAATCCAGAATTATTGTCTATTTTTCCTTGGTCTCCATGTCAGTAGCTAACTATAAAACAAATTTTTGTTCTTCCTCAGCAATTTCTTACTGTTAAAGAGAAGAATGAAGGGGAGTAGGCTGTAGCCTTATTCTTGTTTTCCATTTTGTACACAAAGTGGTGAAAGGATGAAGGGAGATCTGTAGAATGAAATAGCTGGAGTGGAGGGTCAAATGCAAATGAGAATCATACACGCCTTTAGAGTAGCTCCAGTTTGATCCTATGGGCTGGTCTCCTATTTGCAGTTAGCGCTCATCTGGGGCCCTCCCAGGGTAGCTTTTTTTAGTTTTGTCCAAATTGTCATCTAAGCCCTCTGAAACTTCTCCATAGTGCAAATCATGTAACAGCAAGCATGGGCAGCCAGGATATGAACTTCAGAGGAGTACTGAACCAAACTAAAATACTCATAGTTGCGCATTTCCCTGTAGAGATGGTAGAAATCTACCTTTAGTATAGAATGACCATGTTCTGGACATGTTCTTAGGTGCATAACATCATAGGGGTATGTTTAAGCAGCCTGAGAACATAACAGATTTTCAGAGTCTGCATCCAAAGTAGCTCATCACAGTTTGGAGTTTTCATTTCTACTGCAGCTTCTCAGCCACCCCTGTAGGGAGTTGCATGGTCAGGTTATTAAGTGGCCACTAAGAGAGGAAGCATGATAAATTTACCTAAGGTGGAGATCACACTGTACCCTGGGGCTATTCTGTTGCAACCAGTGCTAAAAACACAAAGGAAGGTTCACTGTTTTGCCAGTATAGTCCATTGTTTTGTTCTCAGCACTGCATGACATCAGTCACAGCAACTTGATAAGGTGGGCTGACTCCTCCGTTTAGAGTGCCAAAGAAGTGATTACTGGCTTTGGTTTGAAAGAAGAAGAGTTTTACTATGCATGTATAATGTATTCTGACCCAAATGCCTAGGATGAATATCACCAGAGCTTTAAGTTCTGAGGGAATTTTCTCCTATAGTTCCCTTCATAAACTAGGTTGCTGCTCTGAGATCAGAGAATTCCCTCAGGCCACAACCTCATGTATCTCTGGATGCCTCCTATAGGTGATGGACATTCTTTGAGATTCAGAAAAGAACAACAACAAAGAGTTGTACTTTTTTAAGCAAAATAAAACAATTTTAAAGTAAAATATTTAAATACAACAGTAAAATTGTTCAATGTGATTATTTTTAGTTTCAGCAGCAGCAATTTTTACTTTTAGCTTGCAGACTGGTTTTGAAACCAAAGTTAACCTTTCCTTAGAGCTTGCTCTAAGTCTGTTCGGTTCCTTTGCACTTAATGGATTCATTCCTGTCACCTGAATTTTGCTCAAAATGAAACAGGTAACAACTTAAGTAGGTACTGTCTGACTCTTGATACAAGGAAAAAAAACCCCACCAGAATTCTGTGGTAAAACATATTCAATTAGAAAGATATTAAAATTCAAATCAAGAGGGTAATTGGGAAAGAAAATGATGTCTCTGTATCATAAATATCGCTATCTGTTAAATTTTAAGTGAATCAAAGATGTTCAACTACAGAGAATACTTGATATTAAACTATAATCAAGCAATTACATAATTTAATTTTAGACCAAATGGCAGAAGAAAATTGACCTCTTTTTTTTTTTCTTTTTAAATGTGGGTGTTTACATATTTTGAGCAAATTATATGAAATTATATGAAAAAAAATAGAAGAATATATACAACTAACTTCATGAAAAAAATCAAATTTTCTCCAAACAAGGAATTATGAAGTCCTTCAGTATGTGTGCCTAACACATGAATTTCTGATAACATACTGAAGTTTTAATGAAGCTGAGACTTCCTGGAATAATAATACCTACTGCTTGGCAGGCTTGCAAGAGGGTAAAAGCTAAAGCTTAATGCCCAAATTGATCTTGCCATGCACTACTGGAGCAGGAACACCCAGAGCTGTAGTCCTCCTTTCCTCCTCAAATGACTTTCAGAATTCAAAGACTTGATTTAAAAAATAAAAAGAGAGAAAAAATAAAAAAGAATAAACTCCTATTCAAGAGTAGTTTGTGTAGGATATAAGACAATCAAAAAGTAACATTTAACACAGAAATTAAATTACAGTTTCAGTTAAAAACCAAGCATAGTATACTTTAAATAACTCTCTCCTGGAGATAGCCCTGTATATCACAGTTATTACAGCATCGTAATAAAACTATGAAATTACAAGTGAAAGGTTGCCAAGAGGACCGGTTAAGTTCATGCCATTTCCCATTCGTGTTATATCCTTGGCATGAGGGTGGATTGACTGGAGAAAAGCAGGGGTTACACTTTTCATCTTTCTCAGTTTACACAGGAGAGTTCATTGTTTTCTGTCTCACAGCTTTCTTAGGAGTTTACAGATGGTTTGTTTTCAAACTGGGAAAAAATAAATCTTTTCATTGCACTTCAGCAGAAGCTACAGATAAAAAAAAAATTCAGTACTGAAATGTCCACAATTTTAGAATTCTAGCATTTCAAGCATCATATACCACATCGGAAATTATGCATATGTGTATGCAGTCATAACATGAGCACAGGGCTAGGTACTGAAGATGGAGATATTCATAGTCTATTTTCTCATAGAAGAGATGAGGTCTTATTTTCTTCTGGTTATTTTTGCTGCAGTCTGAAGCAATGTCCTTGATATCGGCATTAATGTATAGAAAATCATAGCAGCTGAAGGCAGGACATTGCACTGATTGTTTATTTTCATGTTTTGGCTGTAATGGACTTGACTGTGCAGGGTGGTAGATTGGGAACAAAGGTCTGAGTGCTCCTTAAAGAGCAAAGCATCTGCCTGAGATGCCTAGTTTATCATAATTTAGACAGAAAGAGGCTTTTTGTCATCCATTTCCACTCTCTAAAATTAACCATGCTATGAGTTTCAGTGTCTATAGCATTAGCTGAATATAGAATAGTTGAAACACAGAATCACAGAGCAGACTGGGTTGGAAGGGACTTTTAAAGATCATCTAGTCCACCGTCCCTGCTGTAGGCAGGGGAATTTATCACTAGGACTAGGTCAGGTTGCTTAGAGCTCCTTCCAGTCTGACCTTGAACACTTCCATCTACAACTTCTCTGGGCAACCTGTTCTCAACACCCTCACCTTAAAAGTTTCTCCCTTACGTCTAATTTAAATTTACCCTCCCTTCAGTTTAAAAGTGTTATTGCTTGTCCTATCACTACAGACTTTGATAAAAAGTCTCTCTCCATCTTTCTTAAAACCCTTTTTAAGTATTGAAAGGCTGCAATAGTCTCCCTC
Source organism: Myiotriccus ornatus (assembly GCA_036023395.1). Classification (NCBI taxonomy): domain Eukaryota; kingdom Metazoa; phylum Chordata; class Aves; order Passeriformes; family Tyrannidae; genus Myiotriccus; species Myiotriccus ornatus. The sequence goes on from JAYRBT010000001.1 coordinate 108,430,135, forward strand.
GAGCCTTCTCTTTTCCAGGCTGAATAACACCTACTCTCTCAGGTTCCCTTCATAGGAGAGGTGTTCCATCAATGACCATTTCTTTTCCCTCCTCTGGACCCCCTGTAAAGTTCCGTGTCTTGTTCTTGCTGGGGACACCAGAGCTGGAAACAGCATTCCAGGTAGGGATCTCACAAGAATAGAGTAGGGGTAGAAAATCACTTCCCTTAACCTGCTGGTCACAGCATATCTGAACTACAGCGACTGAGACTTAGGAACAACAAATCATGAAAACCATCAAATCTCAACATAAAAATATGCATGAGCATAGAAAATGGCATGGGAAATATAAAACACACCTGGAGACTGAACTAGATTTCTCCCATTCTAAATAATGATACCATACAAGCCATTTTTAAGCTTTACTGTAAACTGTTATTTCACTCTCTTATTCCTCACTTTCTGCTAGATTCAGACAGCTAGCTGTTTTAAATCTGCAAAACTGAGTCCTTATTTAGATATAAGAACATGTGTTTTCACTTTTTTTTTTTTTTTTAAATGGGAGAAACCACTATTTCTCATATTTTACATCCATTTTCTCCCAGATGGCACATCTGTTTGCTGTGCTAAGCTGGTTTCTTTCTGCTTCATATTTTGATCGGAAAAAAAAAAAAGATAATCAGTCATACCTTAATTAATTTTATCTCATTAAGGCATATACTAACATCAACTATTTCCTATTTATCTCTGCTTCTGATATCTTGCTAATCATTTGTTCTCCTCTAGTCCTGCAGTGATCACTACTAGCATGGCAGAGGGAAAGAATAAGACTAAACTTGACTCTCCACCGCCTTGAAAACCAGATTGCAAGTACTCTAAGACATATACCAGCTCTCCTTCAAATGATTAAAAAACCCAGTCACAATCAGTATTTCCCCATTATTCTACCAAATAAATGGAGGAAGATATCAAAAGAGACTCATGCATATAAATAGACTGCAGTTTTCATGTTAGCATGGTATTTTGTCTCATTTAATTTAAGTCATGCTTGTAGTCAATCTGCCACAGCAGAATTCTGTGCCTGCCCTCTGCTCCCCGACTAAAACTGACTAATGAAACAGTAGCTCTGGTCTCATCTGTAGGTGGCACATCCAAATTCTTTTTTCTTTACCAAACCCAAAAAAATCCCAGACAGAGATAAATGCAACAGCTATTCCATACAGTGGTAAGAGCAGAATGGGCCAGGTTATATCTCCTGGGTCTTGTGTCTGACTGGCATAAGCTCTGTTCATAACAATGACATGAGATCAGCCCCTGAGAGTATGGAGTTTGGAAGCTAGTGTTTGGGCTCCTGCAGCAGTTGTGAATAAAACTGAGAGGAAAAATGGATCTTTAAAAGGTACTGTTTTATCATTGTTCACTATCTTGGAACCTTGCACCTGCTGTGGGTTTTTATTTTGTAATTTTAAGTCACAGTAGGGCACTGGAAACTTCCAGAAAAGTAGGATTCATTATTTATATTTAAATAAGTAATTATGGATGTGGCCAAAGTGCTGGTCAATACAATCAATTAATAATGTCCAATTCATATGTGTCTAATTTAATAAGAAAAAAATTCCAGGATTACTTGAGCTTACTGTGGAACTGTAAATGAAATAGAAACCTGCAAATCCCCAAAAACTAGAGCCTTAGAGAGCTAAGATCAAACCTACAGGATCATATGCATTGAATACAGCCTTGAGTTTTTCCAAACGAGTTCTACTTTCCCCTTACAGTATGTTCTTCTCTATTAGAGCAGGCTTACACAGAGCTCCATCTGAAGGAACTTCCTCATTATTGGGTTTCTGTGAGCTGGTCCTTTGCCATTTAGAACAGTGATATCAGCAGGTGGACACTAATTATTGGCTGTCAGTCTGAGTGTTTTCCAGAATAAGTGCAAAAGATCTATTTCAGAGTCCTCTTATTCAAGTGAAAGCAGGCAATGCTGCTTCTGCAGAGCTGGAGACAGCACATCACTAGCTATGCAATGGTCTTCAGCTACTTCTGTCTTCCTCAGAAGCTGCATAGTAAAATGATACCATTAAAAGCTTAGAAGGGAGGCTTATTTCATGACACCTGACAAGGGGACATACTGGACCCGATGTCATGCTTTCCGTTGCATGAAAAATTTTTAGCAGATGCTCAAGGCTGAAGCAAAGAAGTGTTTGATTCATAGCAGCTCACTGCCACTCTGTATCTAAAAGCTTAAGGCAAATCACCTCTATGGCAAAAAATATGAGCACCATTAATATAGAGACTTTGTTCTCAGTAATTTCAGTTTGTGCTTTCTGGCTAAACAAAACTTTATTCATATCTTCCTTTGAACTTTTTTTTTGTGCCAGACATAGTGTGTTTCCACAAAACCCTACAGGCAACTCTGCCTAACAGCTCTGAGCTTTGAAGCAGTGATGTTAACTGCAACATGGCATCACATTTATTTTATGGCTTCTAGACACACTACACATGGGCAGACAATGTGTCAGAATTTCAGACACCACAGAAGATGACAAGTGTGAGAATGTTATCACTAGAGTTATGTTACTGTGGGCAATCCCTGGCAGCTGGCTCAGTAAGCCTTCAAGCCCACTCCACCGACCTGAGATCAGATGGTGAGCTGGTACTGCAGTTTTGTCCCAGGTTCACTCAAATGTATACCTCCAAGTGACAGCAGAAGTTGTGATTTCAAGTTTGGCAGGGAAAGAGCATTAATATTGATCTGGTATCCATGCAACCCAATTAAACAGGACTGGTATAGAAGTGAATGATCAGCTTCCCAGAGACGGTACTAAAATAAAGACAGTGATAATGATACAAATAAAATGTTTCCAGAGTAGTGCCACGGCTTTGCTGCTCTGCCATGGTGCTGCTCTGCCATGGTGCTGCTCTACTTTTTCATGTATATAAATAAGCACCATTTTTGAAACTCATCCAGCAGCCAGTAGATCCTACGTGGATCTAAAGAGGTTGTGTATAGCATAAAATATTTTTCTTTTTAAACTCAGGCTTCTCTGCATCACTTTTCGTAAACTCTGCTTTTCTCCCACTTCATAGTTGAGGCATTACATATATGAGGGTGGGTAGGGCATAGTTTAGTGCCTCCCACCCTGCTGGAAGAGCATAGAATTCAGCTGTCCTCTACAACCAACCTCTCACAGTGAGATGTGATGTGAGCTAAGCCCAGGAGGGCAAGCAAATGCAGATGACAAGGGAAACAAGGGAAAGCAGCAAGATGGGAAAACAGACAGACAAACAAACAAACAAAAACCTCATGTAAATATTCTCTGGACTTTTCTTCATACTTCTTTCATATTCCATATTGACACCGAAAGCATAAAGAATCTAGGAGGAAATGGGATGTTTTGCAGAACAACTTGCAGAGTACCTCAGACTGGACAGAACTACAGTGATGGAAAGTGAAGAACTGGCTCCAGTGAGTCAATGGTAACTTCTCTTCTTACCTCCTGCAGGGTCCAAATTCCCCCACATGTTATCAAACTAAGCTACTGTTAGGACTTCTGTTTGATTCGAGGGGCTTATTTATTTAATTTGTTGAGATTAGAAATACTGTTGGAGAAAAATAATTCCTGGGAAACATGTAAAACAGATTTCAACACTCTGTCTATTAGATTGCATTCTGGAGGCTACAGCAAGTATGAATTATACCTCTGAAACAGAAAAAGTTCCCATCTCTTTTTGTTCTGTCAATATGAGCTGCAAATTATAACCACTCCCCTTGTCTGTTCTCCACTTTGCCTCCTGGACCTTCATGCACTGATTCAGCTGCACTGGCTAAAAGGAACAGAGCAAGGACATGATTAAAATCTTTCTCTCTGTGCAGCCACATGCTCTGTTCCTAGGCAGGCTGCATGGAAACAGCATCTCTTTGCAGGCATCAGTGGCAAGGAACAGCCAAGCCCTTTGACCTTGAATTCCAGACTTTTCAGCTCTTGCTTTTTTATTTCAGGTCTACTTACCTTACTGTAATAATAAGCTGTGATATGAAAGGAATGCAAAAATCTGAACTCAAGGATTTTGAGTTAATACTAAATATTAAAGAGAGAATAATTAATGTTATTCAGTTTGAAATTTCCTTTCATTTTTCCTTGAGAAAAATTTGCAAGTGATTTAATAATGCTCACCATTTCCAGCTTTTGATTTAATAGAAAATTGCTATTTATAATTTACTAAAATACTAGTTACCTGAGGTGACAGAATTGTTTCCATACTTGCTGCCGTTAGTCTATTATTTATTTTAGACTAATATGAAGTGTGAGAACCATTAATGTAGTTTTCCCACCAAATACTTTCACATTTTTATTTAGTCCTAATACAGTAGTCTCACTTTTGCTCACATTTTTTCTTGAACTTGGGGAAAATTACCATAAATATAAAATCCAGGAGAAGTCATGCTGCTGTCTCAGTAACCTTTGACACAATAAGAGTTGTCTTTCTTACTGAAATATAGGAGAAGAGAGTGAAACTTGAAGTGTTATTTTAAGGCTAACAACCTGACATTCTGAATAGGCATGTGAGAATATGAAGAAAACTCTTCTGATTTGTTCCAGAAAAATGTACTATCCTTGAATACTGTATTCAAAGTAATATTTTTTGAGAGCTCTACACAGAACAAAGAGAGTTTGAAACCACTATGATTTCTTGTATTTATTTCATAGAATGGCCTAGTGCAACATGAAAACTGAAAAAGACTCAATTTACTGTTTTTCCCATGGCAGATGTTTTCTAGTACTGAAAGAAATATAATAATAGAGCTATTTGAAATAGATGCTTTGATAGCGAACTTTATTTTGTTGTTGTTGTTGTTGAGGGATTGTCTTTTATCAAACAATAACTACCAAAATTCGAATGAGTGAATGATTCTGTCTTTTATTAAGTGTTTCTCTTGTTGAACTATTGCTTAATAATACGAAAGAGGCAATACCTCAACAATCTCAATAAAAAAAAAAATCTTGAAATCTTGCAATGCAATAAAACATTTTGATATTCAAGAAGGAGCTTCCTAGTTACGAAGAAGTAATTCATAAGTGCAAAAAAAAATAAAAAAATGTGGAATTACTTCTAGCAATGACTTAACTGTTCTGGAACATCTGATGTTGATATCCCAAGCTCCTTAGGTTAGTAGCTGGGAAAACAATTGCTCAGAACTCATATAAATTATTAAATGAGAAAAAAGCCAACTACAGCTGTGGGGTTTGATTGTGTCACCTGATGTAGTAAAAACCTAAAAATGGGAAAAGCTATTGGCCAGTCTATAGAATTTGCCAACACTAATGTTAAGGCAGGGTACTTGTCCTTCATGTTTTCAGACAACCTCTCTTTTCTCTGCCTGTCCACCAGGTAAGTGATTTAGCTTCCCAGGAATGCAGGCAATGGGATTTTGGGCTAAGAGTAGAGAAAATGGACCTGTGAAAGGAGTAGTTGAAACTATGGCTCATTCCTAAACACATCATTTCCAAAAGCATTTCCTTAAGATATTTTCCAAGAATCCATTTGTGCAAATACAGCTGTAGACAACTGTAATAGCGTGTGGCCTATAGTGAAATTAGTCTTTCCTAAGTATTAGTTTCTTCAGGTAGGCTAAATATGTGCATTTGTAAAGCTAATAAAGAAACGCTGACTGACAAACGAAAGTATGTCTCATGCAGGCACGGAAGAATACCCAGCTGTTGTCATTCTAATCCAAAAGAAGATGGAGAGGGCTCAAAATGTGACTCCAACTCCTTGTGGGTTTTTTTTTATCCTTCTAATTTTTTTAATTTTTTTTTTTATTTTACTTGAATGTAACTTGACCAGAGTGAAAAGAACCAATAATTTCCTCATAACTGAAATAGTTCATATGTAGCTAGATTACTCCAAATAAATTAAATGTCTGAATATAAGTGTGAGTATGGTGCAGTGATGATAGATGTTAAGTTCAGCATTTGTGTACATGGATGCCTGAACGGTCCACTAATGGGGCATTGCCTGTTATGCTCTAGTTCTTTTACGGTATGTGAGGAGCAGCAGCAGTGAAGAATTCTGCTCTAGGATATAGTGAAATGGGAATCAACTGGAAAATGGGAACTAACCTGGAGAACATTCCAAGTTTGACAATTAGGTCTGTGCTATAAAATATTTATTGGATAAGGTACGAAGGAGAGAGTTACAGTCTGCAAAAAAAAAGCATTCAAATTGCAAAATAAAAGCGAATTACTTATGTCATCCAGATTAAATCCAAAATTTTGTGATGGCATTGCTCCCCTCCAACATCTATTAGTATTATTTATTTGTATACCCCCAAGAATGAGCTTGGTATTTGATGGATAGATATTAAAAAGTGTCTCTGCTCAAGAGATCTCACAAGGGAAGGATGTACAGAGTGAATATCGCTTTAGAGTGCTTGTCTTTGCAACCTTAATGCTTTTTAACACAGTACCTTGCGTATAATAAAAAGTAAAACTTAAAAATACATTTCAATGACTTCACTGAATGTCCTCAAAATATTATCCTCATTTTATGGTTAATATCCACAGAGAGAGCTCTTTAGGTTTATGTCAAAAATGCTAAGTTGCAAGAAGCTTAGATGTGGAATGAAATGGTGAAACTATCCAGTAACTCCCAAATGACATTAAAATTCAACCTCACTCAATGTCTCACTACCTGACTCACAAAATTCATCCAGCCCTAACTTTATGCTCTGTAAGGTCCTGTGAACTCTGTCAAGGTGGAACCCTGAAGTTTATGCTGTATCACTGCAGGATCAATACTCACCTATAGCGCCTGTAAACTAATGTGTTTTAGGAAGAAGGAACAACTTGTCAGGAAGCTGAGAAGGTAACATGAGAATCTGAAAACGCTTTGTGTCAATTATCACTGATTTCAGTGCAGACTCCCTGGTGCATTTACAGAGGACATAGCAAGGAATTTTTTACTCTGTTCAGAAAGGTGAGGTTTTATAGGGTCACAGAGAGGTTTGGGTTGGAAGAGACTTCTAAATATGATCCAGCCCCACTTCCCCGCCATGGTCAGGGACACCTTTCTCAAAATTAAGTTGCTCAAAGCTCGATCCAACCTTACCTTAAACACTGCCAGGGATGGCCTCCACAACTTCTCTGGGCAACCTGTCCAGTGTCTTAATAACCTCTTAATAACTTAATAACCTTAAAAAAAAAATCTTCCTCACATCCAGTCTAAATCTATCCTCTTTCAGGTTAAAAACATTATCTTTTGTCTTGTCACTAGAGGCTTGGTAAAAGTTTCTCTTCATCTTCCTTATAAGCCCCCTTTAAGCATTGAAAGGCCACAATAAGGTTTCCCTCCAGCCCTCTCTTCTCCAGGCTGAATAACCCCAACTTTCTCAGTCTTTTGTCATAGGAGACGTGCTCCAGCTCTCTGGGCATCTTTATGGCACTCCTCTGGACGAGTTTTAACAGGTCCATGCTTTTTTTATGCTGGGGACCCTGTTAAGGTCCCTCTTAATGGCAGCCTTCCCTCAAGCATAACAACCACACTACTTGCTTGTTGTTTCTGGGACAATTTCTCAATTACTCTTTCAGGAGGAAGAAAAGATAAGGAAATCTTTACGGTAAAATGGCCAGCTCTGAAGCATAATCTACTGCTGAACTTCTGAGGTATTTGCACTTTCTTAGTGATTTCATGTACATTTAGTATTTACATAAAAAGGCTTATTGTACATTAACTGTGTTAGCATCAAAGACTACAGCCCATGAAATTCTGAGAAATGGCATTTATGCTCCGGCAATTTATTTCTAAGTATTTTTCCATTGCCTGTAGGAGAGAAATGCAACGCCAGAATAATTCTCTGCCAGCATGCTTTGCTGTTTATCAGGCCAAGTAAATAACAGTGTGAGAGGTGAGTAGCATTAAAATTTCAAGGACTGACTATCTGAAAAGCTGGACCACAGTACCAGTATAACTCGGCTTTCCAATAAGCCTTGACTAGGTTTTCCATTTTTGACAAACCACCTAGGCAGGGTATTCCCCTCGGTTCCTTCTGTGCAGCCAAGGGTATTCACATAAAGCTGATCAGAATGTGCAACCTAGTGAGGCTTTTTTTTTTTAAAGACTACCAAATGAATGCTAGAGTGAGAACATGACTTGAAAGAGCTTAGTAGTTTCTGTTATGTCAATAAAATATACACAGCTCCTCCATACACTGCAGCTGCAGTTTGCTCAACTTGGCTAAAAGTGGATATCATGTCCTATATCAGCATCCTGCCAAAGGCTTAAGATGTCTGAAGGCAAATTGGAGACTGCAGAAAATCAATTGTACATATATATTGCAATCCAGGACAGTCTCACATAAAAATAAATTGAATTATTTTTACTAATGATTTTTTGGTCATTTTTCCCCATATGTTTTGTGTTTTGCCTACACAACAGAGATCAGATTATCATCATCATGGCTGGGCTTCGTGAACGAAGATTCTAGGAGGGCTCTACCCACGCTTGGGCTCTACCCACTCTTGCTACAAGCGCGCTGATGGCTAAAAAGGCCAATGCGAGATAGACAAGTCCGGTTGC
>JAYRBT010000001.1:108446745-108461678 GCA_036023395.1 Myiotriccus ornatus
TATTAGGTGAGTGAATTGGAAATATTATGAATTACTGAGTGTTGAACCATTTCCACACAACTTACTCTTTGTCATTGGACACTCCTATTATATTTCAAAGGAAATTTCAAAGAGAATATTCCTTTCTAAGGGAATGGGAAAGGAGAGGAATTTGGAGGGTTCCCTAGAGATCAGAGAGGGGGGAACAAAAACCTGTACAATGGGATTGGCATAGTGAGCATTGATAGGACTACTGCACCATGTTTATCAGGCTGGCTTATTGGCGAAATGGGGAGGGGGAATCAAAGAATGGAGATACAGGAGTCCAAGCAGGGCAATGCAAAACATGCATGTGAATTTGCCCAGAAGTAGTCAAATGGCTGGTTTACTAGAACTCTGTATGCAGCATCACAGTACTGAGGCAGAATAAGAGGAATGAAGAAAAGAGAGGGAGCAAAAAGAAAGCAGCTGCAGCTCCCACAAATTACCAGGTGGTAACTTTGTCAGATGGGCTAGTGATCTTAATGTTCAGTTTTAAAAGCAGAACTCAGTGTTTGAGGTTTTTTTTTTTTGGAAATGTTCTTCACTTTGCAGACTTCCAATAAATCACAGAGCTTTCTTGTAGTAAAAAAAGCTGTGATGTTTTTGCACTGTATCCATTCCCGTGCCTGTAAAAGTGACAGATTCATGCTGTGCTACCTTTACCTGTGCCCAAACTTTATTAGTGCCCTCATCATATAAACAAGATATCAAAATGCCTATGGCACGTACATCACAGAGCAGCACCACTAACACAGCACCACAAGCCCTTTGCACTGTGTGATTCAGCCTGGGAATTCTGACAATCTGAACTGTCAGGTGTGAACCACTCCTACATTGTTAGGAGTGGAAGATTGCATAATTGAAAAGTAACTACTCCTTAGAATTCAATACAACTGTGAGTCTAATATTTAAAAGTATTTCTTTGGCTTTGAAACTAAAGTGCTGTCTCAAATCATGGGATTTGTATTCCTAAATTATTTTGGATCTTGTGAAAAACTATGCATGGAAATGATATACCGTTTTAACCATGACAATTTTAACATACACTCTTCCTAAAAAAGAAGAAAAAAGAAAAAAAATAACATTTATTTTATAACCTACATTTCTGTTATTTCCATTCATAATGATATCAGCAATGTTCCTTCTCCAATTCTGAAAATGGTCTGCAGTACTCTGTTCCTGCTTCTACTTTTCTCCCTCTCTTCTGATGGAAATGAATATCCTGATGCTTCATTTTAATGACAAAGACCATAGCACAAAATAATACAGACCAAGACTTCTCCTGACATTGACTGAGGTAAGTAAGGAGAATAGGATGAAAATAACACAGTCCTCGCTCACATTTTAACGTAGTTATCAACAGGAATCCACAGATACCAGTTACAGAGGTGATATCAGTATGCATCATATTCAGCATTGCAAGTGTTCATGAGATACATTTTAACAGTCTTTTTCATATCTGCAGTACTCACATGTATTTCAGGCATCATCAAAAGAGTTCTTCTGCAGAGAACAATGAAATATGATTACATTTGTCATAACTGCAATATACCTTAGCACCAAATGACAAATTAACAGAAAAGGTTCCTTATGCCTTTTCCTTCTGTAGAATTTTGTGAAACTGCCATTTTTTACAGGAAAACTACTGTAGCAATCCCTTGTGCAAACCAGCTGTAACAGGTTCAAGTGCAGCACATCCATTTTCAAGGTTGTGCTGCCTCTTTTACAAGCTCAATGACTTCTGTGAGAAAGAATAGGAGCTTTTCTGCATTAATGTAATTATTTTTATTAAACACTTAAGAAAGAAACAGAATTTTCAGTAGCGAGTTGAGCTTATTTGTTGGTAATTCCATTTTTCTCTTCACCATTTTAATTTGTTTATGTTCACAGTTAACAGCACATGCTGCACAGAGGGTGGAGTTTTCTTCGTTCTACAAACTAAGGATAACATGGAGTCTATGATTGCATTTAATGCCCATTAAAGACCATTGAAGAGATCTCTCAGGAGTAACAAAATTCTTTCAGTTCAGATTCTTTTCAGGGATTCTTGCTCCTTTCCTCTTCTGATAATTTCTCTGTGTCCCACATTTGGAATTTGTTGGCAGGAAAAGGAAGATTGTCTAAGGAGGACACTAATCAGTGACAGACATTTTGAAATTATATGTAAAAAACCCAAGTTTCTGTTTAAGCAGAGAAGACTGAGCAAGTGAAGTAGAAGTATTGTTGCCAAAACGGATATCAGCAGCTGTCAGGCAGGAAAGGAAAACCTTGTAGCTGAGGCAACAGAGTACATGGATGATCGCCCAGAAACAACAGAAGAATCTGGCAGTGCAGCAAATGCTGCAAACATCTGCCTTGTGTCTGTGATACATCAGGGCTCTGCAGTGCTTGTATCAGTTCCTTTTATCTCCTGAGTACTGATCTTATGCTCTGTCACTCTGTGCCCTTAAGGATCCCTCATCCCTCCTGCTTTTTCACATTTTGTGTGCTCTAAACTGTCTCTCTTCACTCTGCTTTGCTCAGAAGGCACCACAGAGGCTTGCTTCTATGCCATAATGACTGGAAAATATATGGGAAAAAGAAGTCCCTCAATGAGGCAAGAGGCAGATTGAAGTCCCAAGAGGAACTGTAAATGTTCTTGTGCACTTGCTGCAGCCCAGTTTGGTTGGTACTGCTTGTTCCTTTTAAGACTCCAGACTGTCAAGTCTAAAAGCCTCTTGTCACAAGCATTTGACCTCCAGATAAGCCAGTAACACTGAGAAAGACTGCATCAGGGCAACTAACTTATGAAAGAAGGCAAAAATCATGGTGACCGTCTTTTCAGTAGAAATCAAAATGCTATTCTCAACCTTCCTGCAGAAACTCTCTTCTCTCACTATGTTAGAAAGCTGGAAGGCAATGCTCCAAACTTCTCTTTAATGCAGTTTACATAAGCTGAGCACAAGTCTTTTGATATTCCTGAACATGAACACACAAGATCAATTCAACTTCTTCAGATGGCGCTAGGATAAAACTATTTCCAGAAATGCTGCAATAAACTGGCAGGCATTAGCAGTGGTCCGAATTGTTTTCTTGCTTTCTTTTTGTCTTTTGAAAAAAGTGTCAAGCAGTGGTTCTTATTGGAGGAACAAATATGTCTTCAAACTACTTGTCATTAGAAATTCTTATAGAGGGCTTTTCCATTTCTGCAAATTATGAATTATTTCTAAGCTTCATAAAAGTAAGTATTCAGTGTGTTCTATTAAATCAGACCTTCTCTTATCCTCATCTTGCAATTCCTCACTCAGTGATTCATACACCTTTCTTCTACATCCTCACATATTAAATTCAGTTAATGGAGTTAAGAGACTGCTAAACTTTAAGACCTAAGATCAGCACTATAGAAAGAAACAAAAAAAAATTATTTACCTAATCTAGGTGTAGGCTTTCTTTTTGAAATGTACTGCAGTGTTCTTACATCCTAGTTCCTTATAATCATTCAAAGCAGCACCTTTTTGGAACATTTAATGTCATTCATCTTGACTACTGGTTTTCTTCATGTATCAAGTAGGATTTGTTGAAGGGAAGATGCTGAAAATCCATGCCTTGTCCTCACAGAGAACAAGGATATTATCAGAGCATGCTTTCAGGTTCTAGAACTGGGAATCACTCCTAGGAGCTGTAAAAAAAAAAAAGTAGCATCAGTATTACACCTATAATTCACATCAAAAGCCCAACACATAGCACCTGTTACCCAAAAGGGACCCGTAATTCTTTAGCATCTTGTGTAGAATATAAACTGTCAGGCTGAGTGAGCCAAGAACAAAAGCAGAGGGAAGGTGGAGGGCTATGAAGACTAACGGAAGCACAATATTCTCTGTAAAAGTCTCTTTCAAGGTGAATAAGCAGGCAATTGTATTTGAAGTGTTGGGAGTATGTGGAGGAAGGGATGAAATTTTTTTTATATGCGGTTGGTTCTAGGAACTGCAGCGATTCATGGGGAGGAAATACTTAATTTTATGTTCCAAAAAAAAAAAAAAAGCAGTAAATATTTTACAATAAAAAGTGGAATGAAATTCAATTTTTTTTCTAGAGAATAATTATGCTACTACTGAAATGAAGAGATATTGAAATCTGGATAGCAGAATACAGAATGTAGGGGTTTAGACAAGAAGGTGTATGTTCCAGCACCACCAATTTGTTACACAGATATCCCAAAGTAACATTTGCAAAATTCAGATTCAGATAAAGCCTGTATTAATGTGCACTTGGATGAAATCAGGGATGTAATCCAATAACTGTGTTCTTCTTCCTCGGACAAATATCTTATCGCTCCTGTCAGACTCAGGCACCAAACTGAATCTTTTTGTCTCATCTTCATCTAGCAGCCTTTGAGTTCCATCCTATTGTCTGGAACAGTATTTTTTTGTAGACCTAACACAAACCAAGCTGGCAAACCTTAAAGAAAGGGCAGTGTTTACAGTGGCCTTGCTGACCAAGACCGAGAAACGAGATTCAGCTCTCACACAAGATGTCTGTTCAATGGAAAATGAAATTTTATTTTACTTCCAGGAAATAGATCAAACTTTTTTCTGTATCTCAGACTGTTTTTGCAAAAATGAGGAGATGTGTGAAGTGAATAACCTTGGTGTATGCACTTTTCAATACCAAAGGTTTTTCATAATTGCTCTTACAGAAAAAGCTTCATGCAGCCTCTTGAGGAATCCTGGAACACGTAAGGACACTCTACTGGGTATTTTGGCTTCCTTCCACTTATTATGGTCTCAAACTTTTAAAAATATGTGGAAGAATATCATGAAGAAACTTTATTCCCTGGCCAAGCAGTGCAAATAAGGGTTTGAGCACTTAATGTTGTCACTGAGGAAGCCTCACTTGCTCAAGTTCCTTATCCTCATTTCAATTCACAGGCTGAATAGGTATTATTTTTATATGAAAACATGCATTTTTTATTATTCTGGGTCTTCTTCTCAACTGGGACGATTAAGACAGGCAAATTCTGAGGAATCCACAAGATTTGCAAAAACATTGATTCTGATTTACATTTTCTATTTATTGTTGTGTTTTTAAATATTGCATAAGAAAAGTTTTGAGTTGTGCAACTTGATTGCTGTTCTAAAACAAATAATAATAATTCATAGAAACACCTTTTTTTCCATCACTTGCACAGTGTCCTATGCCTCTAAGTGAGAGAGAAGACAAACAGCAGGCTTATCTCTGCAGGCTGGTGTGTCATCTCTGGCAATAAAGCAAAGAAGCCCCGATGACTGGGATAGGAATGTGCTGACAGTAGATCCTACTCTCTGGAGCTTTCCTTCTGCCCTTTTCCTGACTTGCACCAGATCAAAGAAAAGAAGAAACAGAAGAGGGAAATAAATTATCATCCTGACCACTACTTCCCCAGACATCACTACTCTCCTGAGTTACCCTCACCCCTGGCACTGTCCTTCATTAACATTCATGGCAGGATCTGTGACTCTGGGGGCACGGCTGCTCTTGGCATCACCTGACCTTTCTTTGGGCATGATCTTCAAGGCCTGGTGCTCTTATCATGCCCAGATTTTCACCTAAACAATTTTCTGCCTTCTGCAGAAAAGGACTGCAAGCTGATTGGACAGAGTGAAGGACTCATCACACTCCTTTTATACCACCTTTTATTCTTCCTCTCCCCCCTTTGCTCTTCATAGGATCACAGAATGGTTTGGATGGAAGGAACCTTCAAGGTCACACAGTTCCAAGGCCCCAGCCATGGGCATGGACATCTTCCTCTAAACCAGGGTACTCAAAAGGCTAGAGCAGGTTGTTCCTCCATACAGACAGACATTTTTTTACCCACCCAAATTTTTTTTCCTCCCTCATATCCTTTTCGTCTCATAAGCAGTAGGATCTTCCCATAAATCTGTGGAAGGCTGGCTTCACTGGTGATCCACATTACCACGATGTGGGCACTACACCTCAGGGATCACAGTGACTGCAAAGCCTGTTTCCTATTCCAGAGCAGAGGAAAACCAGGTCAAACAATGGCTGGTAGTGCATTTCTAGAGAAGAAATAAAACAAACACAGCAAGGTTGGGCCAATCCTTTCTCCATCACTCTCCTTGTTTTCAGCAACTGGTCATTCAGTGACCAACCTGTATTGCCCCTTGGTATAAAATGGCACAGTTCCATCAAAAATCAGCGTTGGTTTTGCTTACACATATACTATGCCCAATACCACTCGCTGTTTCAAGGCAATATACATTTATACCCATCAGTATACACAATAGCCATAAATTATACCAAAAAATTGAAGATTTCAAAGTACTTTTAAGTAATCTGTGTGCTTGTGCTTGGTAGATGGAGTCAAGGTATAAACTCATACACCAAGTTGCAATGTAAGTTTTCTTGCTATAGAAACCCTACTGTGTAAAGTAATATGAGGTGAGGGGAAAGACATAATCCAGGATCATATATCTGAACAGGGACAGCAGTGGATAAGAGAATAAAGCCCATCATTTTTCTGAAAAATGAGCAATGTAATTTTATGCCTTCCAGAAATCTTCCCTTTTGATTTCTTCTTTTTTTTTTTTCGTGTTACAGTAGTCTGATGATATATTGTATTCCAAAGAGTTTTATAAATTGTGTTTGGTATGTGGAGGGAAAATTCTATAAGCTTTACATCTAGCCATATTTTATTTGTAAGAAAAAATGTTAAAGAGAAATTAACATAAGGATGGAGTTTACAAGAAGAAGCCATGTTTTCAGCAGTCACAGAGATGTTGAAGTGAAAGAATAAGTAAGCCCAGCCCATATCAAATGCTTTTTAAAAAACTTGAAACACTTCCACAGTTTGCATCAGTAGATAATTCTAATCACTGCTTTGTAACTTTACAACATATTCCTAAAAATCCCTTACCATGTAAGTATTTTATTATTTTATATATATATTTTATTATTATAATATATATATTATTATTGCCCTGCAAGCACAGTATAGACAACAAGCACTTAGTTACTGTCCTTTGTAGCATATTAACTTCTACAGTGGAACACTATGTGTCCTCCTCATTTATCTTCCCATTTGGAAAATTGCTTAAATTTGTCCTCCTTTTTCTTAAATGTCACTTTTACTGGAACTGTTGTCCTGCTGTTCTTCCATGGATTTGCCTACATCTACATTTTTTTAAAGTGTAGTCAGATGAGGCCTCATCAGCACTAAGTAGAGCAGAATAATTTCTGTCTGTGTCTTACATGTGATAATCCTGAAAGACGATGAGGTTTCCCCAACCGTTCGATATTTCTAATTCATTTTTTATCTTGTCATCCATTAGATCTTTTAATGTGTGTGGGTTTTTTGTTTTACTACAATACTACCTCTTTTCTAATTGTACTCTTCTTTGTCGTTTAAGCATTTAATTTCTCCTGAAGGGTAGGGCTTCTCTTTAGTGGGTCTCATCACCAATTTCAAGCATTTCTTTAACTGACAAAGACTTTTCTAAACTCTGCGTCACTTCTTTAAAAATTTTTACCACCTCTTGTGATGCCATCTTTTAGTTTCATAAATGTACCATCTACAGTATCACACTGCACATTACTGGATGTATGGATTAGCACAATGTCTAAGACAGACCTCCGCTGAGCTACGTGAGCATTGGTGCCTTTAATAAAAAATCACTGACAGTTTCTGCTCAAGTGAAGTTCTGAAATCATTTTTATGGTGATTTCACGTGGACTTCATGTTACTTATGAGAATGTCATAGAGACAATGTCAAAATCCTTACTGAAATCAATATAGAGAACAATTGCAACTTCCTCCTCATTGACTGAGCCAGTTATCCTGGAATTATATTATTTCAGAGAGGAAATTAAATTGTTTTGACATAATTTGTGCCTGGTATATTTGTTCTGTCTGGTTTCGTATCACTTAACTTTCCTCTCAAAGTCTATAATTTGATCATTTCCTAAGCTGGTCTACTGTCTTAGTACTGAAATTTGGAAGTCTGGCTTAATTTTTGAATTTCTCTTGTTTTTTAAGTAAGTCACCATCAGTAATTTAGTTTATGTGTAGCAAGAAGAATGAAAGTGAAATTCAAAAATGTTGATGACTTCACACACTTCATCCAGCACTGCATTAGTGCAGCAACAGTAGATATCTGACATAATTCATTACAGGACAGTAATACAACTAAATAAGGGCTCAGAAAGGGTAAAAGTTAATCTTCTGTACTTGGGCTGCACTGAAACTTTGAGACTGACTTGTATTTGTCAAAAACATTTGGTTACAGTTTAGCTGCCTTTCTAGAAGCCCTCAAATTAGGAACAGGACATAAGGGAAAGTCCTGCCCTGCATCTCCAGAAAGATTGTAAGGTGCATTATGGAGGTATTAGGCTTCTCTCTCAGAAAACAAAAGGTTCATGGTGGACAATTCACATTTTCTGTCTTTCCTGAGGCTTTCACATGGTTCCATAAAGGATTCTAGGAAGGTGATTCTCCCCATCTACTCTGCACTTACAAGACCCCACCTGGAGTACTGCATCCAGCTCTGGACCTTGCTCAACAAGAAAGATGTGGCCCATTTGTAGTGAGTCCATAGGAGGCTGTAAAGATGATCATAGGGCTGCAGTAACTCCCCTATGAGGACAGGCTGAAGGGTGAGCTTGTTCAGCCTGGAGAAGAGAAGGCTCTGGGGAGGCCTTGGAGCAGCTTTAAAAGGCACTTACAAAAAAAGCAGGAGTGGGACTTTTGACCAAAGTATGTAGTGGCTAGGCAAGAGGAAATTGCTTTAAGCTGAAAGAGAGTGAGTTTATGTTAGATGTAAGGAAGAAATTCTTTACTGTGAGGGTGGTGAGGCACTGGAACAGGCTGCCCAGAGAAGCTGTGCATACCCCATTCCTGGAAGTGTTCAAGGCCAGGCTGGAATGGCCTTTGAGCAACCTGGTCTAGTGGGAAGTGTCTCTGCCCAAGGCAAGAGTGTTGGAATTAAGTGATCTTTAAGATCCCTTCCAAACCAAATAATTTCATAATTTTATGATTTATGAATTAATTAAGCAGGAAGTCTCCATGAGTTTTCTGTGCTTTAGATGTTTCTTGCAATTACTCCCTTCCGTACATTAAATTTCTATAAGTATTAGTTATACAAAAAGGGTAAGAAGGTGGGAGTTTTCTGGTTTTTTTGGTCACCAAAAGTTTTTTTTTTAGCTTTTTCTTTTACCCTTGAGAGTGCCTTAAAATGCTTGAGCTCTGTTCCCTGTGGTAGCCCTGTAACCAACTCCTGTCTAGACAGTAATATCAATATATTTTGGCCATAAAGGCTAGGAAAGAACAGTAGAAAGCAGAAGACAAAGAGATCTGGGATTTGAGGAGGTCTCTCAGCAAATGTTCATACCAATATTTATTGTGTTTATCCAGATAAAGAAATCCTCCCAAGAATGTTTTAGAAAGGATATAGTGCTTACATAAATTCTGCTTTCACTCGGTTCTGTGCTATTTTCTTTGCCTTTTGAATGTTTTTTCCTTGAAGAAACTGGTCAGCATCAAGCTCAGGATTTACGTAATTCAAATGAGAATGAAAGTACAAAAAAAATAAAGAAAAAATAACACTGGTATGTACAAAACAGTAAAACATTCAATGCTGAATGCAAAAAATATCACTAGACTACCTTTCCCACTATGACAGTTTGTGGACTGAAAGTAGAGCTCTGGTGTACCTATATGTTGCAGATATTCTTCAATAATAAATGTATTTTTCATACTTTCTTTTAGCTCAGCTCTCAACCACATTAATGAAATAGATGTTTTGAACAAAAAAATCTATCACAAGTAGAAAATGTTAACCTTAGAAAATCTAATGAGTCTCAAGGATATTCTATTTCTGCCTGTTCCTATGTACACTTTTGTCATATTGAACCTCTTGATTTTGAAATAATTTCATTTTGGAAACTTTACTCATGATTAAACAAAAAAAAAGATGATTTGGATGAAAATGTGGTAACATTTAAGGAGGGAATTTAGTAGTCTCCGATGTTCACACAATATATGAAAATGCTCTTCAAGACAATAGTAGTTACTGACAGAAATGTGTTTGGCAGGTGTGTTTATATGAGTTTATATGTACATTCTTTTGGTTTGCAGTTTTTGCTTAAAAAATTGCATATGAACATTAGTTCCATTAAGTGTTAAGAAGGAGAAATATTTCCAGGAGTACAATGAAAAATTTGGAGGAAAAATAAGAATTTGGGAAACATAAAAAGTCCATAGATTATAAGATTTTTTTTTTTTTTTTCTTTTTGTCTTTTCCCTTCTAAGAAAGTCAATCAAATGTTTGCAGAATTTACATTCCTGGAATTGTAATGTTCATCACTGCTTATGTAAGTTTCTGGTACTTTTAAAATGCTGACAAACAACTGAAATATTACTGAAACATTGGTGTAAAATGGTCACTGTGTGAGTGGATAGATGTCTGGATATTCTAGCATGTGTACTCATACTGAATTTTTTTTTTTTTTTGCAATCCAATAATATTAGATTCTGTCATACCAAAAAGAAATCAGGTGCCTGATGTCTTTGTTTCCCTGTTGAAGAACTAACTGAATGTCTTTGAGGAAGACAATAAAAAAAGGAAAAAAAATGTAAAAAAACTTTAGATTTGGCTCAGAGGAGCAGAACGGGTAATAATTAACTCTTTCAACACAATTCCCATGAGTTGGTTCAGTCCACCCTTTTGAAAAGATCATTTTTCCTGTTCCCTGAGGTTTACTGAAGATGCATTACTTTTAAAACTGCAGTCTTGAATTTTTCAAAAAATATGGGTTTTTTAAAACTCCCTCACAATCCCTGCTTTTGGTACCTTAAGTGCTGTGACATCATATTGCATCACTTGAAAATGCACAGCAGCTTGTTTAGACACTATGGCTTTGTGGGAATATTTATAGAGCTGTCTGTGCACTGAAGCCCTGCCATGAAAAAAAAGCAAACTCTAATCTTTTGGGGATCTACACGATCAAGTCAAATGCCAGCACTGACACTTGGTGTGATTAAACAGGCTGCTGTATCTTTATAAACTGATTATACAGCGATGCAGGCTGCTCTGCTGGAGAGAGGTGGCATTAATGCTAACACTGAGTCTGAGAGCAGTCTCTTTTATCCTCTAAGGTTGGGTTTGTTCTACCTCTGATGTCAAAGGGAGAGCTGACACTATAATGGATCCTCAAACTACATGAACATATCACTGCTAATTTAATCACCCACAGTGCCAGTGCCTGCTGAAGTTACCTGACATTCTGTTTTACGTCACAGGTAGAACCATCCTCATGCAGACTCATTCTGCAGCAGAAACAATGGCATTCATGGGGAAACTATTCAGGAAAATTGATTGAATTAGTATTTTGCACCTGATAATATTGACATCTATATTGATTGTTGATGGCAGGTGGAAAAAGGGCTTCCTATAAATCAAAGGATTGAAGAATGTCAAGGGTTTTTCTTTGCTTTTATTATCATTAACTGGTATCTGGTACTAGTTACATATAATTTCTTTTCATTGCATTTTTTCAAGAAGGAAAAAGTCATCTATTAGAGGGAAACATTCGAGGGGAAAAACTAGGAGATGAGATAAATATTTTAAGTTCAGGTCACAGGAGCAGGGTCTGGTTTGATGTATTTTTCTGACTTACACACCCTGTAAGATCCTAAACACATAATTTCATTAAGCCTCTTCTCCATCAAGTGTGTTCCTTTCTTATAGTTTTTATGTGCCTCCTTATGTCTCTTCTCTGTCTTGTCTGGCTGAACCACTTTCTGGAGTCAAACAGCCACCCCTTCAAACATGGATGCAGGAGATGGTTTGGGAAATGTAGAGATTTCATGTTTAGGCTCACAAGAGACACAACAAATTGGTGACTGTTATTCAGTGAGTAACACCTGGGAGAATCCATAGCAGATAAATCACTGGGCCATACACAGCGGTGCCATGAATCCTATGCACTCTGTAGGTTGCTAGGTCTGGTCTAGCACTTTTAAATGTAAGCCCTTTTGTTTAATGAAACTCTCCAGCTACAAAAAGAAAAACAGTCATCAGGAAGAAAGGATGGTATTTAGTATGACTTGTTACACAATGTTAACATACAGTATAAATATATATAGCTTAACTTAACAAACGCAGAGAATGTGCAATTACTCTGACAAATGTGTCTGATTTTATGGAAGTTTAGGCAGATGTTAAGACTAGTCTCAAAATATGACATGGTGAACTTGAAACAGAATTTGAGGTCATTCAGTTATTATTGATGAAAAAATATGAAAATACCTTTTTTTTAATGTTTAATTTTAATTATAGTAAAAGGTCTTTTAGGTACTCTTGAATTACTGAAAATTATAAAATAAAATACAGTTTCAAAACTGCTTATATTAGCAGAGAGTTTCCCAATTTAAAAAAGTGAAGCATTACAGAAAATGAATTAGACCTTGAGCCTTTTAAAGGCCAGGCAACTTATGTAAGCAGGACTGAAAAGTTTTGTAAAATATTTATGTTCTGTCTTTCTTCCCTTAAGAGACAAAAGAAACAGTATATATCTTCCTTCCTGCTTATCTTCAGCTATTTGGTAACCATAACTACATCTCAGGATTGGTTACTTAATAGAAACAAATACTTCTATAGGACATTTGGTTTACATACCTATAAAATTTTCTTTCTTTGAAAATATCTTCATTAATCCCCTTATTTCTTACTGAAAACAACTTCCTACTACTTTAAATTAAGAAAAAGCAAGCAATTTCCCAACTCACAATTTTTGGCCACACTATGGGTAAGAGTTCAGCTCAGGCCAAGAATCACTTTTGAAAACTCTTCTGTGCCCATGCAGACAGGTACTGAGTTGAGTGATTTTCTGGGGGATGTTTGCAACAATAGTGTCTAAATACTTACCCAAACAGAAAACAGATACCTCTCCTTGTCACCATGGGTTACATCCTTTCTATTGTATCTCTGAATCACAAGTGGTTGAGGTTAGACCTCGGGGGGTCATTCAGTCCAACCTGCACATTCAAGAAGGGCCACCTACATATTGTCAGAGTTACCAAGACACCACAAAGTCATGTACAACATGATCTCTTACATAAAGGCTTTCTCTGTTCTATGTGAGAGACCAGTGCACTTTTCAATAATAATACTGGCAAGAAATGGAGACTGTTAACATTTTTAGCAGATAAGATCTTAAACAGATTTAAATTTTAAAAAATCCAACAGTCCTTAGTCCTTAAGTCCTTAGTCCTTATCTAAGTCGTTAGTCCACAGTTCTATCAGTCTCATTTACGGCAGGTTCCCAAGGATGAATAATACCACCTATGCCAGAAACTCAGAGTATTGCATCTACAGTCATCAAGCTTTCATTTTCACATGCTTATAATTTCCATGAAAACTGAGCTCACACATGCCCTTGAAAATTTAGTCCCCCATTTTGTATTTCTTTCTTAACATGCCCTTCATTTTAAACCAGCGTTGACTGGAGTTTGAACTTCTCCAATTTCAAGGTAGCAAGAAACCTTCTAAGCGATCTCTGATTTCTAATTCTTGTTCACCAGCCTAGCTACACAAGTTTCAGTCTCGGTAGAAAGGTTTTCAATTCAAATGTCCGACTGTTCTGAAGTACAATCAAGTGAACTTTGTATCAGGAAGTTTGCATTTAGACAAATGAAAAAATATCTCCTTTTAATTTAGTTGCATGCTGCTGAAACTGGTATCAACAGGAAACCAAGTCAGGTTACTCACTTCTCTCCTCATGTACTCTCAGATACCAGCTCCATGTTTTATTACATCAGCTCCTACTTGTCTTAAACTTCCTACAAGTCTCTTTTGTCCGTAGTATGTCTCCCTTTCTTCTTGTGTTACATTAAGCAAATCCTTCTCTCTCACTCTAGCCTCAGCTCCTTTTGACATACCTGTCAACAAAGAAAAGTAATCACAACCCATGGGGATAAGATTTTTGAGAAAACATGCTAACAATTAAGATAAGGATCTGTCTCAGGAAGGAAAGTTGATAAGAAGTTTTGTCTAAACAGCTGAGGGTGAGAATGACAGAACATGTTTGAAATGGCTGAGAACCGTATTGGGTTACACCAAAATGGGAAAATATAGGAAAAATAATAGGAAGGAGAGAGTTTGGCATAGGGGGCTGTTTGGGGGTTCTCATGAAACAGGTAACTATTAGAGTAAGCACTGCTACTGTGTCAACATTGAATTAGGAGGTTTGGGGGTTTAACAATTTAGTTTTGCATTCTATAATATTTTGGATATAAGAAGGAAAATGGAGAAGAGGCAGGTGTTAATATTTCTTTGCTCTATCTACAGATGTTCAAATTCCATCAATCAGCCAGTATTTCATCCCATACATAATCCAAATTTATATCAACAATAGATAATAGCAATGGAGGATTTCTTAGCTGGGATTTTTTTTTTTTACAAGGTACTGATTGAGTCAGTCAGGATCTTAACTTGTAGTAATGCAGTTAAATGCCTATTGACTAACTAGAAAGATTGCTGCACAGCAGCTACTGGTTTTATGACTTTAAAGTAATTTTCTCAAAGATGAGCGTCTGCTTTTTTTTTTTTTCCAGTTCCTGATTGTTAGTATAACGACATGGTGTTTAGTACAACATTTATATTAGCTTATTTCTTTAAGATAATTTAACAACTTTGTCTTTACTCAGGTTCTCAAATTCATCACTAAGCACCAAAACAATAGTATCTTTTTTTTTTCAGAAATTATTCAACTTATGTTACTAAAATTGTTAGGATCTCAAAAATCTTCAGATAGACACTTTGTACTCAAGATTAAAACTTAATATAATAATGGCCAGACTTTGCGAACGAAGAGCCGGGGAAGGTCTTTACACCTTCCAGCCTGCGCATTGGATTTTTTAGGTGAGTTCCAGTGTGCGC
>JAYRBT010000001.1:108461718-108488106 GCA_036023395.1 Myiotriccus ornatus
CCCTGACCAGGAATCGAACCCGGGTCTCGGCGGTGACAGCGCCGCGCCTTAACCACTAGACCACCAGGGGCTCCCAGATTAAAACATAAGTTAAGAACTTAATATTAACCAGAAAAAAATCAATAAATTCTAAATATTTGAGCTGGGAAAATTAAAATTTTCCTGTAGAGAAATAGTGATACTTCTTTTTCACAGAGATAGAAAACAATAGAAGTTAAACTTTCAAACAGCCTTATTTTGAGTAAACCATGAAAAATACAAAGAACATTATACAAAGGAAAAGAAATTATGAATCAACATTCAGTCTTCAGCATTTTAGTTTAGAATGTTCTCATGTATTTTATGAATATCACCAGCTGTCCTGACCAATGGATAGTTCACCAGAAGATTCTGTCTCTGCAATACAAGAAATTGCTAACATTTTGATTTTTTATTAGATTATGCTTTTAATTTACTTCCCCTTAGAAGTACCTGTGGTTTTTTCATCCCTGCCAGACAAAGCAGTCACCTCCCTCTGACCTTGTAGCACCAACAACTACACTTCTCAATTAGATATGTGTAAACACTTGCAGTTTTCCATTCTCGACTTTTCGTTTTCTCAGGGAGTTAACTTGATGACATCCTGAAAAGATCTTGGGATCTTAGGAAGGAATGTAACAGAAGGATTTCCACAGGATTTCATAACATGAGTGCTGCCTTCTTTTGACTTTTGCTATGTCTGACAGGGCATAACAAAGTCACTGTGTATAAAACCATTGCACTTTGGATGAGCAAGACTCAAAAGTTTCAGAAACAAAACTTCTTTTTCCATTACTCTTTCAGCATCAGCCTTACGAAAATCTAGTCTGGCCCTTTCCGCAGACATCAGTTCCTCAGAAACTGAGGAAAGTCCCAGAGTGATTTAAAACACATACTCAGGAACGTGCAGTGACAAGCATATCTAAGACTGTTCTGAGCTGTCACGATCCTCAGTAAATGACAGAGCTTCTGCAGGTTTTTATGTCAGTAAATCTCTCTATCAGCACTTTAAAAATTAAAATAATGTCAAGTTGACAAGGTTCATTCAGGAAATCAATACAGATATTTTACACACTGCTTAGTGTCTTTTGAAGCCTTTGTTTCTATCTCCCCTAAGTGTTGGTACTTCTCTATGTCCTCAGAGAAATTCCAGCTATGAACAGTTTTTTTTGTCTTTGCTACTCTGCCACTCATGTTAAAAGCTGATCTGTGGTTTCCAAAAATAACTGGTAAGAGGTAATAAAACTGTGTCTAATATAACTGCAATTCTATCACAAGTTTGTGAGCTTAGTGCTATTTTTACATGAAAGCCTGGCTGAGTCAGAAAGACACCAGTAATGAGGGGAAGAATCTTTTTTTGCTACAAGATCAGTGAGAAAGCTTTCTGTTGAACACATAATGATGTTCCTCATTAAACTCCTTCTATTACTGAATCACATTTTGGAAAATGGGTTTTAAATAAATCTGTAGTATTTTTTTTAACTATTGGAATCCTTCCAGAAACAGGAGGTGGTGGGAGAATAAGGAACTGAGGTGAATAAAGACTACTGTATGGTTGTAAAGAGAGTGCAGGCATTTCCAGGTGGATTTGAATCAAAAATCTATGGCTTGTTACAACCAGGATTCTTCACGGGCTGTATTAGCAGCTATTATTCCAAGATTAGCAGTGATTTTTGGATGAAAGATGAGGTATGGTGAGTCATTTGACTATTTTTGCATAGCTTTGCCTGAAACTCTTTGTTTCTGCATCATGAAAGACATTCTTCATTACTTCTGTGAACTACACTGAGAAGAAGCTGGGTTTTGGGTTTTCAGTGTATGACAAAAGTACATGGGAAGAGCGGGGGGAAGTGGGGGTAAAAGAAGGGAGGCAAAAGTAACGTGTATCATGTTTACATCAGAATTAAATGCAACTTCTTCAAAAGTCCGCTGATAGAGTATTTTTTTGTGCATCCACTTGGCATCATTGCCACCTTTTCCACACTGTCATAGCGCAAAATACGGCAACAGTTGCTTGATTTCCTAGTGTAACTCTTTAATAAATATTGTAGTACCAATATGGGCCACTGCAGTGCTTTTTCACTTTCAGTGCCTTCCTAAGGCCCAATACATCCTGAATCACTGCTGACATGACAAGGTGTTACTGCACAGCACAGGACTAAGTACAGAGTGAGGGAAAGAGACAGTTAACACGTTGACTCTGGTAGAAACGGATATATACAGACTGCTGTATAGAACTGAAACCTAAACACATTTTTGATGGTTAAGGGAAAAGGAAATTTCAGGAAGAAATTATATAGTAGTGAAAAATGGTGGAAGCATCTACGAGAATTAATAAGGTTCACCTATAAAACAAATAATTTAAAGAGTAAATACATAACTGTCCTCTCATTTTCATTTTCACCGTGGCCTTCTGATAATTGCTAAATCTGGGTTGAAGTTTACTACATGCTAAAATTATGATATTTTTATATTTTACTCCTATATATTATATAGTTTTTTCTGTACTTACTGATTATATTCAGCATCTCTTTTCTCTAGAAATATATGACATGGTTTAAGAAAAAATTAAGCAATAAACCAGCTACTGAAGGTTTTCTTTGAAGAATATAATTCTTCATCTTTGTGGTCATTAG
Source organism: Myiotriccus ornatus (assembly GCA_036023395.1). Taxonomy (NCBI): domain Eukaryota; kingdom Metazoa; phylum Chordata; class Aves; order Passeriformes; family Tyrannidae; genus Myiotriccus; species Myiotriccus ornatus. The sequence goes on from JAYRBT010000001.1 coordinate 108,464,373, forward strand.
TAATTATTCAAATTTTAATTGAGCGTAATTGATATATTTTAGTATTTTCAATTATAAAACTTGCAAAAATAAATTAAACATTAGATGATACGTACAACCTACCCGTTATAGTAATGTTAAAGTAATGAAGGGACATATTTGTTAATATATAATGACACTATGATAAGTTGTTTTGCTTGGATAATCTTACTCTTTTGCTCTGCCAGTGTTAGAATTGGCTGTTAAATCAGAAAACAGGCTTAGAAACCTAATTTTGTCACTGGACCAGAGTGTGTGTTAATATAACATTGCTTGCATCATACAGAAATTCTCAGCCACAGCTCTAAACATAAGAAGAGTGACTGCAAGGTAATTTCCCTAAAGGTATTTAGTAAGCTTCTGGTAATACTTAGGGTAGGTCCCCAGTCTGCTGAAACACATTCTCATGCTACCTTGACTGATTGGAAATCTCACTTTTGTGTAGAGAAATTAAACTTAAGAGGCCTATATACATTAAAAACAAATTGCAATATCCTTGCATGATGAAAGTGATTCTTCTTTGTCAATGAAAGCGTGTTTTCTTTGTCCACACAACACAATTCTCAAGTGGAAGCTAAGCAATGTATTTTAAGGTTATTAGAATCATCCTAAATGACTACAGACTGCTAAGATATGCACCATATGCACACCTCACCACAACATCTTCTGTTCGTGTGTTTGAAGGGAATGAGTCTATTAATGTAATTCCCTCTTGCCTTTACCTTAAAATCCCTTTTAGAACTAAGCAACCCCTGACTTGATGCTAAGTACTGAGCAAAGCTGCTCCAGTCTGTTACTGAACTGCGTGACAAGTTTTGACATCACCATTATACAGAGGAAGAAATAAAACCTTAGGTCTACAGGGAGGGCTCAACCCCAGAATTTCTGCTTCTAGGACCTGACATTTAGCTACAAAATTTTTTTGTATTTCTTCTAATCTTGTACTCAGGATGCGGTGTTGGGTTTTTTTGGTAAATATGTATCTTTAAACAATATTTTTTTATATCCCAAATAGGGACTGTTTGGGATAGCTATACCCTCTCACAGTGAATTAAGTCTCATGGAATTACTCTGAACATCCCAACTCAACCCATCCAAGAGCAGTAGTGTAATCTGAATCCCTTCCATGCAAGCACTGTAAATATTTTATTATCTGCAATTCTCAGTTCACCAAGAATAAGTTCTAACATCCCATGTAGTCCCAAATTTTACCTGCGTAATAAAATGATGTGTCAAATAGCAAGAATTCATTACCTAAACTATTGATTGGGTTCAGATGCTGGTAAAAAGTGTCAATTTTTCATGAGCCTCAGCACAGGTGATAAAACAGCACAGAGTTTTCAAAGTATTGATCATCTCAAAAACTCCATGTGCTTTAGTTCTGTAATTAGGAAGAACAAGCTATACCTCCCAGGGGGGAAAGGCATTATCATTTTCTTCTAGATTTTTTAAAAACTCACAATTTCTAAAAGGTCCATCGAATGCAGTACAGCAGTTACCCACAGAAGGATCAACAACATATGTTTCTCTGAGACACTTCAACTATTTTTGAAAATACTTCTAGAGTTTAACAGAGCCGAAGTTTCCTTTTGCTAAATCCAGGTATTTTATTCCAGCAACTTAAAACTGCAAAATTTGCTAAGTAAAATGGTATCCTGTATGGAAAGAATCAATCGTAATAGAATTCTATACTTTATACTGTATTCTGTGTTCCAGCTTGCAGTGAGGTATAACAAAATCTTATCTGTAAATAATTTTCAGAAAGAAATACACTTTTACTTGTAAAAGTGAATTTCTACAGTAAATGTTATCTCTAAACCTTCATTTTCTGCCTAGCTAATATTCCATTTAGTAAAGTCTTAATAAAAGAAGCCTAATGTTCTCTTTCAAATACGCTTTCATTGTCTTAGGGAATGCTCTAACAAATAGATACAGATCATCACTTAACTGATAATTTATTTGGCAAAATTAGATCTGTTGCTGAAATGGGAAAATAGTTAATTGGAGCAAAGAAGGCTAATTAGCATTTGTAAAAAAATGTTTTATTAAATGCTTTTGAGGTCTAAGCTTGCGAACAATTAAAACTCCTTAGTGTTCAAAAGCAACTACTTTGTGCATTCATGTTCCTATGGAAGCAAATGCCACAACCTGCAGAATGTCTGCAGAAGGCATTCCTATTTGAAATCACATTGGTGTGGGACACATTTAGACCTTTGTTTCAGAACTGAGCACAGAATTCAGAAGGTTTTAGAGGACCTGGAAAAACTGAATTTTCATGTGTGCTCATCTCTTTTAAGAAGAGGAAATATAATGCTTTAAAACTCTTCGTTGTCACTGGTAGCTATATAGTATGCATACTTTAAAAAATATGAAGAACCCCACCTTCCAACAAAGAACTAAAAAATTATTTAACTCACTGCTTAAAAAATGGAGGCATAAAGATTGAAATTACAATAAGAATCTGGAGAAGGGGCTGGGAATATAACTTAAAATTACTTTCACTGACTGTCACTTTACAGAAAGACCATCCTTCCTTCCTCCTAAAACATCAACATATTAATTATGCAAGAGATACAGATTGGGAGTATTTATGCAGATTACTGCACAATAATTCTGTTTCAGGAGACCAGTGTTCAAAACTCTATTTCCTCAAAAAGACATTTCAAAAATTTGTTTACTCTTCAAGTAAAATCTATGAAAGAGATGTGTTGTTGAGATGTTGCTCCAAAAAATTGGCATTTACACATACTGCGATGAGGGAAACACCAACAGAGTAAAAGAAACCAAGAAACTCAGTTACTCTTCAAAACAAAACCAAAACAAATAAGAGAATGTTTGCAGGTTTAAAAGAAAAATAAATCTGAAAATTAACAAAAAGGCAGACTTTCTTTAATGAATGTACTGAAATCAGCAAATGGTACTTACAATGCTTAACAAATTCTTGCTGTCCTTGTTGAGGAAAATCTTTCAGCACAGTCCCATAGTGTGGAAAAGCTTTGTACTGTTTTCAGCCTCCCAACGTGGTTACTCATTTTGTTGTCTGTCATCTATGAAACTGTACCAAGGACTCTATGCTTTCCCCTCACAAGAGACATTTCAGTGCCAGCAAGCTCTTTGGCTCTAGCAGTGTTTCCATTCCAAAGAAGTTGCCAGTGTTGCTAATTGAACTGTCACTGCTCCTGCTGTTCATATTATTTTATCCCATCCCTAAAAGCAGTGGGACAGGCTCTCCTTGTCCAATTTAACTATAAAGAATTCTTCTGCAAGTCAACAGAAAGAAGCTAATGATGAATTGGAAGCTATTCACTAATAATGGATAGAACTTGTTAAACTAAAACACCAAAAAGCATTCAGTGTTTTAGCTAAAGAGTGCAGATTCTATTCACTTTAGTGTGTTTGTGTTTGGCCTGTTTTATGCAGGCAAAGAATTGAAGAAAACCTTCAGTTTTTCCTGGAGTATCTGAAATAGTTTGTTCCTAAGTGAATAATGAGTGCTGCAGCTTCCACTTAAAAAACAACACAATTTGTTCTGCCAACCCAGCCTTGCTCCCTTTTTCTGTGCTGTCAAACATTGTTTTCATGCACTCCATGAAAAAGATGAGACTTCTGTTTTATAACTGTTCTCTTCCCAGTTCCAGGGTCAAGCCAAGAGGCTGTTTGGCAGCATAGTGTTTTAAAGATGTTGCTTCTCCACCACCTTCCTGAACAGTGATTTCACATCACTAACCAAACTGGACCTGGGGATCAGAACTAAGATTTCCTCCCCAGTGAAGAGGGGTCAGACATTGACTCTAGGATGGGACATAAAGTCCCATCAAGGCTCAAGGCTCGACTTTATAACACACTTTTAGCAGCTGGCGGGTGGGATATCGAGCCTTTCACATTGTAACTAAAATAGACATCCTAAAATATATTAAATACATAAATATTTGTTAGTTCCACTAATGGAATTGTCTTGACTACCATCATGTGGAATCATCTTAATATATCAGAGGAATGAGCTTTTTTGACAGTGTGCTTACTATAATTTATTGGTTTCTATCTAAATAAGAGATCTAGGAAGTTGGTTCCTGGCTGAAATACTTTCCTGGAATATCAGACATGATATGATAGTACATTTAATTATCTCTTATTTCCCTTAAGTATTTACAGAATTGCATAATGGAAGCTGGTGCATATCTATTAATATTGGTGTCTATCTTCTTCTCTACCTTTTTTTCTGTTCACATCTGTCTATTTTATCATAAAGTAGCTCTATAGATCACTTATTTAAGAATACCCTGAAGGACTACCTGAGAGCCTGTTTGCATTGTGAATCAAGGACAAACTCTGAATTCAACTGAACTGAATAATAACTGAAAGAAAAGAGGAATAGAATGCTGAAATAGCAGCTGAAACAGAATAATTGTGGGGCCAGAGTGGTGCATGGGTAAGAGGCCACTGTTTGGGCAGCTGTCACCACGAAGAGAGAGATACTGAAAGAGAATCTCTGCCTTCTTCTCTTGGCATGGAAAAGCTCACACAGAGCCCCTCAGGGTAAGCACACAGTACTTATAAACATAGGTCCAGTTTAGAGGAGTGAATCATTTGCTACTTGCTGAGTAATAGGTGATCCCCTTAAAAGAGCAGAGCTAAACTGTGTGTTTCTTTTCTCTGGAGAATAAAGTTAAGACAAAATCTTATCAAACTTGGCCTTTCTGAGCCCAATAACAGAAAAGGGCATGACTGCAAAAACACTGCCTTCTGGGTTTCTTGTCAACCTTTATTCAATGTTTAGCCCTTTTTGGCTACAGAGACAAAGTTTCTTTACCTTCCCTTCACAAAGCACAACTTACGGAGAATAAGTAATTTTAAAATATTTAAAATGGGAATTTTCTGGGCACTAGCTGGCTTAGGAGTGGCTGGCACTTCGCCAGCAGAGCCCACCATGCCTGACTTTCTGACAGGAGAAATGAAGGAAAAATGCTGCTCACTGAAGCAAAGCCTCCCAGCAGTGTATGTTTATGGGGAAGGTGACCAGAAAGAACTTCTGTGGTCACTCAGTGTGACCTCTTGAATACTGCAGAATATTAAAGAACTAAATGTAATCCAGAATGTTGCATTCACCCTATTGCTCCATGTTTTGCACTGCTGTTTCTCTAGCAAGTGACAGTGTAAAGGCATGATTCAGTCTTGTTTCTGTGGATTAAAACTGCACGAAACACGCAGCTGTGATGAAAGCAACTAATGAAATCTAACTGCTTGAGCTGAGACATAAAACACTGCATATAAAAAGACCACCTTAAAATGGGAGAGAGGAAAAATATTCCCAAATAACATAATGACAGCAATAAAATCAACATATTAATACAAAATCACCAGTTCATTCATTCACCCATCACTGAACAAACATTAAAGGTATCAGATTAGGGTCTATAGTAAGCTAAAAGCATCATCTGTGCCAATATGCTTTGAGTCAGAAGGCACAGGGAAAAAAAATCTATAGTTGGTCGATGATAATCTCTATTCTGATAAAACAAGAAGCCTCTGAGACCCCTTCACTGCTTTAGATTTATTAGGGACAGTTTTCATCTGTGGTTCCTATGAGCATCTTCCCTACTTGGAGGATTTCTTAGGCTTGGATATTCAGTGCAAGTGTGAAATAGATACCAGTAGAAAGTCATTCAAAACTTCAAAAGGAAAATTTCCAGAGCGATATTTGAAAGTAATTTCTTCTTTTTGAGAGGATTATTAAGGACAGTATGAAAACAGGCACTTAAGAAATCAGCAGAATGACAGGATATAGTGCTCGTCTTTGGCTAAGATAACTAGGAAAAGTGAGAAGACATAAAATGTTTTTTGTAATGTGAGCATTTTGGACCAGCATGATTAATGGGTTTGTGGATCTCCTCACAGTTCTGAAAGGCATCACACTGTACAAGAAGTACAGCATGTCTGTCAAATAAAGTTGATATAAATCAGGTATCAGCAAACAGAAAGACATTAATCTGCAGTTGCAGCTTTTCTATCTTTTAGGTAATTTCTTTTTTGTCTGTGATGTATTAAGAAGTATACTCGAATAATATACATATAAAAACCAACGAAACAAATATACTTTGTTGTTAGAAGAGATAAGTTTAAATCCATATAAAGCTATTTTATCTGCTAAATAAATTACCAAGGTTTACTCATTGGAGCAGAGCAGACCCTAGATTTTCCAAGATAACTTTGTATCAGTTTGAGACACAACCAGTTTAGCCTACTTTCCTCATAGTCCTTAAACATAAAGTGTCGCCTTAAAAAGACTTGGCTGAAAAATGGTGTCCAGCTGTTGCAGAGTCCCTGTTGTCACATAAATTAAGTGCAACTACTTTGAAACATCTTTTGCAATTCTGCACTGTGTGGACATAGACTATATTTCTGTGGAACTCAAAGATATATCTCCTCTGCTCCTCTGAGTATTGTGACAAAAGCAGAGAACCAAATTTTTTTATGCTTTCTGCTTCCAGAACCCAAAGATTACAGCTCTCCGTGTTTGTTCCACTTAACTGTGGCATAACTACTTCTGCTAAGGAATGATCAAGATATTTCTAAACAACATGTTTCTCTAACTTCTTTGTCCAGAGATCACAGCAGGTTGATAACAGTACTGAAAAAGGAGATAAGAATTCCTTTTAAAAAACCCTTGGCTGTGTGCTGTGCAAAATGAAAGGAAAGAAAAGAACACTGACAGCTGAGCAGAGCAGTTCATACATCAAAGCACAAAATTTAGTTATTTTTCCAATATTTATAATTTCTTTCATGTTATATGATAAGCTCAAATCCTACAAGTTTTTCACATATTCAGAAATCCCATTAAATAACTTCTCAGAAAGAAAAAACTTTCAAAACTGGCACACAAATATGTGAAATCATCCATCTTTTCAGCTTTTTTATTTACTTTTCTAATGCAGTGTCTGTTTGTTTCACCATATTTTTATGGACTATCAGAAAAAAACCTATTATATTATCTAATTAATTTACTTTTCAAGAAATATACCTTGAGAGACAGATATATATTCTGTTATAGCATGAGAATTTTCTCCCTGTTAAACTCTGCTCACCACAAGCAATAGTTGCTCTTCAAGGTCACCTCCTTCCTCCCTTAAGGAGTCTCAAGTTTCTTCCAGTTAGTAGCTTGGAAATCCCGTCAATCTTCCTTTCCTTATTTCCTGGCAATACAGGCAGTGTTGGACAGTTAAAAAAAAAACCCAAAACAAATCAAAACAAAACATACAGCCCAGAAAAAACCTCATATAATAATATTTAAAATAAATCTGGTATTTATTTCTATGATATTTTTCATAGACATACTCCTGGATGATTTTAAATGCCAGCTTCATTTAGGAGGAAATGCCTTTCTTTTGTTCTTCATCTTCTAAGTAAAAACATTTAAAACTGTACAGGGGTGAGGTAGGGAGAGGGAAGACCCAAGTGTGGTATGTAGAGCAGGCCACAGCAGGTAGTTTTTGGCCAATATGTGGGTCTTACCAATTTTTTGGTGGATCTCAAAATTATTCAGTCGCTGGGTTGCCACACTGATGATCTGTAAAAGCTTTTTAGGGAGTTGTGAACCCATTGCAATTAAAGCTAGAGAGACACTAACTGACAGATAACACTAGAAAAAGAAAGCCTGAGAGAGAGTGCTCAGGCGACAGGGCAAATTAATGTGAGACAAAATGGCAATAGACCAGGGGATTGTACTTTGGGAGATTTAATTTAAATTAATGAACAGTGCCCTATAAGAAGGGTCAAAACAGGAAACTTCCTGTACTGTTGCTTGATTTGAGGGTCTTAAAAAGTTGGCTGACTTACAGATCTTCTGTATTTCCACTGTTGAGAAAATTGCATCCTTCTTTATTTTCACTGGTTTTCTGTATGTTTTTCTGTCTCTGGTCTGTTGTCTCCGTTGTTGGTATGGTTTAGGGTTATTTTTCCCTTTTATTTTTTTTTTTTTCTGTTTGCTTATTGAAAACTACCTTACTTACTTTTCATCCCCTCTGCCCTGAACTTCGCTATCTGTGTTCCAAGCTGCCTGCATTCCTGGCTATGGATTACATACATTTTTTCCTGCCTTGCCATGGAAACAGGCAACTCGGACTGGTTATATGCAGTCTGAATGTCCAACACATAAGCTACTTCAGCAACTGCCTCCATGAAGTGGTACTGTGGAATCAGGATTATGGTAGGTGACTTTCAAGGAGCAGGCGATAGCTGTGCCAGCAGCTGCTGGAGCACATTACAGGGCGGTAGCTGGAACGTGTCCAGGGTCATGCAGATTTATCCACTCCCACGGTATTTCTTTACTGCTCTGCACATTACTCTCATCTTTCAACCCTCCCTGGGAATGCTGAACCGGCTTGCAGAGGAAAGATATTAGACATATATTTAGTGCCACTGTAAGGGAAAATTACAAATGTGATTTTCGTTTCTTTGCAAGTGTGTTTTGTTCAAATATTGCTCAAATTATACAGAAAAAAAAAACCACCCAAACTCAAACAGTTAAAACCTTGCTGTATCTTTATAAAAAGCAATAAGTGCATCTTTATATGCATTCTATATTTGTACACCTTGCACAGATACACATGCTAATATACACACACATGCATATATCAATCACTGAAACACAGTCACCTGTTTTATAGAGCACAACAGCTCTTTCACAGTACAGAAATGCTCTGCAATGATATTTTAAAATAGAAAACTAAGGCAGAAGAGGAACTGTTAAGAGAGTTACAGCCAGAATTCATCCATTTTAAGCTACAGTCAAAGTGGTATTATCTAACCTGAAATCAGCAAAAGGTGTGAAGAGCAGTATCTCTGCTCTTAGGAACCTGATAAAACAGAAACACTAGAGAAAATATGAAAACAAACTCATTTTCCTAAAACCCCCCCACATTTCCCTGTATTTATTCATCTGCAGAAGTGCACTTGAAACTAAAATGAGCCAGAATTTTAGCAAAGTATGAGGAGTAAAAAAGGGTAATCTATGGGATTGGGAGGCAAGAGGGAGAAGGCAGAAATCTTCATGTTTTACATGTATATATGGAGGGGGAAAATAAAAGAGATTAACATTCTAAACCCATACCTTATTTTGTAATCAGTTTTTCTGTTCAGCTATCTACAGTGCCTGCAAGGTGAAATGTAAATTTTTACCACTTCTATCTCCTATCTCCTCATTGTTTTTATGTTGGAAAGAAGATAGGACAATAACTATAGCTGTCCTGTATAAGACAGGTATCCTGTCCTGTTATACAACAATGCTGTCTGCGTCTTTGGTCTTCATGAGCAACATACACTGATACAAGATTCAACATTGGTAATGCATTAATTGCACCCCTGTCTCTCACGAGGTTCCTGTAGATAAAGCTGCTGCTTTTATAACCCCCTTTTCTTCCATGCTCAGTTTTAAAGTTTTCCCTGCAACATTTTATCTCACCTTCCATTTACATTTTAAATAAAATAGGTAACAAATTTAACTGGTTTCCTTAACTGTCATTAAATAAAGGAGATTTCAGGTGTGCTTTATTGAAGGAAGAAGGGTAGAACAGTTCGAAAAATGCAGTCACTGGAAAGGTCACGTAGATCCTAGGATGGTGCCCCAGTCAAGGTACAACCAAGATAGAGGATGATAGGTTTGAAAATAGTAGGCTGCAAATGATGTAAGACACCCATGGTGATGTTGAAAATGTTCATCTGATAGCATTCAGGAAGGTAAAAAAGGAAGGGTGGTAAAATTAACAGTGGTAACTGATATTTTGTTTGGGAGTAATGCTTTTGCGTGGGCGATCAAATTATTAAAATGTTGTCTTTTTTTTTTCACCAGGAAATGAAATAAGTTGATATATTGGAAAAATGTCACACATCTTTTTCTGCCTCGTGCAATATACACAGAAATAAGTTCAACAAAAACCCACAGAGAGTAAAGGAAAAAGTAAGCATCAATAAACTTAGAAACAACTCTATATATTAGATGGGACCAGAAATCCACGTAACTCAATATCCTTTATTCAGTGTAAATCAGTAGAACAGGACCAATGTAAAGAGCACAGTAACAGCACAAAGATAATAGTGATGCATCCCCCAAATACTTCCTAGAATCTAGATGTCAATGGTTTGGGAAGCAAATGAGACAGAAGTTATTTCCACTGTTACTTGAAATGAGAAAGTGTAGTTGATATGGTACACCAGAGGAAAGGAACTGAAAATTAAAAATATAACAAACAGAGAAAAAAAGAGACACTTCCTAATACCACTAATTTTGTAGGACACGTAAAAATATTTCACAATCCCATTACATCTCAAGAAGATTTATGGGGGACATATTAACTATGGTGATAGTCTTATCATCCTGCATGAGCATACAGAAATGGATGGTTTAAAAATTTTAGTTTCTAATTTTTTAAGGAAATAAAGGGTTTGGACAGAATTCCATTCAAGAATGGGATGCAGAGGAAGATTGTAAATGCCAGAGAAATAAAATTAACTACTGAGTAATGGTAGAGTAAACATTCCTGAATGTCTGCCTGGTTGTAAGGTCTTCCTACTTAAGCAACTCAGTAATCACCTCTATCTTTTTTTTTTTTTTTTTTAAGCCTTCAAAGCATTTCTTTGAACTATACATAGTAATTATATTATTACTACCAATAAAAAATTAGTTTTAGGTACCTGTTACATACATGCGTTAGAATGTAGGTTTTTGAAAAAACATGCACAGTAACAAATGTGTGGAATTATATGTTATGGAATTATAGGTTAAGATGATATACTATATTTTCAAATTATTGAAATAAAAATTAATAACTTTATTTTTTCTCCAAAGACTAGTATGTCTCAGACTTTTTATAGCAAAGGGAATGGTTACCTAGGAAGAAAAATATTGCTAATGTCACCGGGAATAGATTACTTTGACTTGTAGCTCCCCTGGCATTCCCTCTCAATCTTCTTGCTTCTCCAGCTGAATATAGATCAGTGTTTGGATTTGTGAATAATTCGCATACATGAAACTTTATTCATTATTGTATTTTGGCCACAAGTGATGCATCACTTAATTCTACCTGTGCTACACAAACAGGAGTGTCCAAGCCTCCATACAGTATATACAAGCTAGAAAATCTATAAATAAAGGATTTTGATTTTCAGCCATTATCCTCAGTTGTGTGATCTTGTATGCTGACTGTAACTTCCCTCATTTTACACAAATCAAATGAAGATACATATCTTTGAAAAAAATGTTCCTCTACTTTGGCTGGAAAAATAATGGAACAAAGTTGGAGGATTTTATCTACTTGTTTAAAAAAAATTCAGAAAAACAGCAATCAAAAGCTAGCAGATTGGTAAATATCCCTCAACTTTTAAAAAGTTCCTTCATTATTTGTTGCTCTTGAGCTGAGCAAAGAAATAGAGCACATGTTCCACAGTCTTTATTTCACACCTCTGCTCTAATAAACCCCAGCCCAAGCCACTGGGTTTTTTTATATTACCAGGACTTGTTTATAATTTCCACAACAGCGAGGCTGAATTTAGCAATTTGGTGCAAATATGTGAATTGAAGCAGCTTGTGCTGAGAACTCTCTCCCCTACACACGGGCCAGTGGGAGTTTATTTGAATTTTGTTTTCCAGGGGGTGCATTTCAATGACTCATGATGGAAAGCTTCTGCAGGAAAGAGTCAACAGCACACACCAGAGACCTCAGTCGTAGTACAACCTACCCCATGGTCTGTATCCAAGTTTCCCACTAAGCATTGGAGCACTCTTTGAAAAGAGTTTTCCTTCATTTTCCTCAAAAATTAACTGAGTTCTGACTTACAAAGCCAAAATGGAAATTGAGATTGGCCTCAGGAAAAGGGGTTGATTTCTAAGCAGCACCACTACTCTGAACCAGTTCACTATTGGAAACACAGCTAATGTCTCCACAAACACCCTTTAATGGAATTTCTGCCAAGACCACGAACAAGACACAAACCTGAGTGGAACATATCCTTCCTTATCAATATCTAAGCCCGTTTTTCCCTTCCAACATAAACAATTCTATGATAGGTCAGAGTTCACCCTCAGCAGCTCTGAAGGCAATACAAAATTGGGCAGAGTGCTTGACAGAGCATATGAGTGTCCTGCCATTGAAAGACCCTCTGAGAGACTGGAAAAGTGGGTTGACACAAATCTCGCAAAGTTGACCAAAGGGAATTGCCAAACCTTGGATCATTCATTCTTTGTAGTTAGGATCATGAAACAAATGTTCCACGTATAAATTAAAAGTAAATAAATAAATAGAATTAAGTTTGAATTTACAAAAGTTTTAAGAGCTGTAGCAGAGAAAAAAAAAAAGAGCTGAATGCAGTTTGATTTTTTTTTAATCCTACATATTTTAAGCAAAATAAAAAATAGGACATTAAAAGCATCTGGTAAAATGTACTGTGATTAAAATACAGCTAGGTAATGCAATTTGTCCTGAACAAAGATAGTCCAACAAGTTCAAAGTCAGCAGAAGGGAGATGGTGACTGGAAGAACACTGTAAACACTCTAAACCCCTGTAGTGATTTCCTGTGGTAATTGGCTATTTTTAATCAAGAATTGAAAACCCTTTTTCTTTTATTAAAAACATTTAGGTATGTTTTGAGACCATATTGATTCCACCCTACCGATTTTTCATAGAATAAGAACACAATAATATTTCTCCTGTCATTTCCAGGCACAGATCACATTTAGAGAAGTCAAATACAGCTGTATCACACATGATTATAACATCCCCTTGTATGATGTTACTTATGAAACACTATCTTAGAAAGGGACTGTAACATCATTACCCACTACTGAAAGAAGGGAGAAAGGAAAGAAAAAAAAAAAAAGAAGAATGGCTTTTAGTAAACTGGAATAAACTGTTCTGACATGGCTTTCAGCTGCAGGTGGGTCTCAGAGCAGATAAGGTTAACAATGATAATATAAGGCACAACGGAATCAAATGAAAGTCAGGAGGAAGTAACTGCCATGTCAGAAATCAGATTTGGTAAAGCCATTTCAAAACCTGGAGAAAGACCAGAAAAGGGGGCAGTGTTTTAGAATAAATATAAATGACTGCGAAATTCTCAAGTCAGAAACAAGAATTTTACTGCATAGCATGAATTTCTTCGTGGCCCAGACTATGAAATTTGGCATAGAAAGCCTATGCATTGAAGAATAATAATTTAGACATTGTTTTCTATTAAAGCAATTAAATATGTCTGATGAATAAGACTGATTACAAAATAAACCTCTATGAAGTAATAAAAATATGCAGATATAGATACACTTCAAGGTAACCACTACCTGTAACCTGAGCCTGTGCTCCCTTCTGTGCTATTTTGCTTTACTGTTTCTTAAAGCAGGACTACTAGCAACAAAGTTTTTGACTAGACTTACCAGCTATTGTGTTGACATGTCCCCAGGTTTTGTCCTCTTGGTCACTGAAACCAGCACATGGTCAGGCTGAACTCTCATGTGGAACTTATTCCCCTATTTCCTTAGCGTGGAAATACAGTGCAGAAGAGCCAACATTTGTCAAGTCTTGCCTGATATGAAGTTATAATGTAGCCAAGACAAGCAGAAAGAGCATCACAAAGCACTCTTTGGCTGTGTTTTATGGCCACAGTGGAGAAGACTTCTTTGTTCTCTATGGGTTTTTATGCTCTTTTGCTAACAGAATTTTTCCTGTCCAATCTTACTCCAAAAAGTCCTTGAAAATTCATATCTAAAATAGAATATCATGAAAACTATGCCCATGCAGCAGCCAGCAATCTTGGGTCTGTTACTGTGATGCCTAAAACTACTTGTGTGCTGTACCTTGACGTGCTTGTGAAGCAGTGGCTCCACAGGTTCTCATGGACTCACACCGGTTCTTTCCATGAAGTACTTCATGAGACAGCAGCAGATCTGATTGGTGTGGTTCTCACCATTGCTGTTATCTGGTAGGGATTTTCTAATGCCCTTTGGTGCTCTGAATTAACATGTTTCCTTTGCAGCACGCTTAACAGGCAGAACAAAATAGACTATAACTCATGTCACCACAGTACTAAAAACCTAACTAGTTTCTGCACCTGCATGTGTAATTAGAACTATCAGTCTCTTTAATTGCCCTCTATTAAATAATCCCTTCTCACTTGATCTACTATTTTTCTTCTGAGATTTTCTACCTGCTGATATTGACAAAGTGCAGCCATCTCATCAGGCTGGTGCACAAGGGTTGCAGGAATATCGCTTGTGACTGCCATTTCATGCTTCATTACAGCTGTGCATCTCAAATCATAACACTAATTAGCAAACAAGTCTCTTCTACACCTGCCTGCATGATGCAAAATAAGATCACTGGCAGGCTGAGCACAGCCAAATTAAAGTACCTTACCATACAGTTAAATGGTCAGTTCTGCCTATCACATCTGCCCCATTTTGCTCTTGTAAACTCATCAGTTTAGATGGATGTTAAGATAAAGTTTGTCCTCTCCCTGTTTTCCCCTATTAGCAACTTTTCAACAGATAATTTTAATTGTGAATTGATTATTAGTTATTGGAACATGATCAGTACAAGAGCTTGCTCCTGTAGTCATGTATTCACCAATACTCACGTTTTCAGTAATTTTTGTCAGAGGCAATTAAAATAATTTGTATATATTAAAAATTATATTCACCCTCCTACTCCATTACCTACCCATCAGTCAAAGAATCTGAAATGCATCCTACAGTCTCATATAGTTTAATCTCAGCATGGCTGCAGAAAACTGCACAAGCTATCACTGCTGTTTCTCAGGTTAACATTGGGGTACAGAGTCTATGACTTGCCTTAGGTAGCAAAGTCAGACTCTGAGACAGAGCTGGGAATAGACCTTAGATTTACAGTTTCATAGCCTAGTGCTCTAGCTGCATAAATCTCTACTTCTGCTATATCCACTGTAGGAAAGACTGCTCTGCCCTAGCCTGCAAAAGGAACTTTCAGAAAAAGCAGTATTATAATTATTAAAGCAGTATATAATTATTATCTTTTAGATGTTTTTTTTACAACATCTGTGGTTAGAAACCATTTCTGTTGTGAGCACTTTCACAAAAGACTACTAGAAATCTCTTGATCCCACAGTGCTTATGATAAGAATACAAAAAAGGAAACAGATGAATCTAAAATGTCAAATCCTTCCAAAAGCCAAAGCCTTATATTTTTGACTTCAGGAGAAATACCTTCATCTTAGAGCACAGCCAATATATAAACAGTTATCATGTAGAGCTGTAAAAAAAAGAAAAAAAAATCATTCCAAGTGAAATCATTGTTGGATTTCCTTCACTGCTAAAAAAAAAAAAAAAAAAAGCAAAAATTCCCCATCCCCAGCCAAAACAAACCAACCATCCAACCAAACCAAAACCCCGCAGAAATTACAATTTCCTGCAAAAATTGAAGACTCAGAAATTTATCCATCCTCCTCAGTATTTAACATTTGGGAATCCTCACTGATAGGTACGATGTGTTAAAGCCAAGGGATTTCCAAAGACAGGAAAAAAGACACAGACAGCAAAAGGTAGCTACTGCCTCCTCATGACATGCAATCTAAAGAAACAGACCAGCCATAAAAAATGGAGGGGACTTTATGCCTCCAAAACATGAATGAAAAGGTGATCAGAAGCCTTTGAAAGGACACACTTGTTTCTCTGTGTCTCCATTGAGATTTCTTGTCATACAGCGAAGAAGAAACCATAGGTTTGTCCTGCTCTACCCCCTCGGTCTGTGGCAGGACTCAACTACACCAGTATATCTGCCCTGCCTCAGTGACAAGATGACGGAAGCAAAATCTTTTATATGACCTCATTAAGACCCCACACAGCAGAACACAAGCACTCTATCGCAGCACTGAGGTTGCTACATTATCAGGATATTGCCCTGTCGTAACTTCTGGCTGCTGTAACAGGAAGAAATGTGGTTTCTTAATTTTATGACCCTTAGAATGTTGAAAATGTTAAAACCAAGCAAACAGTCCACATTTTAGAAAAAAGCAGATTTCTCATTTATGAAATTCTTTTCTAGCCTTTCTTTCCTTCCCCATGTGACTAAGTGACACATCAAGAAAAGAATGGGCTGTGGGAGCATTTATTGTCTCTTTTATACTTTCAGTGGGAAGGATGTCCACATTTGTACACCGTGGATGTATTTAAATTTAGATCCACAACAGCCAGAAAAAAAAAATTAAGAAAATAAAGGAAACAGGAGCGAATATTTATGAAGAAAGTCAATCCATAAATCAAATTATTTAAGACAGACTGTGCAATCCCTCTCTTAACTGGCTTTTCTCCTTGAAAGTCATTTGACTGAGCAGTCTTCTTTTATTCCAGAAATATCAAAGAAAAGTTGTCCAAAGTTGAAGCCCCTCACATCACAAAAGCCATACCACATCCTAACAAGGGAGGATGGGATTTGCCTGCTAATGAGGCACATTGAGTTATGTTAGTGGAAGTCACAAGGGAACTGTTGTTATCCTGGAGGTCTCTGCCTGGCAGCCCAGCCCTGGCTCAGGTGGCTTTGTCTCTCAGTGAATCCACTGAAAGTCCCTTTCATAATTCAGGGATGTCCTGAATTGTGCTCCTGCCTCCTGCCGGTGGATAAACCACACAGCGATATCTTACAGCCCCAACCCTCTGTGTGTGTCCCCACTCCCCCTGCCCCCTGGGTTGGGGCAGGGACAGTCTGAACAGCCAGGACAGCACAGATGTGTGCTGAGGACCCTGAAACATGACCACAACACAACTGCAGGGACCAATAATGGGAAGAGAGGGAAGTTAAACTTCTTTGATAGCTTTTTACAAACACATTCCCTAATTACCCCAGCAAAACATCTGGATACAGCCAAAATTATTTAGGATGGATAGTCCCACATTCCCAGTGCACCAAAGTGACATTGGATGCTGTTAACTGAGTGTCTTCATTCTCTACTCTTCGGGAATATGTGGATGCACTGCCAGAATACGACAGCAATAACAACCTTAAGGTTTTCAATACAAGAACACCTCCACTAATGTGATGCAGGAAGCAATTCATTACCTTCAATGTGCTGTTCAAGGGGCCAAGGAGCCTGATGCTGGAGGCTCTCACTGCTCAAGCAGTGTGCAAATAAGAGCAAGAGCATTTTACACTTGCAGTGCCTCATTCTGCCTGGGGAAAACGGATCCTCGGGAGGTTGAAGAATCAATCCCCGTAAATATGTCTTTGAGAACAGCTACATTTCAGGGGTTTGTGCTGAAAAAGCTTGATTTTCTTATGCTATACAAGGTTTAATCCTTCATTCGAAAGTCTTGCTCTACTCACCTGTATCGCAAAAAATACCAGTTAATGCAGTGCCGCCTGATAAATGATGACAGGGATTAGATTGCTTACAGATTTGTTCTCTTGAGGAGTCTCCATTGCTGTAATCAAGTCTCTCCTTGAGATCTCTTTATAGAAAGCCAACTTGTCAGTCTAAATCAAATCTATTGATTATCTACAGGAATATAATAAATGAAATTAATAATAACTTGACTCTAAGGGAAACAAGTCAGGAAAAAAAATCTAAGTAAAAGATATCTGTTGTAAATGTCTCTGAACTTCCTGGGGAGGCAGGAGCATTCAGTATAAACTCTAGATTTTTGACCCAAAATGTTTTTGCTTCTAAATTACTTTATACATTTTTGGGCTTATTTATGTCATCTTTGAATTGAGTCGCTATCATTGAAGGCTGAAATAAGATATACAACATTTTGGCATTACTTACAGTTTCTGGGCTGTCTTTAATGAACAAGAATACACTACAAAGATTTCAGAGAAGCAAGACAGTCCTTCCTATCCACAGATCATTTACCAGAGTTATTCAGGGTATACTATACTTTGAAAATAAAAGGTCATCTGCTGGATAAAGGAATGGTGCTCAAATCATTTAGCTGATCCTGAAACATGACCATAAATATCATCAGTTAGACTTAGATTGTGAAATGGTTCCTACGGGATTTTAAACCCTTGAACATAGAAGAAATTCATATGCTAGAAATCTGTAATTGTCCTAATATTAATTCATTTCTGGTGGTTATATATAAAAGATAAAGTGCAGATCTACTGAAAATGTGAGAGCTTGTTTTATTTTAAAGTCAGCCCACATATTAAAAAAAATCTATGTTTATATAATGTGAGAAATTTTACATATGCAGAAAAAGTAAAAAATGCTTTTGTCACCTGTGAGGAGGAATTAAGTTATTTCCTAAAACATAATTCATTAATGTCATTGGAGCAATTTACACTCACAGGCAACTTAAGACTTTGGAAATAAAAATATTTTAGACTTTGTTTAATATTTTTTCATCTTTGTTTCCATTTACCTGAGTCCACATTTAGTAAAGTCTTTGAAGCAGTTTTCCTATGAAAATCTGATTGAAATTTCTTGAAATTTCTTGAAAACTACCAGTAGGTCCACTCCCGTAAATTTCAGATTTGCTTAATTGTAGATCTATAAGATGAAGCTCAACTGAAGCTAAGATTTATCCTGTGCTATGCAAGGTTACTGAGAGACAAACTCTCTGGATGCTGGAGGAATGTGAGCCCTGCCCCATTTTACAGAAGCTCCAGCTCTCTACATCCCAACAGGGTGAATTAAGGATATTGTTTATGCAATAATTCACTGCTTTAATTACACTAAGCATGTTACTCAGCATGGATTTTAATTTAGAGTTTGAGTGCTCAAGCAACCAGCACAGTATACTGAGGTCTATGCAAAAGCTGAATAGTAAATGACAGATGCTGCCTATCAGCTATTTGGTTATACCTAGCCAGTATTTCTCTTCCATTTGCCTGATCTCTAATAGAGCTTTATTCACTGAAGCAGAAGCAAATGATACCTATTAGAACACTCATAAATAAAATCAGCACTGCAATGACTGGACAAGTTCCTGGCAATCCTAAGGACTTTTTTTTTTTTCCACAATATGTAAGAAAATTTTTATCAAGGGAAAATATTTCAGGGCATGAATTCATTTCTGCTTAGGTCAGTAGTACAGGGTTCTCCCTCATCTTCCCAGCCTTGCATTTAACAGCTTCAGTGGATCTGGGACAGGTCCCCAGTGCACAAGTGTTGTATCCTGTTGTAGAGCTGCTTCTGCTCCTTTCTTGTACATTTGTCTCTGAATTGTGCCTGTCAACTTGTCCCTTTTTAATTACATCCTTTATGGTTAATCTATACTCATCTTCAGTCACAGAGACACTATTTCGTTTTTCAAAACTTTTATGGATATATTTGGAACCTGAAACACTCAGAATGCAATATTAAATGTGCAACTCCTAGGAAAATCTCTTTATTGTTTTCAGTTAACAGGTAGCTCTTCACGTTGACTCAATGACTGTCAGACAATATTTTTGAATCTGTAGTCTTAACTACATGGATCTTTTATAGTGTTGTGGCTTTTTCTCCTATTATTCTCTCCCTCACACAACAACAACAATATTCTCTGAAGGGAATGAAAAGCTAGTCCAGAGTCTTTACATTTTTTCCTAGACAAGTTCCTCATATGGTATTACTTTGAATAAGTGGCATAAGAAAATGTTCTATTGAGGTACTATTGTACAAGCTAGAAAAAGATAAAGTGGTCAGTTTTGTGAAGGAGAACAACAATACTAAATGAAATCCATTTGTTGCTTCTTAACAGATGCCACAAACTTCTTCAGTACAAATAAGTCATGGCTTTTCTCCACAGAGTATTTCAGTTTGCATACTTTTTTTCATTCTTTTTTTTTTGGTCATCTCTTTTCTCCTTCAATAGTTTTTGTATATGTTCATAAAATTCTCATCTGGATACCTGAAATATCTTACTTTGCTAACTCATCAACTTGCACTTCACAAATAATGGTTTTCAACTCAGTCGATCAAATTGAATTACTGTAACACTACAATGTTCATGGCTGCAGCACCAAAAGATATTTGCTCATTTGTTATATATTTCATTAAATAAATTAGACTGCTGCATAATGCAATGCATCTGTTTTATGCATCATTGTGTTCTTTATACAGATTGAACTTGTCTGTCTATGGAGAGACTTGGTAAGTTAACAGCCTCAGCATCTGAAAGCCTGCAAACTCATTTTAATGCACTGAAGTAATGTGAAATGCAGGGAGCAGGAAAAGAGAAACTGGAGACAGTTCTAAGGGGAAGAGATGACTTTCTGAGAGCTTCCTGGATCATAAAATGTAGACTGCAGGGTTTGATTTTTTTTTCCCCCCTTCTTGTCTGCTTTCTGAAAATGGGGATATGGGGTTTCTTGAATCTATGTGAGCTTAAATTGCTGCAGATCTGCTTTAGTATTTGTGAGGAGACAGCTCTACCCACCACGTGACAGTCTCAAAGGTTCATTTAGCACCACTATAGCAACCAGTAAATAATTAAACATAGTGCTCTGTCTCAAACTCCAAAGCTTAAGAGACAGGGATAATGAGAGGCTCCTTGGGCAAAGGACACAGCTTACATTAAGTCATTGTTATATTGTTTTCTAAGTGGATATTTCTTACTTTCTTTCATTTCAAATGTTCTCTTTTAACTAAAGTTCAGAGAGACAGATAAGGATTGTACATCTTAATGTCAATGAAATAAGACAGGCTACATTCTGCATAAAGAGAGATCCTGAGTATTGATGCCAGCTGGGGAAAGTTTGAGGGCAGACATGGCAAGGCTGGAAAATGTTTTAGTTGTACTATCTAAATTGATTCTGTGCAAAATTAACTCTGTAGATGATCCACTGTAAACATGATTCTTTGCTGCTGTGAAAAGGCAAGGGCTGCATATGTACCTGCAGTAACTCTTTGTATCTGAATTGGCTTCTGTTAAGTAAATGAGCCCAACCACAACAATTTATCTCGTCTGCAGAATGAATGGCAATGAATCAAAAGGAAAATGCCTTTTGGTATGGACTTTGGCTCCATTCTTTTTAAAGATAGAGCACAAGTACATAACAGTTAGTTTACTTCAAGAGGAAAGTCAGCAGCTCACAAATACATAGCTTTCTCCTTAAGGCCATCCAGTGAAATGCCACTGGTAACATGACTGGAGCTTGCACCTGTCCTGAAGGAGTGGTACCTCCTGTGTGCCTCCCTGGCAGGAGGAAGGTATGGATAGCAGCAACACCTAGAATGATGTTTTAGAATGAAATTTCAAAAGTACAGGGTGATTATTAAATAGCTTTCCCAGTGGTTTTTACCATACCTAGATATGCTTGTACAGTAGTATCAAGAAGTGTAGAGGTCACGAGATCGAGTTCCTAAATACACACAGTGCTGGTAGCAGTATCCCCTTAGAAAACAGACAACAAAAATTAGTGGTTTTGACAGCAAGATAAATGAGTGACAAAAATCCAGCTGAGATGATTTTAAAAAGAAGATATGAAGGTTTCTAAAGTACATTTGTCTTTTACATCTAACAAGCTGAATTAGATGAGGGTAAGAAAAAAAGTGATCAAATTCATATTTTTCTATCTGCTGAAAAATGTTTAGTTTTCTCTAAAATTTTTGCCCTGCAGGACCAAATTTTTCATCCAGCAAATCAGAAATAAAATCAAAATGAGAGATAGGAAAAAGTGGCTTTATAAGGACAGGCTATTAAGGTTTACTGCAGGCTCACAAGATTTTCTCAATAGATTATCTGTTTTCCTTCAGTGGACAAAATTTGTCAAACATTTTCAATGGGATAATGTGCTCTGACTATGTCAAGAATCTAGAAGGAGTGTAAGGCACACTTTTTTCCAGAGGGTAATTGGAAAGGGAAGATGGACTCTGCCTTCAGTCACATGTTATTTGCCACAATCAACAGAGCATCTTGCCTATGTGCCCTCTGTTTGAGATGCTGAAGTAGGTGCAAAACTGCTGCTGAAGGAACAAAACCAGCTATCCTACTTTATGGGTGACAACCAGCAGCATATCCACCACATTAGAATATTGCACCTCTAGGAAAACATTATTGTACCTGCTGACTTCTGATTTCCTATAATTTACTTCATCAAAAGCTGATGGATCTATTGCTTAACATCAGTTATTAACTTTTACAATTCCAGCAACTGTCATGGACAACCATGTAATTCAGAAATCCTGAATGCTACAGGATTCTTTTTTGCCTTTGAGGAAAGAAAAAAAGCATATATAACTTGCTCCATAAGCTGATGGCATATCGACAGTGTGACATCTCACCTCTGAGTGCAAGATATAACGAATGGGACTGGCTTTCCTAAACAACCTGATCACTGCCAGAGCACTGGTGTGCCTGAAAAGAAGTCCATGTAACCACACATAAATGGAAGCCACTTTCAGAATTACCTGTCCATACCGGTAATTTATAAGTAAGGTTGTCTACTGATGGCAAGAATTGTGTCTCCTCTGTTTACAAATGCTAAGGTAACCTGAGCCTTGGGGTTTAACTAAACCTGATTTAGTAGAGTTGTACTTCAAAAGCAAGACATTAGACATCTGTTTCTGTAACTCAGAAGGTCTTTAGTATGCTCAAATGCTGTTGATTCTTTTGCTTTTTCAGACATCATAAGAATCCTAACAAGTCAAAGGGGTGCAGGGGAACATCACTGAAATGCAGAGATTCACACAGGGAGCTTCTTGCACAACTACCAACTGCTAGGTATTAACAACCCATCTGGAAAGGAGGGTATTTCCTCTCAGATTTCATGTCTTGGTTTCACCTTGTTTTTAAATTTCTTGTTTTATTACATAAATCGATTTTTTTTCCTACTCACTTTCCTCTCAGGTGGTTCACGTGTAGTCTGTCTTTACTCTGCAGATAGAACAGACTGACATGCTGCACACAATGAAATAAGCAACATCTCAGGAAAAAACAGACGAAACATGGAAGGAAAACCTGAGGGAAAACTTGTCTACTATAAAGTATTCCCACCAGATATCATTAAACTGTATAATACAAATCTCTCTTACTAGCCTTGCAATGTGAGATATGTTTAAAAAAAGAAGAGCTAACATTTTCTTAGATTAGGATCTTATCCAAATCCTGAAGCCCGTGCTCAAGGTATGGAGCTGTCTAGTTTTTCAGGTGCCTGCAAAGGAAGTCTTGATCACAGTAGGGAACTGTGAAACAAAATGAGAGGAAGAATGAAACATGTAACATCATCTTCACTGATGAAAAATGGAATTAATTCTTCATTTCATTATTAATTCACTATTGAGCATAATTAATGTATTGGCCATTAATGCTGTCATTTTCATTACCTCTGGATTCTCTGGATAAAAGCACAATGTGACTTTCCTAACACATTTCAAATGCCATAATCAGACTGTGAATTGCTCTTCAACAGTGCTATCCAGATTTAGGATGTGGATTATTTGGTCTCTCTAAACTGCTTTCTGAAGCTGGTAATAACTTAAAAGGCAGCATGAATTATTTTGGACAGATCTGATACAGGACAGAAGCAAAAAAGAGCAATTACATTCTAAACACATATTTTTGTTTAAAGGATACCTGTATTTGTTTGATCTCTTCTCAACACTGCTTTTCCATTTTTCAGTATCACCATAGTTATGTTATGTCACATGTTCTCCCACCTTGTCTATCTCGCATTGGCCTTTTTAGCCATCAGCGCACTTGTAGCAAGCGTGGGTAGAGCCCTCCTAGAATCTTCGTTCGCGAAGCCTAGCCATGATGATGTTCTCCTACATGCAGTAGGA
>JAYRBT010000001.1:108515891-108533063 GCA_036023395.1 Myiotriccus ornatus
ATAGTTCTTAAGTAGTTTTTTTATTTTGCTAGTAATAAATGTTCATGTTATTTTCCTAAATCCAGTCTCTTTTGTCTACATAAACCTTCTCTCTACTAATAGTAATTGTGTGGGGGGTGTAAAAGCAAATTAACCCAAAGCAAAACCACGACAGGGGGCATCTTTGGGTAGGACAGAGGTCAGGGATAGCGCCAACTGTGCATCTGAAAGAAACCATTATTTTAAGTGCTACTCAAGTATTCTATTCCTACTTACTACTCTAGGTGACTTCTTATAACGGGAATATATGGTGATCTAGCAGTCACAGCCTTACAAGAAAAGCAGTAATCCTGCACCTTACTCCTAGTCACACAACTTGTGTGTTATTGTTCAGCATCCAATAGCTGGTTTTGTTGTTGCCTAGAGCCTGTGCAAAATCATGTTCCATTTTCTTTTGTTTCTTTAAATCATAGGAAAAAAGGCAAAGACAGCTGACTTCTTACTCTTTAATGGCTTGTCTGATGGAGGATATGAAGCCATTTTTCAAACTAAGTATCTGCATAGGAGCATTCTGTTTTGAAACAACTTAATTTTAGGTGTGCTTTGAGAAAAGCACCTTAACAATAAGATATCATGGAGCACAGCTGCAGGAACAACTAAATTAGGTTCTCTTGACATGAAAAATTTTCGTCAAAAATATGTTTATGCACTCAAACTATAAGCTAGAGGTGTGAGAACCACTCACAGGCAGCTGTGTGTGTTATAATGATCTGTGCACAAAAGACCTGCTCTCATTGCAGTATTGTCCTGCCAGCCAGTAAAATTGTGCTCACACGAAGCACCCCTTCCATGAAGCTGTCACAAAAGGTCTCACTGTGCAAGCAAATACGAGCGAGCTTGTCTGCTCTGACATGACATCTGCTACTGAGACTCCTGTTACTGCTGAATCATTTCTTCCCTTGGCTTATTTAAGGTTCTTAGCTGGTATCTTCAGAAACGAGAGTTTTCTCATCTCACTGTCTTTGCTTGGGGTGTGAGCAAGGATTGTGAACTGGTATTTTCTGTCACAGGCTGGAAGAGACATGTACAAGAAGACAAATGTGTCAACCCCTGGTTGCTGAAGGCTTAGGATGAAGAAAGAAGAGTCTGAATTTAATGGGAATCTTAGTCTTGAAGAAGAGGGGAAAGAGGAGCAAGAGTTGAAAGCCTCCAGCTTGCTGTTTTGCAGGCAGAGAGAGAGGAAAAACTAAGCAGCAGCTGATTGAGACAGCTGAGTAAAGAAGCTACAAGGTAAAAATAGCAGCAGGCTGTCAAATAATCTGCCAGTGTTGGGCATGAGTGAGAAAACAGCATCAGACTGTGGGGGAAGCCAAGTCAGGAATGCTGTGTGGGGAAGGGGAGGGAGCTGCCATGAGCAGGAGCTCACAGCAAAAGGAGCAGGCTTGGGGCTGGTTTTCTTCACCTGAATACAATTCTGTAGAGACAACTTCAATTCTCACTTTATCACAACTTCAAATTGAATATTTGTGTGAATGGGACCCTTTTATCACTGAGATATGCACTGAGGTTCTATGCATTTTCTTAAAAGGGACACTTGCAGGAGATTTCTGAAGTGCCCTCTGGAGTACAGTATGTCTACCCCAAGGAACAGGGATGTCATCTGCCACTTCCCCGCTACAGCCATTGAAACAGGTAATTTCTAAATGGGAGCTGCAGCACTGCAGGTGCAAAACCCACTAAATATATGTGTGCCACAGGGCTGGGTGTCATGGATTTTTCTGTAAATGCTTTTGCTCATTCAGTAATAACTGCAGTGCACAGGTATCTCTGATGGATGGCCTGCTCAGCATGCTGATGGGCCAAGGACTGAGGTCTATTTTGGTTTTTTTTTTATTCTTTCATAAATGCCAATGCTAGTGAAGGGTTTTGCAGCGAGAGTCTCAAGCTGTTTATTTACACAGTAAGAATAACATAAATATTTTGAAGTGTGGCTTAAACCAGCCTTCAGCAGAAAATGTAGTCATTCTCAGCACACAAAGCATGGTATGAGCAACTAGGGTGTCATCTGTGATTGACTCCAATTGCAGCTGCTGTGAACTGGGGTGTTTGAACCCATGATCTTAGTTGTGCCACACACACTCTTGGATAAAAAGTGCTATAAAAATGCCAGGAGTACCTATTCTGTATTTTAAATGGTATTTTGTCTATATCTTTTCACTTTCACCGTCTGTTCCTGAACTGCCTGAGGTAAAAAAGTCAGCCTGTGCCTATTCAGAGAAAAAGGTACACCTGGGGTTTTTGTTGAGCTCAAGCTTGTAATTTAAGAGCGGGATGCAGGGATAGAGTGGGCAGGTCACTTCCTAAGCCTGCAGCCCTGCACATGCACTACCTTTGTGGCTCAGTGCTAATTCACTGTGCAGCAGTTTGGCTCACGCTGGCTCTGCACCAGGTTCTCTAAACACCCAGTCCATCCCAACCCTCCCCAGAGCGGTGCCAGCCCAGCACTAGCACTGCTTCATCTGACTTCTGCAACCCACCCTGGCACCGAGGGCTGGGCTTATAGAGAATGGGGGTACTCAAAACATCCAGAAACTGGAGCTGGGCATTCCAATCCCCTGCAGTCTGCAGGGGTAGAAACAGCTCTCAGAAAAGAGGCCCTACCCCATTGCAGGGGGGTGTCTGACAGTGCATATCAGGGCACACACCAGGAAAGCAAGCGACCCCAGTGCTGCTGTACATCCTATCCTACACGAGTGCTGAGGATCAAGCTCAGAAGCAAAGCAGCAGCAGCATCCTCCGGCATTGCCCCTCAGCCTGCGGGCAGGGCATGTTTAGGTCCGTGAACCCAACTCTGCTCCTGGCTTGGCACAGCTCTCCTGGTACCACAGGCTGCAGCATTTGCTCTGCTCTGGCCATGACTTGTGTCAGCCAGGAGGTGAGCACCAGCTTAGCAGAGACTCGTACTTCTGTACAAACCCGCCTATCCTACTCCTTTGGGAAATGGAATAATTTCTGCTCTTTTAAAAGGCAGAAGCAAAAGCTGGCAGTAGGGCCCTGCTGGGCTGTGAAGATGGGCATCTTTTTAGAGCATATCTGTAGCAGCACAATCCATCTCACCTGAAACAGAGCCTGAGACAGCATCGCCAAGCGAGAGGTTAGTGTGGCAGCACGGTCTCCCTCCTTCAGAAACCATGCAGCAGAGAGGAGGGGAGCACATTTCTCTAGTCCAGACATTAAAGCAGTTTTCACTCCTCCTCCTTGTGATTCTGTTCGTGGCTATTTAAGAGCTGGGCCAAGCAGCCATATGTATTGATGGACGTGTCTTTGTTATTTAGGCATCCTAAATAGCTCTGAGGTGTGGAGAACTTTCCCTAAGCTGGTTGTCAGAGTGAGGTACCAAAAACTCTCTTTGGCCTCTTTCCAGCTGCCTTTCAAGATCAGCTGATCTACTGATGAGGTGCCTCCTGGATGGCTGCACTTGATAGAACAGCAGCCTGCAGCAGTCAGTGGCCAAGTTACCCCAAAACATCAAGCTCCGATACTCAAAATCCTTACAGCAGTGCATGGAGCGCTCTTTACATTCCTGTGCTCTGGGTGTCTCATGGGCTGCGTACATAAACTAGGGAGATTTAAGTGTTAAGTTTTAAGCATTTCAATGATTAAAAATAAATCACAATTTCATTCACTCATTGCAATGATCTCAAAAAAGAGATTTTCATGTCTCTTACTTGTCCTTATGGAAGAGCCATAAGGTGAAATTTGAGCTATTTCTGTTTCTTATTAATTAGGAGAAGTACCAAATGCAGGGATTAAATGCCTTGCTCAGAGTTTAGAGATGACTCCCTGTGGCTTCCCTGGAAGCGGATGGTTCCAGACACCCAATTATCTTGATGATACACATATCCTGTTTGAAAACTCTCATCACCAATGCATTAGGATCAGTGAACACTTAACTGTGTCATGACCTGTTACATTTGAAGTGCTTACTCTGCTATTAAAATCATAAACCAGGCTGTAGCCACCATGGCTAAAAATTGTTAATCTAGGACCTTTGGGTGATCTTAAGGGCACTTCTTTCTCTTGAACTTTGAAAACCACAGCCTCCATGATCCTTCTTCAACCCTGAATAAAGCATCATGCGAGGATATGCCAGGAAGACAAGGGCCTCAGCTGTTGTTAAATTACCAGTTCAGGGTGCCCCATCTGCCACTGAAATACAGCTGCATGGTAAAAAGCAGTCACAAGCACCTGGTGGCTGCTTCCTCTCACAAATATCCACAAGATTTCAATCACACACAAACAGAAAAAGTATTTTTCTTGTCCATAAGGCTATAATTCATTGGCTATTAATCTTCCAGTGTTTACATGTTGATTCCTCCAGAGCCTAATCACAGCCTGTTGCTGTCAAGGCACTGCTTGGAGAAAAAAAAAACCAACTAGGAACAATTCTGCGCTCCCAAGGACCCTCTAAGTCTGGAGGTAATAAACAAGTCTAAGGCCGTAAGTCAGACTTGCTGTCAAGTCATACAAACTATGTCATTTTTACCAACCTCCTACATGTCTGTCTTGACACTCAAAGGGATCCTCACAGCAGTTCTTCCTCTGCTTCACTTCTAGTTGCCACTTAACAAAGAACTGAAGTGGAAGAGCTTCCAGCTCTAACCCCATTTATCTCTTTCACAATCAGGCAGTTAACTGAAACACAGGGACTTGCATTTTTTTTTCTGATAAAAAGAGAAATTGATGATGAAGAGGGGCATCTGTGACATGCAATCCAATTTTTTTGAAGAGAGCAGGAGACAGGATATCAGGTCCTCATGCCCAGTTTCAGCCAGGACCCAAATCCCAAGGACTCACTCCATATTGCCCTGCAACAAAACCCTCATATCGGCATTTGCTTTACACTTTTTGAGTAGTGCCAAGGAAAGTTTAGATCAGATATTTGGAAAAATTTCTTCACCAAAAGTCTTGTAAAGCATTGGAACAGGCTGCCTTGGGAAGTGGTTGCATCACCGTCCCCGAAGGTATTTCGAAGACGTGTGGATGTGGCACTTAGGGACATGGCTTAGTGGTGGACTTGGCAGTGTTAGGTTAATGGCTGGACTCGATGATCTAAATGATTCTATGATTTTCCATGCTTTATATGGGCTCTTCTCAGCCAGGTGTGCCTTTAGTGTGAGCATCCCTTTAAACAGAGTAACAGTAACATTGCATATAATAAATTAAAGACTTTTTACAGTTAGTTCATAAATGAAGGATAATAGTTCTTCCTGTCCACTGAACTCCAGTTTTAACAGGTCCTAAAAGAAGTAATTTTCACATTTGCTTTAAGGTGTTGGTCAGTCATTTGAGCTCAGCAGCTGCAGCACAGTTTGTACATGTGGCAGATTACTTGACAGCAGCCTGTATTGCCTCACTGGGGTTTGAGGGAACCGCATATGCACAGCCTTCTTGTGCCTCCCTGTTTTCAGTACTCTTCTACCTTGTTCCTCAACCACTTTAGAATTCTATTTTCACTTTGCTTTTTTGTCTTAATTTAAAATTACAGTCCTCTCAAAATCAAAATTGTTGAGGGATTGCCACCACAGTACGATTCCAGGAGAGGGAAAGTGGGCAGAAACCTATTATATCTCCTTACTCAGACATCTTTTTCTTTTGCTGGTTTCAGTTTGCTGATTAGTTTCACAGCTGAACAATTGTATTTTAGATGCTTGGAAACATATCAAGTTTGCCATCAGAGTTGATCAGCATGGCCCTACATGTGGGCCAGTGCTGTTACCAGCAGCAAAAATCATTTGCTGGTGTAGCTCAGGACTTTTCTTAAAATATAATAGGCCATGTCACAGAAGGTGTTTTTCCAACAACAACAACAAAAAAAAGCAATTATCACTATTCCAGTAAGTTAAAATACATATCAACATCTTGTCCGACCTCCTAATGAGAATAAATATGTTAGTAAATGTTGCAATAGACCCTTATTTGAAGATCACAGGCAAAAGTATTTAGCATTCTTTGGTAGGTGAGAATAAATTCAGGCAGTTACAAAGGGATCCTCTATAGTCTTAGTGTCAGTAGCTTTCTGCCTGATATCCAGGACATCTTATTTTATAATTAAATTATTGTGAGGATACAGTGGTATTTATTATTACATAACACTGAGAAACTAATCACTCATCAAATCCTACAAAAATCTGGGGTACTGAATTCTGACAAAGTCCAGGGTATTTTTATTTTTTTTATTTATTTATTTCTTTTAGTGTGAAATTGTACTTCTGATCTGTATCCCCCTCAAGCCGAAAAGATGACTCTAGGCAAGCTGACCTCTTTGGCACCCACAGCTGATGATCATCTCCACAAGGCACATTAATTACTTGCTAGAGTAATTAACTGGAAGCACACATAATCAACGCCAGATGTTTTTGAGTTGTTTCATTTTGGATTGCAACTACTACTGGCTTCCCAAACTTATAGTCTTGAATGTTCTTTTCCCAGGCAAGGCCAAGCTCTTCATCATCCAGTTTCCAGTTCACCAGCACTTGCTTGCATTCCTCCAGCCCAAAGCTGTGGCTGTACAACCTCATCACCCTACCACCCACCACTTCTGGTATGAGTTTGAGGTGAGATTTAAAACTACTGCTTAACTTTACATTTCTTTGTGTACACTCACATTCTTCCTCAAAGATATGTCTTCCCCTGGGGAAAGAAGCAAAGCAACATATCAGAGTCAGTGTATTAACATGCTAATATTTAGATACATGTGATATTTATAATGGAGAACAGTGAGGGATGGAAGGTGGTATATGTGTCAGCAACTGTGACTGGCATCTGGGGAGAAATCTCTGTGACTTCTTCAGGTTTTATTGATGTCTCATTTTTAACTTATTTAAAAGATGATCATTATCTGCTCACAAGTTCAACATCAGATGATATGGTTATTTCTTTATGTTACCTTTGTACTAAGTTAAAAATAGTACTCTCTTCACTGCTCTTGGACTACTTTTCATAGGCACAGTTATATAGCGTGTCAAAATACGGCCTGGATAAATTTATCCTGATATTGGCTTTAATTACCTTGTATACTTCCTGGAAATTAGCCAAATGCAGGGGAATTTTGTTGGGGAACTGACTTCTTCTGAACACTCTGACTTTCTTTTGTCCATAGAAGATGTTACCAAGTCTAAGTGTATCAGATATAGGTCTGTTTGATTTAAGGGGAAGGTGGGAGCATTTGCTCTTTTAATTGCATCTCTTAGACATTATGAATGCAATGCTGTTTCTTTTGAGCCAGTAGCTGGTAGTGTTACACTGCTAATGCGTTTTCATTCTTGGGAGCCATCAGTTCTTGCACCCTCATCCTTCCAGACTCTCCTCACCGGCCTCCTCCCCTCCAAACACCCTCTCAATCTATTTCCATGGAACTCTGTCACTGCCACAGCATTAATCTGCAGTCAAGGGCTATTCCGCCTTTTCTGCTTTACAGACAGAATTACAGCAGTTCCCTCAAGGTACTATTCCTTGGCAATATGGGTTTTATTTTGAACTATATTTGGTATTTATTTGTTTTTATTGTTGGACAATTTCTTTGGCTGATTTTCCTTGATGGACTGCTGGGATCTGCACTGTTTCTTCCCTCAAATTTACCACAATTTTTCTTACTTTTTACATTGTGACAGAGATGCTGTCATGGTGTTGACAGACCTAGCAGATGTCCGTGACTGGCTCAAGTGTTTCTCAACACCTGCTCATTTTTTTCCTCCTGTTTCTACTTTAAATAATCCCCCATAACCTTGTCAGTTTTTTGTGCCAGCTGACTTGCCCTACTTTCTTTAAGGTGGAACTATTCCTCATTTACAAGCTTTCTCTTCCCAAATAATTCCAGTGAGCCTGTTATACTCATGTTTTTCCTCTTCATGCTGCTTTTAATTCATTAATTCAGACACTGACAATCTACCTAGCTGATTCAGTTGTTGTTCCTCTCTGTTAATAGTCAAGTTATTTATTTTTTTTTACATTTTAAAAAGTGATAGGAACTGTAGCCAGCCATCATTCTAGATGCACTAGATGATAAAAATCTCCCGAGAGCAACATCACAGTTCACTATCAGCTATCATTAGGAAGATAAGTAAGTTAAATGCAGATTTCCTCTTTCTAATTTATTCCTTTTAGTATAAACCTGGGGAAAGGTGCAGAGATAATTTGCAGCCTGCTCTGAAAGTTAAGATAAGGATTATATCGGACCAAGGATTGATTACATTTAAAGCCATGGGACCCCCAGTGGCAATATCTCCCAGCTGTTCCCTCTTATTTACAGCAGCACAGCTCTGGCTCAAACAGTGCAACTGATCTTGGCAGCTGAAGCATCACAGCACAAGGGGGAAGTGAGGGGGAGGGAATCTCCAGGAAGCTTCAGTACAGCCTTTTGTCCTCTATGGTCCAAGATACATGGATATGTATCATAATATGTATCATAATTCCAGTCACTTCCTGCCACTGAGCAGTTTGACTTCTGTGACCTGTAAATGACCAAACAGCTCTTACAGATGTTGCACCCCAAATTAATACTATTTTTTTAATGAGCTAATCTAATGTTTCTGCAGCTGATTTGTGTTTCAGTACAGCAACACCATATCTTCTAGCAATTAATCCCTGATATGGCAATGATCACAACTACTGTGTGCAGATACTGTTCTCCAAGGGAAAAGAAGTTTCCTTAGAAAAATATTTCTATACAATGAGATTTTTTTACCATGAACATTTATTTTGTAGCCTGCTTGTCTCTGTTTCCCCTTCACAGTATCTCTTCTGTGCAATTTAGATTCACGTTCACTGCTTCATAATGATGAATATCTGGTAACTGAGCACAGAAAGACTCAGACCTAGGCAAGGCAGCCTTGGCTTTGTGTTGGAATTTTTAGTTTTGTTTGAGGTTGGTGGGCTTTTTCATTTTGGTTTGGTTTGGTTTGGTTTATTTTTTTTTTTTCAGATAGCAAATATTAGGGTAGAAATTAGACAATGATAAACAGAATAGAAGTACCAATTAACAATAGCCAGGTAGGTGCATGGCTCAGAAAAGCATTTTAGAATGAAAGGCTTTACATTTGAAGCCACTGGAAGGCTCCAGGGAGACCTTACTGAAACTTGCAGTACTTAAAGAGTGCTTACATAAAAGATGGGGACAGACTTCTTAAGAGGGTCAGTTGTGACAGGGCAAGGAGTAATGGCTTTAAACTAAAAGAGGGTAAATTTAGACTAGATATAAGGAAGAAATTTTTTGCAGTGAGGAAGGTGAAACACTGAAACAGGTTGCCCAGAGAGGTGCTAGATGCCCCATCTCTCAAGGTCAGGTTGGACAGGGCTCTAAGCAACCTGATCTAGTTGAATATGTCTCTGTCCATTGCAAGGGGCTTAGAGTAGATGGCCTTTAAAAGTTCCTTCCAGTCCAAACTATTCCATGATCCTATGATATTTACACCTAAACAGTACTGGAATAATGCACCCTATATTCACCAAAGAACGTGGAAGTTTCACACTTCACTCTGAATTCTGTTTATTAATAGGTCATCAGGAATCTTTTCACAAAGCAGTTTCTTCAAAATGAAAACCATCTTCTGAAATCCTTCTTTTAAAGAAGCTTGTGGGTTTAGCAAATTGTTTCATAAGTCTTTTTTTGACAAGGACAGTTGCACGTTTTCATTAATTTGGAAATGTACACTTTGCACTTGAATACTATATGGGACAATCAGGACTAGAGGACATGCAGGGTCAAATTGCAGCAAGCTCATATTTACAATATCAGGCCTGTAGGCTACAGCAAAGGCACCCTGTAAACCTGTTATAATGAATGGAAAAATATTTTTTTTTTTTTAACAACAAATTTTTGTACAGATTGGTAAACTGGCTCTCATGTGATGAACATTATGCATTTAATAAGTCACAGGATTTACTTTGTTGCCTCACCCTTCTTGATACATCTGATTTTTTTTTGTCACTTAAGACTTGTACCGGACAGATTTGGTGGCATCTGCTGTGTACTCATGGTGGCATGAGCAGTTAGTAGTCAAGTTTTCCACTGAGAGATTTTTTATTCTCTTTTTTTTTTTTTTACCACGAGAAACTGGGTACTTTTCAGAAAAGAGGTAAGCCTTGGAATAATGAGGGGGAAAAAATGTTCAAATATTGTCCTTGTCCCCATGTCTTTATTTGTATTTCCCTAACCACCAAACAGTCCTTTTTGGACAGACCTCTGTGCACTGACCTTGGCATCAATGTCCTGCCATGACCTCCCCACATTGTCATCATGCCATGATCTCAAAATGTAAAATATCCTACTATTGGAAATTTGACACTACCAATATTACAATAACTGCAGTGAAGTAAACTGCAGAAGAACGTTTCATGACAGTGGAAGCAGCAAAGCTAGCAGATGAGTTGGATTCCTTTTTAGATGAATCTTCTATGGATCAGTAGGTTTATTCAGAGTTACTTAAAAAGCAGTTAACATTCCATTAGCAACAAACTGTGATCTGTGTCAGCAGTAAAACACTGTTCACTCATTTATTTTAGAATGAGCAGTCACTGCAGGGAGAAATAAAATTATGAAATGCCTCACAAGCAAATAAATAGTAAGGCAAAGCCAGGGATTTTCTTTCTGTTTCTAAATATTAAGCCTTCCTCCTAGGAATATTTATAAATATAGAGTAGTTTTTCCCCAGATGTTTGCTGTGTGCAGGGTAAGTCAAAACATTCTATTTCTTCTGGTATTTTCGGTTTGTGATCAAACAGGAAAAAAAGTGCATGCTTAGATTTGGCTGCTGCCATGTTATTTCATTGAAGTAAGAGCATTGTTGGTTCAGCATTGTGTGCTCTGCTAACCTGGCTTTGGTCCCAAAGAGCTGTCTTGAAAGAATACCTTTCCTTGCAGTTGGCAGTAGGAATATATAGGGCCCCATGCCCCAGTGAGCTCTTTACCTGATCATGATTACCTTCTGTGCTTAAAACAGCCTTTACCTCTCAATTCTCCTGACTCAGACAAAATCTGACCCAGCAGAGGAGTTAATATTAGGCTCCTATTATTCTTGAAGGGCAAGTTTGATACTCACAAACCTTTTTATATCTAGTGAGATCAGGTATAAATTAGTCTCAGAGTGTCATTGATACCATGGCGACTCAGACATGAGTAGAACAAGCAGTCTTGAAATCTAAGTTATGTGACAGCAAAACTCACTCCAAGCTGAGCTGCTAACAGCAGGCATCCTAATGACATTTCCATGTTACCCTCATGTCATTCCCCTGTGTGGTATTGTGTCAAATAAGGCTCAGCTGAACATCTAACAAGGAAGGTTGATTGTTCTGTACTGTTTCGAAGCTGATACTCTGACTGGGCAGTCCTGGAACAACCTAGGGCAGATTGTCCCCTCTACTGGACACGGCACATTAAACCAGGAGCTCAACAGTTGGAAAAGCTGCACAGTATTTTAATAATAAAATAAATATAAACATAGATTTCACTCCCAAAGTAACAAGTTCTATGTTACACAATAATGTTGCTTCATAAGGTTTTAGTCCTAGTTTTAATTACTCTGATAAATGAATCATTATAGTGAGACAGAGAGAGAGAAGGCAGAAAGAAATATAAATAAACACATGGTGACTACACTGGTTAGACAAGTTGTGTTTCTGCTAAGACAGTAACAAGCAGATGCACAGCTGACTCATGTGTGGCACACAGGATTATGATTAAGACAGTGGCCACAAGTATCACAGTGACTTTGAAAAACTTGTTTTATTTTGTGAATTTTATATTTCTATAAATCAAAATAATTGGGGTCAGTAGAAGTGATTTTAGATCACTAATTGATATTAGCACTTAGAAACGAAGACCTATTATTTACAATAATAACCAGTATTTCCCCATTCACCTGAGATTCTGCTGTACCTGCACAGATTAATGTGAGGGGAGAAAACTCCTTTTTTCATCCTTTTCAGAAGAAAAGGATCCTGATGAGTGCACTAATGTAGAGAAACAAAGTTTTGGGTTTTTTTCTTCCAGTTTTTGATAGTGGTTGTTCTGATGTGGCATGAAGGCATAGAAATCATTGTTGGGGCATCTCCAAAAGTCATAATTTTGAGACTGTGTTCATTCTCTCCCATTGCCTTGTAAGAAGATTATGATAATGAATAGTAATTTAGAATTAATTCGTAGCTAAGTCATTCAGACTGATTTTTTTTTTAGACCTGAGCCCTAACTGCATTGATTGTGTTTAGCTCTATCTCCAATAGTTAAATTCCTCTGCAGATTAAATTTTTAGGGTGCAGGGTGATGGTAAACACCTTGCCCAGCTGTTCTGATGCTCAGATTTAATGGTGGGTCCAGAGACTTTGAAGTGAATTTTCTAAGTTTAAATAACAAAAGCAGCATTTTGTAATCTTTTCACATCCAATCCTTTCCTTCCATGAGTTGAAACTCTCATATTTCCAAAATGGCTCAGTAATTCCAGTAAAAAAGAGGAAGTAAGCAATGCATAAAAATGATCATTCTGGAAATCCTCCAGTGCTGCTGCTGCTGCTTAAAATCTGCTTTTTAAGAGATATACTTGGAATTAGCCCTTGCATTATAAAGAATGCTGTCACTGCACTGACAGAAATGCAAAGTTATCAAGCTAGGGAGTAAAAATTAATTTATTTTTAATAAAATTTAATAAAAAGTCAGTTTATGTAGTCACTGTAATCCATAAATGCATGCAGATAACATGTAAAACATTGTGGATGTTACAACCACACAGACATACAATGACCTTTATTTAAATCACCTTTGTAACTATATTCTCAATATCAGAAGAATTATGCTTAGTTCTGTTTAAACTCTAAGAAATAAGAAAAATACAATAATTATTTTATATTATGTCCAAATTCAGTTGATAATAGCATATCTTGCATAACTCAGGACTGACCTTGTACACATTGAAAAAACCATATAATTTTCTCCAGAAAGCATAGATTATGCATCTCTCCCTTTTAAAATAGATAATATAATTAAACTGTTCCTTTGAAAACATCCTTCAGGTATTATCCTATTGCATATTTGACAATGGGCCTTTAAAATATTTGAATGTATGACAGAATTAGAAAATTTACTATGTGTGGCAGCAAGTGCAGGCAAGCAAATTGTGCATAAAATCTCTGGATTGAGCACCATGTAATTTTTAAGTGATTCACCTCTATGCCACCTGCTAATCCATCTCTGGGAGAATTAGAAGATTTCAAGCATCTTGTTAAAATGTGTCATTTTAAATAGGAAAGCTTTACTTTAAAAGGGCAAAACAAGGAAAACAAAGCTTTTACAAAGAAGTGGTGTCACTGAAATATTTCCTGAACACCAATTGTTATTTTTAAAATGGTTGCTGATCCATAAATTCTGATTTCTTGCAGTCAGAGAAACACTTGCTTAATTTATATATGCAGACAGAGCCTTCCTATGAAATCTAGCTGGTTTTGTGGTCCCAGTAGCATTTAAGATAAATATTGCAATAGTCTCTTAATATCTTCTAGGTAAATACTAGACACCACTATTGACAACGTCTTTCCTGTGTTGTGCACTGAATTTAGAAGGCTGATTTTATTCTTACTTCAGTTTACCTGGTTTCTGACCAAAATGGGGCATACTACATTTAAAATGAGATATTAAACAGTGCTATTGCTGGTTTATATGTTCCCAACATTTTCTGTAATAGCTTCTCTAAAATGTGTGACATAAACAAAATCCTCAAGCACATTGCGGTAAAATGGTTTTATTGGTGCTCATTTGCACTGACCTACATAGGTTGTTCTCAGGCTCCCCATTCCTGAGCCACGATGTTCATTCTGTATTTGTGCCGAGAAAGCATTTCATCCGTACCAAGCCAATTTTTTTGTCAAAGCACATTCTGCCATCAAAATAAAGGCACAAATACAATTTATGTCCTGTTAGTAAAATCAGGAAAAACAATCTCAGTGAAGAAAGAAGGCAGGATTTACACATCCAATTATCTTACAAACATGTCTGTATAGATCTAATTTTCCGCACTGTATCAAGAGCAAAGAAAAACTAAATTTCCATCTAAAGTCACCTGTGAATGGAAAGAATGGAAAGAGAAACACATGTAAGAATAGTGCCACTGATTTGTTTATTCAAGGGAAAAAAAGAAAATCTGTCTCTATTCTTCAGTAACTTTTCATAGCCTTCTATATTTCAATACTCTAAAGCATTCTGTAATATGTATTTAACGTAAAAATACTGAGGATGGATGTTTTATTTTACTTCTATGTATAACTATCTAAGATTTTGAAAAGTCAGGGGATTAATAAAATAGGATTCTTATTTTATACACAGAAAAGATGTCCTAATTAATGAAATTTTCCAAAGTAAGAGAATCTGACAGGTGTTAAAGCTCTGGACACATGACATGTAATCATGTTTCACCTTAGCAAAAGATTGCAATTTTTGGGTAAGGCTTTTATTGTGGAAGAGATCCGAGATTGGTTTTTCTTTCTTGGTTTCCATGGGTATAATATGCTGAACATCACACAGAGTGTTCATTGACATTTCCCATTAAAGTCCTATTAAACTAATATCCCTTAGAAAGCAAAGTGCTAGTCTGAATTACCCAGTTTTCAGGTGTATTTTTTTTAACTCAAATTTTTTTCTCTGAACTTGCTGACATCTGTATGACATAAATAGTTACATAAGCATCCAAAATCCCTTATAGAAAAATAGGAATAATTACTACGGCTTGGGCACTCTGAATCTTCTGTGTAAAACATACAATCAATGCATATCATATCCGCTTTAAAAACAAAACAAAAACCAAACAAAGAAACAAACAAAAAAAAACCCCAAACAAAACCAAAAGAAACCCCAACACATCCTCCTTTTATCTGAATTTATTTGTTTCCTCACCAAAAAATTAACAGATCATAACTTTCCCTGCTTCTTCCTCAGGACCAAAGGTGCCCCCTTGATTGGTGAGGATGCTCCAGTAGTTATAAGTTTCCGATTTTCACATAGATAATTGCGCTGTCGAACTGTGGATGATCTTATGTAAGTGCCAGTAGTAACTACTTTTGCTGGCACTGTAGGTGGCACAGTCTGTGGTGGCAGTCCATTGATTTCATACGTCCACTGCATTGATTGTGTCTGAAAATAATGAACAGAGACATGAAAAATAATCAGTGATAAAATACCTTGAAAATTTGTCAGTGATTTAAGATGCTACACTGATTTCAAAAGGTATTTATCCTTTTCCATGTAACGTACTGGAATAGCACAGAATTAGAACTGCACTCCTGGTAGAGAGAACTGAAATCACATTTAGCTTATTCAGGACCAGGTATAACAAAGATGAGAAAATTGCCTTCCCTGGCTGATCTAAAATGTCTTTTTTATTCAGTAAATCCCATAACTCTATATGTTTTCCAATGGTGTTTAATTATTTCATACTATAATATAAATGCCTCAGGTTTATACTGTAGGATTTAATTGCAGCTTTGTTATTGGTGATAATGGTATTATCAAATGGTGGAATTTTTGCATTAGAATAATGAACAAAACTAAGTGAAAAGGATTCTGAGTATGCACAAGAGAATTGCAGTTTCATGTTGAAATCTTTAGTTTGAAGTGTATTTATGTGAATTGAAAATGACACTCTTCATTTGCTCTCTGTTTATAACCGGTCTCTGGGAAGGGAACATATGTTTCTATGTCATGTCTTGTAATGCTTGGATACTTGATTCTTAGTACGTGGTTTTATTCTTGCTACATATCCCATCTATCCATACTTAAGGACTATTACTTCTATGAATACTAAAGCTATTTTGCTGTCTACCTCCCATGCCTCATTTGAGTCCTGAAACAGAATTTTGGCTAAAAACTCATGTGTAATTTTTGTAGATCTTTCATTCATTTTCCTTTCACAATGTATCACTTCAGCTCTTGAACTCAGGTCTTTATTCCAAGTCTTCAGCATTTTCCCATTTTTACATCTAGGAAAAGGTATATTTCTCGCTTATAGTTTCTTGTTCTCCTTTTCTTTTTTTTAAAAAAAAACAAACCCCACAAACAA
Organism: Myiotriccus ornatus; assembly: GCA_036023395.1. Taxonomy (NCBI): domain Eukaryota; kingdom Metazoa; phylum Chordata; class Aves; order Passeriformes; family Tyrannidae; genus Myiotriccus; species Myiotriccus ornatus. The sequence continues at coordinate 108,531,968 of JAYRBT010000001.1, forward strand.
ACAACAGAAATATTGCAAACTCTCCAATTATGTTTATTATGCCCAGGTTTGTACTATGCAAAAGAAGGCCAAACCATTGCATGCCCACTTTAGGCATGCACTGTCATCAATTTCCTCATAGTTAGAGGCTGGAAATTCCAATCCTCCAATATTTGGGGCTGGGTTTTTTGGCTTCCAAGGTAAAACTAGTAGGGAAGACTGAATAAAAAGTATGGCATGGCATTGGTCTGTTAAAATGTAAAAGTGAAATTTGTTTTTTATACAAAACATAGAACACAGTGCATGAACATAATACACGGAACATAACAGAGACTTTGCGGCCTCAGAGCAGTGAAGTCTCATTAAATAAGTGATATTTCCAAATTGCCAAGGTCTGCCTTTCCACATTTGGCACAGCACTGCTATCATACAGCTGTGCTGCTTGTGGTTCTAGAGCAGGTTTGTTGGTGCTATCCTGGTGTGCTGGACTACAGAGACCTTGGTTGTGGGGTCACCTTTCTCTCCTGCTTCAAGTCATAAGGTTTTATCATTGCAGCAAGGGTTGTACTTTATGTAATTCATCTCCCATTTAAAACTAACTTAATCTTTAGAACAATCAATTGTAGATATCAGCATTACATCTAACATCATTTTTCATCCAAGGAAACAAAAGGTCAGAAAGGCTATATATACTCTGAAATCGATCTGGAAATCAGTGCAACAGTCCACCTTAGAGCTCATGAGTTTTTTCCTCAGTCCTGCTTCCAGCATGGCTTTGTGGCCCATTCGCTCATTCCAGTTTGAGCTCCCTGTTTCTGCTTTGCTGCTGGGCAAGTCAGTACACCAAGCAGATTTGGCCTACAGAGAGCCACCAGAAAACCCACAGAAACTGTGACAAATTCTCAAACAGGATAAATGCTACCAACCATTTCCAAAGCGTAGTGTGTTTATTCGTCTTATTGTATTCTGTCAACTAAACATGGTCTAGGCAAAGCACTACAAAAGCCATAGAGGTGAGCATTCAACTTCTCCAACTCCAAATTTCATAGAATCATAGAATTAACTGGGTTGGAAGAGACCTCTGAGATCATCAAGTCCAACCCTTGATCCAACCCCA
>JAYRBT010000001.1:108533163-108548301 GCA_036023395.1 Myiotriccus ornatus
AGCCTGTAGCGCTGCAGGGGGTTGTTGTGGCCAAAGTGCAGGACCCGGCACTTGGCCTTGTTGAACTTCATCCCGGTTCAATTCAAATTTCTCTAGTCAACCCCTAATTATAATAGCATACAAAAGGGGGAAAAAAAAAAGGCAAGTTAAAGTGGCTCTTTGATTTTATTAAGTTTTGTTACATATTAGTTTTATACTTGGCAGTGAAAAACTTTGACTCGATGGTGTTTATCTTTGTTATCTTTCATATGCTTTTCCTATCATTCTAATACCCTGTTCATTGCTAAAGTGTATTTAAGGGATATCACTGCAAGCAGTTTTGAATTTATATTGCAGATATTCAACAAGAAGAAGTTTCAGAACATTAAACTGTAAACTCTTCAGCACAGGCTTTGTTCTCTGCTATGTACTTATGCAGCATTTAAGCTGTTTCACAGATATACTGAATAGACTTAGGGCTCTTAAATGCCATCACCATATGAATCTCTAATTGTAGTGCTTCTTATTGGACAGCTGGTTTTAACCAGCATTGTGGCGACTGAACATAGACTTTACTGCACCAATGTTGAAAGATTAGATAAGTTTTTTGCTGTGTATTTTTAAAGAAACCTCTGTTTGAAAATTGGCAATACTGATTTTACATAGCGTCTACTGAATGACTCACCTGATTCCAGTAAGATTAGTAAGCATGAGATCTTAGTAGATATTTCACCATGTGCGCACGATTTTTCAAAATTTTCATTACTATTCTCCTAAAATCAAAATCTAATTTAAATTGAATATTATTCTGTGTAAAACAGGTAGATTAACTCATCTATATTTAATACTGTGAAATGATCTAGTAACTCTACTGACTGCAAAGATAAAATCCAGCAAAAGCAGGAGCGACATGAACCAACATCAGCATCTTATGTCTAAAGATAAAGCTGTCATTTAAGAAAAGTGGCTCTCCAAAGTTAGCTAATTATTTTATAACTTCAGTACAAAATTAAATGTTTAATCTCTCTTTACTACAGCAGATAACCAATTGAGTTTAAAGAAAATTTATGACCTCAGGGTCATATTCACTGTGCGCAAGTCTCTTTGATTATTCCAAGGTCAGAGAAAAGATCTGTTAGGTGTTTCAGCCAGTAATTTAAACTGAGTATCAAGTTCCTAAAAAAATTAATTTCTGCTCATGAAATCTACACATTTTATAACTGTACTCTCTATAGTGTTAGTAACAGTTTGAAGTGGGATTTAAACAAAAATGGTGGGCTATGCCATCTCTTAACTTCATTTATTATCAGCATCAAACAACTGATATAGACTTCTGGGTAGTAATAACCTTCTGTTAATTTCCTGTTTGCTACCGAGATATCCTAGACTGTACGCTCAGTGAAAAAAAAAAAGGTTTTTTTGAAAAAAGCTGCCTATTCTGTTGCTGTGTCAGGTGTTCTGTGGCAAGAGACACTGGCCTCTGCCTGATGGAAACTCATCAAGTTCAATGGGGAAATCATGGGTGTTATGACATGGACCCTTTAGATAAAATCCACCAAGTTAAAAGAAAAGAAAAAAAAAAAAAGGGCAATAACAACAAAACACTTCACCCTAATTTATCATCATGAATTATGGTAGTCCATCTCCTGTAAATCACGTATTATCATCTGGGACAGTCAGAGACAGTCATTGTGTAAAAAGTGTGCATTTATATACCGATTAACTGAAAAAATAACTATTGTTTCAGTTCAGCACTTTTTGCTAAAGGGGAAACATGTTACTCAGTGGAAAAGAGTTACTGTAACTGTCAACATAACTTAGACACAGCACTAGAACCACCCAGAATTCGGTAATTTTCAAGACTTCAGTAATTTCAGTAAACTTTAGACAACCACATATATGTATTTTACTGAAATACTTTTTTTCCAAGGGTAAAATATTAGGTTTTCAAAAGCTGCTGAAGCTGCAAGTATTGTCTTCGGTATAAGTCTGCTCAGCTTAACTTCAACAAGTTGCAGCAAGAGCGAGTCTACCAAGTACAAAATCCATGCAAGGGCCTCAAAGCTGCTGCTTTGGGTTTCCAGGTCAGACATGTTGCAGCAAAGGAAAACAAAGATCATGTTTCAGACTGTTCTGGAATGGTTGGGAAGAAAGAGACTTCCATATGTGACGATATGATCATCTATATATGACCATATAATTACGATACAATACTTGGCTTGCAAGCTGCATTAACTTGCCTCAAAAATGGGACAAAATTTCCCAAACCAGAGGAATTATTCCTATTTTTAAGGCAATGCAGTTTATTGTATCAAATTTGGAACAATTCTAATACTGTCTCTGGTAGTAACAAAGTCTGAAGATGAAGGCATTGAATCTGATGCAATCTATGCTATTGACTAGAATGGATTCATAAAAGAGAATCTCTGTTAAGAAGATATATCTGATATAAACACAGGTATTTAAGAGTCCCAGGCTCCCTGTGATGCATATCTAGGCCTATTTCACATGTCATTTAAGAAGAAAGACCAGACCACATTCTGAATGTCCTTGACAATCTGCGGGAGGATTTCTTGCTGAAATGAATGACCTTCTTTTTTCAAAACCTCAACATTCCTGAACAGAACTGTGAAGAGAATAATAATTTGGCTCACCTGGTTGGAGTAATGGCCATCTGCAGAGCTAAATCGTTCTGAAAAATGTTTTTAAGAATTCAAAAATGAGCCACACACTGCCACTTTTTACTAAATAATTTATTTAAGTAAGTCATTTAACCATCTTGATGGCTGACTGCGTAATGTTCATGAACTAATTTATTCAGCAAATACTGGTAACAGTCATCAAATAATTTATATAAAAATCTAATTTTTTTGTATCCAACTCATTTTTACTGACAGCTCATGATTCATAGGATTAATTTGCAAAATACAGATCATTCATGTGTATTCACTGTAGGCTGGAAGTGCTACTGAATTACACGCTACTTAATTGCCAAAGAATCTTCATTAGGAAAGTGATAAATATTGGGAGCAAGGATCAGGAATTTCAAGGAATATTGTATGCCAATTAACTTCCAAACAGTGTTAACTTGGCAAAATCCAACTAAAATTTGCAAGACTTCCAATAAAGCTAAAACACAGGAAATTACAGGTAGTGCATCAAATATTTCCCGGCCCTTAATTTATACTGCACTGATGACAAGCAAAAAAATGACCAATTATCATCAGTGTATATGGAATGAAATGGAGCCAAACTTTTATTTGAACTGTGTAAGGGAAGAGCAGAGGTAAGAAAACTCCTGGATCAAAACAATGATAGTTTAATAAGTGAGCGAAAGAAACAAAAAAACCCAAAGCAATAAAAAAGAAGTGATCCAAAGGCACTCACCACCTCCCACAGGCTGACAAATTCCTACCCAGGCTCTGATCAATTTCTAATGAAGAAAATGACTAAGAATAATTTTCTCAGTTTAGAGAACATTTTCAGATAGAATTAAAATTGTCTTAATTGACTTCTGCAGTTCCAATATTAGGTGTTTCAAAACATTGCTCAGAGGTTATACAGTCAAAATCCTCCGGGACTGATAATAGTCTGAATACCTTCATACACCAATGGTCCCCATATTATTATCATCTTTTGGCATTATCAGAACTATAGTCTCAATAAGCAAAGTAACCATTCCTCATGCTTGTGAATCAGCAATGTTGAGTATTGATTCTGCACTCTGCTTTTAATCATGAAACTTATGTCACCATCAAGGTGATATTTAATGTGAAAGTATTTCAATTATTTTAGTAAGTTTGTTACATTTTTCCTTGTTCATTCTGTTTAAGAGACACAATTTAGAATAACATTAAACTATGGTAATTAAGAAATCTACCTGGAACAAGGCAGAATGTATTTCCACCAAGCTACTGAATATGTAATAGTACTGTTTGCTGTTAAGATATGCAAGCTTTCATAGACAAGTTTAGAGAAGCCACACCTGGGTACTGTGGCTGGCACACTGCATCATTTATTTCCAGAACAGCATGACAAATGGTTTTGATATGCTATCTTCCATAGGCTAAGTTAGTGATTATTCAGTATTAAAGGTGCACAAGCCTGACTTCTGGAGGGCCTGATAATGTTACCTGCAATCTGGTTCACTCTGACACCTATTTTATCATTTAAGACTTATTGTGTGTGCCTTCTGCTTTAGAATATCTCTGAAGTCTCACACCTGAATTACAAAGCAATTGCTCAGGTCTCTAGCTGAATTCAGCACACTGAAAGCAAATTAACTGCAAGCCAACAGGAATACACCCTTTTCCAAGGATTTGCCAGTCTCCTGGCTGCTCCATCTTGTGCCTGGCCACGATTACTACCCCAAGAAGCCTTTGCAGAGCATCCCCTGCCCCAACTGCATCTTGCCATCCCTCAGATTTGTTGGTTTTCTGTTCAGCTTGACAGGCACACCACAGCTCTGAGATGTCACTGCAGCTGAGGAATTCCTTTCTTCCCTCACAGCATTTTATGGCTTATCTGAGAAGTGTGTTCTCTTCAATAATTTATCATTAGGAGCAATACTTCTATTTTTTTCAGTTAGAACTGCATGTTTATGTAGGCAATTATAAATTTGGAAGTTGGATTATAGAACAATGCCCATTTAAAAATGCTCTTCAAGCACCGTGTCACTGTTTCTTACTTTAGCTCAATTAAGTTATGATGTTCTCTTTAAAGGCTACAAACTTTTTCAAAGAAACAAGCAAGATTATTTTCCTTTCTGGCTTTCTATTATATTTCATTCTTTGATCTACATACATTTTTAAAGTAATTTTCTATGTCACTTTCGCTAAATTAAGATTCCTAACAGCTATTTAAATAATTATCTAACTTCAGTTGTTTTGATATGTAGCTGACTGAGAACAGAAGTTTTATAGATGGTTAAAGAACTTTAATTGCCTCAACAAAGTAATTAAGGTTCCCTGCTATTAATAAAATCTACTATATTAATGAATATTAAAGTCTTAGAGAATCCACAACATATCCATGAAGTACCTGATTTGTGTGCAGAAAACACAAAATAGGCAACAATATTTCAAATATATATATACATTCAGTTAATAAAATGTACACGCTAAGTTCTAGTAGAAGCAAACTGTAATATATATATATCTTAATGCTAATTAGCTTCTCAGCATTGGGTTCTCAGCAGGGTAACGAAACAAAAATATTTGCATATGAAATATTTGAGTTTAATGTTTAAAACAAATGGGAAAAAGATGACTGTAGGATCTTTCTCCATAATCCTAACCTCCCATTTTCCTTTACAACACAATTGTAATGATGAACATAAACCAAAGAACTTACGCTGTCATCTCTTCTACTTTACAGCTTAATTATTGCTCTTCTTCGAAGCACACAAAAATTACAAGACTGCTACTCACTATTCAAAGAATTAATAATGAAAGTATGAGACTGTTAGGACTATGCCTTTACCCTCAGAAATGCAAAGGACATTTTAAAGCAAGAGTACTATAGTCCTTTACTGCAGCAGCATCAGAAGAGAGGCACTGTAAAATAAAAGAAGCTTCCTCACCACTTCTAAAAATAGCCCAAAGCCTCAGCCAGTACATTGTATAGAAAGGATACATGCAAGAGAAGTTCTTCAGTGTTGGGCCCAACATAATCGCATTTCACCACCTCCATTGTTATTCCCCAAATAAAAGTCATTTAACACCGCTTTTGCCATCTAACTACATCTGTCTCTCAGGTCTCTAATGAAAAGGATTTCAACAAACACAAAAGGCAGAAATGAGTATCAGGTATTCTCCACATGTCACCAAATTTAATTTCAGGTCAATGCTGAGAGCCCAGCAGCTGACTTACACACAGTCGCAGATACTCTGGCTTCCATTAGAACTATAGGAATTAAAGCTTGTATGGAGAGGAAAGAAGGAAGTCTGGACTACACAAAAGGGCTGCCAACAAGAGCAAAGAGCTCTTACTGGTAGCCCTTTCGTGTAGCTCAAAACAAGCCTCATCAAGACATTACTGAAACCACTTAATACTTCAGTTAGAGTAAGAACCTTAGAAATATCTCTAACCTACTGTGACAGAGCTTTATTAGTCCAAAATGCATTTACGAGCACCAAGAGTCCTCACTGTATTTTTGAACATACAGGAATAGACACAACCAGATGTGATCTGATATGTGTATGCAACATGTATGAGTGACTGATTTCCTATACCCACACACAGTGCCAAAGGTGGAGTGTAAAGAGCTATACACCCAGATCATAACTAGAGTCCATGTCGTGAGTAGATGTAGGTTAAAAATCCACTTAGACAGAAGCCACCTGTACTGATAAATTCCTAAAAGGAAATAATGACTTTGGCCATTGTGTTTATCCCATTCCAGACAGATTTATGGTTAAAACTCTTTGTTAGTGATGGAAGCTAAGCCAAGGACAAGCATAGCTTGTACTTTTACATGTGTTGTGCCTAAAAACAGGAGTTCGTTGCCAGAACTACATTAGATATTTCTGAGCTCTGTAGCTGTGTTACACAGCATCTTGTACACACAAAAGAGCACAGAATATATGAAGTCAGCTACCTTCTTTTTCAAATGGAAGAGCAATAATCATCACTGCTGTTGATGTAAAGAGACTAAATTAATCAAATGTCTAATACAGTAAGAGAAAACAAGTAAGAGGGATTAAAGGACTTTCTTGTTTAACCAGGATTTGAATTTCTTATTCGCTGTTCTACAACTTGTCACTTACAGACATAAAAAACTAGAGTGATTTGCCATGCATCTTTTTATCAACTTTGTTTCGACCATCTTATTTCTTAAATCAATATTCCTGTTTTTCTTCTAATATAGTAGCCTGAAAACACTGCCAGAGTGCAAACCATGATTTATAGAGAATGTGGGGTGTTTGCTGCTACTGTCTGTTTTCAACAGATTAATTCCTGCATTCATATGAACATTTTTATTACTGAAGGGAAAAATGCCTTAAAATGTCTCCTAACCTTCAGACTTACACAGTATACTTGCTTACAAATTATTTTTGCATATTTTGAAGCTTGCTTCAAAAGAGCTATTCCTGGCTTTGTGCTCTGAAATTCTATCTTCTACAGCTTAGTACCTAGCTTCTAGTGACTTTGATCCTAAGAGGTATAATACAATTAAAATCAATAACCTGAGCCTCATATATTCAATTACTCACATATTCTGCACCAGTTCTTAATGTGATTATTTTGATTCTTTGTGAAAGTCATGCCGTCTATGGAGTTGGGGCAGACGTATCAAGGTAAGTATCTGGTGCAGATGGCAAAGGGATAACATAGAAATTACAGTACAATATGCTTTTCCAGCTTGTCATGAGCCAATTTTCAAAACTGAGTTTTGTCCATTGTGAAGAGTAGCAAAATAATCACAGCACGTGCATTTGTGTGTTTCCGTGCTGCTCTTCAGTGCAGGATTTCTTTTCCTGCTTGCACTCCTGAAGGTGTATTTGTGTATTGCTCTCAGGAAGGCTCACCTCGATTACCAGTGTTGCTGTGTGCTTCTTGCCATACATCCTTGGCTTGTATCCCACCGTTATATGGGTTCCCACAGTGCCTGCTGGAAGAAGTTCTCCAGCCTGTGGCATTACAAGGAAGTCAGGATCGCTGCCCGCCAGGAAGTGTGCAGTGAATGGCTCTGGGGAACTACGGAAAAGCACAGGAGATTATTGTGTATTTTACAGTATCTTAATAAAATTTATCTGCAATCTAACATTTAGGCACCCATGTGGCATGACTCAGAAAACATGGTAGCCCATGGAATAAATACAGAATATTAATAGCATTCTTACTTACAGAGTACTTATTCTGTACCAATTGTTTATTTATAAATATTTGTATTCTTTATGTACAGGGACCTACATACTGGTCTTCAACTTCAAACACACTCACAAGCTATTATAAGTATTATAATAAATACAGAATAATGATAGAATTTTCCACTAGAAAGAATATAATCACTTGACCTGTAAAGATATAATAACAGTGATAGAAGTAAATTCCACATCAGAGTGAAAATCCATTTTTCCTATTAAAAGCGCTCATTCTTCCAATCTCTAATCAAATAAAACTGACAAGCTACCTATTTTATCATGTTTTATGACCAGAACCAAATTTGAAATCTGGTGGAGTGTTACTAGATTAGGAGGGAGTTCTGAAAGCCTTGAAATGAAGATATGGAAAATAATAAGTTTCTATCACTGCCTTCATATTTTTCATATCCCGTAAACAGAACACCTTAAGATATTGCAATAACAATAATTAGGTTCCTCTACTGATATTACTGTATATCTCTTATCTCAAAAAATTTCTGTCACAGGTCCTGCAGATCTTTTCAAATGGCTTGTTTCATGGCTGTGCTGTTGGACCCAAAATTCCTGGTAAAAACAGTGGCTGAGCACAACAAAACAGCCTGAGGCCAATCCCAGACTGAAGCCTGTCTACTGCAGTTCCTCAGGGAGTCCTTGCCATAAACGTTCTCAGCATGAAAAGAATATTCACTGTTGTATTTTCTGGTGAGGCATTTTCTTTTTAGTCTTTATACGTGTTGCTGAGGACAAGTCTATCGCTATCTGGACAGAAAGAGAACATATGAAATTGGAACTAGAAATACAATGGGGTGGTCAAAAATTAATCCACAGCACCCTGCCAGCATACAGCAGGGCAAGTGTCATACATGCTTAGAGGGAACACGTTTTCAGTTGATAAAACCTGAAGAATGAAAAACTAATAGCATCCCAAAGAAAAGCTGTTCAAATCTGTTTATTCATGGACTGTCACACCAGAAATAACACTGCTTTTCAAAGAAAATACTCACAAAGAAATGAAATTTAATATTTTATGGCCAGTCATATCTCTACGGAAATGTCCCACATTTCCTGGACAAGCTCTGTTCTGTGGGTGGTAAGCTGGGCCTATGTCATCTTGTTTAAAAATAGCTCTCCTCTGGAATATGTTCTCACAAAAGGTTTTACTATATTCAAAATGCTGTCATGAAAAGAAAGGTTATGCTGTAAATTTATAGAAACAAACAGTGTGAGTGTAGAAAACAAAATCCCAAAAGCTTCTGTTGCCTAAAAAAAAAAAAAAGAAAAAAAAAAGTACAAAATTAACTGGTATTTAGCAGTGCCATTAGATTTGGGTGCCTCAGCAGATTTAGCCTAGCTTTTACTTTAGGTGACAGCAAGGTGGGCAAAACCACTGAATGTCTGAAACTACATTTTGTCTTGTGACATCAAACTTCTGCTAACAACCTCTTTTTGTGGTGCCCAAAGCTGTGCAGCTGAGTTTATAGCCCTGGGCCATAAGCACTAATCCTGCTACGGCCTGAGTTCCCACCTCTGTGCTGCCTAAGCCTTGAATTTTCACATCTTTGTTTCCCACAGCCTGCTCAGCTGTGAATGCCTAGAGCATACTCACTACACAGAAAGAGCAGGTAGGGGATGAAAAAGAAGTGACGCCTCTTAGACTGAGTAGCAGAGTAGAGCACTCATCAAAAATGTCTGAGATAAATATTGAAACCCTCGTTCTGGAAACAGAGACCTGAACACAGGTCTTCATTTCCAATACCATTGCTCTGTAGACTAGACTCAGTAAGGTTTTAGGACCGTGCTTTGTCTCCCATGATCAGTCTGTTTTCCAGTAAGTACTTAGGGATGACAACTCCTAATAAGCACTGTGCGTCTTCGTAAGACATACAAGAGTGTGACTTTGACTACAGATGTAATGATGAAATGCTGAGGGAGTTGAGACAGAGGACAGGCCACAAAACACAGAAAACATGAGAAAATAAGGATTTCATTCTTGAAGAAGTTGTTTCTTAGCAGGGTGTCATGCAATAGAGACCTCAAAACTGTCAGAAAATACACAGGAGAAAAAGCTGTAGTTTTTGACTGGATTAGGGGACCAGACAGTTAAAAATGAAAGTGTCACAAAACTGATCTGTAGCTGTGCACTCAAGATACTTACCAAGTCAGAGAAGAATGACCTTATTGCATCAACCTTGTCAGATTTTAATTTTCATTTTAAAAAAATGGAGAAAGCTTTAAAGAAAATCTGCATGCTTCTTGACAGCATGGACACAAGGTACTAAAATATATAAATACATGAAAACTTACATGAACACACATAGTAACACCTTCCTTCCCCTCCACTCCTCAAACCCTGTCAGTTTTAAACAAAACAGTGTTGGTATTTACTGGATATAAAATGTTTCTCAGAGTAGAAACTTTGTCCAAATAAGGTCAATAGAATTCTGACAAATCAAATGTGTAGCCATAAAATGATATGTGAGCAGAGATTCTGATGAAGAAATAGCTAACTGAACAAAAAAAAGCAATTTTTTTAAAAAATTACACACAATCAGAAACAGGAACCTTTCACAATGCCTGAAGTGCTGATAAATCATGAATTGTTTTAAAAATAAATCTAAAGATGTCCTCCCAAGAAAGAACAAGCAGTGTTTTCACTGACATCCATATTACATGGGTTATACTGGCATGCTTGGTACCTCACTAGCATAAATAAATTGCTTTCTCATTCTCATCTTTTACAATAGAGAGAAAGCAGGAGATTAAATTCTCAGAATAGCACCTGAATTTCAGACATTATTGTTTTCCATGTCTGTATATTTAGTGCATAATCAAAAATTAATAATTATGTGGTTTAAAACTATTAAAATTTAATTCCTCCTTTTTGATTACTCCTTCAGGTGAAACAGCTCTAGAGTTAATGTGTGGCTTGTCATTTCTCAGCCATGAAGGATGGTTGAGAGGCAGCCTGAATTTCTTCAAGAGGGATTTTGTTTAACTCAAGGGTGGCAGATACTATAAAGTTTAATGACATGTAGAGTTTGGAAAACACATATGAACCAAGCACAAATGAATAAGTAAATGTAAGGGCAGAGGCCTTAAAAACCAGACAAAGTAAATGTGTTTTCCCACGTGTATGTTCCTTAACTCCTGTTGTAATGCTTTGATACTTCTATCAGACAATATGAACTCTGCCCATACTCAAATAATGAACAAGAGTAAATATTAATTTGAATTGAAACAATAATAGGAAAATGAAATCATGGCAACCTGGAAGACAAAAAACCTGAACTACTCTTCAATAGGCATATTTATAATTACTCCTTTAGTCTTGTTCTTAAGTATCAGTCTGCACTCATCAGTGTTATGTTAGATGACTTTGAAATTATTAAACTAAAAAATAATAACACCTTACAACTTCAACTAAAGAAAAGCTTAAAATTTATGTTCCTGCAGAGATCATACTGCAAAACATAAAATATCCCAAATGCCCTGAAACTATAAGCCTTTATTAAATTAAGGCACAAAATATCTTTAATGCTTCTCTTCCTCAAACTACTGAAGCAGTAAATTATTTCTGTAGAAATGTATTCCTTTACAAAACTCAGCATTTTGAAAAGCCATACATAAAAAGCAACACGTAGTGCTTTTGATCAAATGTTTGTGTTTGTTTTTTTTTTTTCAATAAAAAAATAATAACAAAATATCTTAATCTCTAAAGTACATAACTGCTTCAGTAAATAAGGGATATGGTTTGAAAATGTTGCAATGTGGTTCCAAAAATAGTTAATCATAACTAAACTTACTTGTAATTTGCAGTTAACATCTGTTGGATGACACATGGATTTTCAGTAATTACAAAGTCAAGTCCTTTAAATTTATTAACTCTATGCATTTGTCAAATTCTATAGAATTGTTAGTGATTGGTATGACTTGGTGGGATTTAGATCATTTCTTACCAACCAAGAAATGACAATGGAAAAAAATTTAGGAACTCCTTGTTTATTATCAGAATCCATTATCTTTCATACCCAAATGGACTCTTGTTTAATTGACCACTCTAAATCCTGAACTCTGGACATCAGAAAAGATTTAACTCCAAGTATCACTTCTGTGGCTTTGGAAAGGCTGGTTCTGAATTAAAGGACTTTCAGAAAATATGAAGAAACACTGCATGACAAATGACTGTGGGGGGATGCTTCACCAACCTTGACATGGCTTTTTGTTGTGTACATGGTGTAAAAACCAAAGCAGGAGCAAAGCAGGTTTCATCTTCACAAGACAATGTCTGTCTCATTCCTGTTCTACCCAGGGGTACTATATTTGCAGATTGACTGACTTTTCCTTCTAAAAGCAGTCCAGGTGACATGACTGGATACAGCCCCTGGCTAAATGTGTGACATGTCAGGTATTGTATTACTGGGAAAGAAGATCATAATTTCTTGAAACATGTGCACCATTATCGATATTTTCCACTCGTCTCCATTCACACTCCAAAAAATGGAGCTCAGTCAATATTTGTTCTTTGCAGCTGCCACGATGTGGGAGATGCTAAGATAAAATATTATAATTACATCTTCAGATTAATGGTAGAATTCTGCAGAACTACTAACAAGGAGATTGGCAGAGGAATCCAGGCCTGTAACATGCACAGCGACGTGTGAGCGAGCGAGGGAGAGGGAGCGTGTGCTGAGAACCTAATGAATGCATTTCCTTGCAGCATACGTAATTCTGGCTCATGTTAGTTCTAAAGAAATACAGCAGTGATTACAGAAAAGCAGAACTAGTTCTTAGAATTGTAACTCTAAACATTTTTTTGTTTTTCCCTTTACAATTAGGGATGACACAGAAACAAAATGGGTTGCTCTCTAATTCCTCAGACAGAATTAACATTAATTTTGTGTGATCAAGGAATGCTTTTAATTGAACATTTATTCTATGCACTAGGAAATGTGCATAGAAGAAATAAGGAAAATCTCCAGTGAAAAGTAGGTTAAGACAACTAACTCTGCACATGCAGTCATTTTAAAGCCTAATTTCATCTTTATTCACCTGTTTGGTTGGGTTTTTTCTCTTAGCTCTGTTTCCGTAATTAGGTGGAGCTTTGGATTTTGCAGATACCACTCTGTGGAGCCCACATCAATACCACTCTGCTTTTGTGATAGCAGGTGCTATGTTTTCTGAGGTGCAATTTGAGTTTATTCAAGAAGTTTCCTTAATATAAGAAATATCCTGTTTGTGAGAAACACAGGATTGGAATGACAGGTTGGGATGGCAAGATGGACAAAATTTTACTGTATAAAGGAAGTCATGTGTGACTGAAACAATCACTAACAGGTGCATGGAAAGCTAGAAGTAAACTGGTGAAAGGAGAGTGCGTATGAGAAACAAGCAGATAGAACAAACAGTAGAGAATTATCCCCCAGTTTGACTGAACCTTCAAAAGTAAGGTAGTTTAAAAAAAATTTCCAAGTGAATATAGTATTCATCTGTATCTATCTATCCATGCATGCCATGTTGGCTACTGAAGCATTTGCACTGGAAAATAAATAAGGTAACATTCTATTGTAGCTGGACATCTGTATTTTAATGTGAAGAAATAAATTCAACTATCAAAATACCTCTATGCAGGAATATATGGCTACAGGAATATATGGCAAGAAATAAGCTCCAAAACCCAGTTCTGATCCAAAACAAAATTGATTAAAAATACATTATTTTCAGTAAAACAAACATAGAAAGAACTAATTTTCTTAAGTAAAGTATCACTTTGAGAATTTTTATTCTCTCTTTCAATTACAGATTTCAACATAAAATAACAAACCAATAATTTGAGATCAAACAAGCTTCTATAATTTTCATTTCCAAGGGTAACATTCTATCTTTTTTGGTTAATACAGCTGTCATTTTGTAAACCAATACCTGCACTGCATTTGACATTAAAACAAACACTACTGTAATTCAAACAGAGGCTTGTACTAAAGCCAATTACCTCACTGGAAATACTGCCAATGATTTCAGCTGGTGTTGAATTAAACCTACATATATGATAGAACCTGAAAAAGGTCATCTATGAATGTTAAGAAGTGGCATAATTTTGTTATTTAGCAAGTGAAATCTGCTGATTTGACTCTAATCAAGCTTAATGCCAATACAAGAAACCATTCAACAACATGTCCCTTTTGAATTTTTAAAGCTGAAAGTAAAGTATTGGTCTATTTAAATATCACAACTTTCCTAGGTGCAGATAGTTTTGAAAATATATATTTGAGTTTTCCTCATAAAACAAGACTGTTTAGCTGCATTCTCAGGGTCTTTCATTATTTACTGAAGCAGACATTGGGCAATTTCCAGCTGGGGGCACGTGTCTGTGAACTTTAAATGTACTGAATAGAGTGCATTACATATTTGCATGAACTCTCAGAGCTTTCATTATTGCAGATCATTGTGAAGAACGCAGCAACTATGTCCCATTTGTAACTGTTCATTGTTGCTGAAGCAACTACATCAAAATCATTAATTCAGTCTGAAACATTCTGAACACATTGAGGATTTGCTGGGGAGGGGTGGAATGAAACAGAGAAGCCCACATTTGAGCTGCAGGAGCTCTAAAGGAATTCACCCTGCTAGCTCAAATAGATGTATAGTGTTCTCAGTTATGCTCTGCAATCCCCTTGTCCTGCCAGAAGTCAGAGAAAAAGATCTGCAGAGTTCCTTTCTAGCAGGTCACTCAGAAATACAGCTGTTTCCCCGCCACTTACACTCAAGACAGCAGTGCCATGAGCTGCTGTCCAGCATAACAAAGGAAGACAAGATGTATGTATGTGCAAGGTGAAAAAACAACCACCTCTCCTTAAGTACCAGAACTGATTCCCTATAGGATTGTGCTACTGATTGTTTATTTATGCATACTCCAAGTGGTTGATCACTTTTATCTACAGGATGACACTCTGTATCATATTTGAAACTTTTACACCATGTTTTACTATTTAATTGCTTTATATTTAATCTAAGTAACTTGAGCATTAAATTACATCTGCAATATATGGTTTTCTTATGTAATTGCTTTTAATCTGCAGGTCATCTGCTCCAGTCTCCCTGCTCTATCAGAGTTGTTCTGGAGCACATGGCACAGGATTGCATTCAGCTGGTTCTGGAATATCTCCAGTGAGGGAGACTCCACACCCTCTCTGGGCAATCTGTTCCAGTGCTCAGTCACTGCACAGCAAAGAAGTTCTTCCTCATGTTCAGGTGGAACTTTCTGGGCATGGGTTTCTGTCCATTGCCTCTTGTCCTA
>JAYRBT010000001.1:108548552-108588667 GCA_036023395.1 Myiotriccus ornatus
GGTTGATCACTTTTATCTACAGGATGACACTCTGTATCATATTTGAAACTTTTACACCATGTTTTACTATTTAATTGGTTTATATTTAATCTAAGTAACTTGAGCATTAAATTACATCTGCAATATATGGCTTTCTTATGTAATTGCTTTTAATCTGCAGGTCATCTGCTCCAATCTCCCTGCTCTATCAGAGTTGTTCTGGAGCACATGGCACAGGATTGCATCCAGCTGGTTCTGGAATATCTCCAGTGAGGGAGACTCCACACCCTCTCTGGCCAATCTGTTCCAGTGCTCAGTCACTGCACAGCAAAGAAGTTCTTCCTCATGTTCAGGTGGAACTTTCTAGGCATGAGTTTCTGTCCATTGCCTCTTGTCCTATTGCTTGGCACCACTGAGCAGAGCCTGCTCCATCCTCTGACACCCTCGCTTGAGATACTTATATACGACCTTTCAGTTGTCTCTTCTTGAGGCTGAAGAGGCCCAGCTCCCTCAGCCTTTCCTCATAAGAAGGATGCCCCAGCCCTTTAATCAACTTTGTCACCCTCCAGTGGACCTGCTCCAGGAGCTCCATGTGTCTCTTTTACTGAGGAGCCCAGAACTGGACACAGCACTCCAGGTGATCCTCACCTGGGCTGAGCAGAGGGGCAGGATCACCTCCCTTGACCTGCTGGCTCTTCCTAATGCACAGTGAGTGCAGTTGCTGGTACCATTTACAACATAGAACTTATTATTTAGCACATGCATTACATTTTATATTTGATATGTATGGGGAGAACACTTATATAAAATAAAGCTGGAATTTGTTTAAGGTCAAAAGAGAATCTGTCTTCCATTATGCCTCTTTCTTTATATAAGTTAAATGACTCAGGTTTATAACACCTTTCTGAGGAACATTAGGTATCTTCACTACTATCAAACACCTACCAGGAGATTATAGTATTGCCAGAGCAATTGCTTCACTTTTGTTCTTGAAAGAGTCCATTCTATTGAAGCTGTTAACATGAACACTGTGATAGGAGCCTTTTTCAGAGCCCCCAGTAATTATCACCACTGACAGACATCTAAAACCTGGAACAATTGTCCATCTTAGAGGCACAGCTTTTGGAAATAAGCTCTTAAAAAAAAACCAACCAACCAACCAACCAAACAAAAAACCAAAACCAAAACAAACAAAAAAAACCCAAAAAATGGTTGGAGGCAAAGAGATTTCCTGAGGGGAAGGCTACAAAAGGATGTATCTATGATGGAAGCTAAGTGTCAATCTGCATGTGTGGCACACTTTTTATATATATAGTAAAAATAGTTAATTTTCAAGGGGAAAAAAAAGAAGAAATTAAAAAACTTCCATAAGCTAAATAGATTGTAAGCATCATGATTCTTTCAGGTTCACTGCTTACTATTTTAAAATGACACAATTCATTCCTTGACTTCCTGATGTATAAAAATGACGCTATGGGTTTGATATAACATTGTGTAAGCCTGAGAAAATAAATGATACATGTAAAAAATATATTAAACGAGATTTCTGCTGGACTTTTAAAAAAGGATAGCAACAAAATACTGAAGAATCACACCATTATTTTAGCTAGTGGAAGGATAGAGTAAAGCTGAATTCATAGCATGCTTATATAATACAACAGGAACAGTTTAAAAAGAATGGCACATTTAAAATCTTTTAAAGCACAATGCAAAGGAATATTCTTTGTGAAAGCATCAAGTACTTTGAAAAAATCTATTAGTAAAAACATTAAGGCTTTCACAGTGAGCCTTTAATATTACAACACACCTTCCTTCCCATTGTATTACACGTTTTAACACACACCGAAACCTTGGCAAAACTGAAGTCATAATATAAACATTTGGATCTATTCCATTTGAGAAGTCAGAGCCCAAATATAGAATGCTTCTTTCTTTTTTTCTACAGCACAGCTTCCAAATCACAAAAAATGCAATACCTGCAATTAATGATGAAATAGCTGCAGCCCAGTTACATTTCTGTTGCCCAAATCTATTCTAACTTATGTGTTTGAGTGTGAGTTGTACCTTCAGAAAGCTGCATAAATACTTGAGCATAAGAATTTTTACCTTGTCTGGCTTGTAAGCTTAAACATAACTATAGATTCCTTATTCAGGCCAACTGCTTCAATGTTGATGACATCATCTACCTCTGGCTCCGTAGCAATGAACTGCACTGGAAACTTCCAAGCACCTCCTGCAGTCCATTGTATCATGAGAATTGCCCTGTTCCTTAAAATTTCAGATAAAAACATTCAATACATAGAAAGACATTATAAAACATAGACTGACTAAATTATGTCCAAAATAAAGCTTGCATATGTAGAAGTAAACTATAGTAAAATTACTTTAATTTTGAATATATCCTTATATATCAGGTGCACTTGACTGGAATGTAGACGAAATAGCACTGGATATTTACAGCAAAGTACAAGAAAGAACATAATATGAAAGAAAAAGGACTGGTACAGCTATGAGATTTTATTATTCTTCGGCTTACTCTCTCTTGAGTTAAACAAATTTAAGTAAATTTGTTTCAATAGTTATTCTTTAATTGTTGTGGTATTAGAGGAGAATTTTGTCCAGAGCATGTTAGCAGTTTATATTAGAATAAAATAGATCTGACAAATGTCCATGTACTTTACAAAAATTCCAGACTCTGATGTCTTTAGACTCTCTAAGAAAAGAGTTGGTGCTTTAGATTCTGAAGATAAAGAAATTAATTAATTACAGTCATTGAGCATGAACCCTGATAAGTCTCAAGTATGCAAAGATAAAATAAACCCAAAAACAAATCAGAAAATAATAAAATAAAAAGGACAGAGTAGAAATAAAAAGGGTTTCTAAATTACCCCCTTTCTGACACAATGACACTGCATGCAGTGGGGGGATAGTTTTTCCTAAAGGTTTGCTCTTTGTTTATTTCATTAACCTCCTGGACTGCTGCAAATAAAGAGTAACCTCCTGCATCCTAAAGATAACCTTTTGGAAGCAATCCATGATATTCAGCAGTGACTGCTCCCTAACACTCCTGGTAATGTTAGGACTCTGAATTTACTGTGTGTCTGCATTTTACTGAAGCTTCTTTCCAACCTCCTCCCCACACACTTTTCACTGCTTCAAAAGAAAGGCACAACTTCCCTCTCTCCAAAAGGATGTCCCTTCCATAGTTTTCTTTTAAAGAAATGGGATGTGCCTGCGTAAATCAAAGAAAATCCATCATTTCTCACATCACAGCTATAAAAAAGATTAATGTTTTCCTGTGGATCATTGTTACCAGAGCACTAGAGACTAAATTCAAATTTAATTATCCCATTCAGCCAAAGAATATGCACACATGCT
Source organism: Myiotriccus ornatus (assembly GCA_036023395.1). Lineage (NCBI taxonomy): Eukaryota > Metazoa > Chordata > Aves > Passeriformes > Tyrannidae > Myiotriccus > Myiotriccus ornatus. The sequence goes on from JAYRBT010000001.1 coordinate 108,551,910, forward strand.
CATCTAGGAAAAATTTTCCAAGACTGATAGTCCATCTTGTCTGTATACTTTTCATGAAATTTGAGAACAACTAATTTCCATTGAAACTCTTTCAACACTCCAATGTTTAGAAGTAAAATCATGTACACAGACTATGGAACTAACCCAACAGAACAGGCATTAAAAAGAAACACTATATCATACTGTGAAGCAGAAAGTCAGAAAATCTAAAATAATAAATCTCAGAGGTGAAAAAAAGAGGAAAAGAATGAAGAGAGGTGCTTATGAAGCTAAAAGTGATCAGACAGGATTCCATTACATGTTCTGTTGGCAATAAGGAACAGGAGCTTACCTCACTGGTTTGTTAGGTGCAAACACTACATTAAAGATCAGAGTTACGATTCCAGATTCTGTATCCCATTCTTTTTGAACCAGATGCATACCAACCAAAGATTCAAGCTGAGATCTAATTTCATTTGATGGATATTGCAATTCGTACAGAAACTCCGCTGTTGCAGAGAAACCTAAATGATACAAGAGAAAAAGATCAGTCTTTTTCTCACAGTTGGCTGCCTATGAGTTACAATTCTTTCATTTGTTACTAAAATTGACAGACAAGTAAAACTAGTAATCATCTAAAACTTGACTGATTTCCTTCTGAGTGCATAGCAAAATCTTCCCATTTCATATAACAAGTTACTTAGGATATGCAAATGGTTACAGCAATATTGTTCTGGTTGCTACTTCTGCATTATGCTGAGATATTTCTAGTGCATCAGCCAAACGAAAATTGCAAGAATGTAATACTATTTTTGAGTCGTGCCATTGGGACAATCAAAAGAAAAATAAAAAACCATTAAGGACATGAGTGTCACTGATGGGTGCAAGCCTGAGAAACAATACAGAGAAATAGTGAAGATGTCACTAGTAGCCTCTTCTCTTTTTCCCTGTAACAGCCATGATAAGGCCAAGTAGTAATGACATAAGAGAAAATAGCTGAGGTTCTTGAATCAAATGTGTCCTGCAGCTGTAATAAAGAAAACCGAGATATTCAGTGTACAGAAGTAATTTGTGCACAGAAAGGAACATTTTTATGAGGAAAAGAAAATCAAGCTGCTAATCTATTTAAGAGTTTTACACATTTTATGGATGAGAAGTGCTTTAACACAACCACTAAATCCTACAGGAAATTTCTTTTTACTGCGACCACATATCTCAGGACACATTTTGACTTTGCACAGCTGAGTACAATGTGTTGTACAGAACTGCTGTATATCCCTGTACACATATCCCAGCTAAAGAGTGCCAGTCAGCTGCAGAGTTAATTCCCAAGACCTTCTGACTTGGAATTCTAAAACACAGTTTATAGATTTGTTTGTATAAACAGTCAAAGAGACAATGCACTGTGAGATAGTTGAGGAAAAGCTACTTTGGTTCTGCCAATCTGTAAGACTACCCAAATTTAAGTTAAATTTAAATTAAGCCTTCTTATGCTTCTAGTCCTTCCTCCTTCTCTGAAATGTTCAAATTCCTTCTTTTCAGTTCCTCAGCTGACAAAAGGCATGAACCTTTGTTGCCTTGTTTTTGAACACACAGATTAATCCTAAGAAATGCAGCAGTTTATATTGAAACATTTCTAACTCTTTAAAGTAGATATTTCACAGATCTCTGTACAATTTATACTAAAGAGGCACACAGATAAGCAAAATATTATTCCCAGCATATGGGGTTATCAGTCATAGTAGATACACACTGAGCACCAAATATACAGGATTTTCATATATTAATCCAACTATCATACACGCACTTTATTGCAATAAATGTATTTTCTTACAATGAAATTAAACAAGAACAATTTTCCTACAGTTTATAAAATTTAGGATCATCCTACTTTGTTCCATGCTTTCCTGTTTTTCTGTTTGAAAAATATAATATTTATGCCAAGCACTGATTCCAACACAGCCCAAAGCTGTTTAGTCACCCCAAACAAATGTTAGAACATGAAGATTAAGACACTGACATCCAGTGGGAGAGAAAGGATGACATCATTTGGAGCGTTCCACAGCGAAAAAAGTTGCAACTTTTGAGCACGTGTTTCTTTAAGCAGTTATGTCACATAATAATACTCAGGGAAATCTTATTTTACAGTTCAGATGCCAGGAAGAAAACATTGTGAATTGCATGTTGTTTTTAGTATCCAAAGACACTTGGTTTTGGCTTGACATATGTATATAGAACCTTCTAGTTAGAAGCAAAAAAATATTTATATTTTTTCTGCTCCAGGCTGTTTTGTAACCTGTTCTGTGCTCATATTAGGTAATTAGTTAAAACATTTCAACACTTTCAACAGATGAGGAAAAAGAATGCATTTATAAGTGCCAGTATTTAGAAGCCTAGTTATGCTGGTCCCTTAACTGTTTTTGATCTAGATTCCTGATCTAGTTTAAGACTGCTCAAAAATGAAAAATAGAATTATATTTTCATCACAGCTGCCCTGAAGACTGTTATATTATTATACTATAGGAAGCCTCTGTGAAATGTTAATATTTGACTGTAGACAATTCTGTAATACACACGCTGCCTAAACAAACTGGTGGAAGCCAGAGGGAAAAAAAAAAAGAAGTAATGAATCATTGCCTAGAAAACTGTCCAATTTGTCAAATATTCAGAGTTCTCTTGACTCTTAGAATTTCCATTTTCAATTGTGATGATAAAAGAAATAAAACAAGGAGACAGAATTAACATTTTCTTTGACATAAAGCCAAATACAATATAACATACTGTTCAGATACGCCTTGATCCTTTAGCCCAGCTCTTTGTACGCTTTCATTCACTAGTTTTCTTTTTATAAATCACCACTTTTTAGTACAGGTAAAATTCTTGTTTTATCTAATGCGAGTTGTAAAATACACGATGATATAAAGTACACCCCAATTAATCCACTTCTGTTCTGTAAATAGAGAGCAGCAGGGAGAGCTTCAGCCACATCTGACTTAACAAAGAGATATTTATCAATCCAATCACTGGGAAGATATAAGCATGCCATTTATATACAGCTGGTTACATCTAGGGAATAGAAGTTCTGATTATAAAAAATATTACTTCCTCACATTTACTCAATAATACTTCGCATTATCTAAGAAATGGAGTAAGAATATGTTTTGAGGCAAGAATATGTTTTGAGGTAATTACTCCAAGACAATTTTTTTTAAGCATTAAACATTTCTTCTTTTGAAAGGCAATTAATCTCAGTCTTTAAGTGTTGTCATTTGTGCAAATAAAGATTTCCAAAAAGGTGGTATGCATTTAGGCAACATTCATGTGTGCAGAATTGCTGAAGCACCTATGTTTAAAAACCAATCGGGTTTTTCAGCTGTTTAATTCTATGACTTGGCTGTCATTTATTTTTAAGTGCTAGTAAGGACACTTCTTAAAAAGCACTAGAATAAAAGTATTTTGTTTGTTTAAATAGCCTCTAAGAAGATGAAAGGATATAGATCACCTAAAAAAAAAATAAAAATCCAAGGATTTTACATCTGAGCATATGAATTGAGAAAATGTGAATTTTTGTGTGACTGTTACATTTACTGTAACACTAATTAATAGATGTCATGCATCTAAAAATTAAAAGACTAGTCTAACAGGTTCCCAAAATAAGAATATCAGAAATTGACATGACTTTTTAGTGGAAAAGAACCTGTATTCAAACTTCAAAAGAGTTAATAACAAAGACATTTGTAGACAGGCCTAATGTCTATAGAAGGTACTGTGAAAGGCCCACTGGATATATCTGACCTCAAATAGAGTTTCACACTGTCATTAGAGAAGCCTTTGTACCTTTCTCCTGGTTTTGAAAAGTGAGTGTTTGATTTCACTGAGGCCCAGCTCATTATAGAATGTGTTTTCTGATGATAAAAACCTAACAGACAGTGGCCTGTGAGGCTGCAGTCCCTCGTGGATACCTAAAGGAGATCAAGCTTTCTGAGCTTTCCACACATAGGGCTTAACCTGAGGCAGACTTGGCGACATAAAAATGGCACAGGGGAGGATCTTCTCAAGGGACTCTCTTTACTTTCACTCTCTCTCCCTTTTCCAGTGAGACAACGGAAATTAAAGATGTTCAGGCTACAGAAATGCTTATCCCCGTTACAGAGGCTTTTCCTTGGATGGATGCAATAAAACAGAGATGCAAGTGAATTCACTTAACTGGCCTTCCTCACCTCCCTTTCACCAGGCTGCAGTCTTACTTGCAGTGCACTTGCAGTGCAATCACCAAATACAAACATGCAGCAAAAGCCCAGCCATTCATAAATTTGCAGTTTCATGCTTTTCATAAGCCAGATTAATTATTTTCATTTGGTGCTGAATGTAACGTACTGCACTCTCTCACTGATTTTTTTCACTGGTTCTGATTATTTTTCAAGGCTAAATGTCCATTCTGGGCCTGACACCCAAAAAAGATTTCTTCCCCTCTTGATCTAATAGTCTCCAAATTGCCAAAAGAGAAACTAAAAAAACAGACATTCACTACTCATTTCTACCAGACATCCAGCATCTCATCTTGACCTTCTAAATCTTGTGAAATATCTTTCTCAGCTCTCATTTGACACTTGTCCTTTTCCTGCTTCTCCATTGTCTTCCAGGAGTCTTGACACACACTGATGGAACTCAGCAGACAGTGGGGAATGAACATTAAATATGCAGAAACACCTCACCAGCAAAATCAGAGGCAGACAGAAAACATTACTGTACAGTAGATTAAACCATTTTAATACAGTTTTCAAGTAAATATTCAAGTGAACAGCAAAAAATGAATTACAAGAGTAATAAAGGAAAAAGAGTAAAAGGAAGTCTGGTGGTCAAGAACATCCTAACATTTAAGTAGACATTATCATCTGGGCAGTAAGAAATGTATCTCAGCTTAGAATTAAAAAGATATTTCTCATTGTGAAATGTCATAACTCCATGATAATATCAGCAGAATAAACAAATTGCACAAGAACCCCAAAAGACCTGCCTGTAGTTTAATATACCTTTCACTAAATTTCTTCATACAGGTGCAAAAGTGCTGTATGTAGAGTATTAAAAAAACACTAAAGATAACATTATAACTTTATTAAATGTGAGACACCAAATCCCCTTAAATACATAGAAATAAATGGATGAAAAAAGCTATATCCTCCTGTTGATAATGTAACCATTGATCCTCATTGGAAGTCAAGGAAATACTCAGTGAAGCTCTGCATATATATCTTCATATCTCTTCCCTGCAAATTTATTTCTCTTTCCATATCCAGTCAAAGCTCTTCATCCATATCTTCAAGGCTCTACAAAATTCCACTCTTAGCCACATCTTTTTTTTTACCCTACATCATACTGCCTATTTCTCTAGGAATAGCAACTAACTTGAATTCTTATTTTCTAAATTTTTGCTTACATTTGATATTTTTGTTTCCTTATTTTTCTCTTTTAAAACTCTTCTTTAAACCAGCTATCTACTTCTAAACCAAGTTTATACTCTATAGAGAGCAGTTAAAAGCCTTTCCTCCCCCACCCTTTTTTGATCATGTTTCTTCAAAACACTGCAACAACTGAAATGGAAGATTGTGAATCCGTGTATATGAAACCCATGGCGGGCCTCTAGTACCTGCTGTTCCATATACATTTCTGCATTGTTCCTTGCAGATTGTTTACATATATTCTCTCTCTCCGAATCCCTTTTGCACTAATTCCCTTTTCACTATGCCTATCCATCCACTTGCCTCAGCACTCTTTCTTTATTTTGATATTACTTGGCAAATTAAAACAAAAACCCCAGAAAAAGCAAAAGGATTCTCATCAGCCCAAAGGATCTCCCACATTATTCTCCTTGGACCTGATATTCTACTCAGATTTGTACACTAACCTAAAAATTAATTCTATAAAGGAATCAATTAAAATGTGTTTCTTCATAACCATTATATTCCAACAGGCTCCCCTTTTATTTAGCCTTGTCTTCATTTATCTGGAAATTGTAGCAGACAAAGATCACATCATTACCTGGGCATAGGAAACATCAAAGCAGCTTCTTCATGAATATATCTCATGATTTAGTCTTAATTCACATAGACATTATTTTTCAATGGTATCCTCACTCATTTGCCTCACTTTGAATGTTGCCCATGGAAATCAGTAGCAACTCAAGCTGTCTTTTAACCTTTAACATTCAATTTTGTGCTGGCACACACAGAGATTAAACTGAAAACTCATGTCACCGTTTTTTTCAGTAGTCGGCAATAGTTTTACACCACACCATGGTCTAGTGAAAAAGGATCCATTTTTTATCTTCCGACTTTTTTTAATACACAAAACAGGTTGAGCCACAGAGACTGGAACACAGGACCTAATCACTAGGGTCATATTTGTTTGCTTCCTTTTCCTTATCCAACTGACTGCATTCAGCTATACATAAGGTAGAACATCCATAACATAGGGTAGGTACAATCCTCTACTATAGGACAGATGTAATCTCATGGGAGGTATCCACTTGTGTTATATTTTGTATACAGATCAAGTTACAGAATTAATGAAAGCAGCAAATTTCTGAGGTTTCACTCTTCCTCAGCTGGCTTGAAGAAAGAGTAATGGCTCAAGTTCCCAGTTTCATTCAATGTTCTGTGGTAATTCTATGTAACTTCTAATTATTTGTCTTAAAGTTTAAATATCTAGCTATACCTTCAAAGCTTCAGATCAATGTGTTCTTAAACTGTCAAGACTAGAGGCCTGATACACCAATTTATAAAACCATAAAGTTGTACACATTCTCCAAAACAACAGGGGAAGGTTGATTTTTTGGTTTATTTATTTTTTTTTTTCTTCTCATCATGTTCTTTTGGAAATGTGCAGCGTGGGAGAGATGAAGGGGATCTAAAGATAATAACTTCATTTTCTGTAAGAACAACAAAACTTGAACAGTGCAGCTTCAGACACAGAAGACAAGAACAAAGAATTTTAGCCCAAAATGACAATAGGATGTACCCTGGAAATAGAAGAGCATTTAGGGTAGAACAGTTGCATGTGTGCACGTAGTTTTTTACCACAGTGACTGCCAGATACATTTTTTGAGGCAAATTTAGGTGCATAAACCCTCTACTTGCTTTTCTATGTAAAAAAGCTGAGAGACAAGGAGGACACTATTCCACTGTTCTTCTGGGAAACCTAAAAAAATGTATCTCTTAAGGGCTTTGATTAGCAAGGCTTTGTTAATGTCCCATAAATAATGACAAAATAATTCAAAAAATAGTGCAAATTAATGCAGATAGGTCATTGTGAGGTGCTGTGATGCTGCAGAAGCACAACTAAGGTCCTGGAGAGCTGTGTTGGCTACAATTTTGAGTTACAGAAGCTCTCCCAAAATATCTTCACACAAAAAGGATGCAGTGGTTCCGCTTTTATTGGAAGCAATACTTCCTTATCATCCAAGCACGGAAATTATAGGAAATTCCATGAGCTAAAAAAGGGAGGAATGGCAATCACAATCATATAACAATTAAAGTAATTAATACACTCTTGCAGCAAATTATATTGCCTAAGTTTTTCTCATCAGCTAACTCAAATTCATTTTAAGAAATATCTATTTGTGTGTTCTTGTTTCAGAGATACATTACGTTGGGCTAGTCACTCAGTTCTTTTGGACTTCTCATGTTTCCTGGATGTAAATCATACTGAAAAATAACACCTGGAAGAATTTAATAATTTCTAGGTTTGTATTATTTATTGTTTTTGCAGTTTTGAGAAGCTGAATAAATAAATTCTGATTAGTTTATAATTTATCTGGTTCCCTGTAAGCATTGAATATTTAAACTGAGCATGATTTTGCATGTGTCAGAAAGTAACTTTAATTAACATAAAGATGCTTCTCATTCCTAAGGCTTGCAGATTTTAACATCTTATAAAATGTTAAAGAAACAGAAATGAGTGACTATTCTGTAAACAGAAATAAAAGCAGTTCCAAACCATGTTTGCTCACAATTCATAAGTTCTCCTTTTTTTTTTCAGTATTTGTCATTACTGTTCTACTTATATTCAGAAATGGGAGTAAGAGGGGTTACTTATGAGATAAAAAATTATTCTGATTTTTTTTTTTTTTTTAATGGACCCAGTGGTAGCCATGTATATCAACAAGTAACTAAAGTACTATCTGAAATTCTTCATTAAAATGTCTGGCATTATTTCAGTTCAATAAAGAAAATAAACAATGCATCAAATCTTTCCCATGCTTCACTCATAAATTAAGAAACAAACAGACAGATGTAAACAAAAACAAAGTAGGTGACAAGATAATCCATCTAAGGCTTTCATTTCCCTCTGATGCTCTATTCTTTGACTTCTACTAGTTCCTTGTTTTCCAGCAGGAATTTTCACCCTTAACTACAAGGTAATAATCCACAACAGAGTGATCCAGTTGGTAGTTCACCTCCTTGTCAACAACACTTCCATTTTGACCTTGCTCACTTCTTTCATCTGCTGTTTGTTATTCTTTCTTATACTTTTGCAGAGTAAGAAAATCTCATTTATAGAGCTGTAAGATAATTTCAAAAATAATGCTACAATGATTCTGACAATACAGAGATGGCTTAAGTAGGATAAAGGGCCATCTTCATCATTATTATCCTCTTCATATTGTTCTCAATATTAACCTGCTACATTCTATCAGGAATTACATTAATTAAAATCTCTGGATGAGAGATTAAGTCTATAAAAATATTTTGCCTCCACCTATACTAACATTTTTCTTTCTTACGGTTTTAAGATTTCTTTGGTCATATCCAATTTTATTAAACTCATATCCTAAAGGTGAGCCTCCTGATCCAGATCTGTCACATTAAATAGAATATCATGGAAAATGAAATATGTTTGTATTTCCTATTGAATACTTAAAGTAAACTAAAACAGCTGGTTTATTAGAATAAAAAATAACAGCCCTCACACTTCTTTGGATGAATCTCAGCTCTTAAATTTGCTTTACTGAAAACGATATCTTTAGAGCCACAAACAAGAAAAAAGATGAAAAATGCATCTAGAGTGAAAATATGCATTTAATGCAATTGAAAATTATTTTTTAAAGGACCATATTATATTTACTATGTCTAAAACATTAAACTTTTATTATTTGATCCCTGTAACTTTGCTGTTTTCTGAACAACAAACTATATCATTTCAGATAGATACTATTTAGATGATCCCTTCTTAAGAAATTGAAATGGTTTTCTGTGTCAAATGATCTCTATTGGATTAAATTGATTTTTTTATGTAAAAGACATGTTTGAAGATTTTTCACTTTAAAGTATTTATACTTGTCCAAATACCTTAAATATTGAAGCACATTATTAGCCATTTAAATCTGATTTGCTAGTAATTATCATCATTTATCTTTGGACGTAAAAACTGCTTACTACACATCACAGATACACTCTGATGAATGACTCTTTCAGAAGAGAAAAAAAATAGCTTGCCAGGCTGTTATCTTAGAGATTTAGGCTTTTATTTATGCACTTTTGGTATACTGCAGAAAGCTCAGATAGTACCATTAAAGTTGATTCTTAATAGGCATCAAATTCATCTATCAATAATGACATTTTAATGTCACTGAAAACAATGAAAAGCACAGTTATAAATGATCTTACTACCTACGGTGTAAAGCATTTAATTACCAGACTTTTGCTTGAAAAGATGCAATGTCCCAAATCAATGTCTTGCAGCATGTGCAGAAGCCAGTGTTAACAAATTATTCCTATAAATAAAACAAGCACTACACAGCAGGAATCTGCAAGTCTTTCAAAGCTCTGCCTCAGTTTGCTCAGTGTATGTTTTTCTTGTCAATTCAGATGCCAACACGTTGGAGGGAAGAAGCTCAGGTATGCTTAAGGTAGCCTGCTCCTGTGTGACAAGTCAATAAAGAGCTAAACCCATTATTCTATGATTAAAAGAAAAAAGTCCCTCTGTATCTTGATGGACAGCAGTTCTTAAAAGGATGAATAAAGTTATATAATAGTATTCACAGTTCTCCAAAGAGGAAAGAATGTACACTGAGAGCTCCACATTTTCTTTTTTTCTTCCTAGACTGACCACTGACATTTTTTTATATGGGAGTATAAGATAATAATATGCCCAGACTACAAGTTATCTTTGACATTGCAATAAGAGTAACTATAACGTTTACGTAAGTAATTAAAAATACTAACTAATCAGTAAGTATATGCTGTGCAAGATCTTGTTAACAGTTCAGATCTCCTCTTATTTTAAAAGCTTTCAAAAGTAAAATCTGTTTAAAGATGTGGACAGTGACTGCTGATATGAGACTATATGGGTCAGCGTGCAGAGCATGGGCATGTTTGCATAAAAATCACCCTTATAGGAAGGATGTAATTTATCTAGATTTACTTTCTACAGCTTTTCAGGTTTTCAGTTATTTGACAGGACAGTTTCTGTAACATGGTATTCCTGCAAAGCCTCTGGTGGAACAGACTCTAAATGTCAGAAACAAGACACAACAGCAAAGTTTGCTGTCTCTCTCATTGCAACATCTATAAACTCACTTTTTATGACCTTTCAATGCATTACACTCTTACACAAAGTCTCAGTATGGGTGAAACCCCTTCCCTCATTTACAGCTAAGTTAAACACACATTAGGCTGTCTCATGTTATATGTCATAATGTTAAGTTGCAAAGGTGCACAATTTTCAAATTTATTGTAGTGACTATGACTGGCAAGGCACATCTATTTAAAGAAATGCCAGTGATACAGCAGTAACAAGCATTCTTTTCTTTCCACCTATATGTTGTACCATTCTGTTTCAAGGAGAGGTATATTATGAAAGGCTGGTGTATCTCTGAAGAAATTGATTTTTCACTGTGTTCTCAGTAGATTAACAGTAAGTGGAAGCTATCCTTTTACAGAACTTTATCACTTCTTTCGCACAAGTCCTCCTTCTTCAATCCATTCCGCTGCAGATATTGGCCTGCTAGTGGGAATGCATCTTACAAACAGGGACAATCTGCAGATAAATGTTTCCTTGCAGTGCTTACACAGACATATTTTTGCTAACTTTAGACTTTGTGCAGACTGTTCTCTTTTGAAGCAGAGATTGCATGCGTGCAAGTCTCACATCCAAGACAGATAAAAAAAAGAAAAGAAAGGCCCAGGTTCAAAGGTGCCTATAGCTGAAGACATACTGTTAAACAGATATCCCATATTTGCAGAACAGTAGAAATATGGACTGGGACAATTTTTCTAAACCTCACCTTCCCATGGCTGAACTGCACATTTGCTGAAGTACTTACCTTATTTGCAACACTCCTAAAACAGCATGATATCAAAACTATTAATTCTTACCATCAGTGACTTTAACTTCTTGGGTGTTGGCTGAATTACCTCCACCGACCGTGTCAGAATTTCTTGTATCTGTCACAGCAGTTGCATCAGGAACTACACCCATCAGCAGCATTTCTACTCTTTGCTCTACTCTCTGCCTGGCTTGACAACGCACCACAACTACAGAAAAGTAAAATCATGTTATTTGTAAAGCACTGGCATCTTGATTTTAACAAAGCAATTAAACACAGAAGTTAAACGTGCTTAGAGAATGACAAAATACCAATGAGGATCAAAACAATCAAAAGCTTTTCCCTAGCCTTCAATTTCCATTGTTCTGTTTAGGTGAAGTAGCAGAAATATTGCTAAGCAAACGAAAATCTGTTTTTGTAGTTCCCAACAGCACTTGCAAATTTCTCTCTTATTTTAATCATTAAATGTATCTTCATTTTAGTTCAATTGCAAATAGGAATTATGGTATAGTTTGAAATATGCCAATAAGAAAGGAAGACTGAAACAAAACCAAAGAAATACGAGAATTTGAAGGTTAAATGAAAGAATATTAAGCTACTCTTTGATTTCCTAATTTAAGAAAACTGTTGTTCAAACTTCAGCTTTAATAGAAATATGTCAGAATAAAAAGCATTCTCATACAAGTTTCTGTTTGAAGCACGACAGAGATTTTTTTCAATTCAGAAGCAATTTTAATTTATTGCTCCTAAAATATGTCTTTTTCATTACAAAATTGTTAGGTCTTAGCTTACATATTAGTTTTTCTAAAGTTTGCTTCAATAGTTACTGTTTATGGTTCTTTCAATAGGTATTGTCAGAGAAAAAAGAAAATTACATGCAAAAAATGAAAGAAAAGACTTCCAATTTTTTAGAGTTAAGGGAATCAACATAAAAAAGAAGGGCTGATCACATACTTGGCAGTTTCAAGGTCTAGAAGTCATATTCATCAGAATTAAACCCAATGTTTCTTTAAAAATTAACAGAACTTAAGATCAGGAATTAATGATCAATAATTTAGAACCACCTCATGGTGAGTAATTATGTAAAGTGCTTAAAAAGAAGAGCAATGAGACCCTTTCTTCAATATCATGTTTATTTGGCTTCAACTTCAGATTCACTATCATTATTCTGGAAAATAGATATTCATACATCAAGTTCAAGTAATCCCCTTTCTCCTTTGGTCTTTTCCTGTTTAACAGGGTTGAAGTAATTTCTAGAGCTCTCTTATTTAAGAATAGATTACACTGTCTGCACTACACTAGCTTACCAAATCTTTCAGATTACTGTGTGCACGTGTTGTGTTCACATCCTTTTTTATTCCACAGCTCATCTTGTTACCTGAATTGCCTCTTCATTTTCTTTTTCCTAAATGGCTAAGTAATATTTATGGATAAAAGTCAGACACATCTGGGATTTGACTGGACAAGTCCTTCAGCAATCCGATCCAGTTAAACCTGCTTTTGACCAGGGGGTTGGAATAGATGACCTCCAGTGTCCTCTCCAATCTAAATTGGTGCATGGTGCTTTGATTACAAGAATAAAAAAAAGTATTCTGGATGATCCTCCATTTGTAATCACTTTTATAAAATACTCAATTATCATCTACCTAACATGTACTACATGGGCTGTGACCACTGATCATTTTAATTGGTCTCATGAGATAGTAAGCCAAGTGGCTTCTAGAAGTTGAAGTACATTACGAGGAAAATAAGAAGGACGGAAGGATGAACTGCCTCATATACTAGCAAAGCAGCTTTGGTTTTTGACATAACAGCTCGTAGGCTCCAGGCAGTTTTAATAAATGTCTTCATTAAAAGAAATTACAATACTATTTTGGTTATTATTTAAAATAGTTTTTAAAAAGTATATTTCTTGTTATTACCTGCTTTGGATTCATGCCTTACAACACGGGGTTTTAAAAAGCCAATTTAATAACTGAAAATCATAAGATTTCATAATCAAGGTAGGAATAGAAAGTTTCATAAATACACTTACTAACAGATATTTCAGTTCTCTGGGTCATTTTTGAAGGACCTAGTACTTCCTTAGAAAAAATTTGGCCCAACATAACATGCTGGCCAAAGAATTATATGTATTCAAAATCAATGCAATTCTTCTTGTATGCATTACAAACATTTATTGAACATAAACTAATAGATAAAAGTTATAAATATAATTTACTTTTGCTGCTCTAAAGAAGCATTTAGGAATTAAAAGTTAATAAGGATTTTACATTATTTAGGTTTCTGATCATATAAAGAAATGATGTTACTTAAGCAATTTATGAAGGCTAACAGTTTTAATTCATAGCTTAAATGGCAAATCTTGGGTCCTGCACTTGGGTGACAACAACCTCAGGGAACACCTCAGGCTTGGGTATGAATGGCTGGGAAGCTGCCCAGTGGAAAAGGACCTGAGGATTTGGTCAAAAATCAGCTGAACATGAGGCAGTGTGGCCAGGTGGCCAAGAACGCCAGTGGCACCTGGCTGGTGTCAGAAATAGCGTGGCCAGCAGGACCAGGACAGGGATCATGCCCCTGTACTTGGCACTGGTGAGGCTGCACCTCAAATCCTGTGCTCAGTTTTGGGCCCCTCATTACAGGAAAGACATTGAGGGGCTGGAGCAGGTCCAGAGAAGGGCACTGGAGCTGGGGAAGGGTCTGCAGCACAAGTCTGATGAGGAACAGCTGAGGAAATTGGGGTTGTTCAGCCTGGAAATAAAAGAGGCTCAGGAGAGGCCTCAGTGATCTCCACAACTACATGAGAGGAGGTTGTAGCCAGGTGGGAGCTGGTCTCTTCTCCCAAGTAACAGACAATATGACATGAAGAAATGGCCTCAAGTTGCACCAGTGGAGGTTTACAGTGGATATTAGGAAAAATTTCTTCATGGAAAGGGGCTCAGGCATTGGAATGAGGTGCCCAGAGAAGTGGTGGAATCATCATACCCAGAAGTCTTCAAAAACATGTAGATGTGGTGCTTAGAGTACTGGTTTAGTGGTAAGACAGAGGAGATGGGTTAGTGGTTTGACTCAATCTTAGCGGCCTTTTCCAACCTTAATGATTCCGTGACTCAAATGAAAACAACAGCCCAATAAAAGGGAGATTTATCTCAGAGTACCAGTGAATTATATAACAGATTTAAATAACACAACAAATATTCACATCAATATACATAGTTTTAATGCTAATGAGACTCATTAAAGCCATCATTTGTGGCAACTGCTGATTACATGATAATATTCTGTTTCATTCCTTAAGGTATTAAAATGGAAATTAAAGAGATGAAAGCTCTAATTAATACCACATCATTGGCATTTGTCTACAAGTAGAGTCCTTAAGCAATATAAATTAATGACAGTACAAATATCTATTTCTATGTTTTTCCAGAAATTGTTCCTGTACTTTAATACATTTAGTGTAGACAGGTATTATATTCACTTATTCACTCATCAGAAGGTAAGTTGAAAGGACAAGTTGCTATATAATTGTCCTTCCTCTACACATTGAAATGTAGCATCATCAAGGTTATAGACTTAAAAAGCTGTTCACAATTTCCTGTTTCACAATTCTGGGATTACATCACACCTTTAAAAAATAGGTGATAAATTCTATAAGCATTTACTACCCCCAAAATAAGCAACCAAAAAAACCCCTATAAATGTCAGTCATTTTTTAATGCAAGTTTACTTCTCAGAAGCAAAGGGAAAACTTACTGCTGTTCACACAACTCTATATTCTGCTTTCAATTAAGAAACGAAATTCAAGGCTGAGAAAAACAGTGAACATCTACTCCAGTATTTTGCACCCTATAAACTCCCCAGAAGGGTGTTCTGGGTATGCAAACAGAAATCTACCCTTGAGTAAGTTAGACTTACCTTCAGCTCTCAAACTCAGCATTAATTGATACAGTGAAGGGCACAGGCCTTAAGATTTCCAACTTCCTCCAACTCCTTTTATCCACAATGAGAACTAAATAATAGGTCCAGATTTGTAGTTTGCAAAAGGAGATTTTATTTATAATATGTGATTTTCTCTTTTTTTAGGATGTAGCAAAGTACTGCTGCAAATTCTTGTGATCAAGAAGGTGAGAACATAAATGACTATTTAATTTTCTTAAATTTATTGTTCAAGATTTTTTCACCCATTACCTACCTAATTTCTGCTGTGGTGCTTCAGGTATTCCATGAACTGGATATCTCCAGAATATTCCCTCGATTCCCCCATTCTCTGCTAGAAAAATATTCCTAGGCAAATAAGTGAAGAGTATCACTATGATAGACTGCTGAGATTTCTTTTTCCAAAGCTATCTAGACTTAAGAGTTGTTGGAAAGGTTAGACTCTATTTTATTGTGTACAGTAATGATAAATATATCTGAGAAAAATAAGAAATAAAGCACAACCATATATACCAGCTATAACTTATATCAGCTACAACTTACATCCACCCAGGATATTTGAATATTATTCGGTCTGGATATGAGAACATTTGGCCTGACCTGCATTCTGACAGGTCATGTTTACACTAAAAAAAGTTTATACAGTTTATGCATTACATAAACGTATCCAAATGAGAACCATAATTAGCCCAAATACACAGAAAAAACAGAGGCACCTGAGAGCTTTGTTCATTATCCACAACTGCACTGCCAACTAGTACTTCACATTTTCTTTATTTAAAGTGAGAACAATTAAACAGAGGGAATTCTTACCCTGAATCTGCAGACTTTGCAGGGTACATGTAAAGCTTTTGAAGGCCACCCATTGCCCTCAAAATCAGACACTTGATTGCCTTTGGGAGCTACACACAAATAGCCGAAGGGGAAATGATTGAGTATCCTCAACTACTTTTTCCTTTCTTATTAGAATAAATTACCTGTTTAAGTCTTTCTTTGATTCAGCAGATACCTCATAAGTCCAGTTTTCACCATTTTCCTTCCTTACATGAACTACCACCTCAGCTTTATACATTTTCATTGCATGTGGCATGAATAACACGGGGATATTCAGTTTTTCTTTTGGAGCTAGATGGATTCCTGTAAGATGGAGCAGATTGCAAAGGTATTTTGAAAATTTTGAAAATTACTGGTTCACTCATATACTTCCTTTTTGCTTTTCAACCACTGTTCAACATTTTATCACAGTGCACTGTTTTCCCTGTGAAAAGTTCCATTTTACCCTGCTCTTGCTACAGCCAATTCTCACCTTATGGTAGCATTTGTGGCCTGTCTTCTTGTAATCAGATACATTATGTTTCAGTGTCCTGGATAGAGGAGTTTATATGAAACATTGTTTTAGACTTTACTTACTGATTAAACTTTGAAATGGGACCCAGAGAGACTCTGAAGGCTCAAAACAAAAAACCCACAACTATGTCCCACATTTAATATTCAGAGATCATGTGTAACATATGTGTGTCAATCCCATGATTTTCTAGGGCCTAAGTCATGTTTTTTCAGCATCTGTGGGTTGCACCAGTGAGTAACACTGCATTCAAGATATAATTGTAATATATTTAAAATAATCTACATTATTATTATACAAACCAAGTCTTCTCTGTAGGGTATTACATTGGATTGATTTTGCTGTATTAAAAAAGAAAATCTAAAGCCATGCTGTCTGTAATGAAGGTAACCTGATATATTGAACTTTTAAGGGCTTTTTGCAATGACTTGCCAGTCTGCCAAGCATCAGAACATCTGCCCCAGGATGCGTTCCAGCTATTTCAGAAGTAAAGTTATGGAAAATGTAGTACAAGCAAATCATACAGTCTTTTCACTATCAAGCTCCTTGCTTTGAAAAGAATCCTTGATACTTGCAGGAATCAGTATCTCAGGGTTAGGGTTTCAGCTTTAATTCTGCCTGCAGAAAATCCTCTTAGTTATGACCAACTACTTCTACATTAAGCTTTGAATCATTTTTTGTGATAATATTTCACACTTGCTACAATGCATACATGCTAATACAGGTCCACAAGTATCATTCCCTGGGAATGACTGGATTTGCTCAAGTTAGAGTAGGAAGTTCTTACCTTATCTCAATTTGTGCAACAAGTTTATCATACAGTAGTTATGGAAATTAAACAACTGTTTTGCACTGTTAATTGCTTAATTCTTGTGTATTTGTATTAGTTATTAGCAATTTGTTTTTGAAATAATTACTTGAGAAGTCTAGTATCATGAAATAGCTTGAAAATATCCTCATTAAAAATCCATTAAAATGTTATCATCTGGATGAAAAAAACAAACTATATTTCTTTTTTTTTAATTTTAATAAAGATTTAAGATTTTTCTTCTCTCTCAATCGCCCTATTTGATGCATTATCAAGTCCATACCCAAGATTTAAAAGATATACTACATATACGTATATTGTTGGTAATCAAGCTTTCAAAAAACCTTTCAAAAGGTTTTTTGAAAGTCTTTAAAAATTAGCAACTAATTTTTAATCCAGTACTGGAAATAACTAAGCTGATCACAGACATTGTTGCAATGCTACAGCACTGACACACTGTTCTCCCCCTGTGAGAGAAGAGGCAGCTCTCTCCTGGGACGTGACCACTTTGGGCTTAAACTGCTGTAGTTAAGACAGAGGCCTACAGTATAACATCTTTAAAACAGAAGAGCGTTCCTCAGGATGTATTTGCAATTATATTGCCTGGAATCCACATACATGCACATCAAAGCAGTGTAATCAGCAGCAGGTAACCACTTTGTAACACCACTACAGCACATCCTTAGGTTTCATTTGCATTCACTTTTAACATATGACAGAAAAAACTGTAAACTAATACCTAGTTATATTACATATGCACTGCATATGTTGTTTGAACTGTAGCTTAATTATGTCTCTTCCAGGGCATAGTGCCTCGTTTTTTTAAAATTTTAATACAGAATCTATATGATAGTATTCTGGGTCATTCTGGCAGCAAATTGGTTATTAAAGATAACGAAAAGACAAATTTTATAATATTGCTGTTGAAACAGATTGTATTCACATTTTTAATAAAAAAATCTTCTTAGTAGAAGCTGTTCATAATGACAGTAATTTTTATATCACTGGGCTTGCCTGCAGCTGTCAACTAACCAACTGATCATTAACTGCTAATGCAGATTTATTTCCTTATGATTTTGGCTAGTTAATAAGATAGATGAAATACACCCAACTGCAAAAAGGCCGACTCCCTTATCTTCATGCAAGCATTTATACTGCAATGAGTACCCACAAATTCTTTGCAAGAAATCCATAGCAAGGCTCTTTTTGGAATAGAGGTACATCATCATCATCATGGCTAGGCTTCATGAACGAAGATTTGAGTAATTTGAGAATAGAGGTACATCACCTTTGGTTAAAAAAAAAAATAAAGAAAAAGCTTTGGGCCAGATTTTGACAATACTTCACTTGTCTTTCACTGTCCTACAACCCATTAGGAAACAGTAATAGTTAGCAGAGTAAGCTCAGCTGACCCTTTAAAAGACCGAAGCCATCTGATTCAAACCAAGGGCAGTAATTTGAGTTAACTGCCCTGCAGAGAGGCCTGTGGAGATCTGCGTCCTTCCTCCTCTCATTTTTAAGTAACCTTTTGTTAAGCCTCGCCTCAAGCCTCTCCAAAGGCTGGTGGAGAACACTGATTCTGTAAAAGATTCCTTGGGCACTGAGCCTACAACTCAGAACTGGATTACACAATTAATCTAAAATGAGTGTATTTCATATTCCTGGCTTCACTTCTTTGGGGCACTACACTGTGGTTGAGTTCTGTGTAGTTTCTGTGCCAGCCTTGGAAAGCATAGCACTGTGAAAGCTAAAATTAAAGTAGAGATGCACTGGCTCCCCACATCTGGGATGTTATTTGGAAGGAATACAGATGGGTAAAGATGCATTTGTTGCCTCTACAGTAGCTTAGAAAAATGTTAAGGCCCGCATACCAAGCAGTGCCATGGTGATAAAGTTGTGATGGCAATGAGCAAAATATCCTGCAGTATCTTTGCAAAGAATCATCGTCCTCTCATGGAACTTCACCACAAAGTCATGTATTTTTTGTATTACTAAGGTGCTTTGAAGATAGATTTTTTAGATGTTGAAGGGACCGTCTTCCTTGAAGCATTGCTCTTTATTTTGCAACATCTCAGAGTGCCTCCCATTGCTTGTATCCAGAAGAGCAGCACTCAGTTAAGGCAGAGCTCACAATGTTTTCTTGAAGTGTGATGGAGAATCATTTAGGAGGAGGCACTTTTATTTGTTTGTTTACTTATTTTCTGATAGTTTCTCCAATAAGATTACTATAGAATCATTTAAATTAAAACCACAAAACCACAGACAACCCTGCTAAAATTAGCACTGACCATGTAAATGTCAACCCAGTATAATCAGGTCTGTTTTCTACTATTATCCTCACAATCTGGAAAGGGCAAACTCCAAAATATTCATAGACAGCAGCTGCTGCTGGGGAATTATTATTCTTTCTCAAGGAACTCATCCAGAAAAGAAGAACTGATATCAGATAGTAAAGACTGAGATATTGCCAGCACTCCAGAAAGTATCTGAAATACATAAAAAAAAGTCAGGCCTAGGTATTCTTCATTTATTTTCATCTGCTAGAAGAGATAAAAGCCTGGCTCACATATGAAAACTAAGATCTTTTATAGAAGCTTTTCCAAAAGTGTTTCACTACTAAATCCTGTGAGTTTAATACAGAACAGACAATATTTCGGCCTCAACTCTTATTAAGGGTGGGTTCGTTTTTGTTTGTATCTTTTTTTTTTAATTTCCTTTCATTAAAACATGATCAAAATCCCTAGTTATGGATTCTAATTAAAACAACAGTGAGAAAGTCACAGCCTATGTTATTTTTGCTACATCAGTATTATAATTATTCAGTCTCAATGAGTAAATATGAATAAGAATTTCTGACTTGACAGTTATCATACAACAGCCAACAGCCTTCATCTGGGGAAATATTCAAAACTTGACTGGACATGATCCTGGACAACCTGCTTTAGATGACCCTGCATGGGCAAGGGAAGGGTTGGATAGACAGGATGATCTCAAGAGGTTCCTATTTGGACTGTGTGCAAAAAGGTTTTTGATTATCTCCAAGGATGGAGATTCCACAACTTTTCTGGGCAACCTGTCTCAGTGCTTGGTCACCCCCACAGTAAACAAAGCACTCCCTTTGCTCAGATAAAAATTCCTGTGTTACCTGTCACTGGGCACCACTGAAAAGAGCTTGACTCCATCTTTCCTCCAGAACTCCCTTCTGGCACTTATGCAGAATAATAAGATCCCCCCAGAGTTCATGAATTCCTTAGTTGGAAAAGTAAAGTCATGAATATGCAGCTCAGATGCTAATAAACAACTTCACAAATGAGTGGCTAAAACTTTAGAAGTTGCTTTAAGAAAGAAATGGCAAAAACTAAGAAATGAATGCTTGAGTCCAACTGAAAGGCTTCACAATATCCCTACCATACGCACACAATAAAACGTATTAGATAGAGCACATTTATAAGATTTCTTTACTATTTTATGGATCTTGTGTTAATACAATTTTGCATACTTCTGGCAGAGACTTTCTGGATTATTTAATTAAGAGATTTGATTTTGAAGAATTTCTTTGTGGTACAAAATAATGGATACAAGCTAAACATTTGCTATTTAGATTAAAATAAATGGATTGGGAACAGGGCTCAGTAATTAAATATGCCATTTCATTTAATACAATTTATTTTGCTTTTAAATGAAGCATGTCTAAAAGGCCAAGTATACAGTTTTCTTTCCATTTATAAAATTATCTTTCTCTAACTAATAGCCTGCAGTTCAGTTTCAGCCAAAATCAAAACAATTATTTTGACAGAAAACACATATTAATTTATTGTTGGAGAGCAGTAACAACTATGATTACAAGGGTTGAGCACACTGAGGAAAAAAATTGTTTCTAATGTTTTCTAATTCAGTTCTCTGGTGATTACCAAAACTAGCAAAATTACACCTAAGATCTTTAACTCTGATAAAACTTCAAAAAAACCCAAACATGTAACAGAGGTCATGAAGGTCACATTCTTATTAAGGATTTAAAGAAAAGGCCTTTGGGGTTCACTTTACAGAAATTCTGTCAGTCAGCACATTAGGAAAGACACATCTAAACGTCAGGATAAGAGAACAAATAGTAAGGAAGCAAGGGTGAATGAGCTGTACAGAGCAACACACGAGACAAAAGTTAGAGAAGGAAAATTATTATAAAGACAGGGAATATTTCAGCAATAGGAATGGAAAAAAGGAACAAACAAAGCACCCGAGGGATCAGCAAAAGAGTAACAGACATTGACAGTAACTTGCAAAATGAAGCCATAGCAGAGAGCAGAAAGTGTGGAGGAGGCCGGAGTGTATTGTATTACAGTCACTTGATAGAGGAAATGCTGAATAAATATGAGTAAGGAGTGAAGAATTATCAGAAATAAGAATAGTAAGTTTTCTAATTGTCCTACAGTCCAACACTGGCTCTAAAACTTCATGATGGACTGGCATTTTCTCTAGCTTTTTCCTTCCAAATCTATTTTTTTCCCTCCAATAATCTTATACATAGTAGATCTACCCCATCTTCCTCTGACCATGTCATACACTTAAAAATTGCTTATCGTCCTTATTTTCCTGATTACAACTTTATGTTGATAAAATCTTGTGAGATCACCCAGGTACCCAAAACCTAAAGGTCTGCAGCATAGCAATGCCCTAAATCCAAAGTCACAGAAAGCAGGAGGCACACTGCAAAGCCAAAGGAAAAGTTCCAAAATCTCTTCTACATCAGCACTGTAAAACAGGAAAAGAGCCACATAAATATTTTGAAAAAGAGCCACACAAGGAATGTCTTTGTAAATAAGTGTGACCTTCATTTTAGTGCCCAGCCACAAAAAAAAAAACCAAACAAAACAACCAAAACCCAACACCAAATTTTATCCTTTCTCTCTTAAAGTTCATGCTACCCTAAGATAAAGTACTAGCAAGTAAATTAAGACTATGACAGCTTCCCTGTTTCTTAATCTTTTCCTAGATCGAAACATACATAAAAGTGTCTTGAGTCCATGGTTGAAAGGAAACTGTAATTGCTTCAGTTCAGATGTAATTGAATTTTTGACATATGTCAAATATCTGATTGCTTTTGACAGATGTACTTTTACTTTAATTTTAAACTTTGTGGATATATGTATCTCTTATCCGATCTCTGAAAGCACAGTCAAGTCCTGAAGCTATGGCAGATTTTAAACACAACCTGCAGAGTGTGAAATCACTAATGACACTGGTGCTGTTACATCCTTCTACTTTCTATACACAGCCAAAAATTTCACACTTCATACAGCAGACAGCAAATGGAGTCACATATATCACAATGACTCACATATCAATATCACCTGAGTTACGAATTTTCACGGTCTCAATATTTATACTCTTCATCATTCAAGTTTAAAGGTTTCTGCAGCAAGGCAGAATTTTTTTGTTTGCTTTCTTAGTACTTAAGAAAATAGGCAAAGTCGGTAAGAGGAATCCCTCTTTAAAAGTAACTTTGCCCATTAATTTTACTTGTGTCATAAAACAATTGTGGTGTGAATGACAGAACCCACAATATGCTACATATATTTCATACCTTAATACTTCCTGTAGTAGGAATATTGTTTCTACTGGAGGGAACACTCCTGTAATCCGGTAAATATGATTCCTTTGCATTGCCATTAAAACGCTTTTAAGTAGCACTACAAGATGAGCTTTAAGGATTTGATGGACATTTGTTTTGGCATAAGTTTTAACTTAAAACCTTTAAAAACTTTTTAACTTTTTAAATCTATTGACGGCAATTGTTTAGCGGTCATGTTTAGGATATTTAGAGCTTATAGAGATATGAGGAAGCATCTCTAGAATATAATATATAATATTAGAGTAAAAAAATCCATAAAATCAAAAAATCTATAATATTGGGGTAAAAAAATTGTTTGCAACACAGTATGGTACCAGACATCCAAAACTATAAACACAGATCACAACAGTCACTAAAGGAGTACAACACTGTTTAACCAGTTTGGATGAAGCAGAGAACAGAAAACTGAATAACTGAGAATCAGTGAAGAGACTGCAGACTGTGTTAAGGTAATGCATAAAACTAAATCCAGCCAGATCCCCAAACTGTTGAGGAATAAACACTTTAATAGCCTTCCAAGCAAAGAAACGGAGGCATTGACAGCTCTGACATCCTCATTTGACCTCTGGTTCTGAGGAGGACTGATGCTGTCAAGCTTAAGACCCAGAGAGACATCAGAAGGGTGAGCATTACACTAGAAAAAAAAAGGGTGGATAATAAGAAAGTTTTTATGTGTAACAATTTTAACTATGTTAATAAAGGCTTTTCTGTATTATTGTTGACTACGAATAGTAGTATTATTGTAACGGGAATAACAATAACTTATTTTTGGCTATGTATCCTTTTGACAACTCTGATTTGTGTGCAACATCCTAAAACCCAACATAGGGCAATTCCAGCCTCAATGTTAAACCACAAAACTTGTCAGCAGGTAATCTCTAGATTCTAAAATTCTAAAGATATTTGTGACACCTGCTATTCCACCTGAAAATAAATTAGTCTTAAATGAAAAATATATTAATCAAGCTCCTACCTAAAACTCACAAGAGTGAATAAAATACAAAATAAAGCTCTGTATTACTTTCATTTCATTAAAAATCCTTAGGTAGAGCACCAGTTTTTAGAGCTGCAGCTTCAGTCTTTACATGAACTATTCCAAAAGTTGTTTAACCAAAACACTTCTACTCACAGCTTTGCAGATAGAATTCTTTGTCCTTGTCCTTAAAGGTAAAAATATTCAAAGGTCAGTCAGAATATTGCTGCAATGTAACTGAAGCATTTGGGATTTATCTAGGAGCTGATATCTTCAGAGGATTTCCTCAAGGCTTGAGACCTCAGTTACCCTGGAGTTACTTCTCTCCACGGAAGTTTTGTTTCACAATTTCGAGCAATTTCTTTCTCTCAGACAGCAAAATAAACATTTCAAAACCTCTGTTCTCCTGTGTTTTTTATGCTACACATATAAAGCAATACCAGCTGCAAACCAGTTCTTTGCTTATTTGTTTTTAGATGTGTTGTGGACTTTCCACAGAAATAGCCTGTGATATATTAACAAGAACAGCAATAGACAATGTGGTACTTAAACCAAGCAGTCTTCTCTTCCTAATGCTACCTGTGAGTTCAAGATGTGTCTCGTGGTCTGCTGCAACGGAAAAAAAGATAAAAATCGTGTACTCTGAAAACAAGGTTTCAGGACTCAATTTATAAAACTTTGTGCAGGAAAAGAAAATCCCTGAGAGAAGACAAAGAACCTTCATTTCTTGTCTATTTATTAGCAGGTCATTTTGATCACTTCCTTTGTCCAGGAGAAAATGCAGTCAAAAAATGGCCTGGATGTCATTGCTGTTGGATTTTATCATAGTTTTAGGGATAAGTGCTGACTTAACTGCAGTGGCCATGTACAGAGGCAAGCAATCATATGTCTAGGATGACGATTTAAAGCATACATCTTATGCTCTGACTGTTACCATTGTCATGCAAAACCTGCTCCAGAGCTCATCAAGACTATCACAGAACAATAATTTGTCCCTAGAGAAAGTACAGAAAAAACCATCAGCAATATCCTCTAGCAAGAAATTCTGCTGAGTGTCAAGTGCCTTTCTACTTCAGAGACATTCTGGATTTTTATGGCCAAACTGGTAACTCACAGTGACTTGTTCTTTTTTTAACAAGTAATGATTTCTGACAGAATCCATTTTTTCAAACTCTGAAAATTCACGTCTACACAATATCATCTTTTATTGTCATATATTCTCACACACTGTTTATGTACAACTCTGTTACTCAGCCATTACACCACGGACAGATCAGCTTAGAAATATTCAGAAATATTTTAACCCTACTAGAAAGATCTGGGTCATATTGGATCAGTTAATGTGACAGCTTGCTCACTTGTCAGACTCAGATTTAGATAATAGATCATATTTAAATTTCATTAAGACTTCACTGAAGCTTCATAATATTTTATCCCCTAAATTGCTGTGGTTAATGTGATATTTATTACAATTCTCCTGATTCCCTGAGGGGTAGTTGAAATACGCCATGAGTTTCCAGCCTTAAAAACAAGTAGCAGTTCATGCGTGGGGACTGTGCATTGATTCATGTTGTGTGAACAAGGTTAAAATCAACTTTGTAGCTGTAATTTAGAGAAAACCAGAGTCAGTATTCAAAAAATCCAATAAATATAAGAGCTAGTGGCCTCTTAAATTTAGAGAATGATATGCTTGAGGATTTAAATAAAAAGAAGAAAAGAACAACATGCTTAGGAGCAACAATGTACGAAATTAACTGGATTAAGAAAAAAAACAATAAAATCCAGTCTAAAAGTGGGAATTAATAGTAAGATATTCTGGAAGGGATCAAGGACCCAAATTACTTGACAGTCAGGATGATTATGAATCACACTGACACAGGAGACAGGCTTTGGATGGCTCAGTGGTAAATGGGAGCTGCAGTGTGGAAATCATACCATCAACCACAATTTAGGAGGCAAGATGACCACTTCATTTTCATATAAATACAAAACAAATGTCTGAATATAGTTTTCACTTATTTTTTTGCACAAACTGCTCATTTTCAATTCTTAGTAAGAGACAAGTGATTTTTCTTTTGATTCAGAAAGGAAGAAAACCAAACACCATTGCTGATTTCTTTTTAAAGCTTAGTTAAAATACAGTAGTAGATAAAACTATATGAAAATAATACCTTTCTGGAACAAGAATGAGACATTTTAGGTCAGTAATTGTAACTGTCACTGACAATGACTTGTGGTGAGATAATTGGCAATGAAAATTTTCATGCAAGTGACTTATCAATTAAGATAATCCATTTTAAATCTGTCAAAAGAGGAAGCTGTCATTTTTCAAATCTAAGACATTTTCCTTTTCCTTGTGGTTCAGTATAGTCTCTAAAGCAGCTCAAGGCATAAGTGATTTGCAGTCAAACATTGAAGAAATGTAGGGACAAATGCTTTTCCCAATAGCTGTTTGTCATAGGTGTCAAACTGAAGAAAAGGTGTATAAAGATGACAAGGAACAGATCTTTACAAACTGTCATTTGGTATCAACCTAAAGGAAAAAAAAATAAAAGTTTATCTTCTGATACATGGCAGCAAGGATTTGAAGAAGAGTAAGAAAGAATTAAAAAAAAAAAAAAAGAAGTTAATTTTCCTGCAATCTATAGCTTTTTCTGGTGGAATATATTTGATCTGCAAATTTAATTCCATCATTAGATATCTTTCTTTTGTATAAAGACTAATGACCACCAAACTTAAAAGAAAATGATGATTCTTTAGAGGCAGCAGACTGTAATGTTAAAGAAAAGAAAGCTTGTACAGTCTGCATCAATTGATGGCACTTGATTTCTTGCCCCTGTTTTTGTCCTGACGTAGTAAAAGAGTAAGAAAAATAATATAATGGAAATTCTGAAAATGTTAATTTGGAAATTTCAAAGTTTTTTGTGCCATTTTGGGTTGCACTAATACAAGCACATTTAAAGAATATTTAGTTATCCAGAACTCTGCAGAGACTTTTTTTTCATTTATTCACTGCTAAACATTTCAGCCATTGTGATCACCTACTTGACCTAAATACATAGGATTTCTCAGAACTCATTTGAAAAATCAAGGTTCAGTCTTAGTAACTCTTCTTGTACAAGAGAATTTAATTAGAAAAATCTCACCTTCTTGATTTAAAATTTGTCAGTGACAGCAAATCCTCCACATTTCATTGAGAATTGTTCTGAGAGTTAATTAACCTCATTGTTAAAAATAGGTTTCATTTTTTATTTGGCTACTGAATAACACTGACTTGTTTTCAGTCCCTGCTTTTTCCTGTGAGAAGGAATGCTCCTTCACCAACATGTTGCTTTTTACAGAGGAAGAACAAATGCATTCCCACCAAAATTCTGTTTGTTCAGCTAAGTAATTTGGGATCACTGAATCTCTCCCTTTCATCCTGAATCATTTAAACATGCTTATATTACAAAGACTAACAACAACCTAAAGAAAGTAATTCAGGCTAATTAACACTGTATATCAAATGGAGGGACTCCATAAGTAAACAGGCTTCAAGAAGTTTGAAAAAAAAAAAAAGCTCAGTATTTCTCTAATTGATAACAGGCAGAGGAACCAAAAAGTAGCAAAAAAGGCATTTCCACTTAATTCAGAGATGGGAGAATTAGGTAAATCTACAGATCAAAGAAACAAAAATAACATAAAAATTAATTCTTGATTTGGAAAAAGGATAAAGCAATAAGAATAAAAGACTAAGAGGATACAGTTGGTGATTCTACATTTGAAAGGATGCCAACTAAACTGGAAAATAAGGATCACCCAAAATTTCCTCAAACGCTCCTGGCATGCTACGTTATTGTGCAGCATTTTGTGCTATTGTGTGTGATAAAACTGTTTTGCTTGTTTGTGTGTGTAGAAAAAGTGTAGTTCACACATGTCTGAAAAACAGTTCTTTTCAGCGATCAACTTCTTATTTTCCTATTTAATTGAAAAGAGAAAACTGTATACAATGACTAGAAAAAAACTAGGACAGGATGGAATGCAATTCAGGCTGTGGTTTCTGCTGGTTGTACGTGGCACAGGTAATAAAAATGGCAACAAACCTCAGGGATCAGCTTAGATTTTTCATACTGTGAGAAAGAAAATGCTACCTGTAATTAATAGATATCTTTATGGGCATATAACCTTTGTTTTATCTTAATATCTTTCTGAAGGAAAAAGTGATTTAATTTACAAGGGATTTTCAGTGCTTATGAAGCAATAACATAAAAGACAAATTCAACATCAGAAGTTGTTGCAATATTATAGCTTTCATTTCAATGTACAAAGCACTGTTATATTACAAGCAGGCAAACTAGGCAATCACAAAATACGATTTGAAGTCATTAAGTTCATTAATTACATACAACTCTCATATTAACTAGACTGAATTTAACACCTCAAAGAGGCAGTTAATAGTTCCAATATAGAGATGAAAGAAATTGAGATACATCAAGAAGTTTCATGGACTTGCTGATGGCTGCATGGGATAGTTTACATTCTAAGTCTCCTTTCAGACTTTGTATGAAAATTGTTTTCCAAATGCTTCACCAAAAAATTAAGAGAAAAGAGGATTTGCTTACCTTTCAAGCCTCAAGGTTTTGCTTTGAAACAGTCATGTTTTTAGTATGGAAAAGCTTTAGTACACCTATATCACTGTTTCTCTGGTTAAAAATGAAAACAGTGATAAATTGCTTCTCTCAAGTAAGTGGAGATTTGTGAAAATGAAATTATCAGGTACCTTAACAAGATGTGAGTGTGGAAAGTACTCGAGGTTCAGGGCATTTTAATTACCTACCTAATTTTGAAAGGTTTTAACTATTTTTGCAAATACAGGTTTTATCTAAAGTACCATATTAATAGTAACATTAGAAGTGTCAAATCCTTGCACACAAACCAGTTCATGGTAAAATTAATGTCTCAGCAAGTAGAGTCTGAGAAAGCAAAACACTCTTCCAATGCTCTCATGACCCTTTAAATGTGTTGTCATCTCAAAAGTTGTCCTTACTGCACAAAGAAATAAGTTTAATTTCTCTCCACTCAGAGAAGATGGTACTAGACCAGGTGACTATGAATGCAATAAAGCACCTTGTCTATACTGTTAATATAAACTCTGATGTGCAAATGAAGAATTTTCTGTTGCATGCTTCAGTGGTTGTGAGATACTACTCCTTGTAATAGTAAAGGTCACAATTCAAGCACTTTTCAGCTATTTGTGATGTAAGTCGTGGTTCTGCAGTTCTCTAAGACTACACAAATTACAGCCTATACTTAATATCAATATCAAAATCCCCTCTGTTGGCTTACATACTCTGATTTATGAGCAGAATAAGCTTCACATTCAAATAAGAGGCAAAGTCTGGGTTACAATTAAAGCACGTCCTCCTCTTTCACACACAGCGAGCACAGCAGTAGTGCCCATATTATTTTTTATTTTCTGTGTTTCTTTGGGGTTTGTTTGGTTTTTTTGAGCTTGGTATCAATCATGCATTTAAAGAAAGAAGTATTGCTTAAACCTAAATATTATTGTAAGATGCAAGACTGTTACTAATGTTGATGACTGCAGGTATCAACCTGATCTTCAGATAAACAGGAAGAATTTCAGCATAAATATTGTAAAAGCTAAAAATGAGATCCTGTATGTGTCATAAAAGGTTGAAGAGAAAGATAAATAAATTTTTACAGAGACTTATATGAAAAGAGGTACTAGTGATATGCATTCCTCTGCAAATACGCTCAGGCAGGTACAATCCCAATGGCTTTATCAAATCAAAACAGGCCCTGCCTAATCATTCAGGCTTTGTGACAGAAAAGTAAATCAGGGAATCCAAATTCCCCTCGGTAAGTAAATGAAAGATATAAATTTTTAATGAGAATGTGAATAATTTATTATCTTTCCCATAAAAAAATTTTGAATAATTTGTTAATCTTAGTAATAATATGACAAAATATCTAGGGAAGAATGAAAGCAGCAGAGTACGAAGGATATGATGCTCATTTTAATTAAATTATTCCTCCCCTACGGAGAACAATTTTAAGATCCCATTTGTCAAGAACTGGAGCTACAGTCTAATTGATCCAGGTTATATCTTGTAAACAAGGAGAGATATATAATTTTGAGGTGAACATACAGATATTGGCACACTGAAATACTTATCAAAACGATTAATCTCACAAATAATTCCACCTCAATTCACACTACCGCAATTAGAATAGACGCCGGACATAAACATTTACATTTCCTATAATTTCAGTGCAACTCAGACAGTTGGTTAAATTTAAAGTCTTCACTATTTGGGGATTCTCTTAAATACCTGAAATTCAACAGACTCAAATATGCCACTAATAAAGCACTGAACAAACCAAATGCATCTTTCACTATAATTAATAATCTGATTTCTGAACGCAGTTGTTAGCAGCTATTATTTCAATTGATCATACACCGTATCACAGAAAAAAATATATTATTTAAGTGTATATAAAACTCATTATAGGATGTTGAGGGCAGAGAACACAGGAGGGAAAAGAGACAGGCCAAAGCAGATGAGGAAGGAACAAGTATACGAGGATAAAGGTAAAAGAAGACAAAAAAATGCCAGTTATGTAAGCAGGTGCTGGCCAGTACAGCTGTCTGACAACACCTCAGGCTTGACCACTGTCCTGTACTCTTATTAAATCTTCTCTTCTACGTAAGCACACTCTCCACCCTGAGCCTCTGTGTGAGTTGGTCACTAGCAAAGTTCAAGCTGAACTAGCCAGCCAGCTGCCTGAGGTCTGAGTGTCAGCTGCTGGGGAGACTCAGTCTAAGGCCAGTCACTGGAGGGAACAGTGTTTTGGATGAGCTGGATGTCAGCTGCTACCCAGCATCGAGTCAGACTAACCAGCAAGAAGCAGGAGGACACCTACTGTGGTCCTAAAATCAACTGGATTCTTAACTCTCACAGTCTGAAGTTCACATTGGGTTTAAGCACACTGAGCTTTACACTTCATCATAGATCCTCTTAAATGTTAAACCTCAGCAAGATTTTTTCTGCTCCTGGTAAACGATGTTGGATTTAGTTATCATGTACATTGCTAAACTAATGCCCAGGCAACACTGGCTCCACCAAGGAAAAAATGCATATCTGCATGCCCAGAACACCCTGACAGCTTTCCTAACCAATTCAAACAACTAGTCCAGAGGACTTTGTGACTAAACTAAAACAAACAAGCAAACAAAACAAAACAAAAACCCACAAGTGCTTTCCTTTCTATTCTTTTCTGACTGCAATTCAGATTGACATTTCATGTAATTCCAGCTCAGAACATTTTTGGGAAGTAACAGAAATATGTACCTATTGAAGGGTTGTAGAACTGTAAGTAAAGAAGGTAGACAAAAGAATTCAGAGAGCTCTGAAACATGTGTAGAAGCAAATTAAGTGTTTGGCAGGACACTTATAGAATGATTTGATTGTATAAGTTTGACTCGTGTGATTGGGTTTTGCACAAATACAAGGTAAAAGAGAGACTCCTATGTAACATACTGGGATCTGAGCTACATTACACTGAATTCCAAAAATGACTCCAGGTACATCCTACTATTCACAGTCCCTCGATATAGCATTTACAGACAGTACTAAGGCTTTGCAAAAGAGTTTTACAATTGTCTTCTAAATACCTGTGCTCACTGGAGCCTGCACTTCTAAGAACATCTGATGCTACTTGGGATGAGAAAAAAAGGGTCAGAACAGAGACCATCACAGACATGTTAAAAACTTAACACTTGGGAAATAAGACCTTTCAAATTAAGCTGAAATACACAATGTTCAGCAAGCCAGTTAAACTAAACTGTGATTAAGAAAATCCTTAAGAGTTCAAAAAAAAAAAAAAATCCTGTTACCAATGTGGGTAAAAACTGTTTAACTATTGAATTATATATATATATATACACATACATAACTTGACTTTCCCTTAGCTTCTGTATTATAGTTGAGACTCATCCTCCACTGACTAAAAGGAAAAAAAAATCAATTAAAACCTTCTACAAAAGAGTTCTAGAAAACCTCAGTATATGAAAAAAGAACATTAATTCAACAGTTTAATTATCAGGAACTCCTAAGGCATAAAAATTAAATGTTGAAAGATCAGTTTCAATATTTCCTTCTAGCATTTATGCTTTAAAACAAAATCTGTGCCCCAGACGATTACTTAGTAAGATAAGTTTAAATTGTGTTTCTCCTGTGGAAAGTATACAGTAATCAAAAAAAAAAAAAAAAGACAATAAAGTGTAAAACAGATAGTTATTTATTTCCTCAAACTTTCATAATTTCTTGTGAAAAACTTGAAATTTTATCATGATCTTCTATCTCTGAATGTTCTCATACAAAATGTTAAGTTTCTTTCCTGCACATACCTCACCTCCTTATTTAAAAAGGTTAAGATAATATTGTCAAGAATTCTGTAATTGTTGTCAGCCTTTTCTTTAGGAAAAAAAAGAAACACTGTAATTGTTCCAAGTTTTCATACATTTTTTTCCATTAATACCAATGCCAGGAGGATTGGGTGTTTTTTTGTTTGTTTCTTTCTTTCATTTTTAGTCTTCTGTCCTCTCTCAGGTTAGACATACATCACCAGCATACCTTCAGTGCTTTGCAGAACTCAGCAGCTAGATAGGCAAGAAAAGTCAAAGTATAAACACAAATGAAGAAAAGCTACATCAGAATCAACAATTTTAGTTCTCATTCAGCAAATTACAAGTTAGTTTAGGGAAGGAGGGAAACTTATTCTTCACTGTGTATTTGGGGTGCAGGATGGATGTGGAAGGGTCTTGCACAAATGAATTGATGGCAGACAGAGACATGTTGTGATTATTCCAAGAGCAGAGGAAGACAGGGAAAATGGATATAAAACAGAGGTCCAGAAAATCAAGCTTCTTCAATTCTGCTCTAGAAACAATTGTTCGATACTGCCAGTAATTTCCCCACCGTGCATGTGCAGCTGCAAAAAAAGATTAGTGCAGATAATTTTTTATGGCCAATTTAGAGCTAGACATAGATTTACTGGGTAATTTACAGGATGAAACAAATCTGTGTCTCTGGAGTTTTCATTGAGTTTATTACCTTAACAGGTGAAGGCTAGAAGCAAGAATCAGGACGAGGGGAGGAATTAAGCAGTTCTGTCTTATTCAAGGGCACATCCTGACTCCATCTTGTCCATCCACAGCTGCTATCAAACAGATTAGCAGCAATATGCTATTCTAAGTCAAAATTAATCATCTTTTCATTTTCTAGCTCTATTGAAAATGAAGGAGATAATTTCTTATCAAGTTATAAAACACAGCAGATATTTTTAAATAGAGAAATAAGCTAAGATAATGTGAAATAACAGCCTCTCCTGAGGCTGATTTGCATAGTTTAAATGCTCTGAAGTACTATACTCTGGATGTTCAGTAACAAATCATAGGATTCTGATGGAACCTACTGCACGGCCCACCTAAAATCTGTGAGGCAATTATAGCTTGAAAATCTGTTTTCCATGATAAATCCACATGGGAAGTCTTATGTGGAT
Organism: Myiotriccus ornatus; assembly: GCA_036023395.1. Lineage (NCBI taxonomy): Eukaryota > Metazoa > Chordata > Aves > Passeriformes > Tyrannidae > Myiotriccus > Myiotriccus ornatus. The sequence goes on from JAYRBT010000001.1 coordinate 108,585,470, forward strand.
CTGCATGAGACTACGCAAAAGCTGTGTTTCTGATGTCTTCCCTTCTCCTATTTGCATCCTGAATATCTTTTTTATTCTCTCTTCTTCTGCAGCATCATGAGAGCATGCTGAAGTAAATAAATCATTTCCTTATACAGTCAAGGGAATGTACTGTTCTACTCCTTCAACTCAGGGGATTGTTTTTAAGAAAACAGTCAAAGAGACTTTTTGCTTATTCTTACAGTGCTGCCTTTCACTTGCTTAACTTCAAGTTATTTCACTAAAAAGGATTCCTGATTTGCAAAAACATATAGAGACATGTCTACACCATATAATCTGTAAAGAAAGTAAAATTCAAAGGTATATAACAGGCCCTATAAACACATATAAAATACAGCCTGAAGAGATTGCAAAGAATTACAAAGAAAAACCTTTAAGCTTTCTTCTTCATCATATTAGAAGGCAAGAGTGCCTTAAAACATGACAAAAAAAAATGTCCCTACTGATTTTCTCCATGTGAGAAAGGTCTCGGGTATGCTGTGGCTTTAGAGAGCTCTCCAAGGTTTTCCATGCTGACAGCAGAAACAACTTGTACTCAAGAATGCCACCAGTTTGAATGCATTGATTTTGTCAGCATATCTCTCTGCAGATAAATATGGCTTAGACTACATCATTTGTGCTGCCTGATTCTCTGTCAGCTGTAACATCAGAACACTGCTCTTTAGAATGTTTTCTCCTGGTTGAGAGAGGCAAGCCAGAAAAATGCCATGTCCATGGATTAGGAAGGGGTTCCACGTCTTCCCTTCTGCTGGAAATTTCACAAAGCAAATGTACCTCTGTACAAGCTTCCAAGTGCCACGATGCCACTACAGAGAAAACTGAGCAAGGAAAAATGCCAGCTGAAGGTTTAAACAAGGAATAGTCATACAGACAGGTATCCAAACATGGCCAAGAAGGAAAGTCATCGTGTCTTGCATACACTGGGTTCAAGAAGGCTGCTATTTTGTGGTGAGCATAAGCAGCAATTTCTTCAAAGGCACATGTAATCTTCAGAGTAGCGGTTCAGCTGCCTGTGATGTAAAGCCTAATTAGGTGCAGCACAGCACCATAACTTTGGATTTATTTTGCTGAGAAAATTGATAAAGTGTGAGAAAATACCTAAGCCTTGCAAGATAACTTAGACAGAACGGTGGTAACACCTTAAGGACTCAGCAAGAAACTACTGAAAAGATATAAAAGCTCTACAAAGAGAAAACTAATAATCAGAAGGTAGCAACTCAGCAATATCATGGATCATCACAAGGGAGACTTATATAGATGAGACAGGAAAATATTTAGACTAAGGAAATTTAAGGGAAATCTGACCCCTGAATACTCCAGCATTTCAATGGAACTCTAATCCCTTCAATTTCCCTGTGAAAATGTGTTCCAAAAATAAGGAAAATTGGAATATAAAACATTGAAAATAAGGAAAACTCTTTTTTTTTTTTTTTTTTTTAATTTAAGTGAATTTCCTAATTATCACAAATTCTTTTACTGTGGTTTGCAGTGAGGTCTTGGGGTGTGTGTGTATGTTCCCTTCTTGTTCAGCTAATTTCATTATTAATAACTTTGTATGAAGATAAAAATATTACAGTATTGCATATTTACTCAGCTGTTCAGTCTTTTTATTGCTTGAATGTCCCTTTCCTACAGAATCCATTATCTGACCATTGACTGCTTCTTGACACAACCTCTAATATAAGTTATACACATTATAAAATGTAAAACTCTTTCTGTTGTTGTGAGTGAGTGACCAAACTATGGTCACAAAATGCAGTTAAAACATGGAAGAGGAAAGAAAATCTAATATTTTCCAACATGTTTTCCAAATAGTCTACTAGAATGCAAAACTATTTCTCACAGTTGTTTTTTTTTTTGTGGCTCTTCAAGTCATTTTGTGATAATGAAAGCATAATAAAAGAGACAGAGACAGAGGAACGAAGGACAGCCAGGGCAATCAAGTCTGCTAGTTTTGTTGTTTTTTCAGTCTTTGAAAGCAATAGCAAGAAAAAAACAGATTGTGCATGCAGAATTACTGAAAGAAAAAAGCAGATGCAAATAAGTTTAGAATTAAAGAAGGAAGTCTTCAAATAAAACATTTTAGCAAAATGGCCTGAGGACCTGTAATAAATTTATGTCATTTCTTAGGTGAAATTAGTTTAAAAGCCAAATTATCTGTAATCATAGTGGACTGTATGACACAAAAAGTATGCTAAAATGCTTTTCCAAACAATGTTGAATAAAATATGGAACTATAATAGTAATATCCTTCCAAAGAACATACACAGAATTTTAATAGCTCAGATTTGATTGCCATCAAACTGGTTTAACACTGCAGGCAGCTTTTTGGAAAATGTCTCACTAACATTAAATACATTTATTAAATATATTTTATCTTTCCTTCTTAAGGGCTTAGGAGAGTTAATAAATACATATACTTTACACTAAACCAAAGTTAGAAGGCTAAATAAGGAGTTAATCAAAAAGTTCTCAGTAAAAAGGGAAAAGAGAGAAACATGATACAGGTGACATGACTGCTTAAAATATAAAAGTCTCAAAACACAAGACTAGTGCTGAAATATGGAGAGAGATATCTAAAGAGTAGGTCCAGCAAACTGCCCTGTGTGCTGATCCTGTTTGATGCTACAAGGAGACGTTTGCAACAGAGAGGCTGAGCCATAAACACAGACTGGCAGCTAAGCCATAAAATGTGATGACTGGAGGTTGAACGCGAAATGAGATCACACCTTCAGTATCAGGATGGGATACACAAACACAGTTTGTGTTCCTGGGAAACAGTACCAGGCAGCCCAGTGCACTTATGTTGCTACTGTGAAGCCAAGGCAGGGAAAAAGGATAATCTGCTACGAGTAACAACTTCACAGCACGGATAGTATTTTGGCTTTCTTGTGAAAGGATGATGAAAAAACTATTCCCAGATTCTCAGCCTATCTTGTTATTCCTTCAGTTCTTAGAGTGAGGAAAAAACAAGTAATTAATCAGCTTTTCCACAAGCATGAATGTTGCTCATAAAATGATCTAGTGAGCACATTCCAGCAAGTCTATCAAGAATTATATTTAGTTCCAACACATTTTCAAAATACCTTGGAGTTTTGATTTTTTAATTTTTGTAGATCTTAGAAGTAGTTATATAGTAAATGTAGATTTTAGAGTAGC
>JAYRBT010000001.1:108588767-108640446 GCA_036023395.1 Myiotriccus ornatus
TGAAAGCCTGGGGGCTCATTAAAACCTTTGTATCCTTATCTTATCTCCTACCTAATTTGGCTTGGAGTCTTTTTTCCTTTCCCCACAGCCATTTAAGCAACAGCAGGATATTTTGAAAGAAATAAATATTTGTAACAGTTTAAATACATTTTAAATATATTTTACTTTTCCAGTGTATTCATTTGCACTTCTCACACTTTCTCATTAGAAAAAAATAACTTTTAGGAAGCCTTTCAATTTCAGTTGAATTAAGAATTTTAATAATTAATGCTTTTCTACCTAATAGGCATTTTATAGCAGTGTCGCTCATCTTGACAGTTCTAAAATACAACTATATTTATTTGCACTTAATCTTTGAATAATAACTTGAATCATAATTTAATTTTTTAATAAAATTCAAAGCCTTGCCTAGGAATTCATCAGGACTCCATTATTATATGGGCTTATGCACCCTTCTTATATCACATTTGTAGCACCTATTATGAGGTCAGGTTACATTCCTCTTGTTTCTTTTCCACAGATTCATCACTTTGTCACCATACAACATCTGTGCTTTGATGGTAAGATATTATTTATAAAAGAAACTATATTTCAAAAGTCTAAGAAAATCACTGCAGCAGTGAGGAAAGAAAGAACAATACACACTTCAGAGGAATTTTACTGGATGCACCTTCCATTATTAATTTTAAGTAAAACAAATAAACATCATTCAGACAATGCTAATTCTTGTTTCCACAAGGAGCCAGATTCAACATATGAATTATGAGTTGCACTCATACACCAAATTTTACACACATTCTTGATTTCAGAGAGTAAAAAATATTACACCATACAAATAATTCATTCATACAATCATAGAATATCCTGAGTTGGAATGGACCCACAAGGATCATCAAAGCACAATTCTTGGTCCAGCACAGGAACATCCCCAAGAGTCACAACTGTGCCTTAGGGCATTGTCCAAATGCTTCCTGAACTCTGTCAGGTTTGGTGCTGGGACCACTCCCTTGGGGATCCCATTCCAGTGCCCAACCACTCTCTGGGTCAAGAACCTTTTTCTAATATTCAACCTAAACCTCCCCTGGCACAACTTCAGGCCATTCCCTGGGGTCCTGTCACTGGTCAGCACAGAGCAGAGATCAGTGCCTGCCCCTCTTCTTCCCCTCACAAGGAAGTTGTCACTGCAATGAGGTTTCTTCTCAGTCTCCTCCAGTTGAACAGACCAAGTGCCCTCAGCCACTCCTCACACGGCTTCCCCTCAAGGCCCTTCACCATCCTCAGTGCCCTCCTTTGGACACTCTCTAATGGTTTAATATCCTTCTTACATTGTGGTGTCCCAAACTTCACTCAGTGCTTGAGGTGAGGCCGCACCAGTGCAGAACAGAACAGGACAATCACCTCCCTCGACCCACTTCATTCAGAGTAGAATTCAAGAACTCACATACCTCGTGGTTGTTTAAACAGGAGATGGAAAACAGATTCCTTACTGGTGGACTCTGATAGAACAGATGCATTGAAATTATGACTGGACAGCTTCCGATCTGAAAAAAAAAAAAAAAAATCATGAAAACTCATTTAGAAACCAAAATTTCCCTAATATAACAGCTTCATAGACAGGGGTTTTAAAAAATACATTCTTGAATGGGAGCATATGGCCCTGTTTTCTCCCCTTTTGCTTAAAGGTTCTCCCAGTATTTGCCTCATTGTGATGAAGTATAGATATCATATGGGTATCTTTCTAAATGGAATTACAATAAAATAACACACCATCACGAAAAAACAAAGGTTAAAGTGTTTTCAGTTACATAATATCTAGAGATTACAAAATAAATGTTTTTGTAAATGAAAAAATCAAATAGCAATGAAATCCCAATGTGACATAAAATGTTAAGAGAAAGCTTGGGAGAAAAGTGTTCAGGACTAGCACTACTCATACAGTTGCAGACAAGAATTGTTTTTTGTTGGTAAGTTACTGGATCAACTAACAGTTCATAAAGACAGAGGATTTAGACATTATTTAGATTATTTCACTGATTACTCTCAATGTTGTGGATAATGAACAATGAGAGAGGAAAAACTGAAGTCCAGTTTTATAAAAAGGCTTTGGAGCTGTTCAAGCAGTCAAAGGAAATGCCTTGTTGGAAATATATCTAGTAGTTAACTTCAAGAATCTGAGCTCAACAGGTAGACTGTATCTGTATAATAAGTCATATAAAGTGAATGATGAACTGCTGACAGGAAGATATGATACACAGGACTCACCAAACAGCAAGGGAAGACTGTCATTTGGGGTGATGGAACAGAGTTAAAATAGCTTTAAGAAACAGAACAATGATCAAAGATGTTCAGGAAGGCAAAGAAAAGCTCTCTTGGCACTATCAAACTTCTTGCTTCTTGCAAGAAGAGAAACAGCCTCAAAATTATTTCACCTCAAGAACAAAATTTCAGGTTTTGCAAACCTGTTTAGAGGTTTAGAATAAAACTTGTAATCTATGAGAAAATACTAAAAGAACTGAGGGGCCCTTTCCAAATATTAAAAGATGGGTGCATAAGAAACGCCAACACACTCATTTTAATATATCAATAAAACAACAATATCATTGTCTTTCTTTACCTGAGAGACTGCAATGGCAGAAGTGAGGCTACAGGATAAGCTTCCCCTATAATGCTAATTATTCTGAAGGACTTATTTATTTTTTTTTATCCCAGAATGCTAAAAAGCTGAATACTGTAAATTTCTACTACTAGAAGAGTTTTCCAAAGTTTCAAATACCTGTTATTTTTTTTCTTTATATCATTCTACACATTCAGCTAAAAAGTAATGTTCCCAGAACTAGCTAACTGATCTCTTGAAACGTTTTTTTTTCCTCTGAAAAGTAATTTCACTGTATAAAATTAGAAGCACTAGGTTATGCTTCATGATGTTCCAAAAATGCATTTATCAGTTCAGGAGTGCATTTATATATTGCACATAATTTTTTTAATTGGTAGCTGACATAACATTTTGAATTATGCCAGAATCAGCACAAAGTGATGTCAACACTTCTATTTTAAACTGATATGATTGCAAATAATTTTTTCTCACATCTTTACTATTTCATTCTAACACTGACTTATGTATATGCAATAATACTTATGTCCAATGGATTTTGCCTGAAAGAAAAATAACTGTAATTAGCAAACTTGCCTCTGAGTATTTAGTTCAATTACGTAATAAAGTCAGAGAAAGCAGCATGAAAATATTTTGCAGTGCACATTTAAAAAGTGGCAATTCTAGTTTGGAAATCTTTAAATGGAAAAAGACATAGCCAAGCTACTGTGCATGCAACCTTCTCTTGGACATAAGGCAAGTTTTAACAATCCACAACATGACACTTTGCACACATCCTTACCAGAAAGTAACTTTATACATTGCCACAGAGATCAGCTTTGCTAATGCAGGTAAACTCACCTCCCTTATCTAATGCCTAATTGCCACTGCAGCTTTAATCTTTTCTTTGATCATGGCTCTTCAAAGTTTGAAATTAATATGCTCTACAAAAGCAGTTGGCCTTTTTTTTTTTTTTTTTGAAACTCCAGTAGACATTTGGATCACTGAAATGATGAAATCAGATCACCCATGTTGACTAAAATATAGGTATTAATTAATGAACCAGTAATACTTAGGGACAATTCTTATACAGGTGAACTCTGGGGGTTTCAGAGGTTTACACTGAAGATTTCAGTAGTTTCAATTATTTATATATATTTTTTTTTGCTTCCAAAAAGTCTTAGTAGACATATTATGTAGTGGCATTTACGGAAGAGCAGTATCATTCAATTTGAAACAGCTGAACTAGTACAAATGGTTGCTAAACCACCCGTGAAAAGAGTTTGCATACTCTGTAGTTCTGATCATTGGCTCGCACTGGGAAAAATCAGCTGCTGTCAAATAAACATTACTCAGATGAATATTCTTAATGTAGCTATGAATGCCTCTGTGAATTAGAGCTGTACATTTAAGCACCTAAGTATCTAAACCCTGGGAAGAAAATTTATTGTTCTTAAATTCAGTAAAAAAAATCTAGTTTTAGGAGCTCCAAGATTTCACTCCTTCATCACAAATTATCAGATTGTGGGTAGTTTTACTTGCTCTATAATTATCCCAAATAAAGGACTGTTTGTGCTACAATAGCAGCCAAAATTCTCAGAAAGAAATATTTCTGAGAAATAATGCTCTGGGGTTTGACAAAGCTTCAGAAATGCAAATGAAAGCTTCAGAAATGGTACAGAAACAACAATTCCCAATTAATATCTATTTTAATTCCTGAACTGTGCAATTCTAAATATAATTTCAGATCTATCTAGGGCAGAAACTGCCTATGGAATGTTACTTGAAAACAAGATAGAGATAACTTCTGCAATCTTTTTAAAGCATTAAGTAAACCTATAAATGTTGATGTTTACTGCTTGTACACTTTAACTGAGATGACCTATTTTAATTGTTGACACTTTGAATTCTCTTGAGAAGCGGCACATGGTCTGAAACACAATTTCTAAAGATGAAGACCAGTCAAGCATTTCACTTCTGACTTGCTGTTTGCTGTCAGTTCCCCCATTCTGGCCTCTCTCTGGCCTCCAGTACCACCACCGAGGCTGATGAGTCCAGCACAAGATTAAATAAAGGAAGGCAATCCAGTAACATGTTTTAATGCTAAAATGCCATCTAAGACATTTCAAAGTGTTAGCAAATTGAGCTTCATATTACTAACCCTACAGTTTTAAGAGCTGTGCTCAGAGATGGATTCAAAATCTTCTTGTTTCCTGTGAATTTGAGCTGGCTGCTGACAGGGCCATTTCTACTCTTTGGATTAACATTTTCCAGGAAAAGAAACCCCACAGGTCTTAAAAATAAAGAGGTGGCCATTCTTTAAAGAATATATGAAGACTATATTTCAGACTAAAATGTTTGTGTTTAATTAATTTAGTTTGAAGATGACTACTGTTCTGTCTGACTTAATATTGCTCTCATTTCTAACTAGCTTGTACTTTCCTAAGTGTGTTCTTGCACTGCTGGAAGAGATCCTAGGACAAAAACAGGCTCTTCATATCAAAACACATTCATATAAAGAATAGATCATCACAACGTGGGTAAGATATCTGGTTTTCTTCATAATGTAGGACTGTAAGTAGTGTTGAAATAATATTCTCATTAACAAACTGATACAAGCAAAATAAACAGAGAAAGAAAATGGGAAATTTGTGGAAAAGCAAATTCAGAACTACCAAAGTTTCGTTCTTGATAGGAAAAGAAGTGGACTAGAAGTAACATATTCATACTAGGACAACTTTCTTACCAGACCCATTAGACTGTGGGATAGCTAATTCATTCTTAATGCTGACAAAAATCCAGTGAATTAGCTTTTACTTTCCACTAGAATAACATATCTGTACTGCTATGGTATAGTGAAGTTAGTACATTTAAATACTGTTTTCTTCCTCTCTGGTAAACCTTGTCCTGGGAACATGAAAGTTCTCAGTAAACACATAGGCCATTGCAGAAATTATTTCCCTGGATATGTAAGGGCCAGGAACACTGGACTGAACTTGTGCATCCATGACTTTGCTTACAAGACTAGATTTCTTTTCCTCTGGAAAGAAGGAAATAAGAATTACAGTCAGTACTCCTGCAGAAAGCAAATCCTAGCATGCACAGCGATATCCAAAGACAGCTTGAATGCATAACTCAACTATCTTATTGTGATTAAAACCATTCAAACATGGTGTATAGGTCACCAAGAGCAACTGAATTAGAATACTACCCTTATAATCAATCTGATTAACAAATTCAAAAAAGCTTATAAAAGACAGGTATGATTTCACTTTATCATAAAGATTGTAGTACAAAATCTATTTTTTCCAAGGAAAACTTTTCATAAATTCACAGACCACAGAAACATTAGATCATCATCATGTCAGGTCTACTGATGGGCAAAGAAAAACGAAGACTGAAAACTTCTGATGCATAAAAACAAACATCAGTCTTTCACTGTCTAAGCCAGCTCCCACTGTCTGTCTCTATTCCTGAACAACTCTCTGGGACAAGTTAATGCTCTATAGTTAGAAAGATTACTGTTTTAACCAAAACAATTAAACAATGCAGTTTCAACTAATATTTCTCAGAACTTCACAATCTACTAGGTTTTAGATGCAATATTTAAGCTCTATAAATAATTTCTGATGAAGCTGCTTCAGGGATAAGGTAGATGGTTCTTTTCCATTATTTTGTGAATAGCACATTGGATTGTTTTTTTAACAAATAATACTTAGTTGTATTGGAGCATTACACTGTGCTATCTGCACCAGATTTATTCTCAATAAGCCAAGCATTTTGCTTATCTTAATTACTCTTGTACAAATCAGAATACCAGCTTGCACTTTCCACTTGAATAAAGCACCCATGAGATGCAGTTGGAACCTTTATACCATACATGTATGGTAAAAAAATATTAATATTAATATAATATATTAATATAATACATTAATATAAAGATATACATGTAAACACCTACAGTTCAAAATATTGTATAATTAGTTATTTCCTGATCAAATAGGGTGAGTTGCACAACTAGTAATTCACAGCACTTGTAATTCACAGTGACTGGCCTAAGAAAAGCACAAATGGCAGATGGAGTGAGAAGGGAAAATGCCAAGGGTTAAAATTTTAGTAGAAAATTGCATTACTAATAATGTAAAAGTTTACTCTATCTTCCACTGTTCCAGGGATGATGAGTTGATAAACAAAGCGATTCAAAAGAGAGTTATACCAACAATTTATCAAGGTACCTCTGGACTGAAGCTTGAACATTCATCATGTCAGTCCCTTACTCTAATTTACATTGCACTCTCTGTCATCATCCATGTCATTAATAAAGGTCTTGAATAATATGGGCCCCAGTGCTGACCCCTGGGGTACAACAATCGTTACCAGCCAGCAGTTGAATGTCAAGCTGTTGATCACTATCATTTTAGACCGATAGTTCAGCCAAGTTTTCAATTCACTCAGCAGTTTGTTCATCAGGTCTAGACTTCCTCAGCTTCCAAACAAGAATGTTACAGGAAACAGTGACAAAAGTTTTACTAAATCATAGCACATTACATTCACTGCTCCTCCCTTATTTGCGTAATCACTCATTTTCATATAGAAGGCAATGACATTAGTCAATCATTTGCACTTAACAAACCCATTTGACTACTCTTGATTACCTTCTTGACCTTCCTGTGCTTGGAAATGGATTGCAAGGGAATATGCAATTCATGGGACACACAGATTGCAAAAGGACATGTCCAGTGATCCTACCAGGGGCTCAGGTGAGGCTGATCATCCTACTACTACTTCATCTTCTTTTGATCAGTTTTCAAAGAAAACTACATGGCCTTTTCCCAGTCAACAGAAACATCTCCTGATCAGCATCTATTGTCATAGAAAACCACAGCCTCACAATCACACTGGCTAACTGTTTTATCACTCTGGGACTTTCATCTGGATTTGTGGATCTGAATGCATATAGCTGCTTTAAGAAGTCCATAGCCTGTTGTTCTCCTACGAGCTGCCCATTTCCCTTTCAAATCAAGTCAATATATGCTGTTTTGGGAGCAAGTTTTGATTGCAGAGAGGCAAAAAAACCTCCAAACTGTTGAACATGTCAGCCTTTCCTGCATTATGTGTAAATAGTTGATTACCCACTATCCATCAATGGACCTAAATGTCTTTTCCCTAAGCTTTCCTATGCAATTAGCACAGCTTTAGAACATCTTCTTGTAAGCCTACACTTGCCATATTAGACTTCACACCTGATGGGCTTTGGCCTTCCTTTCACCTCATCCAGGTGTAGTACAGGGAATACATTATTTCCATTGCTAGGAACAGGCCATAGGGCTTTATATTAAGTCACAACAGTGGAAAGGATCAGGGACTTGTCATGTTGCTTGGTCCTGAGTTACTTCAGCTGTAACAGCACATAGCCAAAGTGCCAACTGTTACCTTATTTGTTTTTCAGCTTCAGTTTAGCAATTTATAATTTTGTGTATTATCCCAGGAATTATCCTAAAGGTAGTAGGCTCTAGCTGCCCGTGTTCAAAAGCTACTCTGACACTGTGGAGATGTACAATCTGGTACCAGACCTCTGTGAAACAGCTCACCTGTGAGTGAGCAGCATCTGGAGCCTCCACCCTCTGGCCTGAGCTGCGTTTAAGCTCAGGCTCCTTCTGTTGGTCCCTGCCCAAGGTACGTCCCAGGTATGCTGTCTTTGGCCACACACCTTGCCAAGCCCAGACTACTTGATTTCCTGTCCTGATCAGGGACTTGGCCTCTCACTGTGGACTTGGCTATCATTCATCAGAGTATTGCCTGAAATTGGTTACAGCCACCAGAAATGCTACAGTCTTCTTGTTTGGATACTGTGGGGTTGCAACTCTTGCTCGAGTCTTGTTGTCACCTGTGGCTTCTGTCTCACATTGTTTTGTGGAGCAGCCTGTTCGTGCTGCTCCCTGACAGATAGTATGATTACTGTTCTTTCTTTTTTTCCTGTTTGCTGCCCAAGCTCTGTGCAAATGTATGCACAAATATTTGAGAAAAGAATGCCCACAGAATCTTCTATTCTCATTCAACCTACCCCAAGTTTTTTTGCCTGTACAGAGAGTATTGATCCATGTACTGCTCTATGAATGAACAGCAAGGCATAATAACTGCAAGGTCAGATAAGCCTTGGCAATCTTTTCTCCAACATCTCAGATTTGAGCCCCAGGAATACACCAAACTTCCTGGAACGATAAGCTGTTGAGGAAATTGGCTGCCTTTGTCTTACAGAGGATGAAAATTTCTACCACTAGCACTCACTGGTTCCTGTTTAATAGTGCTGGTTCTAATCTGAAGACCTGAGATGCTCAGGCCAGACTCTTCCCCCTCAACAGAACTTTCTTGTTTTCCCTTCCTCTCTTTCAGAGCTCTTTAGAGGAAGAGCTGCAGATGAAAATAGAGAATCCCTCACTGCTGTGACTCTGTGTCTTCTTGATGCTCCTGTCTTCTTTTGATCACATCAGACTTCTCAGCCTTGAAGGGTGTGTCTCTCATTTTGTAATCTCTGCAAAAGTCCTGTCACTTCCTTGGTATTTAACCTTGGTGCAAGAAAGCTCCTGCATCTGGCACCACAGGAACACATCTAACTGGTGAGGCCACTGCCATTCCCAGTGCAGTGCCAGGGAGAAGAGAACTCCCAACTGCCTTAGAGCAGGGTTGCAGCATTGACCCTTCAGACTTCTATTTGGGTTACAGAAGCAATGATTGCACCATCCCAGGCCTGAGAGCGGCTCCTGTGGTGTCAACATTTATGCTTCCTTTTCTACTATGAGGAGCACTTTTGAGCCTTTTGTATGTGCACTGAATGCCAACTAGTGCATCAACTGCCCTGTTTCTATGTGCAGAGCCAGTCTGCAGTGCTCCTTGTCACTGAAGGATGCCTAGAGGCCAGATAAGTAGGCAGCTGGACAAGAGTCTATTCCTCTCTCTGCCACCTTTCCCTCTCTACCAGATCTCCTGCTCAGCAGGTATACTCTGGCACTGCCCCCAAGGTCCTGGCCATGATTTTCTTGCATGCTGTTGCTTTCTTCAACGCTGTCCAGGAGAAAACATCAACTGAAATTCAGAAGTGGCCCCATCATTTACAAATGGAACTCTATTTTGTGACAGTCGTGACAGAAAACTTTTCAGCAGTTAAACCTGGGAAACTGCATTAAAGTTTGCCAGAAAAATCCCCACATTTGATCAGCATAAGTATGGAGCATTCAGTCACGAGACCAAAATGCTCTTGACCAGGTACCTTTTAGGTAAACGAATCTCCAAAATCCCCCATATGTCAACTGTATGTGAGGCCAAAGCTGTATTTCTTTATTTCTACTTCATATTCAGAAGGTATGGTTGAAAAGCATGAGTTTAATGCAATAAACATGGAATCTACAATTTTTAAAAGTCACATTTCCTTCATTTATTCTGTGTGCCACAAACCCCAAATCACAGCATGAGTGTATAAACATAGCTTAAAGCATACCTTTGCACAGGTTTGAGTTTTTGAGGTTTTTTTTTTTTGCTATTTCTCTTATGTAAATTTATGAAGATAAAACTGGAAGGTTTATCTTAATTTAATTTTTTTATATGTAGATGCCAGAAAATGCTTCGGCACGTTTTTTTCTGATGCTGCAATTTATGTTGGACTAGGAGGAGATTCAGAGAACTTTCTAAAGCCCTCTGCTTCACTCAAAGAGAAATTTCCTCTTTCACTGAATACATTTCAGTCATCAAGGAGAATTTGGGATTTAAAACTTGAGTTTGTACAGCATTTGTGAAATCTGAGTATGGACAGGGATTTGTCAATCTTTGATAACTGTGTAACTTATATTGAAGTATGTTGGAAAATATTGCTGAAACATACTTGCTTAGGAGGTCAATCAGAAAAAAAAAACCAAACCTCAAGTGTTGTGTCCTTACTAACTACAGTAGTTATTTACAATCTGAGCATATAATGTAAAATATTTGAAGGTAACAGAGGAACAAAAGCAAAACAAAACATTAGCTCGTTGGCTTAAGACATGCAGCTACCAAAACACATCCCAGGAGTCTCCTGTTGCCTAAATGTCACAATGCAGTGCACAGTCAACAACCAGGTGCAGGTACACATGAGGCTGTATGAGCTGAGGTCTATTGTGAACATTTGTTAAAGGTTTGTGTTCTTTCTTCACTCCCACAGTCCACTCTACAGAGCTTTTTACGGCGTATGTAAATGATACAAAACGTCTCTACTGCCAGAAAATTGAATGAGGCAAATTTAATCCCATCCCTTATACACTTTAACACACAACCCAAGGAGCTCAAGTTCCTTCCTCCACCCCAAACAAAATTCCAAACCCCTGTACCTGTCAGCACGACATCCACCATCACATTTTCAGGAGTTGGGTTTTTGAAGGATACGATGGCAGAAGAACACTGGCCAACGCAGGCACTTATGGAAGTTGCTTCCATCAGCTGAGGAGGAAGACCAGTTCCCAAAAGTAAAAATATCCACTCTTGAAACTGTAAATGAAACATGTCGACTGTTTTATATTTGATGAATCAGATCTGTACACTTTAAACCATTTTGCCTACTTCTTTCTTCTAGTGTTCTATGTCTCTGTTGTAAGTCAACTGTTGTTTAACTCTTTCTTCCTTCTTCCTTAAAGCTGTTATGTTACTCTAAGTATTGCTTTCTGGAAATCAATAGCTCTGTTTTGGGGATGTTCACATCTCCTTTTTGCATTTAACTTCTGTCCTACACAGAGCATGTACTATTTAACTTCCATCCAGCTACTAAAGCCTCCAGTGCAGTGGATGGAAAGGTGGAGGTGGTTGCAAAAGGGCAACTCAAAGCACACATATTAGAACCTGAAAGTAGATGAAGTAAGAAGTTCTCTCCAGCAAACAAAGGAAGAAAGAAAATAATTATTTGATGGGTCAGCAGTAGAATCACACAAAAAGCTAAAAGTGCTACTCCAAAGATAATAACGAACATACACAGAAAAATCAAGAATATTGAAAAGAACTAGTAGACATACAGTATCACCACAGAGTAGGGAAAAAAAAAAAAAGGAAAATAAATGTAACTGTTGGTTAATTGGAGTCCTTTTTGTTCAGTGTGAAGGTAAAGAGTCATCTGCCCCACATTTCAAGGTTATAAATGGAAATATACATATGGAAGTTTCCTTATGGAAACTTTAAATGTGAATAAGCAGGAAAGGTGAATGGTAAATACAAAGATTCTATCATTAGTTTAAGGAAAATGTTTAATTTGTACATTTGTGTTGCTGCCTTTAATTAATAACAATAAAGACTAAAATCAGAGGCTTATTACAAACTGCTCAAAATGACCTTTTGATCTGTTTTGTTCATTATGACTCAGAAATGTACGCAACACAAAGAAAATAGAAAATAATACAGAAAAACAAAACACGATTTTCATTTTCTGAAATATTGCATTTACTTCTGCATAGTCTGCCTGAAAAAAATTAAGGAAAATCTGTAATAGGGTTCAAAAAAATCTGACAACAAATCCAAAAACATTTATAGTAAGAAGTGACTAATATATTGAGACTTCTCATCATAAACAGGGATAAATAAAATGGCACATTATATGTCTTCAGAAAATAGCTTTGGACAGTAAAATTGTACGCTTTTGTTACCATTTTATGGAAAAATACTCCAACAAGAAAAAGACATTTTAATCTTACTGATGGCAATTGTTTCACAAAAGGCTAGATGGTCTACATGTTTTTGATATTTTGTGCTCGCTTACAGCCACAGTAATAAAAAAAAAAAGGTTAGTTTTGTTTTTTGGGTTTTTTTTCAAAACTCCTGAGTTACAAGGCAATATTAGTCTAAGACTTTCCAGGCCCACTGTAAATATGTGTGAACTGCCTTGTTCAAAGCAAGGAATTTTACACTCAGGTGAAGTGCAGGGATGGGAGGGGAGCACATCCTTGTATTTTGTGCAGGTGAGCTGTAAAGATCAAATTTGAGCTTTATTGCTGAAGGCTCAGGCCCATGGCCTACAGACTGTAGTTTCTGTGTTTAACAAGCAGAGCCACTTCAAACCACATTGTTTCAAGTGCTGAGCACCTTTACAACAACCTGCTGAGATTGTGTTGAACTGAGCAGCTAAAGGAGACAAAATAAGGGATCCGTCTGGAAAATAAAACAAGGCAGGCAACAAAAAAAAAATTAGAGATTATAGGACAGGCCTGACTTGCCTGACCTGCAGTTACTGTCCTCACTGACTTACTTTCTGATGGAGCTCAAGGTCATGTACGCTCAGGGAAAGAAATCAAGAGGAAAAAATGTTAAAAAATTGATTCCTAAGGAAAATAACACAAGATAGGATCTAACATTGGGCTCAGTTTCTTCCTAACATTACTTACTACTGTTAAATGCTCTACATTACACCTGGATGTGATAAAAGAATAGCATACTACAGATATGTTAGCACTCTGGGTGTGGCTTATGTTCAAGTTGATCTTTCAGTTGTGCTGTCCCAGCAAGTTTAATTTCATGTTTTTGCAATGATTAGAGCTAAACTCACGTTCACTTTGCTGAACTGAGAGAAACTGCTCTGTCTATGACCTGCTTCATTTGATTCTGGTTTGAAACTGTACAAAGAGCTTTTCACAACGACACACCATCAGAAATAGTTAAGGCTTATCCTCTAAGTACTGTTTATTTACTGACCTGAGATTAGACAGCTATTCAGCTATCAGATGGTGAAAGTGCCCACTCAGATATATTTAATCAAAGAAATCAAGGAAAGGAAATCAATTTGGTACTGGCAGGGGATACATTACAAATTGTTTGTGGCATCCACCGCTGATGACAAACATTCTTCAAGTTTTTATTAAAAAAGGCAGTTATAAAGTTATGCAAATATTCACTGTCAGCTACCAGTACAACAATTAGCAAACCAAAATAGTTTGGGATTAATTTAGTAAGGACTGAGCAGTGAAAATGAATCAAAATATACAAAATTCTAAAGATTCAGGTATAAAAAGAGCTATTGGTTATACCAATAGATTGAAACAGTTCTATTTCTTTTCTAATTGGTGAAGAATTTTTTTTTTTTTTTTTTTTTTTTAAACAGATAAGATTCCTGTGTATCATCCAGTTCCAGAGAAGTTAAGGACATTCCGTCCTCTTGAACTGACCTTGGATATATAACATTCATATGAAAATTGCTGTCTCCTTGTTTTTATCCTTAATAAATATTTAGGAGAGATTCTGAAAATAAATGCTGTGCTAACACCACCTGCAAATAACCTGTCTGTTCAACATACTTTATCAGGAAAAAAATATTGCCATATCACTTCCTTCACTATTTGTTTTCTTCATATAAAAGAATATTTTGCTTTTGAAGTATTACTTAAAACACTACTGAAAACTCCTAGAAGCATTCAACTGGAATAATTCACAGGTCAGCAGTCTATTAGGATATCTGAAAGTCCAAAAACAATACAGAGAGGAAATTGCACAGAAAGCAAATGCTTCATTTAACCACAGCTCATATCAAATATTATCATTTACATGATACTATCAGTTTCTCTGTTAGATTCCAGATGTAATTTAAAATCAGCTGGTAGGTCATGTTGATGACTCATGTTTCTTTATTTACCTGTTTCTTATTTAAAATTAGGAAAATTCACAGAGAGGGAAAAAAAAAAGTTCAGCAATTCTAACATGTTCAAAGTAAAAACCATTTTCAAACAAAATGAAAGGAAGATTTCACTTTTTCAAGTGCGTGACCTTCCAAAAGTCAGATCAGATAAAAAATGTAAGAATTTAATTTTGTTTGGGGTTGGGAAAAAGAGCAAGAAATTCAATTTCAGCAGTGCCAATGCTAAGAAATGCCAGTCTTCTAGCGTTAAAAACAGCAGAACTAATTACTGAGCAAGCTAAAATTATTCATTACCTATTATAACTCCTAGGCCATTATGCCTCATTTTTAATACTGTTAACAGAATAATTTCTGTGTAAAACTAAGGTTAAAACAAATCATACTTTTTAACATCTTTGCATCCATCCATTAAACTTCAACTTGACCTACAGGCTGAAACCCTTACTTACTCGCCTATTAAAAATATTATCTAATCCGAATCCCAAGTGTTGCTGCCAGCAAACATATCATCATACCTGTGAGGACTTGAAGATTATTGTTGCCTTGTGATTGCGTTTTCCAAGGGCAGACGGATAGAATTGCACGGGCAGTTGAATGATGGAATGAGGAGCAACAGTCAGCTGTACAAAGACAAGAAACAAAACAAAGGGTGGGGTAGGGAGTGGAAGGGAGCAGAAATCAGCGTTTTTTTTGGCTCTTGTTTCTGTTTTGTGCTTTGTACCAACAGTGTTGATGTTTATGTGATTAATGTGTTCTACCTGATGCTTTCTCCCCTCTCAGCCAGCACAGGCTGCTAAGGCAGCAAGGGCAGTAAACAACCCTCGTGGCAGTCACTGCACGTTCACTCCCCAGAACTACAGAGCTGGTGTTATAGATTGCTCCAAGGACATGGACAGCAGCTCACAAATACCCTTCAAACAGGACTCTGGTGTCTGATCGTACTGATGACACTGAAAGGTTATCACACTGACCACCACAGACACAAACTGGCTTTTGAGGGAAATGCAGGACGAGTTTTAATAAACTAGTGCTTTGTCTGTCTTCTACATATCTTTATCTAAACTAACACTGTAAATTATGTTGCTACTCTTCTCTTCACCTAAAGTATACTTGAGACACAACTGCACAGGGAAAAGCAAAGTACCTGACTACAGAGGGGTCATAAATATTTTAGGAACCAGATAAGCAGTGAAAGAATAGAATTAGGAATAACAAAAATGCTAATATATTGAGAGTGTGATCAGCTAGAATCATTGAATACACAATTACCTTATCTATTTCTTTAATTTAAAAAAAAAGTACTAGGCTTTCAGTATCACACGTTTATAAAATGTATGAATGTAGGAGGAGATGAAAAGGTAATTTGCATTATGAACACTTAAGATATATTTTATAAAATGGAAATAATTTACAACTAATAAAGGTCAAAACAACACCCTACAACAGCTGGCACTGACAAGCCCTTTTATAAAGGAAATGTCAGCCCTGGAAGAACAGACCACTAACGGGCAGTGAACAGGAGTTATTAAAACCACTTTTTTTTTTTTTTTTTTTAAACTACATTTAATGGTTGAAAGATGCCTGACTGCAGCAACCAGCCCTGCAACCTCTTCCCACCTCAAAAGTTTGAGTGCTTGTGCCCTGATACGGTGCTTGAGCTCATGGCACCACAAGTCTCAGAGACAGAAGGATCCTGACAGGAACAGGGATGGGGGCCCCCCGCGGTGCTGAGGACAAACTGGAAGCTCCAGAGGGTGAAGCAGGGACAGAGGTGTTCACTCCCAGGACAGGTCCCTAATCAGGTTTACGTTGCTTTTCCTCACTGCCTCATGGCTTTCCCTGCCATCTCAGGGCTGGACCCCCAGCAGGGTCTTGCCAGTCATCTTCTGGATGTGTCTGTAGCACAATTAGGGACTGGGATGATGGTGTGCCTTGAGCAGATATTCCTACTGATGTCAACGGGAGATATACTGTGCAGAAGAGAAGACAGAGCTCCTACGTGCTCAACTAACACACAAAACGTGAAATATTATTTTTCTCTTTTGGGGTGCAAGTTTTAAAATAATACACCAGAATACTGCCATAACAAGTAATTGAATATATTAACTGTCTTCTCTGTTTATGGGGGGGTTACTGTATTTTTTCAAACTTTCCAATTTAAATTTTACAACTTTTTTACAATTCCCACTTTGTGATAAAAGACACTTGTGGAAGGATAAGCAGGTGGGTCTCATGCACTCTGGGCTCACTCCTGCACCCCCACACTCCACAATCCCTTAATATCCCGTAGGTGACTGATAACTTGAAAGCACATTTTTCACTGGCACTCAACTGCCACCATCCCACATTTGTCAGCTTTGCAAGGTTCTGTATTACTCAGACCAACAGACCTGAGGGAGAGTCACCTCCCACAAACCACCTCCATCCCCACCTGCCCCACTGCCCAGAGTTCATTTAGCTGTTCGTCATCCAAAATGAGCCTGAATAGCTCATTTCTCAGTCACTTCCTGGGCATGCTCAGTATCCAGAGACCTTTTTTTGAGATTTTTTAACTTTCATTTGTAGTCCAGTTCCTACTGCAGTCACACTCATTTATCAAATGAAGACTTACAAATGGAGAAGGAATCTTAGTAGAAAAAAACTCCCTTCCAAATACTTTTGAAAAAAAATGAAAAAGCAAGTAAAGACAGGTTGTCACAGAAAAAGAAAGCATAATTAAATTAAAGATAAGATTTTAAAATTTTGATCAGTTTCACTACGAGATCTGCATTATTTGGAATAATAACTCTTCCATAAAGATGAAAACAGACAGGAGTTCGATTTTCAATAAGCGTTACTTGACATATTATCATTACACAGAAAATGCACTGCCACAATGAATCCAAATAATCAACATGGAGTTATGATAATCCAGAAGAACGCCTGCTCTGAAAGCAGAAAGGATTTTTATTTTTTATTCTATAGATCTGGTTTTAATTTTCTTTTTCTTTTTTTTTTGTATTATACAATTTGATGTTTTCCGAATCCAAAAAGTAATTTGTTTTGAAATAAGCTGGGCAAAAAGATAACTTATTTTCTACTGAAAACCAAAGAATGAATTGCATTCCAAACTAGAATTAAGAAATAACACTACACAACATATTTTAAGAAGGTCATACTTTTCATAGTCATTCAATAAAATATGCTGAAGTTAACAAAACCCCTGCCTTTTATTTTGTTTACATAAACAAGTAACTTCCAAGATACTCATGTGAAGAGAAACTGGCATTATTGCTCTTCATAAGATGTCAGATATAATTGTTCAAATACAGAAACCAAATTTGAAGAAGACTAACTACAAAAACATTATTCTTGTTATAAACTGATGAAAGAAGGGAAATTTTTGACTAAATCTAAATGTTTATTCTCTACTCTGTACAAAACAATACTCATGGCCATTAAAAAAATACTAAAGCTTGCACACAGAGACTGCACCCCTCTCTGCCAGCCCTTATTTGTTAAGTTATTTTTCCTCAAAAAAAATTGTGTTTCAAAGCCAATCAGGATGGAACAAAGCTTCATGGAAAACGTTTAGGATGGTTATAAGCCAGGAGAATAGCAAACTGAAGACTTACAGTGAAAGTATGTTTCTTTTTGGCAATAAAGATGATCCCATTTGTAAGAATTTTAGGTACATCATAAATATATGTAGGTATCAATATAATACACAGACATTTGAAATATGTCCATGTATTTATATAAAGGAAATGTATTAAATTGGGGAACATAGTATGATTGATGACTGAGAATTTTCAGCTGTTAAATGTTGAACATGAGTCCTTCTTAACTAAAAACAAAGAAAGCTGCTCTCAGGACAGAAACACAAAACTCAGCATTCCAGTGACTGTTCCCCCAGAAATTCATAATGCCCAATATGCTAATGAAAAACAAATTAGGAGTTCTACAGTAAACTCATGTGAGTTCCTTTTTATTCCAACTTTAGATAATTTGGCAGCATTTATAAAGTTATTAAGTTAGTTTAAGGTTGACAAGAAGTGAAACAAAAATCAGGTGTAGCTTTTTAAAAAAAAAAACACAAGCACACACATAAAAGGGAAAAAAATATGAAAACCCAAATTACATTAAAAGGGAATCCTTGAAAGTTTTTATCAAATTCTTTAAAGAAAACCAAGATGGTCTATTCCATTTAAAGCTGTTTTAGGATACAATTGCAAAGTGCTAACAAGAAAAGCATACTTTTCTCATTATTAGCAGTTTATAAAGAGGTTAATGGAGCTGCTTCTAATTTACATGAAGCTGACAAGAGATTTAAAGCCTTTGAATTTCACTGAGACTTCCTTATGCACCTTGAAGTTCAGGCATACTTGAGCCTAATCCAACTGGACCTCAGGAAAGCCCATTATTAATGATGTCAGTACTTGAAATTGAATCAGACCTACGGAAAATAATCCCTTGTGCTATTACAGAAGTAATACCTTCTATTCCAAACTGAAACTGGAACAAAATCCTCCACACATGGAAGTATGACATGTATATTTGAATTTGTTTAAATTCTGAAATATTAGTAAAAATTTTGGTTATTAATTTTAGGCAAATATCTCTAGAGAGGGAAAAATTTTCTTTTTTGATAGCGCTGTTGAATCTGACATCTTAGATAATTCAGTGACTGACAAAATCCATTTGAGACATTTTCTGACTGACAGGCCAGTATATTCAAGACATCTTAGATGACATAAAAACAAATATTGAAAGTTATATGAAATATTAAAATTACTCACCTGACTCTACTCTCTTCAAATATTATCTATCTTAATTGGACAATTCGATCTTCAATCTATTGTTCTAAAAATTTGTTTTTTACTGTTGCATTTAACCTAAGGATTGCTCAAATCAGAATCTTTCTGCTGACAAGGAAGCATTATCTGCTTTAAAGAGAGCAGAAACTTGAATAATTAAGATAGGAAACATGTCCCATACACAAAAAAGGCTTTGAAACAGGCATTAAACTAACACCTGAAACAGGGGTTATGGTTTATAACAACAAGGGGCAATCTTCTGGAAGTTGAATGCAGTGCTGTGTGGATGTACTAAATCTAGGATGCAATGTGTTCAGGAGAATCAAATTCACATCTGGAGTGCCATGTCCAGTTCTGGGCTCCCCAGCTCAAGACAAGGAACCACCAGAGAGAGTTCAGAGGAGGCTACGAAGATGAAAAGGGGTCTGGAGCATCTGTCTCATGAGGAGAGACTCAGCTGGCCCTGTTCAGTCTGTAGAAGAGATAACTGAGAGAGACAATAGTTGATGATAACAGTCATCAATGTATATAAGTATCTTTTGAGGGGGAATGTCAAGAGGATGGGGCCAAACTCATTCCAGTGCTGTCCAGTGACAGAACAATGGGCAATGGGCACAGGAACTTCCATCTGAATATGAGGAAAAGCTTCTTTACTGTGAGGGTAACCAAACTTTGTGACAGGCTGCCCAGAGAAACTGTGGAGTCTCCATCTCTGGAAATATTCAAAAACTGCCTGGACATGATCCTGTGTATCCTGTTCTAGATGAACCTGCTTTAGCAGGGGAAAGTGGATTAGATGATCTCCAGATCATGATACATGAAATAAATATTAGTTATTTGCATATAGCCAATTCACTAAAGCTACCCTTTAACTGGAAGAACCATCATTAACAAAGAACATTTCACAATTGAATTCATAAATGATATAGAGGACTGAGAATTATATTAAAAAGAGAAGAAAGAAAACTACCACAGTTAGTGCTGAATGTGTCTTTTCTTAAACAATGCAATACAGTTTTTGGTGGTCTGTGAATCTCTGGTGATAAATTAGGAAAGATGAAAGGAGAAGATTTTTTTTGCTGCTTTTAACTTCCTGCACAAGGTAGTACACAATCTGCAGCAGGCAAAAGTCACTATAATTAAATCTAATTCACTTCCGTGCCATATATAATACTTCCAGACAATTAATACAGTTTGCACCCATTATGTTTCTTAGCTTCTATTCAAATACCAGTTGATGAAATTATTAGTAATAGCACTAATAATATTCGAGATTTAACACAGTGTATGAATATGTGATAATATTCATGACATAACAGACTAAAATGAACACTTCATGTTTTTTACTTTTAATTTAATGGAATCTTATGTAGCAATATATATGGCAGTTCAGTAAATATGATTTGCTTTAGCTGTAATCTTCAGCATCCCTTTCAAGTACATTTAGTCTGGTTGTACTGATATAATTAAGGCTGAAAGCTGTTTAGTTTCTGAAAGCCAAAACTGCACGTTATCACTTTATGGCATTCCTCTTTTTTCTCCATACAATCCATTTTGTAACTTCTCAGCTTTATTTCAAGATCTTACTACAATATTTCTCCCCTCTCTCTCTGACCCCTATACCAGTTTGCAGAAATTGAATCATTAAATCTTAGAACAGTTCGGGTTGGAAGGGACCAACTAGCTCTGGTGTGTCTTCCCTGCACTGCCTTCTTTGTGTCTAGAAAAGGTGCAACTGCCATTTCTCTCCTGCCCGTAACAGGTTTGTTCCTCTTCTTTTTTCATGTTAAAGGTTCTGAATTCACATCCTAATCTGAGGTTGTGACAGATGCACTCGACACCACTTATTCATGACAGAGGTTCCCCTAACCCTTGCACCAGAGTTGCCTTCCATCTGTCCTCCCTTTTCTCATCTTCCCATCAGTAAAAGGAGACATATTTCACAGAATTAATTTTTAATAATACCCAAGGAGTTCTTTATAGTTCCTGCGCTATCAACTAGCAATCAATAGCCCAAAATAAATATTTTTCTGAACCCAAACCACCTAGAACTCTAACCAATCCCAATTAAAATATGAAATCTGAGCCAATCTATACAACTCCTAGCCCTGCAAAGGACATAAATGTTATGCAGCAAGATGGAGGAATTTCTGTGATGGAGAACGAAAAAGTAGTGTACATAACAGTAAGAGGGTGAAGATTTCCTCAGCAGAAATCAGTTTCAGAGTAACTGTGAGTTCAGAGACTGAAATTATTCTAGGTATTTGCTTGATGCTTATTTGTGGCTACATCGATCAAATTACTATTCATAGGCCCTGCAAGTCACTTATAACTGGCATGACTATGAGACATTCTTATATTCTTCCATTAACATTTCATATACTAACCTAAATATATACCTAGTTATCCTATTGATTCTTAGATATTTGAGAAGCTTCTAATCAACTGTTTTGTTTACAACTTCTTCTTCTATCTTCTGAATTATTTGCAACCTACACTTCAGTCCTGCTTGAAATCATTTGACAAAGCATTCCAGGGGAAAAAACATCTGTACTTCAGCTAGAGTTGCCTTTCAAGTTTAATTAGTTTTATCCTTAAGCTACAAAACCTCTAGAATAAATACCTTTAATGTCTAAAGGATTATATATTCTGAACCCAGAGTACAATACACAATTCAATTTGTTTTGAAAAGAAGGCTCTCTTCTATAACTTCTGTGAAAGCACAGAAATCTTACTTACAGGGTGTTCTGTGTCAGCCTCAATTGAAAAATTGCCAGGGTTGCTGTTTTCAACTTCTAGCTCTAGATTTTGATGAGTGGAATTATAAAGAGGTATGTATAGACGAGCCCATCTGAAAAAAAAACCATATACAAAATGACAATTAATTACAAAGCTTCTTCCACTGCATGTCATTATTCATAGTTCTTTTTAATTCTTGAAAAATTAGTAATTATAAGAATAAGAGTTATCTTTTTTGCATTATCATTTTCCCACTAGTGTGGACACATTTAATAACATTAATTAATATTAATAATTATTATTAATAACAATAAATTCTAAATTAATTTAACATTTCATTTTGTCCCATTTTCGTGTTGTTCATTACAGCATAATCATAGAATCATTATGTTACACATGTACATTATGTATTTTAATGAGTATTGCGACTCTCCTAGAATAAAGATGGGAGTATGCTGATTGCATAAGTGTCCTGTTTAAATCAGCTGGCCTTCTATTTATTTTATTTTCTAATTAAAGAATAAGCATGAGATACTTTCAGTAGGGTAAGGCCCATGATTTAAAAAATAATTCATAAGACTCTCAGTATTTTTTTGCCTTTAACAAAGTTATATGACCATAAATCACATCCTTGTTATAACACCAAGGGACACAGAAAAGAGATTCAAGGTGAATCAGTGAAAACAGTAAATAAGAAAAGTTTGAAAAATGAGATACATATATTGGTTTTGCTGTAATTTATCTACCTAATGGATATTCACTCTAGTCAAAGCTGTGGTAGGTCAACTGCCAGATTACTACACATATTTATTCTCTTGAAAAAATTAGTTGATTAATCATAGCTGAGTCAGTAAGGAAAAAGAAAATATAAAAAGCAACATTCAGAAGATATTTCAGTCAAGGTTTATGACTGTAACTTCAAACCCTAAAACCTGTGCACAGGTGGGCTCCTTCCAACATATGCAGTGACACAAATCCCCAGCAGTGAGTAGCAGACTTGTTTCTGACTAACTGTTAAAGCACTGTATCACTGAGATCTCAACAGCAGAGAGTGGAAAAATACCAGGAAACTTTCACAGAAGAACTTCAGATTGACTTGATAATTCCCATTTGTCACATTTACCATCTCTATCCATTTTTTTTTGTCGTGTGGGGGTTTTTTTGTTTGTTTGTTTTTTGGTTTTTGGGTTTTTTTGTCTGGTGTCTTTCATACATAATACTTTGTCAAAGGGAAAACTAGATTGGAATATCTCAAATTTCAGTAAGCAATTACTTGACTGTTAGAGGTTCTTCAAGCAGTCAAAATCCATTAAGAGCACTTGCCACCCCACACAGATTGTCTACTGTGGTTCTGCTGTAAAAAGTTCTTTCATGTGGTGGTAAACTCAAGACCACTGTGAACATGATTTGACTGATTCATCTTCAATGACTCCACTGTGGAGCCCATAACAGGTTGGATAAATGAAGACAAAGAATATCAGGGAGAAGATTTCCTTGCTTAGAAACATATGCTAAAGGATGTGTTAAATCTGTCTTGGCAGAAACAAAAAGCAGATCTGACTGTGATAACTCCAGAATGTTTAGGAATCTGAAGAAGGATTAAAAGAAACTGTTAGAATCAATTTCTAACCAATTCTTGAAAGAGAAATGAAAAAAATTCTGAGTGCATCCATGGGTTCTTGGCTCCTAATCCAGTTCCAGGTGATGTTCAAGGTGTCCTTGAAAAGACACAAATTCTTTACATTTTCAGATCAATTGAAAAAAGAATTCAGCCAGCACATAATGAAAAACAGTTTTCTTAGAAAGATATGACATATACTAATGCTTCTTCAGCATTCAAGGAAAAGGTGGGAGAACGGAAGTTAGTCTCCTAAAGAAGTACAAATCTTCACCAACCAGAAATGCTTCAAACATTTAATGACATTTACAGTTCACATCTCTGGGTACATAGCGAGGAAGTACACCATTCAAAACAAAACAAATTGATGCCTTTCTTAAACAGAAAAAACATAGATGTCTACCTGCGTTGCCTTTACATATTCACCATACATTAATGCAGCCAATTTACTTGACTGTCTCATCTTTTCAGCAGGCAGAGCAATTCTCAGTAATTTAACCTCAATGCCATCACCAATTGCCATTCTACAACACTTTGCACTTCAAGAAAAGTGCTGATGACATTATGTTGATGACACAATAGAAACAGATTTCTGGAAAAAGGAGAGTGTTGAAGGAAATAGCTGATCAGAAAGCAGGACACTCTAGGAAACCAAGAATATGGCAGATAATGAAAACAAAAAAGGAAGAAGTTTGTCAGTTTTCTTATACTGGTTTATAATATTTATATAAATAGATATATAAAAAAGACTACTACTAATCTCCTGTTATACTTTACTGTTGTTGCTGCTGTTGCTAATAATTAAACTAAATAGTACTGCTTTGTTCCTCCATCACTACCTGCCCACAGTAAACATGGAAAAGTTCCTTTCACAGAATCACAGAATCTTTAGGGTTGGAAGGGACCTCTGGAGATCTTCCAGTCCAATCCCCCTCCCAAGGCAGGGTCACCTACAGCCAGTGACACAGGAACATGTTCAGGTGCGTTTGGAATGTTTCCAGAGAGGGAAACTCCATGACCTCCCCGGGCAGCCTTTTCCAGTGCTCTGCCACCCTCAATGTAAGAAGTTCTTCTCCATGTTGAGGAGAAACTTCTTGTGTTTTATTTATGGCCAGTACTCCTTGTCCTGTCACTGGGCACTACCAAAAAGAGTGTGGCATCATCTTTTTGGCACCTGCCCTGGACATACTTAAATGTACTGATGAGATCCCCTCTCAGTCTTCTCTTCTCCAGACTAAACAGGCCCAGCTCCCACAGTCTCTCCTCATAAGAGAGATGCTCCAGATGCCTCATTATCTTTTTGGCCTCTTCTGGACCGTCTCCAGAAGCTCCTTGTCTTTCTTGTACTGAGGAGCCCAGAACTGGACAAAGAATTCCTGTGTATATTTACCTACACATAGGAATTTCAACATGCATGTACCTGTGAGGTGAAAAGAAATCTCGTTTGAAAAAATAAAGCATGGGATTTAAGGAGTTTGAGATCGGAATTTTGACAGTCAAGAGTTGTAGTTAATGGAGCTTATCTTTTCCATCATGCAATTTACTTGCAGTAGGAAGGGATGACTTTCTATTTTCAGCCAGACCATTTGTGCATGTGGCTCACAGGTACTGCATGCCAGAGAAAATTATGAATGCCAGGTTGTCTGAATGAAAAGGTTTTAAGTAATTTCTAACTCCTAAAAGCATCAGCCTACACAGTGGAGAAAAACTGTGGCTTTTACTCCAGTCAGCCCAAACTTTTACAGTAAAAACCAGGAAATAGCACAATCTATTTTCTTTAGAACGTAGTAACAAAGACATTTTCAGTTATCTCCAGTCTGTGCATCATATTTGAACAGCTGAATATATTCCCTCAAAAAATTTCATCAGGTAAAATTTCAGGCTATGCTCTCTAACAGAATTTTTGCTCAGTCTGTAATGCATTTTAAATGCAGATTTAGTCAAAGATGAGATATACAGAAGTGGAATTTAGGATTCAGAAGAGCAGTGTGCCCACAGAACCAACTAGTAAGTGGAGGTAATAGGAGAAAGAGCACTACTGAAATTCTGACATTCTTGAAAGTCTTATCCTTAAAGTTTTGGTTTCTGTCTTTAAAGTCAAAACTGAACATTATGCTGTCAAAATGCAAATTGAAATTTTATTGAAGGATTGTAATAATTGGGTTCATTTCTCTAAATAGCTCATTTTCTTAACTCTTTCGGTGTTCTAACCATGCATACTCCCAGGACCTGCAGGTCAGAAGTTGTATTATTTTGCCATTTCCTGAGAGCTTAAAAGAAATTGCTTATTTCCATAGAAGCATTTGTAAAGCAGGATTGTCAGTATACTCCTAGTTCAGAAAGAAACAGAAAATAAAGCAAACCTACTGAACTCTGTATTATGGATCTTGATGATTACATTCTGCAGTATTTTCAGAGTGATGTCTATATAAAGACTTCAGTGGAAGTTTACATACAGGCTACAATTTCATTTCAATCGTTTTTCTGCAAGGAAAATTTTACCTACCTACACATATATCTAGGAAAATCATCTGCAAACTACTGCAGTACGTTTAGAGCACTATTCTGACTTTCTGATGTAAACTTTTCATATGTTTTCTATGATACTTAAAAACAGTGACCCAGTCCAGCATTATGAACTACATACTTACTTTCCAAGCTCACATTTTATTTCAGGTAGACTGGTTGGACATGCCTTCTCCACAACCAACCTCAGCGCGTACCAAAACTCTGCAACCACATCCGACTGGAATATGACACTAAAAACAGATACATAAGCTTAATATGACACAGCTTTTGTTCAGACAATTAAAAAACATACAGATTAAAACTTAGGAAAAACCTAATGAATTCAACACAACGAATTCTCTAATTTGCTCCCAGTTTTCCCCTAACATTTCTTGCTGGTATTTGAATTCAGCTACCAAAACTAATAAAATTTAGAATTATTGATGCAACAAAGTCTCTTCTTAATCTTTTCTAAATTCTAGTATTAAGAGTTGTTTGTTGCTTAGGATTTTTTTGTTTTCTTGCTTGCTTTTATCAAAGTTACAACAAATTTCAACTTAAAGGAGTAAGCTTTAATTTCATTTCAACGCCATGATATTTTCTCCTTAGTCATTTTGAACTTAAAGGGCACAGAAACAGAAATACTATACACTAATTTTAAAAAGGAAAATCTTTTCAAATATAGTGATGAAAACTTAGGAATGGATATAGATACATTTCTATCAGCATAACAAAGGGATATGCTTCAAGGGAATATTCAATATATTGTTTTGATATACAATCAAAAGTTGTCATGACTGAAAATTGCTTGCTGCTAGGTCAGATATGTACAGCAATATATTTTTGTGACAGACATTCTAAAACAGTTCTTTCCTACTGCAGAATTACTTTTCTATTTCTTGAGGTTTTTTTGAGTAGCAGAGTTATTATAACATTAAAACAAAGCACTGGAAGCATATAAGAACTTACAAGAAATGCACTGTGCAAAACCATGACCCATTAAGGATTTCTTTTTCTAAATTATAGATAACTATATATATTCCATGACTTTATAGTTCCAGACAATCCTCTGTGCCAACAGAGCTTTTAAAGTAAGCATTGAACAGCTTAGGAAAGAATCAACCATTTGAAAAGGTGCACCTGCCACAATCACTTTTCCAACAGTTCTTCCCAGCTGCTAACACAGCAAAGGAAACAGAGCATGGCTTCAGAAAAACCAGGTAATAGTGTGGATGTAATGTGGAAATACCTCTGTCCAGCTGTAACTGCAGAACATGGGAGCTATTGCAATTTAAAGGAGCTATTAGACACTTTTCTAGAGCAATACTGTCCAGGTGTGCTTTATGATATCCCCCTAAGGCCCTACCACTCAGCTGAGCCCAAAGTTTTGCCAGTTAAAACAAAATCTTTACTTTATTCTTTGGAAATTCTGCACTTGAAAAATACCAGAAGTATTATCTGGTATGAAGGAAAATGAGGTCTGTTCTCATCTTCAGCCTTAGAATGCATAATTTCTATAATTTCTATAAATATTCACAGAAAAAAAAAAGATATTAGAGTGGTAATGGTACTCACTTTTATAAAACAGTATTGCATGAAAGCTCTAAGGCTCAGTGATACCTGCCATTATTCTGATCTTTGCAAAAATCAATACAAGCAAATATCTGAATGGATTTTGACTTTGTACATATTGAGACTTTCGGCACTGGTCATCTGTCTCTGTCCTCCTCTCAAATCACAACCCCACACTCTTCTCCATCCCCATATTTTTTTCAGTCAATTTAGATAACTGAAAAACAGGGAATTGTTTTTCAATGAGCCTTTCAATTAAATAATGCTCTGGTAACCAAACTCCAAGAAAATAAGCATTGCAATTCTTTGCAATTCTACACTGTTTACTTACTTGCTGAACTGGTTTGGCTGACACTTAGACCAAGAGGTCATCCGTCTTTATATTGCTAATTATCATACCTGCACAGTTTCACTTGGATTTTTAATGTAATGAAAAATTTGTAACTTAAAACCTCTCCATATTCATTTAGTAGATCATTATTAATTAATGGAAGATTATGAAAGCAAATGGATTTAAGTAAAGACTGTTATAGGTTTCTTCGCCACGTTTTAGTTGTTTTAATTTCATTCCTTCTCAGAAGAAAAATGAAATTGTGTTATTCCCTTTACAGAATTTACAAATTTTACAAAACTAGCAATTCATCTGAAATTTTCAGAAGGGTCTTCTAATACTAAGTAAGTCTCTAAAACATTGTTCACTAAATTCTAGTGAACTAGAATAACAAGTGTTATTCTACTGCCTATGAATAATGTTTTTCCCTTCAGAGGAGAAGTGCTATTTGGGATGCAATATATTTAAAGCTGGAAATTTTCTTAATTTCATTTATTACCTTTCTTGGGTTTTTTTTAGGGCAATATCTGCATCAAGTGAGTGAGGTGTCAGTGAAAGTAGCTCCTTATTAGTAAAACAGCCACAACCACAAGTGTCAAAACTTCACGACTCACCTTCCATGGGAAAGGCCAAGAGAAACAGGGGAAAACTCCAGGTGATACAAATATGTTTGTTTGGGCATAAGAGCGAAAGCATTTGGGCCATGAAGAGCTGGATTGTCCAGCACCACAGTGACCTCAAGCCTTTCATCCATAGGATTTGTGATGGGAATATTAACTCCAACAGAATCCTAGAAAGGAAAAAAAAAAACAACAAAACACCCAAAATTAATTACGAGCCATTACATGTAAAAGGTATTTCACAAACAAGTGTAAGATGCTTAATCATCATTTACATTTATGCAAATCCAGGCGGCGCCTTTGTCTGATGTGGGAAGTAAACCAAAAAATGACAAGTTGCAGCAAGAAACATTTCAGACAACCTTCAAATTGTAAACTCTTTAACTCTGTAAATAAGGAAAAGTTCAAGTCTTCTTGGCTAGCCTCTATTCTAACAGAGTACTTCACCTTCCAGGACACGGCCAAGGCTTGCCAAAATACACCTTTCAAACTCATCTGCTGTAATCCCAACCAGGTAAAAACTCCAAGCTGTCTCCCAACAGCCAAGCACAGACAATTGAAAACATTCACTTTGCAAGCTGGCAAACGATCCAGGCTGAATTCTGCAGGATGTGTTCCTCTTAATTTATATGTTACATCATAACACTTGACATTAAAATAACGCCACTGCAATAAATATTCCCTCTCTCGGTCTGTTAGGCCCTTTCCCCCACTGATGATCTCTAAATCTTTGTTTAAAAAGTGTATGAACACTTCAGGGAAGGGCCATCTTCCCTTGACCATCTGGAAAACATGGATTCTATCAAAGATTCATATAAAATTCCAGGTACTATGATAAAAGGGAGCCACTCTACATGTGGAACACCTTGAATATGAGCAGGAATTGGGCAGAAGCAGCTCACTCTGCACAGCTCCTAAATTTCAGGAGGGTTCCAGTGGCCCCCTTCGTCATTCTAAGGTTAAACATAGTGTAAATTCATACACAAAATACAAAAAGAAAGATATGTATTTATTTCTCTGTACCTATATTTCTGTCTGTTCTTTTTTTTGATCTCTCTCCTTTGCTCTAACCAAGCAGTTGATTTCAAAACGCATGGGTTTGGGTTTTTTTTTAACGTATGGTGATTTGTTTCTCACAGCACAATTTTTCCATGTACTTTTTTGTAAAAAGTAAATAATTCAAATTGTAATATGAGGAGGAGAAGATAAAATATCTATTAAAAATAATAATACAGGAAAAAAATTTGAATATTAAATACTTTTATGACCACACACAGAGCTGCCTTACACTGCTTTAAGCCTGCCTATGTTTTGGTAAATTTCTATATATTTACATTTATAGACAATGACTACTGGAACATACATAAAACACATTTAATGTTCTACAGATGGCAAGATTATACCAACAATTTAAATCATTTAAGTGCCTTGCATCAGTAAAATTGGATTTAAATTTGCCATAAAATACTTTAAAGCTCAGATTAATATTTTTTACTGGTGTAAACAAGTTTCTAAATCTATCTACCATTTTATTGCTAAAAGCTTCATAACAATTTTATAGTAAAACATCTACATGGTGTGTTGAAGAAATACTCTTACAGTAAAAAGGAAATATTGGACAGCTGATTTAGGAAAGAAGCAGTAACTATCAAAGAAATCTTTGTAATCTCGTACACAAAGGAAATTTTATATTGCCAGTAAAATTTAAAACAGTGTTCTCTTGCCAGTAAAAAGGAATGCCTAAGATTATGTATTTCCCTGGAATTTCACTGGAATTGCCATACACATTTCAAAGATCTGCTATTTCATGGATGGCAATAAGAGTAGATGTATATTTATCAGTAGAATTTATACATATATATTTTACATTTCTTGGCCTTAATGGATTTTTATGGAGGCATAGTACTAGAATAAATTAAAAAACATCCATGCAATTGCTAAGAGCATTATTTTTCTTGAAAATACCATTTTATCAGAAAGAATGACAGAAGAGCAACATCATAGGCAAGTTCCAAACACATTCATATTCATTAACTAAGTTCCACATATCAGTGCTGTGGTTTTTATAAACATTTGACAAAGGAAAAATGTGAAATTTGAAAAAAGAAGATAATTAATTTCTTTTCTCAAATTGTTTCTTGTACCAAGATTTCCAGTGCCCAAGATAGAGATACTTTTGTGCAACATGTCATATTATTATTCCTTTACAACTCTCAGTGCCCTACTTCTTGTCTAGTGCAGGTAATTTGAAATAATCTCACATGAGGTAAAACAAAATGAAATGTAAATGTGAAATAACATTTATTCTTTGTGGAACTTGAAAAAACAATTGGCTGCTTACATTTCATCGTACACTAATAGCCTAAGTCTATGCATAGGTGTCATAGGTATAATACTCTGTAAACCAGATGTTCTTTCAAAAGATGCTCAACATCATCAACTGATCACTTGTGATATTATACCTTTTGCTGAAATATTTTCCTGACATATTTTATAACAAAGATTTTCCCATCATCCCTTTCTCTATAACCTTCCTTGAGCAACTGTACCTTAATTATTTAAGTCCATAACGTGCAATTTTACATATTGTTAGTGTACACCACACCGAACTATCAGCTAATCTCTTCTAAGTTCAACAAGGTAACTTACAGGAAGTTGGGCACATTCTACAGTGACTGTGCATAACAATGCTCTGTGTTCCAACTTCAGTAATAATCCTATTCTAACCATCAGCAAGTGTCAATAAAAGCACTACCGGGCCAAAGTGTCTAAGAGACAAACAACAGCTCTTATGCTTTACAAGCATTACGTTTTCAATTAAAATACAGATTCATTAAGGTGATGAAATTAATTTCACATTGTTTGTAGCTTGTTTAATCCATAGACCTGGAGGTGAAAGCATCTGTATTTGCTCCTGAGTTTGCCAGGCTATTCTACAGAAGCAAATTTTCATTTCAAGTCAGGTTAAGCATCAAGAAAGTTATTTTTATGGGCCTGGTGAGATAATGCAACAGAAATTTTTCCCTTTGTAGGTCCTTGACCAAATCACTGTTCTTCTAACAGTAACAAGTGCCTTCTTTCTCTGTGCCTCACCTGATGACAACCAGGAAGGTTGTTACCTCAAAGACTGAACTTGGTATGGTGGCAATATTGCTGAAAAAATGGAACTTGGCCTTCTCTCCTCTCTCAAAATGATCAGAACTTTTAACCAGCAGTGTGCCTGTATGTCAATTAGAAGGAGTTAAGATAGAGCCTTCTGGTTTATTCCCATTATTACTCGTTTCTGCTTCTTGGAACAAAAGAGGCTCAAGTGAGTTGAACAGCAGAGCTGATGACAGTTCCAGGGCCACGCTGAACACAGCTCAGTCTGGTTTGGTCAAATCACTTTTAGAAATCAGTACTGGCTCTTGAACTGATTGATGCAACGTGCCTCCAAGACACACCTCACCTCACCACTTCTCTCCACACACACTTCTAATCCAGGCACACACATCCACACTCAGCTGGGCCTTTCCCACACTGAACATTCAGACACACGGAAGTCCCAGCCTCCTGTTTCTTGAGGGGGTGAGTCCTTCAGGCTTCTTCATCACTCCTAAGTCAGTGGAGGAGATCTTTGTGAAGTGGACCACCTCCCTCACTGTACAGGACTTCTTTTCTTACCCTCTATGTCAAATAAATTAATTGCTACGATAGCCCTCTCCTTTCCAGGCAGGGTGATGGCAATGCCATTATTTCAGTACTGTATTTACCCATTTGACTAGGCATATTTTGCCTTACAAAAATAACAGCTTTCAAAAAGGCATCAACTGTTCATCAACAGTGAAGTCTACCAGAACAGCAAATTGAACTGCTTGAAATCTAGGACTAAACACCTTAAGCAAATTATATATCTGTAAAACTTGCTTAGTAAGGAATCTGTTCTTAATATTATTGCAGTACAGGAAACTAACTAGAAGGAAAAAATGTGCACAGGATATTTAATTTCAGAGGTTAATAGAGCAATGAGTTTCAGGTTTAAATTTACATATAAATTTACATAGAAAAATCAGACCAAATTGAATTTCTTTTAGCTGAAATGTGCATTAGTGCCTAAGTAATAATGCCCTAAAACAGAATACTGAGATGATTATTTCATAAGTTATTACAATAATTGTAAGCCTACTGACTAAAAATTACTGCACTGTTAACCTCTTAATGGGGACCAGACATTGTACCATGCAAATAAACTGGGAAAACAATGTTTGCAAGAGACGATTGCAAAAAATCATTTTTCTGAAATGGAAGCAAAGGAGGGGACTGAAAAAGCATTATATTCTGTGACTGAAGCAATCTTTGGTGTCCTCAGCTCCACTAAAGCAAAACATGCACATTGAAAAACCCACACCAAACTGATACTGCAATAATTTGTAATACATATAGGAAAAGTTAATGAACTAAATAATATGCACATATATGGGCTTCCATGTAAATATAGACAGAAGAAGCTGTATCAAAGATGAGCTGAATTCTAAGACAAACGTTATATTAAGGTAACTATTAGAAATATACCTAACAAGGGGATACAGACTGACTCAAAGTAAAATCAACATCCCAAATTCCCATAACTGAGGAAGTAATAACTATGCTTATATCTTAATGAATATTTCTTTGAATTTGAAATCAAGAACACCTCTGAGTCCATAGAGGCTGAAACTCAATAACTGTTCACCCTCCTGAGACCACAGACAGATTTCTTTTTCAGATCCAGCAGTGTTAGAAGAAAAAATTATCAATTACAGATATTTTTTGTCAACCTCTATACAGAAGGTTGGAACTTTCAGTGATCAGCTCAGTTGCCTATACCACCACACAGAGTAACCTGACATCAAAGCTGAATTGGCTTAGAGAGACCTACTAAAAAATATAAGAGTGAGTAAATCTTGTCCATTATGAGAATCAATTGGGAAGATCATAGAATTACAGAATGGTTTGGGTTGGAAGAGACTTTGAAAATCATCTAGTCCCAAAACTCTGTCATGAGTAGGGTCATCTTCCACTTCACCAGGTTGCTCAGAGCTCCATCCAACCTGGCCTTGAAAACTTGCAGACACAGAACATCCACAGCTACTCTGGCAAACCTGTATCAGTGCCTCACCACACTCACAGCAAAGAACTTCCTCCTGATATCTAATCTAAACCTACTCTCTTTCAGTCTGAAGCCATTCTGCCTTGTCCTGGGGCTCCAGGTTCTTGTAGAAAGTCCCTCTCCATCTTTCCTGTGGGCTCCCTTCATGTACTGGAAGGCCACAATTAAGTCACCCCAAAGCCTCCTCTTTTCCAGGCAGGCCAACCCCAGTTCTCTCAGCCTTTCCTCACAGGTGAGGTGCTCCATCCTTTTAATCATCTCAGTGGCCTCCTCTGGACTCACTCCAACAGGTCAGTGTCCTTTCCTATGTTGGGGACCCCAGAGCTGGATGCAGCACCCCAGATGGGGTCTCATCGGGGCAGAATCACCTCCCTCAACCTGCAGCCCACACTGCTTTGGATGCAGCCCAGGACACGCTTGGCTTTTCTGGGCTGCAGAAAGCTGAGCTGCTTCTGATATCTGCCACTGAATTAATGTAACAAAAGACCAAATTAATCTTCAGATGATTTTACAGAAAAATCATTTACATCTAGGTTTTCATCAACATTTTTGGAAAGCATGACTCAGCAAGTGACAGATTTCAGTACAGCTCCTATTCATCTTTCTTACGGGTCACTTTGCTGGGCAGATACATGCACATAATATATGAGGAGCCAATGATGGAAAACAAAGTTTGAATCAAATCAATAGATATATTTACAGTCCTTGGGCAAGAGGACTATTTGGGATGATGTAAATTCAGGCTGCATCTTTCAAATAGAAACGTCCGTGTTTTTTTCAGAATGTCTTATCTCCTTCAGAGACTGTCGTATCCACCACACCAGAACAAAATACTTAAGGCTAGTGTCACTCAATAAAAGCACTAGAAAGTGCAACAACATTTCGAAGTTAGAAATGCATAGTTCTTAGGTAATGAAGGCAAGAGACGTATCAGTTAACACTGAATTTTCAGAGTCAGTTACGTCTTGTGAAATTGTAATATGCAAATTCTTCTTCAAGCATGTCATCACATGGAGATACTTGCCTAAAATTAGCCTCAAAAGAGCAACAATCACCATTTGTAACCATTCCCAACTTTCAGGGAAGTTAAGGAGATGCAAAATGGAGGATATTTTCACTTGCCAAATGGCTTCTGATGTATCAGGTAGACAATTAGCAAAATCTCTCTTTTTCAACCCCTTCTCTCTGATCTAGATTAAACTTTACCCTCAGAAAGCTTTGTGAATGTCACTGAAGTTAAGTATTTACGTAAATCTGTGTCACTCCCTTATTTACCAGAGAAGTGCACTATTATCCCTGGACTTTGAATGTACACAGCACTTCAAGATTTAGTTCTTGAACTAATTATATTGGCCTATATAATGCTATAACAGTTAGCTGCAATTAGTTTTTGCTGGTCTCACTGATTAGTTTTCAAGTGCTACATAAAATTACAGTAATGTCATAAATTCTTAAATCCAACAGACTAGAGCATACTTTGGAAGTCTTGGTGAGTGCGGATGATTTGTGCATTTTCATAATGAAGTAAGCAAACTAAACAACAGAAATACTTCCAGGAACTTACTCTAATATAATTTATTAAACCTATTAGATTAATACTGGATTAATACTTAGATTAACTGTCCTGGATTGAAAATTTCATGTGGTGAGGTTAGAAAGCTCCATCTTGTTTGAAACTACAAACATGACAAATACTATGTCAGTGAAATGCTGAGTATCAGCTCAGTCAGAACTGACCAGGAACAGGCAGTGACCAGCCCTGCTCATATTCCAGTGCTTCAAATACTTTCAGAAATCCTTGGTAAAAATAAACTTTCCACCCAGCAGAATCTAATGGTTCTACAGGAGAATACCAACAATGACTAATTATTATAATACTTCCATCAACTTTAATGAGTGCTGCTAAATGCGGAAGCAAATATTCTACTGTGTGCCTCTACTCTCAGCTCATACTGGTATGAGCCAACTAAAAGTACTTTACTTTTTAAAACTAGTAACCAACTCCAAAAATACCTCATTTTTTGAATTTTTATGACCATACTAATGAGGTAATTTACATCTCAGCTACACCACCTACCATCAAGTTACTCAATCAGCAGAGGTAAAATGCTAATTAATTTGACTGTCTTAGGTCTTGCACCTACTGCGACTCTTCTCATTCTGTCGACCTAAAAGTAGATTTTTAAGAAAGCATTTCTTCACTATTTAAAAGACCTATACCATAATTATCACTGCTATAAAATATACAGAGGCAGAGAAAATTCTAGAACAAAACCGAAATTGTCAGGGTTTCTACTGAGAGTAACTTTTTTCTCCTGAATTTTCTAAGAGTAGAAAATTACAAATAAGTTCATATTGACAGGTAAAATGCCTCCAGACAAAACCTTTCTCTCTCAAATTCTAGCATTTGTTTCTTAAAATCCAACTTTTACTTTTGGTATATCTCTGCAGTCTCAGGAGCAAGAGAGTATTGAAATGTGAAGAGAACTTCTTAAATGTTCATAGCTTTTCTGAAAACAGAAATATATATAAATCTAAAGGAACAATCTCTATAAGAGTTATCTAGTTCTATGCTTTACTATGATCTATAAGATCAGATAAGCTTTGAAAACAGCCTTATTGTTAGTTGCTCCAAGAAAGTTAACTTTAAAGTTCTCGGAGTTTGCTCACAGATTACTGTCTCACACAAAACAATAAATGCTGCATTATTAATTTTGACTTCTATATGTGACATGGTAGAGGTAGAGGTATCTTCATCTGTCCCACACATTCCCTTAGTATTTACTCTACAAAGGTAACACAAGATCACTACATCACAAGCAATGTTTATTAATAATGTAAACATCAAAATACGTATTTTTTTCTTGACTGGTATCTGTTCCTCGAATCTCTGACAGAGCAAAAATTAGAGCAGTCTGAAGCAAGGCCCACACTTGCACTTTTCTGGGTCTCTGCAGTGCAAGTAATTCTGCTGTCAACCAGAAAGCAGCTTCTCCCTCTGCATGGGGAAGATGTTGAAGAAAGTGTTTATTGGAGAATCATGGATTTGAGTGAGAGTATAAAGCTCTTAAAATACTAAACTCTCCATATTACTGTATGCTCGGCTTTGAGTACCTGGCAGATCACCTTGTGAGGGAAAGGGCTGCTATTACAATTACCTGATTTTTTTTTTTTTTTTTTGGCATATCCAGGTATCTGGACATGAGCCACTATGTCATCCTCTTACCTGCTAAGC
The DNA here is from genome assembly GCA_036023395.1 of Myiotriccus ornatus. Classification (NCBI taxonomy): domain Eukaryota; kingdom Metazoa; phylum Chordata; class Aves; order Passeriformes; family Tyrannidae; genus Myiotriccus; species Myiotriccus ornatus. The sequence goes on from JAYRBT010000001.1 coordinate 108,625,540, forward strand.
AGTAAAAAGTATCCTCCTGAGATTTCAATTTAAAAAATGTCAATTTCTGAATCGTTATATTCACCCTACAGTCACATTCTGCTATGTGGGGATCCCACACAGCAGACTGCTGCATTCATTTTTCTAGACTGCCAAAACTGAGAAGGTTTGGAGGTTGGAAACAGTCATGGAAACACCCTGTCTACTCTTAGAGTTGTGTGTAAACATCAACACTGTGCCAGTGACCTTTTAAAATGACCACCAAAGAGCTCAGAACACGTGCAATAGTTGCACTGGCCTGAGAGTCATTAAAAACAGCAACAGCACCACCAGCTCCAACTTGGCTAACGTCATCTCATGGACGTGCAAGTGGGCAACGTATGTTTTGGAGATACATTACCAACTTCTGGGTGCTCATGTGGTTCTCACTGACTTGAGAGAGAGAGACAAAAAGAAAGATTTGGCAGAGAACAGACAAAAGTATTGTCTCTGCACTTAAGTGGAAACCAAACTCAATCCCTTCCAGGCATTTGGTTTTATTAAAGCAGAAACTAATAATTCACTGTTCAAAACAGACCTTCCCCTCTGGCTTATCTCCTGTTCTACAGATCCTGCTTGGAGCTCACATATTAGATATTTCCTCTCAAGACAGCAAATAGTACTTTTCAAATATCTGGATGGATTATAAAAGTCTCTTGACTCAGTGAACCAGCGAGATACACTTAGAATTTCCTCTGTGAAAAGACAACTGCTAATGAGTAAGGGTGCTCAAAGCAACAACTGCCAGCCTTTTAGACATCTTACATAAAAACTTAAGAATCAGCTTCCTTCTTGACCTCTACATTAAACATGAATAAATCCATTAGAATATTTGCAAGGGAAAGTAACTTAGTGCAGTCCATTTTCCTAAGCAATCTGAGATAACGAATATGAATTTATTAGCCTAAATTATGCCTCTGTACTACAGCTCCCCATTAGGAAATACACGGTAAACACCAAAGTAAAATACAGTAACCACTTTTTTAACTATAAATTGTTACAATGTCATCAATGGTTGAAGATACTAATAATATTCATTTGGTAAAATTAAAAAATATGGTTGTTTTCTTAGCATTTAGAACTAAAAATACCTGCAAGTGTGCAAACAACTTGTCATAACTGGAAGTGTTATTTAATTAATGAATAATGAACATCAACTAACAACTTCTAATTTGACTTGAAAACTTCCTGCTTTCACAGCTGGTTCCTCTGAACTGTAAAAATTCTCTGTAAATTATCCTTTCTAAATCACAGAGAAATATATAAATGATTACTGAGTACATACTTACTATTACTTTCCATGTGAAATGAGTAGTGTTATTTTTTTGTCCACATTTCTCACATATAGTTTTAGCTGGAATTTGTTCAATAGAAATATTTGCTGCCGGGAACCAATTTTACGACCTTCAGGTTACATTTATACAAATAGGTCTGGAGATTGAACCAGCATAGTCTCTGTGGTCACCAAGACCTCAGCTTTTCTTTAGTCTTTTAAGATTTCAGTCTCAATGATTTTCATCTATCTTTATACCAGGAATTCAAAGCCAGCAGCAAATTTATTTTTAAAAGGCCGAAGAACAGTCTTCAGAGAGCAACAGGCAGTGGTCCCTCCTTCCTACTGAGGATAATGATTAAGCAAGTGCCAGAGTTATGTTCATATTGTCATAATTACATAGTCATTCCTTACTCTGATTTAAACAGAGGAGGAAAGATCTGGATTCCTTTTTCAATAGGCCAAGCAATCTAAAATAGGTAGGGTTTTAGCCTAAAGTAAAAAACATCAAAGAAAACCGTGTAACTTAAAACAAGTAATTCCTGATTTATGACATTTTTCAAACTCCAAGATGGCACCTGTTTTCAAATCAAATTCTTAATCAACTATTTTTATATACTTACTTGAAGTTCCTGATTCTGATGTTGTATGAAAATATTTGTATGCGTGAATAAACTTGTTGCTCATTGTAATTATCAACTGCTGTTTGAGAAGCTGTGCATACTGTCCATAGAAATCCAGCAGAAAAGAACTACCAGCTGCTTCAAGCCACATCCTACAGATGCAGAACTATAAAACAGCATTTGAATTTCACTCCAGAATTTTTAGGCAGTATTCTGATTGTGGGGACACAGCAATATTACTTGGGAGAAGCAGGGATATTGCTATATTTTGTAAAAAGAGAAGCATCCCTGGCAAAATAATCTTAAGTAAAATACATGTTTTCCTATTATACAGGTGAACAACATTAATAGGAATGAAATGAATAATTAAGATCCTTTTTTCCTTCATGTTACAAAGGGAAAGAAGGGAGTTCTCACTAATTCACTAATCACTGCAGGACATACCAGTGGCAGTAGCACCAATTTTCTTGGCAACTCCAAAAAATGGTAGGACAGGTTTGAAAGTTAGACTTCTGCAGAAAAATTCACACATCATCATATGTAAGATCCTCAAAACATGGTTTAATAATTTATACTTAACTATATTTTTTTTAGACATTCTCACTGTTCTTTTTCAGCTTCCTCTCATTATTATGTACAAAAAAGCCCCAAGAACACCACAAAAAAAACCAAAAAAAACCAAAAAAAAACCAAACAAACAACAAAAAAACACACCAACCCAACAGAGTTTATATACAACCATGTTTTGTCTTGAGCTAAAGATCTAGCACAATTTCCTAGCACTGGTTAGACAGACAATTATTATAGAGGTATATCCAGGGAATAGAGTTCAAACATTAACTTTTCCTTTCAGTAACATTACTTTATTACCTAATCCACTAAGTTGTACAATCTGTATTCCAGATACTATCAAGAAGGAAATTTTCTTTTAAAAAGGAACTTTTTTCCATGGACTTGTATTTAATGGTTGAGAAAAAAAACCCCTCTTGTTTTGATTCCTAAGCCACAGGAGGAGCGACAGCAGTTATGAACTAAGTAACACAGTAGTTTCATTATACAAGGCTACTCTCTGTCTTCACTTGACAGTTATTTTTCACAGACATGACCACTTATCGAGATGAAACATCCCCTCTAATTACTTGGTTTAGATCTAACCTCACATTTTTGTTCAATGGCATTTAGTGACAGTTCAGCTGTCATTTTGTGATCTACATTAGCTCCCTGCCACTATATCACAGAACTGATTCATGCATCTGTAGGGATGAGAGGAGGGGGTTGGCAGCTGCTACATATTTAGCAAAAATTTTCACTCACATTTTAACATTTCTAATAATTTAGCTTTTTTTTTTTTTCAAATGAGCTATACAAATATGTTCTAGCCTGAATTATTTGCCAAACTGCTATTATTTAGAGGGATTAATAATTACTACTTTCTCAAATTTGTTTTTTTCTTCCACCAACCATATTGCTATGGTTCTTTTACAGAAATAACCTTTTATGCTACCAATTGTCATGAAAGCATATGATAGAAATGGATCTTAAGGCATGATTCATAACCAGGTTACTCAATTTCTGAGGACATAATCCAAGTATGAGCCATATGTAACAATATTCAGACTACAGTTTATTTTATGATTTATGAAACATTAGTGTACCACAGCTATGAAAACAGTGTGTCACTGCCTTCAACTGCCAAGTTACATAATTACAAAATATTCTTAATTATATGCTCTTTACTTTTAAATAAATACTGGAAAAATTAATAAGGGAAACACTGACATACAATTTAGATTTTAAGTTGGTTCTGCTGTGACAGTAGTGGTATTTGTAACAAGCCTTATACATTGTATTTGTGGATTGACATAATTCTGTTACCACAAAGTGCAAACTCCTGTTAGAATAAACATGATGCAGTCTTTTTTTGAAGACTTGAAGAGTTACAAAGATTTGGGTGCTATGGTCTGTCCATATTAGCATGTAGTGAGGCACAAAAGGAGACATGTAAAGCAAAGCAGTTGCAGTGAGGATTCAGAATCCACACCATGCAAGTGCCCATGAATGTTGTTCTTATGAGTAGTTCTATTTCATTCCCATGAACTTAAACACCCATCAAAGGTTGAAGAATATTAGATGCACACATGGAAAATATTCTCCAGTTAAATTACACCCAAAACAAATAGATTTCATGCACTCCAGGACTGCTGTGTAATACAAAGGGAGGGGCAGAAAGTGGGAACAATCGGTAGAGACACCCAAAAAGCACACTCTTGCTGTGTAGTGACAGGTTACCACAGATGCATCAGTCCTTATGAGTTCCCTTCAAGTAATTAACCAGAGGAAATAAAGGTGCCAGGGAAGAGACATGACCTAGGGAAAATTAACACGTCGTTTATGAGATCTGTTACTGTTGTGGCTCATTGTAAAACAACTGTGGATTTAAAACAGACTGATATCTCCCATTCATGGGTTCTACTTCTGCAGTCCCCAAAGCATGACTCCCAAGTACTAAAATCCATCAAGAATTTTGAGGGAACTATTCCTTGGGCCAATATATCCTATGAGAAGAGTTTAAGGAGTATCACAGAATTGTTCGGGTTGGATGGGGACCTTAAAGATCATCTCATTCCAACCCACCTGCCACGGGAAGAGACACCTTCCACTAAACCAGATTGCTCAAAATCCCATCCAATCTGGTCATAAACAGGGATGGGGCATCCACAGCTTCTCTGGGCAACCTGTTCCAGTGCCTCAACACCCTCACAGTAAAGACATTTTTCCTTACATCTCATCTAAGCCTATCCTCCTTCAGTTTAAAGTCATTATCCCTTGACTAACTACTACATGCTCTTGTCCTAAGTCCCTCTTCAGTTCTCCTATAGCTCCCTTTCAGTACTGGAAGGCTACTGGAACCTCAGCTCTCTCAGTTTGCCCTCACAGGGAAGGTGCTCCAGCCCTTCGATCATTTTTGTGGCCTCCTCTCAGCTCTCTCCAACATGTTCACACCCTTCATAGTTTGGGGGCCCCATAGGTGGACACAGCACCCGCAGTGGGCTCTCACCAGAGCGGAGTAGAGAATCCCCTCTCTGGACCTGCTGCCCACTCTGCTTGTGATGCAGCCCAGGACATGTTTGGCTTTGCAGGCTGTGAGTGCACATTGCCAGGTCTCATCTGCCAGCACCCCAAAGTCCTTCTCCTCAGGTCTGCTCTCAATCCATCACCTTCCCAGCCTGTATTTGTTCTTGGGACTGCCCAGACCCAGGTGCAGGACCTTGCACTTGGCCTTTTGAACTTGAAGAGGTTTGCACAGGCAATTCTTGGAATTCAAAATGAATTTGAAAAGCTGTGAGCTACTGACGAAAAACAGTTTGACTCATCCTGCACTATCAAGATGTTGCCAAGAGAGTAAAACTCACATAACTATTAAAATATGCTTTAGAATTGTTTAATATACATTTGAAAGTACACTTCTACATCCTATACCACCTCCACTGTTACATGTTTTTATCTTTGCCTTTGCGATTTATTAGACTGCCACAGGCTGGTCTAGACAAGACAAAATGAAATAAATATATGTAAATGCTTTCATAAAAGAAAAAATTAATAAATTCCTGAGCAGACAATGATCACAAGAGGGTACTTTCTCCCTTTTTCCCTGAACTAGTTTTTAGCTGATCTCTTTTAATGCAGTTGATAGTCTCGGTCGGGCTGAAATGCAACCTGAAATTTGCATTGGTAGAAGGGGAGCCAAAGCTGACAAGTCTCCAACAGCACTCTCCCTTACATCATGCAGTTCAAAATAGAATGATTTTCTAAAATGATAGAATAGGAAGTGACACCTCAAAAATCTGAAATTTCTTTCCTAGAATTAATTCCAGCACAATGCTACAGAAATCTTACGCAGCAGAGTCAGTGGAGTTTTCAGTGACGGGGGGGAAATGTTCCCTACAGGCCAGCAGTGCCAACTGCTGCAACTGGTTCTCAGGGTGGATTGAAAGGCAAAGGACACTCACAAAAGGCACGTACTTAGAAAGTAGATTGGTTGTTTTAACTATTACAGCTGGCAAAAAAAGAGTCTGAGTCTGGGGGGACTGATGAAGTTGTGAGGTAAAGTTGTGTTCATTACAAGCAGAGCAAGGACTGACTGGGTTATTTCAATGTTAACGATGCTTGATTATATCCCTCCTCTGAAACACAGGTTTATCATCTAAGCCCTTGTAAGGGCTCCCCTGTTCACCAAGCTTGAACAACCAAGGCGGGCAGGAATCCTTCACCGCTGGAATGCATCCTTACAGCCTATCCAGGCTTCACCAATTGATCTGTTTTCTATTAACATACACAGGACTTCGAAAATAAACCTGCAGCTGGATAATCTCCCTTTGTTTCAGTAAAGTTATTCTTATTTCTGGAATGGTGAGCAGTGGATTTCAGTGTTCAGGGCCCGAATCAGAAAAAAATACCCAGATCAGCAAGCTATACGCTTTAAAACATGAATATTTTCAAATGAAAATCAGAAGTCATGTACCAGTCTGTCCAGGCTGGAAAAAAAAAAAAGGCAAACAAACATGAAAACATCCAACCTTCCACCCTCCACCCCCAAAAAACAAACAAACAAACAACACATGGGGAGAAAAAAGAGAAATAAAACAACCTTAAAGAAGTTTAAATGAACACTGAACAGACCATCACCCACCCCCTTAACTGGAAATACAAGCATGGGGAATTACCACAACAAAAGTTAAAATCAGTATTGATTCTGCTATTTGCAAAGTAATGACATCATGAATTCAACACAGAAAATACCTCAAGTACTAATGGTCATGGAGAAAAGCTGAGAAGTGGAAATACTTCTCTGTCCCAAAACCTCTAAACATAACAATATAAAACACTATTAGTACTATTAAGGAGCAAATTTGAGGCAATTTTTTCTTTTTTACTATAATTTTCTTCATAGAAAAAATGAATACGCATATAAAAAGAAAATGAGACCACATTATTTTTCTTATTCAAACACTGTATTGACCTTTAAAGCATTGTATCATACCATGCAATTTGTGGCAGGCACTCTAGTCACGTGGACCAAAAGAATTAAATCTAATTCAATGTAGAGACAGGTGTGTTTGAAATTAGAGGAATTACTTAATTTCTATTAAAAAAAAAATAGAAAAAATCTATTATTTTTTAAATTAAAAAAGCCACTTTCTTCAATTTATGGATGAAATTCTGAGCTCTTTACTTAAATCTGTATTCATTTGTTTCCCAGAAACCTATACTATCAAACAAAGAGTAAGGACTACAATAGGATTTGAATCTAAACTTCCAGTAAGATGACTTATAGCTACAGCTATAACTACCATCCAAAAGCAGTATTATTAGTATTTTAAATTAAATATTGCTAATGCCTTTCTTTCCAAAGGCCAGGAAGAAAGAGGACTCCAAGGTCAAAAAGAGATCAATGTATTCATTAAATCTGACTCATTGACATAGCAGATGCACAAGGTGTCTGTCTATGCTTTTTAAATATTTATTAGCTTTTGAAGCAATTTCAAGTCCTGAGCTTTACAAGACTCTCTCTACTGTTTTCACCAGTAACATCTTCCAATGTCTTACTGTTCTCATTACTAGAACATTCCACACAAGATTAAATAATTCTCAGATGTAAATTTTTGGCCACTAGCGCTTCATGCATGTTGGTCAGCAAAACTGAGACATCTTCACTATGTTTTCAATATTCTTTAGTGAATGATCACATTCCTTCTCCATTTTTTCTTTGGCAAACTAAGTTGATAGAGCTACTTACCATTCATATGACAAAGCCTGCTTTTCCAGTCCCCCACGCTTTTAGAAGATTTCTTTGATTTTCTTCCCGTATTTCAATACAATTTTTAACCTTCAAGAACCAGGTCTGAACATTCAAATAGCAGCACCTATGGAGTTACTTGCTTTCTGTTCGTATCAAACCATTTTTCAGCACTCAAGGACTGTATTGGTTCTTTATCCTGGTGTCACTCTGAGTCTCCAGTGAGACATTAACTAGGATAATTCCAGTCACTTACATTAGAGGCAAAAAGCTCTCCCTCTTCAAAATGAAGTGCCTGGCATGTAACCAGGAAATTCAGGAATCACACTTCCATAAATAGTATCCATGTGTATTAATTGTTAGTCAAAAATATTTATGTCATCTTCAAAATTCATCAGTAAAAAAGCTTTTTATGGCATTTTCTATAGGGATCTGAAGAAGAGGTATACCTATTTCTTTACCCTCCTCATCTTCCTGGAAAGGAATTACCCAAATTATCCCCATTCAAGGTCAAGAATTCAGTTCTCTGAACATTGCAGAAGTATTTTGAACCTTACTGTGATTTTTGCAAGATTTCACACTGGATTAGATTAAAATTTATAGGTAGAGTTAAAATGCACCTTGAGAAATTTATTATACAATAGGAGTCAATAATATACTTCAAATCGAGCTTCCCTTTTTACCACTTTAACAGTGTTTTCAGATCAGAAAATGATACAAGACAATCCTGATCCTGTAGGACAAAACCCTACACTATTCTTTTCAAGGTCTCAAATCACACTTTTAGTCTAGCTTTTATGTTTCTTACTGGCACCAGACACCTCCCAGCAAGCTCTCCCAACACCAAGACTTCCAGAACATCATTATCTGTTTCTCAGCCCTGCAGAAGTTCACAGTCAGGAACTACACTTGAAGGAAAGAAGAGTAAACTAGAAGTGACACATGAACATGATACTTAAATATTTTGAGAAATGCCTACAGGTCTGGATTCCCCCCCCCCCATATAAACACATGTAAAGTCAACTTAGGAGACTCTTCTCCCTTCCCAGCATCTGTGACAGGATGAGGTGTTCCCCTAGTACTTGTATCACATATTTTAACTTGCAAAAACGTTCCTGCAGAAAAATACCACACCAGACATTTCTATTCACAGAGCGCGTTACCACCATCCATTATTAAAGGCATTTCTTAGCTGCTTAGAATTCAAGCAGAAAGCAGAATGTCCAGATGATAAAGCAAATATGCACTTACAGAAGGTAAGAACAATATCAGTTCTGAAAATAAAAACTTTACAAAGTATTATTCAAAGATAAATACACATCTGTGAAAAACAGAAACAGTATTAATTAAGCAAACATACTAAACCATTATTTTACCTTTACATACTTAAGGGACTTAAAACATACAATTTACTTAATATGATGTAATTATTCTTCTAAAATGACTAACATAATTAAATTATTTTTGAGAGTGAAAATATGTATTCATCTAGTAATGCAAACATGATTTAATGCATCCCAATTATTAATGAAATTTAAATGACAATAATAATTTGGCATGCATAAGGATTGTAGGTACAAAAAGAGTCTAATTCTGTTGTTGGCTTCAGAGAAACTGAAGTTTCTATAGAATTCAGCCTTATTTGAAATCCAAAATTAGAAGCAGATGCCAGCAGAATAAAAGTGTAATTATTCAAGCAGGATAAAGAAGACACTTTGATTCAAGTATTCATTCTAGTTCATATCAGTGAGCTTAAATGAGGTCTTAGTAAGTGTTGAGTTTTATTACTCAAACAGTTATTGTGTGTGGTCACTTAATAAAATTGATTAATCCTCTATGATAGCAGCCAGAACAACAATAAAAATTGCATTTTTCTTCTTATGCAGTAGAAAAGGAAAATTAAATGTTTAGAGTAACCTTACCAGAGCTCTGCATCTCACATCTATCGTTCTTTCCGGTGGTGCAGGTGTGCTGTTAATCTTTAGGGAGAACCACACTTTGCAATTTGAAGAACATTCTCCTATGTTAAAAAGAACAAAATGCCTTATAAATTATCCTGTGAGGTGATCATTCCTAGCAGCCTTCAAATCAGTGAGAAATTTGAACCTTTAGCAGAAATGCCAGTCACTGTTCATACTGAGACCAAGCAAATCATGAACTGATTTAATCACTGTCAGCAAACTGCACTACCTAATCCCTTCTTGTCTGGTTTCAAAATAGTAACAAAATCAATATGTACACAATGGAATGGAAATAACATTTGGCAAACTAATTTCCTAGTCTATCACTTTTTTTTCTGAAGTTTGAATATTATTGATTTGCAACTAATATTTCATATTAGATTGACAGTACTTTCATAATTTTACATTATATCTGGCAAAATGGAATCAAAATTAGTTCCTCTCATATAACCTTTGGTATATCAGAGAAATTAGGTTCTGTTCAGTTACACAGGACTGTTGCTGTGGAATTGCAGTCAAGCCATCTGTGCTTTGCTAAAACATATCTTCCAGATAGACCTTGGGTCTTGATTTGAAGATACCCACTAGCAGTTTGTTCTGGTGGCTAATTACTGGCATTGGAAGACATTTAAATATGAGCCTAATTTCTTATTTCTATTAGATTTGCTTCAATGTCCAGCCAAACTATTTTGTAATTACTTTTTTTCTGATTAAAGAGATCTCATATTATCTAGCATTATCCTGTATTTAGAACACAGTTGTGAGTGTTAATAAAATTATCTCTTCAATCTTGTTCAGAGAGGTGAAAGAGATTGAGCCCAAAGTCTCTCATCATATGGCCTGATCTTCACAACACAAATACTTCATGTGGTAAGTTTTTTTAAGTATAAACAGTATAAGCAGCACCTTTTAATAATGCATAGCCAAGAACTACTTGCACTGTTCCTGTTTGTCAGTATATTGTATGAGATGAAAATGGCCTTAATCCTCCTACTCACACTTCCCTGAATTACAAACTAGAGCTACTTTACCACTCCTCTTTTACCACAGCATTAGTCTTGGGAGCTCCTACTGGTTTCCTCTCCTTGTTGAAGTTCCTCATTCTGCATATATGACTTTATTTCTAAACCCCATTTCCAATAAAACTGTTTCTGACTGGCTTTAATTGTATCACTTCCTTAAAATTTTCACTGAATACATCCTGTATTAACTTACCCATTTTGTTCAGGCTAACTTGATATGCATAAAATTTACTGGTTTTTAATATCAGCAGAATATCAGCCTTGCACTGTCTGGGATATCCTCAGTATCTTACAATCTATAAAAATTAACATAATCGAGGTAAAGACATCTTCTGAATGTCCATCAAAGGATTCTGGCATGTACATGTCCCTGAGTTTAATCAATTACAAAATATAAAAAAATAGAATATAGAAGAGAGATGGCTTCTGCAAGAAGGGAACATCACCTTACACCAAAACAGAACATACTACTTGGAAGCTGAAATAAAAATTCTTAAGTAAATACCAAAAGAAAATGAAAGAGTGACCACAGTTTGGGACATCACATCCTTCAAGAATGCTGTCAAACTGTAGGAAAAGCTATAAAATTCAGGTATGAAACAACAAAGGAAAATGTCAACAGTAAAGTTCCATTTACGCAGGGTATGTGATTAAACTGCATAACAAAGGGATTTATTAAAGTATAGCAACAAATTAACATTTTGTACAGTTAAGGAAAGTACAAAAGAGCATAAACTGCTATCTGAACAGAAAATTGACAAGGCTGCCACCCTGTCCTCAAATCTCCAAGAACACAAAAAAACCCAAAACCAAAACAACAACAGAACAAGAGCGACAACAAAAAAAAACCAAAAAAACCAAAACAAACAACAGCAACAACAAAAACAAAAACAGTGGAGTTCAGAGACTTCCTAAACCCACTCTGAAACTTGTTTTGAAGGGTCAGAGGGAGTCTCCCAGTAAAGGTTTCAGCAGAAAAGGTTTAGGAGCAATCTGACAAAGAGGAAAGTAACAAATCACATTGGCAGGAGAGTGTCTGCCCAACAGTTCTGGTCTAGTGGAAGGTGTCCCTGTCCATAGCAGGGGCGTTGGAACAAGATGATCTCTAAGGTCCCTTTCAACTCAAACCACTCCATGATTCTGCAAGTCTGTGAATTCAAAAGAATCCCATGTATGAACGTGTGGTGGTGCAAACCAGAATGTAACTCCTTGTGTAAGTCAACTTCAGATATACAAAGAAATGAAAAGGCGGAGAATGTGCTGCCAATTTTCAGACAGGTCTCTGGCAGAAAACGATAAATTACAGATGTGAGTTTGTTTGTATAGGCCAAAGAAAATCATTAAGCATCACCATAAGGGAGAGAAGCCACGACACACAAAACTATTTGAATTCTTTGTCAAAGTCAGCAGCTGTGATAATGGAGATGTGGTTCACATAGTACCCTGATTATCCAAAAAATCTATTTCTAAGATCCCTTTCTGACAGCTTCTAAGGAAACCAAGCTGCAGAGAACATTAGAAGATGGGATTAAATACAGAAACCCAAGAAGAGGAAGAAATTGCTAGTTCTCACCATGAAGAGAAAGAATGGAATGTAATGAAAAGGCTTGGTTTAGGTATGAAAAGTCAAACACTATTTCTCCTCCCTAGGACAGACATTTTAATTATCATATTCTGTCTCTAAATACCTGACCAACTGGAAGTGTATCTCCAGTGTTCCAGGAGGTACTTTCACTTTTTCCCTAATGCACAACCACAAGTTTTGTGGAACTGCATCATTACGTGTCATTACAATATTGCCTTCCAGAAATTAATACACCTATACTGCAACTAATATATTTTTCCATATAGACTTGGAGCCTGCTTTGTTCTCTCTGACCATAGATTTCTCCTCTGTACTCATAAATTTCCTGAATCACATTTCTGTACTTCATAATTACAGTAATATAAAATTTATAATCTTGCCTTTTCTCTTCTTCGATATATAAATTCATTTATTCTGTTCAATTTACTTAAAAATACTCGAACTCCTAAAATCTCTCAAACCCAAAGTTTTCAGGCCAACTTGTGTTCCTTTTAGTTTTTACTTCAATTATGAAAACCTTTTTTTTTATGTTAGAAACCCTGAATTTATTTTTTTGTACTTTATATGCATTTAAATGTTTAGATTCTTCACTCTTCTGGAGTTCATAAACAAACTACAATGCTCACAGTGCTTATCTTCCTGTAAAACACCTATCATGTTTGGGAGGGAACACCTTGTACTCATTCTTCAGCGATATTATATATATTACATTTTAGGTCACAATATTATTGGCATAACACCTTCAACGGGCATTTACCTAAAAATGTAAAATACCTTAATGGAAACACTTTCCTTTACACATGGTACAAACCTGTTGATTCTCTGCTGAAGGAGCATATTTTTTATTTTTCCAGCTTGACTCTTTACCAAACATTTCTGAAATTAAGCGTTGAAGTTGTACAAACTTTGATGTTCTGTCAACTTTTACTTAGTGAAAACATAGCTGGAATGGTTGCTTTGCTGCCCACTTGCACTGTTAAGAGCATAAAACTGAGGCCTTTATCCTCACTTAGATACCAAATAGATTTCATAGATGAGTCCCACCTCGTGTCTTTATCCACAAAATGTATTTGAATGGACCAGCTCAAAGCCAATTTACTGCAAATATTCTCATTCTCAAGTAATTACAGCCTCTGAATTTCTTCTCCTCCTAAGGCAACCCACAAGAGAGAAGCTAGTTCTTACTCTATATTAAGAGTATTTAGAATACTCTAAATAAGAATATTTAGAAGTCACTTTCAAAGCTATAAAAACCTACTGAAGCTTTAGCTCCCTGAAAACAAACAAACAAACAAAAAGTACTTAAGCAGATTAAATTAATAACAAATGCTTTTGAAATTTCCTTTAGTTGTATCTCAGTGTTTCTGCTTCAAACCTGAAGAACAACTTGCATGGCTGAAAACAGGTCTAGTATTAAAAATTCATTTGCTAATGCACAGAGCAGAAGGTCATGAGTTTGAGGGTTTTCTTCACTGTTTTTTGTTAGGTTTTTCATGGAGTTTTATTTTAGCAGATAGCAGATGCTGGGAAAACAAGGCTGAAACAACACAGGCAATGGAGATAAACTCAATACACTCACGCTGAAACACAGAGGTGGCTCATTCTCTACTCACAGAACTAGGTTATAATGTCTATTTCTGTTTTCTGAACACGTTTAACAAAGAGGCAGAAAAAAAAAAAGTTGGCTATTTTTTTTAATCTCTACTTTTGTAAACTTCCACTGACATTTTTAATGCACTTGAAGTCTTTTCTTAGGGCCTGAGCACCGTACTTTGATGTCTTATGAGATAAACTCCACTTGACTTAAAGCCTGTATCTCTTATCTTCTCACTCTGGGGTTTCGATGACAAATAAAAATCCTTAGCCTGCTTTATGCAACCATCAGGTCATGATCTTGTCAGATCTCATAAAACAAACAAAACCAATTGTAGTCAATACTTCAGACAGAAATCACCACTAAAAAGGAGCAAGCAAAACTCTTCAAAACATAAGATTGCATCTACTTCAATATTTAATCTCCACCATCTTCTCTTCTAGTCTCTCCCTTGGTCAGTGGGCTTTTGTCCTGACTAGTTAGGGTCAAGCATCTGTCAATGATGGTTAGGGCAAACCAGCATCTTCCACATCTTAGCTACTGCACATTCAAACAGGACCACTATAAAAGAGCTTACTTATTTTTAGTTTTTAGAACTTTCCCTGATTATTTTGTAATTTTTGTTTTAAATATGGAATCACTAGAAGTATAGAAAGCTGTGTTCTTCCTAATTCATGTAGTTACCCTGAACTGGGGGGAATGATAAAACCAAAATTGAGATATTTTTCTGTATCCAATACTTAATAACAAGTCAATTTACATAACTAATATTTATCTATAACTAATATTTATCTGCAGTAATTACTTTTGTGAATAGACAGATCTGTATTTAAAACACAGGACTACTAAATTACAATTTACATGAAAATTAAACTTGAACCCTCAACAAAAACATTCCAGGTTAAAATTTCAAACTTCCCTTCCAAACCTCATTCCAGTTTAAACAAAATGCCAAAATCATCAGCTTTTCTTCCAGAGAGTTGAACATCCTTTTGTAATCCAATTAGTTTGGTGTCTTGTCCTACTTCTCTTCA
>JAYRBT010000001.1:108659786-108682435 GCA_036023395.1 Myiotriccus ornatus
TTTAACTGGAAACAAGAACAGAAGGCTATATGGAATTCATCACACAAATCTGAAAAGATATAGAAATGTTTGGATTGTGGTTTAAATATACCAACATGAACTTAATAAAGTCTTGGGAGTAGGACGAAGTTTTTTATCTTTCCCTGTATTGTTGTTTTTGGTGTTTGTTTGTTTCTTTTTTTTCTGGCCAACAAAATCTATGCATTGTTGTTGCCACAGAAAAGTTTAACAGAAGATATAAGATAAACTAAAAGGATGAGTGTGATCTATGTATGCTAGAGCTTTGGCCAATTTTTCTTCTTGCAGTTTTTCTACTGCCAAAAAAAAAAAATTTACCGTGGGTTAGAACAAACTTTATAATCTCTATTTTGCATCAGAAAACCTCTATAATGAGACATATAAATTCTAAAGAGTTTCTGTAAATACTACTTACTACTTTTTGGGTGTACTGGGAATAATGACTTGCTCCCTGCATCAATGAAAAAAATTCAGAATCAGCTCTAAAACTCATACCTGGAAGAAAAGAGCAAGTGGCAAATCCTGCTGTCACCTATGATTCATATACTGGCTTTTTAGCATTTAATAAAGAGGTGAATTATTTTACTTACAATTCTCAGTCTTTTCTTAATACGTCAAAGAAACTCCAGTATGAAAGGGACAGCAGCATGTAGCTCCAACTGCACAAGGATAGATGGAAAATGTATGCCAGGAATCATGCTGCCAGGTGGTGGCATGCATGGATAGAGGGGCTCTCCCTCAGTGAACTCCAGTGATCCAGCAGAACCATTCAGGGTAATCAAGCAACCAGAAGAGCTTTCTAACTTTTACATTATTACCAACAAATTAGACTCAATTAGTCAGGGTGTCACAGGTGAAGAGGAGGTGCTCAAAGCAAAGGTCCAGGCAGGTGCTGGAAATATGGCAAAAGCTACAAGAAACTACAGAGATGGTTTTCCTCCCTAATGTGCTTTTATGATTCCATTGAAAGTAGAGGGATCAGTAGATCAAATTGCAGAATTCCAGCAAACAAAGAAATGGACAAGGTTTGTTTTTTTAATACCGGTGTTCAAAGGAAAATATTATTAAATAAACAAGTTCAATCCACTCATTTACAGACCAGACTGTATTGGCATGATCTTCACCATCTCGCTGAAATTGTCCTACAGCTGCAACTTACAGGCCATGGCCTAGAACAAACTGCCCTTTTTCCTCAATTCAAGCTTCATAAGCTCCAACTAGCATGGAAAATTGCTGCCTACTAAATATAGGTATAGTTAAAAAACTAATGAAAGGTGATATATAAAATTAGAAAGCTCCTTTCCAAAAGCTAGCTTTTTCTATGGATAAAGGGGCACTGAATATAACAGGTGTGTAGTTTTTCTGCACAAGACGTATTCATTCAAGCATTATGAGCTTTGGTCTATTCTGGAAAAATTCTGATCTATTCCGTGAAAAGCAGAAACAAAAATTTGATAAAAGATAAAGTAACTCATAGAAGAGGCTTTATCAAGCCTAAAGGAAATTGCTCTATTACTTAAAAAAGAGGTTGCTAAAGAATTTTACTTAATGACAGAATCTTGTGTGAGGTGTTTATTAGCTATAATTTCTGTGTTAAAGCTGTCATGCAGCTGCAAAACAGCTGAAACATATAATATTAGCCCTTTATCGGAATTCTTCCAAATGGACTTTTGAAAAGAACTGGGCCCACTTTTAGCTTAGCAACCATAAAACAGAAAGACAGAAAGCAAAAGAAGCATAATTTTGAGGCTATATAATTTTGCAGCTAAAAGGAATTTGAAAAATGCAGACCATTTGCTCAATACAACTTAAAAAGTAAAAGTTCTTTTATTAGAATTTATTTTAATATGATGGAAATAGTACTAGAACACCAAGTGTTCAAAGTTTTATACTTATAAGTTAGGAAGTTCTAAATTTGAAATTATCCACAGTCACTATGACAGACTCTTCAACTAGACATCCAAACAGTTGTTCTTTTTTCCTTGCAGGATAAAATCTACTAAGTCTCTGGATAGCTTTTGAGAATTGTTTTTATTTTTAATCATTCAAAATGTTGGCCCTATGGATTATTTAATTCCTTCTAAACAAAATCACCAAACTGAATAAAGAATACTTTTCTTGGGGGTAAAAAAAAAGTTATACTTTGCCTGTAGCATTTTGAACCTACAAAGGACTTAGATTCCTGAGTCCTAACTAGTTCCCACTTGGATCACTTACATCTAATCTGGGATCCTCAAGCTTCAGGCTGGCTGTTGAAAAATCATAAAAGTGCCAAAAATACATATATATATCTATATATCAGCTTTGAGACTGAAGTTTCACAGGAGCTGCAAATTCTTCTTTGGAGAACAAACGTGACTTCCCAGACTTACTTGCACAGTGTAAAGCAGACAGACTTCCATTCTCCTTTAAGTCACCAAGTAAGCACTTCCTAACACGTTACCTTAGACAGCACAACTGGTAGTTAGGTTTATTTCAAACCTAACACCAGACAGCAAAATCACCTGCTGCCTTTCAAATCTGTCACAGTGGCCTCTCTCTTGCCTCCACCCCTCTTCCCTCTACAGCAGCTGAATGATCAGAGAGTGTGCCCAAATTTCTGTGACATAACCAAAACTGTCTCTGCTTCAGAGGAAGAATGAACATGATTTCCTGAGGTAGTGATTAAAGCAAGCACTGAGCCATGGGGTGGACTGCAGATAACTGGGCCCTGTCCTTTTCAAAGCCTAACTTTAGCCTTCTATGAAGTTATTCTAAAGATTAAAAATAAATGAACTTTTATGAGAAAAAGAGCAATTTCCCAGCATTTGAACCAGCAACTTTTTGTCAGGTTAGAGAGACTGACTGTTCTCTCTTTTTTCACTCAGTGAACATATAATACTTTAAAACATAATGGAAACCGTTGTAACAGAAGTCAGGGGAATGACGGAACACAGGAGATGGAGATCTGAACATGCCATCAATGTCCCTTTGAAGGCATGGCTTTTATCACCTGGTATTAATTTACTGTGTGATGGATCCCTTGGAGCCTCTCCTACTAAAAGTTTCAGTATGTATAAAAGAACTGGGGATTTTCTAAGGCAGAAGAGACAATACCTAAATCTTTAATGCTTAAAAAAAAAAAAAAGGCATATGTTAAAATTAAGTATATCCTCAATATTTCCTGCTGTACATTTTTGATGATCACAATTTCATTGAAAGCTGACTCCTATTCATATAAAATGATTTTTTTCTCACGGCTACAAGAGCTAAAAGAGCAAAGTAGTTTGGCATCCTCAGGGACAAGACTTAATAGCTTTTTAATGCTGAGAAACAGCTGTCATTAATCTCAATTGTCTAAGAAGGTAGCAGAATGGAATGCTTGGAGTTAGGAACTCACAAACTCAAAACTATTTATGCTAAGAATTTTATATTTTTAATACATCCATTGTCAGGAAACCTTTGGTTCAAGAAGTTGCTCAAATCTAGCTTTCCCCAGTGCTAGTCATTTACTTAGCACAGTCTCTTCTGTTTCCATAATTCCCTCCCACTCTTGTACTTTGCTATGATAAGAGTTCAAGAGTTAACCTACAGGGAAGAAAAAGGCTGATTGTGCAGCCTCATTCTCAAAATTGTGCTATTCACATTACGAGGTAAAGAATGAGCACCATGGAATTGCAGAACTATTACTAAGCATTTAAAACTTTTGAAATCTGATTCTTAAAAGAATTATTTTCATGACAAAACATTAACTATGACATCCTAGCTTAAAGAAATACACCAAGCAAAAGTTTTGTTGTTGCATCATAAGAATACCATCATAAACGTGGATGGACACAAATTATGTACAACTAATTTTAGTTATCCCAGGACTCCACACATCTCAAAGAAGGAACTGAGTTCACTACATTCTGTTCATGTACTCTTTGCCTTGTGATCAACAGATTGAACATTAATTAGGAAAAAAATCAAATTCTGGTCTCTGCCTTTAAATCTTTGGTTCTAGTAGTGCTAAAATAACTACAGGTATTCACCAGGTTTTGGAAAATTAAATTTAGTTCCATGAACCTGGTGATAATTAAAAATTATTACTTCCTATTGAGCCAATTGTCATGAGACCAATTAAATGCATAAGGTTGTACATATGCTGGCAATTTTGAAGGACCTGACCATATATTAAGCAGTAAGATATCTTTCAAAATAAAAATATAAGCCAGCTTAAAAACCAGTATCACCAGTAATTAAAACCTTACTTCCAGAAAAGAAAAAGAAAAGTTACGCAGAAAAAATGTAAGCATCAGATGTAAATAGACTTAGTCTGTTAATTTATAGGGATATTTTATATATTTGTGTTCTAAATTGTACCTTGATAGGTTCCCCGTCTCCAGGGAGATACACTCAAAGCATAAGCAGCTGTGTCATCTGGGTTGACAGTAAGAACAGGTGCACCACTCACCATTGAAAGATCTGAATATACCTGGTGAAGAGAGGAAAAGTCATCAAAAGCAAGTTATTGTTGCAAGAACACTATAGACACAATATCCATTCTACTTGCTTTGAAAAGGATCCTATCAGTAAGTCCTGGCCTTTATGGACATGAAAGAACACATACTGTAAGAGGGATGCTGGCATATACACATCATATCAAACACAAATTTTTAAGTCATTGCTCAGTGCAATTAAAAGTATATTGCTCAAACCATGAAACTGCTTACATATACTTAAATGTGCACAGTCAGAGCCTTAAGATTTTACATACTGTTTTTTACAAGCATGACAAAGACATTCAGCAGTAGTGATCCATTTAACCAGACAGTGCGAAGCAAAATCTGAAGCGTCATTATAACATTATTTGCTAGACCAAAAGTGATATTAAACTGTGTTTTTTGATGTGTCACATTTTGTAAATGACACACATACGTAGTAACTGTGAACAACGAAAAGACCAATACAATTTTCATATGCTGAATTTTATATTTTGTAAACTATAAAGCTCACTGCAAGAATATATGCTGAGAGTATTTTTTAATTGTCTCTCATTTCTCCCTCTTTACAGACAGACTCTGTGATCAGCTGCTCATGGAAGAGGCATTGAAGTCTGAGGCATCACCAAGCACAGCTGGTAATTCCCTGCTGGAGTCACTGGTACAAACAGCAGCAGGTGAAGTGTATGAATGGTTCTGCTCACACCCTCTCTTCTGTTACCTCTGACCCTGGGTGAAGCAAACTCCTGCTGAGGGACACCTTTTTAAATTGACACTGCAATTTCTGCACTCTGCTGCAGGTGACAATTTGCTATTGAGGCATGGAGGCTTTTTAAAAAAAAATATCTTCAGGATATCATGTAGCACTGTAGCATGCTGCAATTTCTTATTACATTAAAAAAATGGTCTCTCTGTTCTTTAGGTGAATTTGGAGCAGAATCACAAGTCAAATCAGAAAAGCTTAGATTTTTTTTTTTCCAGTTCATTTAGTCATTTCATTAATGACAACAGCTAGCCTGTCAAGCATCCAATTGGAGACCTGCATTCTACAAAGATTTCTTTTGCAGCAAAACCAGTTAGATGCACAGATCATATTCGTGCTACCAAAAGTTACTTTATTTTTTAAAGTAAATATGTTTTCTTAATATTTTACATAGAAAAAACCCAATTCTTAAATCATCTTGTCTTCTGATACAGCCAGTCACTGCCTGTAATGCATTCCTTCTCTGTGGCATTTATGTTAATATAACCCCTTGTTCAGGTGCAAGTACAATCTGGAACTTCTATTCCAGATAACAGGGAAAAAAACGGTAAGGCAAAAATCTTCCTATTCTAAGTCCAATAACCAAAAAAGCAAAGGAAAAGAGACTGCTTGTCAAGATAAAAAAAAAGGGGGGGGGCAGGAGGAAAGGAAAAAAAGGAAGAAAAAGGCTAAAAAGATACCAACGAGAAGCCTTGTTCAATTGGCAAATTGAAGAAAAAAATAGAAAAAAAAATCTTTATGTTAACAAAGAGAAAGCATAAGAAAGGAGGAGCTGTTACACACTGAAGATGGGGAAATTTCATTTAATAAAAGATAAACAATAAATTATTCATGATTCTACACTTATGGATTATTCCATTTCAGTTTACAAAGAATGTATACAAAAGTAAAGGCTAAGTACTTAAAAATACAGCTAGGATAACAGAAATGACAGCAAATTATTAAGGATAGAAATAAGATTAGTTAAAACGAGATTTTTATTTAAAGAAAAGGTAACATCGAGATAGAACCAATAGTAGGATAAATGTGATTAATTTAAATTGGCTCAAAAGCACAAGAGGAGGGTAACACACTTTCCATCAAAGACTGGACATACCTGACTAGTTTCTACAAAAAGATGTCAAAGTAACAGGAACGCTCCTGGCATAGTTGACTGTAAACATTAAACACCTATTGATTGCTGATGAGTAAATATGGGCTGAAAGTCTGATAATTTTCAGTCACTGAAGAGAAGTTTTGGAAACCTTTTCTGAGAACTGAACTAACAGAAGCTCATTTATTTTAACATCAAGTTGTTAATCTTAGGGAAGTGACTGTACAACCAAATAGGAAGAGGTTGAGTGGAAGCAATTAAGCAATTTCAGCACATACACAGCCACTGTTTCAGTGTTTGATCCAGATGACATTATCAAGAGACATGAAGGAATTCTCCCTTCCCTCCCCTGCATCAGATTGAGCCTTTTGGGTTCACTAAATCTTGTACATAACTAATGCTGACTGCAGTCTGCTGTCACCTCTCCCACTGCAGTCATTAAACTCACTCGTATTCCTTATGCTGCTCACTGTTCCTACTGACATGAATGCTCACCATCTTATCGTTAATGAATCACTCCCATTCATTTTGCAGCCCTATTTGTCTCTACTACTGAAGTCACTCACACCTCAGCCAACCTCCAAACAGTGGCCACAACAATATCATCGCCTACCTCCAACATCCTGACAAGGTCTATGCTTGTAACAGACACCACTCACCAGTTACGTTTTATGTGTTCCTTAATTTGAACTTTGTCTTGCTCTAATGGCCATGTGATTTATCAGCTCTGTCACCGGGACTAATTAAATGATCAACCTCAGATGACAAATGGATACTAAAGGTGCATGCCCACACTTGCACATGCACACGAGGCAATTTATACTAATACAACTCATGCCAATAATCCTATTGAAAGAGAAGTGTTCACAGACATTTGAGATTCCAATATGACATAATGTTGTGTGACATCCCTCTGCTTAACTGTAGATATATTACACATGTATTTATGCAAAAACAATATATCCAGAACAATTAGAAAGTAAAAAAATTGGAGAATTTAGAAGTATACACAGGAAAAAGTCCAGAAATTGCAGATTTTTATAACAATAACTTTTTGTAAAGATTTTATATATGTAGAGGAAAGCTTGGAGTGAAAAAATGAAAGAATTTATATCTAGTGAGCTTTAAGTCAACCTTCTTTTGAATATTAGGGAGATAGATATTGCTTATTAGAATGCATTTTTATGAGGATTGTATGTAAAAAAAAGACACAATTTTAGTCTCAGATGTAGCATTATATAATTGTATATTCTATAATAACCTACCATGTTCCCAAAGGTATCTTAATGTGCGTAACAAAATCTTTAACAGGTCATTATTGTTAGACAAATACATTTTGAAGAAAACAGGGCATAAATTGAGGTGCTTTTATTAACAACAACAAAAATAACATTCAGATTTACAAGCTCTCCAGAATGAGTCAAGATATGGAATTACTTTTACCAGTTAGTGGACAGGCAGTCTGTTAGCCTCTGTTCTAATGTGCAAGGCCACTTGTCAAGACCACAAACTTATTTCAAGAAAAAAATCTGACCTAAGATCTTACTATACCCTTAATTGATCAAACAATTTCATAACTAGCCATCACAGAAAACACCTGCCAACAACTACACTTTTAAATTCTGTAGGCCTTTGTAGCCTCCATCATTGCTATGAAGAATGCTTTTTCTTTAATGAAGCCTGTTACAGAAGTTTTGGTAGGTAATGTGAAAGCCAAAAGGATTGAAATTGGAAGGAAAGACGAAAATAGAAGGATTATGGAATACACAGATTTACTTGTGGTTAAAGAATATAAACTTGGTGACCTTCAGCGATCAGGTTTCTGGAGTTGCACAGAATTTATTCTCTGAAAATATCAGATACATTACCAAATAAGACTTAGCCTGAATGGGGAAGACCCTCATTAAAGTTTTATGATACATAATTTTATTATTTTGAGGCATTTGTTACAAATATCCAACCTTCATGCCATTCTTTCCTTGATATTGTAAAGATCCAAAATAGATATATAGAGGAAAGAGAGATAAATGCACTAGAGAACAGGGATTTTATGTTTTTTCATTATGTATTTATTCCACAATAGTTTCATAAATTACTAACAGTTTGTATAACCTAATACCTGAAAGATAATTTAGCTGTGTCTTGAGATTCCTCTGGAGGATTTACTTTAATGGTATCTATTTTGAACAGCATTGAGAAAAACAGTTGCACAGTTTTATATTTTTGTTGCAAAACCAAGTCTTGAAAGAATTAGGCACCTTTACAGCTAAAGTTACTACCCAAGGTGTAATTAGGAGGAACCATCAACACATCAGACATTTATTTATATCCAGCAGTGTCTTTTATATATATTAAAAAAAAAAAAAAAAAAACCGCATAAAAATTTTTGTCGTGAGACTGACAGATTGAATTTTCATAGAAATGTTTTACACTGCATCCTCTTGTAGGATGATCTGAATCTAATTTTACAGACACTAACTCCATTTAAGTTGCAGTCACTAACCTTACATTAATTCAGTACCAGAGAAGGATATACTCTCTGGTTGATGTTATATGTGCACAAATGCTTCATGAATTCTGTTGTGATGGGGTTTTTTTCCATAACCAGGAGTAAGTTAATCATGAGAAAGTCTATTTGTTGTAAGATCCCCTGGAACCAGCCATGGAGAACACAGTGGCAGTAGTTCCCTAAGGTTTAACACATCAATCAGTTTTAAAAGAGACCATAAAAAAGTTCACATTTTTCAAGGGAATTTATGGAAATTGTCTTTTTAATCATGGAAAGCTTTGTGGGCACTGAAAGTGTTCTGCTTAGAATTTTTTAAGGTACAGTGATGTGACCTCCCCTGAATTCCAGTGGCACATCTTCCCTCCCCAGCTCTAGATACTCACTAATGGTTGCACAGACAACCAAACCACACACACACAAATTACTGCAGCCCCAGACACAAACCCCCTATATATGACTGAAAGGAAAAAAAGCATTATTCAGAGGGAAGAGAGCTTTCTGTATGCAGTAAAGACTTATTTCCCTCTTCCTCTTCCCAAACTTACTTTCATTTTAAATAGTCACTTTTGCAGTAGTACCCTTATTTTGGTTTAGCCTATTAGATAAATACAGCATATACTGAGAAACAGAGTAGCATATATACAATGTAATTTATTTTTTAATGAAATGAGGTTTTAGTTAAGTTTATAGTTTGATATATGAAGTTATTAAAGTGGAATAGTGAAGTTAAATTTATACCTCAAAGGCAAAATTACCCAAGTATTAATTCAGCTAAATAACTTATTGCTAGGGATTCATCGTGCAGTAAGTTGTTTATGGACATGCCCATAAATTATTATGTTTGTCAGGTACTGGAACATTTCATACCATTCTTGATATAGTTTGAGGTTTATTACTTCAGTAAATGAATTCTTATGGCTCTTTTTAATATCATGTATGTCCCAGTTTATCTATAAGAAATTACCTTGCATAGTGGATATACTCCATCATTGCAGGGTGTAGGGGGCAAATCAACCAATTAAATAGTGAAGATGTTCACTAGCCAACCAAATTACAAAAGATCCCACCAAAAACATTTCCAAAGCTATTACTTTTTGGATTATATTTGCTCTGTCTCTGCCAAGACTGACAAGATTTCTTCTACCTAATCACTAATTTAGCTCAAGGACAATATAGGAAAATTTCACAGATGCTGGATTAAACAGGAGGAGGAGTTACCACTGAGCTGTCAGCAATTGCCCTCAAGGGAAACACTGACAAAGACAAAACTCGTCTGTTGTGCTCTGCTTTACAACATTACCAATAATCAGGCAGCATGGAATGAACACCACCAACAAAATAACTATAATTTCTTTCTCTTGTTGCCTTTTGTGCTACACACATCTGAGAAAATGAAGTTTATTTTGCTTTTCCAACAAGTTCTTTGGTCACATTTCCCCCTTAGAGGAGGTTTTTCTGGATTCTCCAAATAAATATCGATGCTGGTGACCATGTTCAAGATTTAGTGATTAAATCCCAATTTATAGACAAACCTTTCTGGAAATAAAAACAAGCAAATGAACTTTGCTCACTACAATAGCACAAGACAGGACATCTGCTGGAGAGTGCTGGAAGTGATTAATATTATTTGCTTTGTTGAGGGGACAGTTTTCAGACATGTAGGTTTTGTAAGCATGCCCTTTCCAGCAATTCCAGTCCACCTTGCTTCAATTGTTCTGTAGCTGCTTCTGGGTAAAAACATACCATAGAGAAAATACATTATTCACACTGATTAATTTAGTACATGCATACAAGCACAAAATAGCTGACCTCACTACTTCTCTCCCAGAAGTCCCAGAGCAAAAAGAGCACACATAGCTGGACTGTCAAGTGGTATTTCATAGAGAGAAAAAAAAACACAAAAAAAACCCCAAACCCTACCACCACAAGACCAAACAAAACCAGATTTCAGGATCCAGACACCACCCTCAAGGAGGTCAAAGTTCAATCAGACTCAGCTCATCCTGGCTTAGCTACAGCTGTCATAAATTCATTTAATGCAATGTTTCTGGAAACACATACAATGAATGACTTTAATGTATTCATTTTGAAGTTTCTTATTTCTGTGCCTTTCACTTACATTGGCACAAAAAATATTGAGTTCACACAAAATGTGAAAGAAGAAAAAATAGTTCTGTTGCCAGCTTTCAAAAACATTCACTTCTTTCGGAGATGAAAGTACAAATGTATTAGAAATGTAAATGCATTCACATCTAAAAAACTAAGATTGTTGAAAAGAAAAATGTCGAAGCTGGTGATGCCCAAAAAATACATTTCCCTCTTTGTTTTGGGGGATAATAATGAGTCAAAAAATAGGAATATGAAGATGGACCTTCCTATAAGATACAGAGGTTATTAAACGTAGATTCACCAGTGAAAACCTGGAAAACTGGAGACTCGTAAGAGTTTAAGGAAGGATTTTCACATTGCCATGAATTACCATTGTAGAAAACTGCTGCTAGTATATAAATAATAATATAAAACAAGGTGAGGCCACTCTTTACCATTACCTTTCATTTTGAGTAAAGCAGCATTGGGTGCTAGTGGCACTAAGGCAGAGAACAAAAGATCACTCAGTTTGCAAGTCCACACCAGTTAACTAGTCAGATTTTCTATTTCCATATGCTGGCAATCATTAGCCCACTCCCTGCATTGCTTTAATAGACTGAGCCCTTCAGGCAAGCAGTTCAATAATAACTACATGCCATCTACTCTAGATTTAAATGCCATGATAGAGTCACAAATATGGATTTTTCTTGAGCAAAGTCTAAGATGTTGCTACTCAAGAACCTTCTCTGCAGCTGAGAAGAAAAGCAGAAGTCATCTTCTCTGCCCTAATGTACATTCTGCTTCTGCTGGCATATGCCATGAGATCCAATACATAGATAAGAAAGGAAGAAAACTACTGAAATACTTTTATCACTTTCAAATTAAACATGCAGATAAGATAGTAGGAAAATCATGGAGTTACAGTACTACAACACTTCTTGAATAGGAAAATGTGTTTGTGTAAATCCAGTTATAAAATATGTTTAATTGAAAATATGAAAAATAATCAGGACTATATTTAATAGTAAAAACATCTTCTTGGGCATAGAAATTAACAAAACTGTATTTTCTAAGAACTTGTATCAACCTCCCCAGTGACACATTGCCACTCAACAACCCCAGTTATTGCCTCTGAATATTCTTTTCCATCAGCAAACACACAAAGTATTCCCAAATTCCTCCAACATTGCTGGATTAACAGCTGGGTAATACACAGTAACTGCCAGAATTTCTTCCATGAAATGCAAGCACTTACTGGCCAGGCCACTGGGCCATTGGAAGTGTATATAGAGAGAGCTCACAATGCAATCCTTCCCTTAGCTGGTTAGTAATTTTTGTCCTTTTCTGCACCTGTAATATTCAATGTTTTATGACAATTTTACGAACCCAGTAATTCTAAAACCCCTGATTTGAAAACTGATGGAGTTGGCTAATGTTTTTAAACCAGTGGAGGAGGAAGGGAGGAAAGATGAGCAAATGAACAGAGAGAAATAGTAGAAGGGTTGTCCCCTCAGGAACCACACTAAAACATTTTATTTTTTTTTTCCATGAAACATACAGTAAAATCATGCACTAGCTCACAGTAAAATCATACACTAGCTCACAAATTTCCTGACTATAAACATATCCATATACTTTCAACTATGTAAAATTTTCTCATGCATACATGAAGTTTATTAGGATATCTGCAATTACAGTAGTATTTGCCACAGCAATACATAATGTACAGGTCCTTGGAGAGAAAAATATTTGTCACATTATCAAAAAAATTTACCTGGTATGTTAACTTGTTCTTCGTATAATTGTGCACCCATAAAATTTTATGAGTGACCTTTCCCACTGGGCAATCTATCACAATACTACCCTGTGGCAGAGGTTTCTTCCCTATTCCCTTAAGACTGAAGATGTTTTCAGAGCCAGCTGTAACATTTCGTAGAATAAGCCTCCCCTATGACAAACAAAGGAGAAAAAAAAAGTTTCATCACTGTACAAGTCCCCTTTGGCTGCCAAAGCAACTCTTTAAGTTTATTAATCTTAAATTTAGGTGGAAAAGCATGCTTACAAGAAAGTGCTCCTATTGACTTTTCTAGTTCTTAAGTAAATTCCATTGCTAAAAAGAGAACAAAACAAAAAAATACAAAAAAACCTTTCATTTTTAGTTTTACTAAATTATGAAATGTATCAATATAGTCTCCATACTTCTAGATTCTATACTTCTTGGCTTCTTCTAGAAAAACAAATATCCAAGAAAACACATTCTCATGCCTCCTTGTTTCTTATATAATGTTGAACTTCATTAATTGAGCATTTCCACCTGTCCTTCACCTGGGCTGAGGGAACTGGGAATTTTGATCCTGGAGAAAAGAAGACTCACGGGGAACTCATTGCTCTCTTCAGCTACCTGAAAGGATGTTGTAGTGAGGTGGAGGTGGGTCTCTTCTCTATGTCTCAAGTGAAAGGTCAAAAGGAAATGGCCTTAAGTTGTCCCAGGGGAAGTTCAGATTAGATATTAGAAAAAAGGTTTTATTGAAAGAGTGGTTAAGAATTAGAATTAGCTACCCAGGGAGGTGGTGGAGTCACCTTCTGTAGAAGTGTTCAAGAGGCATCTGGATGTGGCATTTGGGATGTGGTCTAAGGGTGACTGTGGTGGTGCTGGGTTCTTGGCTGGACTGGATAATATTGGAGGTCTCTTACGACCTTGATGATTTTGTGATTCAACTAAAATGTTCTTCATAATCATTTGCCATCAAACGATTCAAGGCTTTTGGCTTTTAATAATTTTATAATACTGGATTCCTAAACTAAATTACATTTCGTTGGTAATGAAAGCAGAATGGTTAGTTATGTTCCACAGAATATTTTGGGGATTTTTTGTCTTTGGCAATTCAAACATTTCAATAGCAACCTGCAGTCAAAATCTCTCAGCTCTTATACAGGCAAAACCACAAATACTGCTTCTTGCTAAATGTGTCATAACCTTTGCTCTGATCTTCATTTTAACATTCAGAATGGTGATTACTCAGATGGCAAAAGCAGCTTTGAAGTAGTGCCTTAACTTGCAAAATAAATTATTTTACTAAATAAAGTACTCATCACATTTGTGATGTATGCATGCAATAAGAAATACTCAATGTTAGTGCTTTATTACTTAGGCAACAAAATGCAATTTAATATATATATTTAAATCCAGGCTAACACAATGTATATTTTTGTGGTAAAAGTTCAGAATCTTTAGAGAATAACTGTAGGATTTAAGAACTTTATAGAAATGAATAGAAATGAAGGTTTTAATAGAAAAGTAAATAAAGAAGAGATGATAATAGGGGTGGAGAAATCTATCCTGCGTAATCTTAAGGTCTGCAAAGTTAGTTCTTTTAGGTTGTTATTTCAACCAGTAGGAAATCTTTCCATTTCTTTCTCTCAAACAGATGATTTAATATTAGTAACTGTCTAAGCACTCTCATAATTTGAATACTGATGGTAATTTTATTGATAGAAGCCTCCTTTTCAAATGTTGAAACTAATTTTTCTCTTACCGTTGTTACACACTCAGCAACAGGATTGAACGTGAGAGGATACAGAGCTGTTTCACCTACACCAACATTTATTACAGGAGGGCCATAAAACCCCTCTCCTTCCAACTTTGCTTCAAGTTTCCAGTCCACACTGGAAGTATTACTCTGAAATAAAAGCAAAATGTAAATTAGATTATGGATTTAAATTTTTTAATGTGCGTTTCAGCTTTCACCTGCAGTTATCACCACATCAGAGTACAGTATTCATTAGCTCAAAGTACTGGCTCAGAGCACCTTTGGGGAGAATAAAAACAGTGTATTTTAAAAATGAATTGAACTAATAATAAATCTCTTACTCCAGGCAGCCAGAAGTACAGCATCCACAATATCAGTAGCAATACTGTCAGCAGGAATACTCATTAGAAAAACATGAGCATGATCTAGCTAATGGTCAAGATGGAATTTTTAAGTATCATCATAAACATTTAGAAGTATCTTTATGGTGCTGTTTAATGCTAGCCAAAACTCTGTTCCTCCTCCATCTGCAAAAAAAAATATCTTGGTGTACCTCTTTGAAGTGCTGATGTGCTGTGCTGGCCTATATTGCCTCGTTTGGCAACTGACTTTATTACAGGATCAGTCTTGCTAATGAATTAAGAACTCCATCTCCAAAGGAGTATTTACAGTCCTGTGTTCTCAGAATCTGGTCTTTCAAGAGACTAAACTACCTTAAAGAATGCCTGTCCTGAGGAGTTTGAAAGCCTGTTTAAGAAACATGTTTATCTTGCATCCAGACGTATCACAATACTGCTTGGTTATGGTAGAAAGATATTTTGTAATACATGCTTGAAGGTTGCATAAAAGTAGTCAAACTAAAATAATGCTGTTCAGATTCCTACTGTTTGAAAGAATCAGACAACCAAACATCCAACTGAAAAAAAAAATGGTTAACATCCATCTGAAACAGAAAATAAACTGCCATTCATAAGCCAATATACATGCCTTGACAAATAGAGAAGATTGATCTGATCTGTGAAAAGAGAAAAAACTCCTTTAACCCATAATGGTCTTCTCCATGGAAAACTAGATATAAACATCAGAGAGAAACACTGGATTTGAGGGACTACAGATGATACTTCAGTCTTTTTTTCCTTCTCTGAAAGTCTCTCAAGCTCAGCAGACTCAGCCTCAGAAACTAAGAACCTGTGGTCATCAGAACCAACCCATGGCAGGACACAGGACCTGCAGTATCATATATATAAGGTTTGCTTAATATCTATGATAAATGTTTAATTTTTAGTTGTTTAGAGGTAAACTGAGTGGTTGAGCTCATGTGCCTGTTTGGAATTCTGAGTTTTGTGTAGTGCCTCAGTCTTTCAAAATACTTTTATCAGTCTGGTCTCCAAGTCTGTAATAATCACAATTATATATTTCTTGTAGAAAACACAAAAGAAGAAAAGTAATTGACTGATATCCTCATGCCAAGGACAAAATGAAAGTGAAAAGAAGGCATCAAAAGCTTGTTTTTATTCTCATGTTTTTTCCTCCACAGTATCAGGAACGGCTTTATCCTTTTGAAAACCAGCTTGACCAGTTTTAAAACTGGCAGGTCATCACTCTGCTATTTATCACTTTAAAAGGTGGGATAGAAGAACAACATCATCATGATTGTTCCTAGCTAAGGAAAAGAGGAAGACAGTGAAAATCTGGGGGCTTAAGTTGTTTTATTTTTAATGATTTCTAATGCCATTGGTATCAGATGATTCCTTTATCTACACTAGTGATGATTACAACAATACGTAGCAAAGGTAATTCTTCTTAATCTCTAACACAAAAACTTATCATCTAGAGAAATTTAGTTGACAAAAATGACCACTTTGAAATTCTTCTGTAATAAATCCTTATCATCATCATGGCTAGGCTTCGCCAACGAAGATTTGAGAATAAATCGTTCTAATACAGCATGAATTTGTCTAAAAGTATCTTCTACAGAAAGATATTAAGGTTAACCTCAAACATTAGAAACTTGAAAGAAAATATATGTTAAATTCTACTGCCTTCTACTTCATTAATAAATAGTTTTAATCACTTAATCATCTAATTCTTACAGGAGCTCTGATTAATGCAAAATTTTATCCAAAGCCTGTTAAAATGATAAGAAACACAACTAATGCTCAGGGAGTTAGAATCTTCTCACATAATGGTAGGTGATTCAATCCAAGGTACATAAAAAGGCTCCATGTATTGGACCTACACCTGGAGAGGCTGAAAGTGATGGAAAAATAACATTCATCTCACACTTAAGAGAATTATGGAAACTTCAGATATTAAGCCTGAACTCCCATATGAAGAAAACCAAACAAAAACAAAACAAAACCCCACAAAAACAAACAACCACCAAAGCCACAATAACAAACCCAAAAACCCACAAAAAAAAAACCAAAAAAAAAAAAACAAAAAAAGAAAACCAACAATCACAGATCTCAGATTCAACTGTGTTCTTATTCTGCTTCTGTCACTAATTCACTCCATGGCTTTAAGCAAATGACTTGACAATTTTATTTGCTCCTTTTATAAAGTGTTCCACTTAACACACGTTTGTCCGCTCATGTCTGCAAAAAGTGCTCTGAACGATAAATAATTGGTTCAAGAAACTTAAGTGCAGCAGATTGAACAACCCCATCCTCAGTTTCACTATGAGCATCTGTTTTACTCTACAGAATATTTAAAAGCTGAAAAATTAAAATGACACTTGCAATAGTGCTAACTAACAACATAAAGTGTGGAAAAATTTCTAATGGAGAAGCTCCAACTAAAATAAATGTATACAGAAATGTAAAGTCTTTAACTCCTAACAAGAGTAACACATTGCTTGTACCAAACATGAAAGAAACTTTGTGAAAAGAATAATGTACAGTCACAAAATTAACCTTAGGATTTAAAAGGATGGGAAGAACTTCACGTTTTCATATTTGTTTGTCCATCAATGTTTGATTTTGCAAATTTAGGGCATAATATTTAGAGCAAATTTTGTGATTACGTAGATGAATTTCACAGAAAGAGACTAACAGAGGTACACATTTCCTCTCTCACACAGACAGAGTACATGCTCAAATTGGGGTACTTCTTATTTCCTTGCTAAGAAAATGGGCAGGACTTAAAAGTATAAAAGCATAACTCCCCTGCATGACATTTAAAAGCATGTACTTAGGCACACTCTGAAGTGGAAAATAAAACCATCAAAAGAATAAGGCAAATCTGTTTAGATTTGCTTTGATTTAGGAACTGTCTGTTTAAACAAGGTGGAAAACCCCCTTACACTTGCCTGTTATGTGTCAGTTGATTTTAAGCTAATGTAAAATCAACGCTTAATAAATAAAACGTTACTAAGTTAAAATGTATGTGCAAGAAGAGATAGCACCGTAATATTTCTTTTCTTTACTTTTCATTCTCTTGATTTTTTCTTTTTCTTTCTTTTCTTTCTAAGGAACTAGTTTCTTGTCTACTCTCACCGTTTGACAGAGCATCCACAGTACGGTCTTTCCCCAGATATTAAGTCTTCTTGTTTGAATCCGCCCCCACTCTTTTGACTACCAAATTTCAGAATAATTTCTCTATAAATTAACTCACTAGTATTTTTCAGTGGCTCTGCAATCAAAAAGTTCCATCAAGTACATAAACCAAACCGTAATTCAAATCTCAGGAGACATTTCACTGGTTTTATCTCTTTAAGAATCTTTATCCCTTCTCTCACAGCTTAAACTCCTTCCCCATTTTTTTTCTTTAATTTTAAATGGGAAAAGTTCTCTGATATTTGACCAATAATTTTCTGAAGGAGATCATATTGCATACATCTTCAGTCTCTGCTCTTACTCCCCACGTGTCAAGGGTTTCGTACAGAAAGTAGATATGATAAAAGTATACACAATATACTGTCTATGCTTACCATATTTTTTTAACTGTATGTAATCTAGTTCTTCTATTTTATTCCTCATGTCTCCTTCTATTTTCTTCAGAAATAGCTCATTTATTCCCTAGATTAAACAACTATTTTTTTCACTTTCGTTGTGATAACGTTATTCAGTAACAGACTAATAATTGTCAGAAGTGAAACATTACAATTAAGCTCAGCCAACTATTAATTGAAGTAAATTATTTTTCCTAACAAGCTTTATATTATCTACAATATAGACTTTGAGAAATAACACTCAAGTCAGTATTTATATGCATTTGTACAATTCACAACTGTGAATTTTAACAGTATTAACCAGGAATCGATTTTTTTTTAAATCCTAAATCTTACTTTAGTTTGTAACAGTAAAGTGAACTTACAATCGGAATATTCTGAATCACTGACTGGTAAGCTGGAGTTAGAAACTCAAGCTCGGCATCAACTCGGTCTTTACTCACAACACATTCTATCTCATAGACACGAACATCGCAGGGGGACTTCAGAAGAATCTGACAGCGATAGGAACCAGCATCTGGAGGAATGAACTTTATAGGAAGCCCAACTGTATCACTTCCATCTGAAAAAAGCAAACAAACAAACAAAAACCCAAAATATACGATGATGTAAAGCTTTTCACTATCAGACTCTGAAGAGGTTCCTAATAAACTTTAGGAGAGTCTCCCCAGAAGTACATTTCCAACAGCAGCAATTTCCAACAGGCAGTGGGATTTTAAGAGTGCTACCATATAAGCACAGCCACATTTTTGTTTTCCTAAAAAAATGGTATATTGAAGCATGTAAACAATATTTTCTATTGATTTTAGTAGTGCATGGAGAGAAGTATTTAAAAAGATTTCTTACAAGAAAAGGTTAACACATACGAATTTCTGTAAGTATAAAACAGTAGTGTATTAGTTACAACACTTTTGTCAACAGTTACTATCAGAGATACCAGTGATAATACAGTATATTTGGATAAGAGTAGCTCCAACAATGACAGGAATTCTGTTAAATGTAATAGTTCTCATGATACCTCAT
This sequence comes from Myiotriccus ornatus, assembly GCA_036023395.1. NCBI lineage: Eukaryota > Metazoa > Chordata > Aves > Passeriformes > Tyrannidae > Myiotriccus > Myiotriccus ornatus. Next base: position 108,679,226 of record JAYRBT010000001.1, read on the forward strand.
TAGACTTTTTCTGTGCCAAATTTTGGAGAGTTTCTGAAATTGCCAGGGGTGTTCAAGCTGAAACAGAATCTGAAAAGTCCCATTTCTCCAATCCATAGCACATAAGGAAAACTTCCCACCATAATCTCGAGAGCAAGGAAGAAGCAATACAAATGCACACCTTAGCACAGAGCCAGATCTAACAAGTCTCTGCAAAGGCTTCCTCTGTTTTTGCTTACAGAAAAGATCAGACTCACAGTATTTTAAGCCCCTCACTAGCCCTTGTAAGACTCTTTCCTAAGGAGAAAGGAAGGTACATGAGGAACTCCAGTGACTGGCCATAAAGAGCTCCCCACTCCCAAGAGTCTCTAGGAAACCAGAAACACCACACGGAGCCTGCAGCTGTAAAAACTTCACTGCAGTTTTATATGTAACAAAGACAGTTTCTCTTCATTGTTTTCTAAAGTTAGAAACAAATTCCTAAATCCGGAAAAGAGAATGAGGAAAGTCAGATAGAATATAACGACGCAAGAGAACCTTACAAATAAAGCTCCAAACAATTCACTTCTCTCTGAGGTGGAACGCCTGAAAAATTCTTGTGGAATTTTCCATTTTCTCCCTTATTGGGCTTATTTTCTGATGATATGTCTTCATTTGCAATGCTGCTACTTCTGTTCCACAAAGTGGCGCTCCCTCATGTGTTCAGGTTTCAGAAAATGAACCTCCAGCTGAAGTTCTCCTGTGGCCTTATATCATCACTACTTCATGTTTGCCACAAAAATAGCTGAAGTTCAACAGACAAATTGTACAGACTGACATTATTAATCTTTCAACATTACTAGAGTATCAGAAAGATCATAAATTGCACCTCAGGTTTAACCCTTTCTGAAATAATTAGCCTGTTGTCTTTTAAAGGCAAGATTAATGGCCAGGTAGTTTTTTAACGATTACTAATTTTTTTCTATTAAGTTATTATCCCTATGGGCTCTCTTCCACAGAAGTGACCTGAGTTTGTCAGTTATGCAAAGAATGAAACTGCCTATTTCATTCCTCAGTTCATTAGTATAGTCCCTGTCTACAGGAATTATTTTAGGATGTTGAAACAAAATATTTACTTAAAATTTAAACTACATATTTTAAATACTTGTATTTCAAGATGAAGTAGATGTTTAACCACATATTTGAAGAAAGGTAATTCAGCATACTGGAAGCTCCAAAATATTTCTGTATGAGTTTTACTTTCTTGGATTAAATGGAAATTGTAACTACTAATATTTAGGGCTATCTTTCCCTGAGTTGGACCCATATTTGAAATGCACACTTTCAAACAGAAATGCCTCCTATAAAAAATTTAAAAAGAAAAGCCATGAAAAGTACATTCCATATTTATAGTATTTAGTTTGGCATTACTTTGGTAAAAGTATTGTTTCTTATGCATTTAAAAATACACTGAAGAAAAGGTCAGTTGAGTAACTGAAATATTACGCTTAATTACAATGAATGAAAAGGAAAGCAAGTAAATAGGTGGTTTGTTTACCATGATAAGTATTTTCTACAATAAGACATGGTTTCTGAAGTGAGAAAGGACCTCCAAATCGAAATTATTACAGAAATCACTTGTCTTTGAATTATTGGTGAAGGTCACTTTTTTTCTGCAAAACATTTTTCATGCTAATTTTAAATACCATGAAGTAAACTGAGCTTAGAGTTCTCTCAGTGTAGCATGTTTTCTTCTTCCTAAGACTCATAAGATATTCAACAAAAATTAATCAAGGAATACATTTAAAGACTTAATGAAAATAAATCATCGGGTCACAACTTGCCTAACAATTTCTGAGACAAAAATTAGTAACAGTAAGCAGTGGGCAGCATTTTTGTTGTTTCCATGTAAGAGGGAGCAGAGCCTGCGAGCATTTCTTCACAGTGAAAAGTCAGGCAGGACAATGTAGGGTTTTGTTACAGTGATACACAGGATATTTACTGTTTGACAGGGAGATATTCCACATGAAATGGGCCAACCATTTTATTTTATAGAATTATGTCAGAAAAACACCTGTGGGAAACATTTACTCAAACGTATTGGGTTTGTTTGTGGGACGTTTGACAAAACAGGGGTATTTGCAAAACCAAAACTTTTAGTGTTAATAACACACATTCCTGGAAAGCTAAATTACAGCACATGGACGCTGGTCATGTTCTCTGGCAACTGCCATTTACTTGTGCCAATCTGATCATCATCTGGAATTAACAAAGTCCTTGCCTTCTGGTTCTTAAAAATCTTATAACTCCTCATTTTAGGTCTGCCTGACCTGAATTCAAAGTTAGTCCTCTAACTGCACTAGCCAACAAAAATTACCTTTCAAAGATAATTAATGACAGTTGTTTTGACATTAAAATGTAAGAAAAAACATATTCTCCAAGTCAGTAATAAAACCACTTAGCAGAGCAGTCGCTGTTTAGTCCTATTGCAAATTGTTGGAGGAGGGCATGAGTAAGAATAGAAATGCTATTCTTCCATACCACACACTGTTGGTATAATTTCTCATGGTAGGAAAGTATGGGCCTTCAGCAGTCATCAACTAATTGCACTTTATAATAGCTTTTGTTCAACAATGATGGTTCTATCTATTTGAAGTTCGAAGCTAAATTTCTCAGTGAACTTATCTCATCCCCTGACACCGTGCATGTGTCACAAATAACTGGTTAAATTAACCCGAGGACTGAATTGTCAGGTATGGACTCTTAGAAGGTTAAATAAGCAACCATTCTGACTTTTGTTTATATATCAGGTTTTCAACTCAGCTCATCTGAATTAAATCACTCTACTCAGTAGTCTTGAAAAAGTAATCACCCTTTAATATACCTTAATGAATGCTGATAGGTTTTGAAACTTTTGCTATCACTGTGTATGTTTACTTGCTGATTTGCTTTCACTTTATCTAAATACAACAGACTCATAGAATTTTCTAAAAAACCTTCTAACTGTTCATTGGTTCTTTTTTCACTTAAATACAGTATATCATTACACATCTAAACAAACAGCTAAATACACTTTATCAATCAGAAAAGGAAGATCTACCGGGAAAAAAATAATTAAAGCAGGTTTTCCTTAATTGATTTAAAACTGCAAATGGGAGACAGTTTTTTCAGTGCCTTGTCATGAACACTCAGCAGCCAGGTTTGTGTGTCACCTTCAGCAGCCAGTGAGGAGCTGTGTGTCACTACAATAAA
>JAYRBT010000001.1:108682535-108692840 GCA_036023395.1 Myiotriccus ornatus
TTGTCATGAACACTCAGCAGCCAGGTTTGTGTGTCACCTTCAGCAGCCAGTGAGGAGCTGTGTGTCACTACAATAAAAAGCCCCTACTGAAAAGGATTAGCCAAATTATAAAGAATTACATTGGGGAAATAATTCAAACACTCTCAATCTAAAATCCCAACAAAGTCAGAGTTAAGTTCTCTCTAGAATTTACACAAAATTTACAAAAGAATTCCAAATTGATTCTTTGTGACTGGAAAGAAGTGGCTGAAAGAAGATGTTTAAAAAACAAGAAACAGAGAGGAAAAGACAATAGACTAAACAAAATTTCCTAGAAAGAAAAAAGCTCAGAACTATTTAAAAGACCCCACTGAATGCATAAGGCAGTATTACATGGAGATAGAATCAAAGACCAAGTCTCTTATATCACTCACTGCAAAATAGTAAGTTAATGCAAAATTGGTAATGAAGGTTTTATAGCAAAAAGATATAACAAGAACTAACTAGAGACTTCTGTGGTGTGGTTCCTTTTTTTTTTTTTTTGCAATCTAGAATTCTCTGAGAAAACAGGTTTGTGTTGTTTTTTTTTTTTTTTTTTTAAAAAAGAGAGAAAAAAAGTAGGCCAGTAGTTGTTCTAAGAGAAGAAACAAAAAAAGTTAGAAAAATCTGAATCAATTAACTGTAGGAGCAATCATCTAGAAAGTATAAAAATTCTAACAATTCTTGATAGTTCCATAGAGAAAGCTTTGTCATAATTCACTGGGAAGGAAAGGGAAGAAAAAAAAAAAAAAAGAAAGAAAAATAATTAAAAGAGAGAGCTCTTTTTGGACATTCTTTGCAAGCAAAACAGCGGGGAGCCAACACTGTTAAATACTGTAGTAAGAGGCAACAGAACTCTAATATTAGCTTTTGATATGGAATCTAAATTAGATAGCAAGGTGGAAACAACATTTTTTCATTGAAAATGCACTGTGAGCTTTTATTTCTTCCTGGACAAGTTTAATGCAAAATAGCACAACCTAGCCATCAAAAAATTATGTGTTTAATTCTATTTTCATGCCTAGGTTTTTTTATGTTTATTTTTGTAAATGAAGAAAATAAACCATCTGGCATGGCAAAAAACATTCTCAGTGCATGCTTGCCTTAGAAAAGTTCATCAACATACATGATAATAAAATGCAGTAAGTGTATATCAGGACATGCTTGCTTAGGTGCATATCCATTTGAAAATAAAATGGATAAAAAATCTCATAGAACTGCATAATTTTTTCATTACTGATGGAATATATTTGTATATTTATCATTACATGACAACAGCCATTGGTATTTATTATTACAAGGTATAAAATAAAGTATTGATATGCGTACCAACGTGCTGCTGAAATGCTTTTGAACAGCAATTGCTATCAATCATTTACTCCCATATATTTTCTTTCCTTTAAAATGCTTCTAGTCCAAGGGTACTGCTATCAGGTTTCTGCTAGTAGTCCCAGTGGTAATCTAAAGTCCTTTGAATGCAGAAGATTGCAACCAAAAAAAATGTGGTAATAAAAGAAAACCAAATAAGTAGGAAGCCCTTCTTATAAAGTGCTCAGATGCTGAGGTATCCATGAACTGTCACCTGCAATTATGTGAGGTGCTCTGTCTCAGGAATTTCTACAGGTTATTTTTTCCATTACTCAAAGCCATCCCCACTGTCACCTCACAATATATTCTAAGGCACAGACTATTCCAGAAAATTAATTAATTTCCTAACTCTAGGACACATTCTAATTTAATACCAGATAACATATTAGTGGATGTTTCTCTTAACCCTACAATTTCATCAAATAATTGTTATATGAAGCCCTAACCTGACAGCTGGAGCAAAACTGTGTATCTTAGGAAAGCTTCAGATTGTTGTTTCTACTGAGTTTGTGTCAGTATTTAATAAACCTCACATTCACATCCTTTTAAAGGTATCACAAATTGTTTCATTACAAAGCTCTGTCTTATGTAGAAAGTGCTATGCTTTCTGCAAAGAGCATTTCACAGTCTTTACAGTCAGACATATTTTCTCTTTTTAAATACTTACAGGTAACCTGAGCAGGACCTCTTCCCCTCAGAGATCACTGCAAGATCAAGGTATTCAATCTTTCAAGACCTTGAAATAATTACCATAGAACTTGGCTGAACTCATCCTCATTTGTAACCTTTCTTTCTGGAAAACAGAACTGCATATGATGTTCCAGTAATATGCTGCCTTTCATAAATAGTAACAGCACTTTTCAATACCTACACTTTATATTTCCAGTTGGGCATTCATGGAGCCTTGTTTTTCAAAATATTTTTACAAAAATCCCTTAATGAAGGAGTAACGGGGCTGAAGTCAGAAAAACAGTGGGGGAAGTAAAGTTGACAGCTTTGGTCCACACTGTGAGAGAGGTGCTCTGCTGCTTTGCAGATTTCTCAAATATTTTGGGAGACATCACTTTCAAAACAAAGCCCTTCCTCCCCTTCCAACCTATGCTATTTCATCTTTGATACATAACAGTACTCAGCATAAAATCCATGTTTTTCAAAGAAAATCAACTGCCCAGTAAATTACTATGCTTAGTTAAAGCTGATCTTTCATTACCTTCTGAAAAAACATATGGCACTGACTTTTGTGTTGGTTTTCACAGTTCTACCCCAAGTTCCACAGAAATTTCTTTCTTTCCCAACCATAGCAGGTGTTGTGCTGCTGGACGAGATCAGCAAATATACAGCAGATGTTTAAAAAAATCTATTCAACAAAGATAACATAATAGCTCTGACTTGCCAAACATTCTCCTTTCTTGCAGGAAGAGCCTACTCACTTATACAGACACAGTTTTGTAAAATAAAACTGCATGGCAGGAAATCTTGACACTGACACTCATGCAAGCAGATGTCAGAGTTCACTGATTAAAATCTACATTACATATGCACATCCTGGCTCCAAAAGGCTTCATTTTCCAAGTAAGTCTGAAGCCTTTTCTGTCTCTTCACGTGTTCTTCTTCTAGGTAGACTCCAAATTTCAGTAAAACTTCTGAATCTCAATTCTGACCAGAGAATGAGGTGAAGGACACTTTGAGATGTTTTCTGAGGATTAACATCCTTCTTCATCACAGCAGTAAATCTAGTCACAACAACATAAAAGAGGTCTTCCCAGGGTTTTCTTTCTTCAAAATACAAAAAAACCCTATAGTAAATATAACTATTCTCCACTGAATTCATTATTGCAGATATTAAGCACAAAAGAAATGCACACAGTATAATATTTAAATCCCTCTCACTTTTTGCATGACCAAAATAACTTTCTGCTAATACATACATATAGTAGAAACAGCTATTCAATAGATACAGCTGGAATGAAAACTATTAAGATAAAGACCTATATCATCATTTTTCAGAACCACATTTTGAAACAGAATCATACTTAAAATAAATCCTTTGTATGAAGGAATAGTAAAAAGGAATGCTACCACTTAATACTTTTTAATCCCACTTGTGCCTCACTACCTGAATGATTAGGACAACCAAATGTAATTCAATTTTTATTATTTATTTTAAATATTTATTATACAGCCTGTTAAATCATAGAACTGAACTCTGAAAGTTAACAAGGAGCTAGAATAAAACCTGAACATTTAAACAGTAAAATGAAAGGAGAGCTTTTTTTGTTGCTGCTGTTATTGGGCAGAGACTACGCAATTTTGTTTTAAAAGATTAAGACTTTATTCATAAAAATAAAGCAACCCTAAGATGCAGGAGAATTTATACAGCACGTGGACCATGGAATACTAGAAGGAAACAACAGAATTATTGATAACAATTTTTTGAAGAATAGATTTAAGCCCCCAGGAAATTGCTTTAGAAACACAAACAAATAAATAAATAAATAAAAAATGCAAAAAATACTGAGTTGATTAATCCCACTGCTGAGCAAGTATATGAGATAAGGTTTAGAAATCATAGAAAGAAGGAGATAAGGTTGTCCATAGGTAATGAAAAAATATGAATCCACATTTTAAAATGCTGCATATAATTATCAAGAGATATTAAAAATTATTACTAACACGAAAAGTCCACAATGATACACCATGGGCAAATGTTTTTATTTAGCTATCTGATATTATGATGTAAAACACAAAAGAAAAACACGGAAAATATCATTCAGACAGTAAGAAGGATACATGCCAAATAATGATTTAATTCTTGATTGCTAGTTGTTCTGCACTTTACTTATTGGAAAGTATGGCAATGAAATCATAACATCATATATTTCTAACTATAGGCTATAATTTATTCTACAAAAGAAAAATACTGAGACCAGAGCAACATGTCTCTCCCAGGTGACAAGCGACAGGACCAGAGGAAATGGCCTGAAGTTGTGCCAGGGGAGGTTTAGATTCGATATCACAAAAAAATTCTTCTCTGAAAGGGCGGTCAGGCCTTGGAATGAGCTTTCCAGGGAAGTGGTGGAATCACCAAACCTGGAAGAATTCAAAAAACATGTAGATGTGTTGCTTAGGGATGTGGTTTAGTGGTGAACACAGTGGTGCTGGGTGAACAGTTGGACTCGATGATCTCAGAGGTCTTTTCCAACCTTAGTGACTCTGACTCCTTGGGTCCTGTAACACTAACACACTGCAGGGGCTGAGCTTGAATTGCTTGGCAGACACACAGAATTCAAAGTGATCATGAGGTTGCCCTTGCCCTAAGCTTCATTTTCGAGGACTGGAACATTTTTGTGGTTTGCCTTTTTCAAATTCTTTCAGAATTTCCATAGACTCACAGGCAGGCAACAGACTTTTCACTTCTGTGCTAGCTCTTCTGCCAATACTGTGTACTGAGACAAGATCGTGTCCCTGGTCCTTATGCCTTTAAATTATCTGTAGATCTCATTGGCCATTTGAGTATTAAGAAAGAGCTCTCACTGAGATAAAAATTTTGCATGACTGTCAGTCCTTTTCACTAGCAACTGCTTTCCAAAACCAGCCGCTCCCCTGGTTTAGCATGCAGACTCTTCCACACATACTACTACATGTTTGGTTGCAGTAAAATTCATAGTTTCTAACTATGTAACAGTTCCAAATAACTTCTTTCACAAAATCTGTGTCATTGCTAACTCAAGATAGTCTTTATATAATCTTCCAAATTACTGAAATGTAGTTTATATTTATTTATTGTTCCTAAGGACTCCCTTTCCAGTGACTCTCCAGCAATGAACTAACAGCACTTGCTAAATCTTTTAAATCTGGCCAGTGTATCATTTTAGATCCATACAAATACAGCGTATGATTTGGGTTTTGATCAAGATATCACACTGAAAGTAAGGTAAACATATTGTACTCTTCTTATCTATTTGATCTGCAATACTGCCAAAAATGTAATAAGGTTTTTTAACAAGACCTATTTTACAAGAAAATCCTTCAAGTGGCATTGATTTTACCTTCTAATTCCCTGTTGGCAGAGTTCTTAAAATATTGGTTGCACACTTCCTGCTACTTCAGTCTAAGAAATTCTGATACCAAGATTGATTTTAGTTAACTTGCTTTCACCTTTGTTTTTCTTCATAAATCTAAGCACTGTAATTTCTTCAGAGAAGCAGCTGCTCCCACCCTGAGGAAAGCTAGCACCATGGCTAAAATACTGCTGCTTCCTCAGATAATGATGTCAAAATTTTCAGGTGAGATCAATGGTTTGCCTCCATCCACAGGACCACCACCTGGGGACTTCTGTTACCATGTTAGATTTTCTGTGAAGATTCCTGTGTTTCCTCATTAGCACAATAAATACACTGAACCAGCTGGCACTGTCTTCCTACTGAACCCATCTTTGGTTTCATGCTATGAGCTCGTTATCCCAGCTTGCCTTTTTAGCTGTTCTTAGCTCACCACCTCTCTTGAATTCACTACAAAACCCCATTTGGTTTTCTGCATCATCTTGACATTTTTAACCCCTCATGTAACTATTAAGCATCCTAGAAAGAAAAAATATATATCAAAAAGATTGTGTACAATGCAGCTTGATTTATTTTCTGACTTTACACTGCTTACTTCCCTCTTTCAGATCTTAGTATAATATCTTTTGATGGATAAAGAAGCAGCATGAACTAAGAGCAAAATAACTAATTTCTTGCTGCAATGTAGTTTATTCACTACACTTTTGTAATTAATATTCTAAATATTTTAGATATATTAATTCACATTTCAACTTCTGAAATAATTTGAGACGTTGCTAAGCAACAGTAACCTACCAGCTGGTCACCTTTGAGATCATGATGGAGATGTTATTATGTCATCATATCTGTGTATGCAGATTTTCCTCTCTCCCCTCCAGCTGGTATTCCCCTCTTCTTCAGTGCAATCCAAAGAACCTCCTACACTCAGTCATTATGACTGTTTTTTAGTTCAACTCTACTTTAATTGCTACAAACACACACATTTATTTTTTAACTTGGCAACAAAAGTATTTCAACTAGGATTTAAATATTCTGTCACACATTAAATGTTTAAGCCTTCAACCAGTGTTAATCATCTATTCTACAACTTCTACTGACTGCTTGTCCTGCAGTCTCTCATCAGTCTTGCTTCTAGTACTGGAATAAATATTGCTGTCATCTTCCAAAAAACACATCCTAAATATACTATAGCACAGATATTGTAACTGAATTAGAATGTACCTGTAACAAAAAAACTTGCCTGAACAAAGAAACAAAGAAATTCTTAATTATTTTTTCAGAAAGAAACAAAAACCTCAAGGTATACATCAAGCATGAAAACAAACATAACACCATGAAAGCACAACTGATTCCAGTGACACAGCGAGAAGAGAACTGCAGAAATCTGCAGAAGGACCCCCACTGATCAAGAAAAGAAGCGATGAAATATAACTATGGGTGGACTGTCTATAATTCAAGTCTTTATTGAATTCACTAAGCAAACTAGTACTTTAGGTAGTGAAACCAAAGATTATTTGTGTTGTTATCTGTCATCTGTGGGACACTACATTAGCCATGATATAAATTGAAATTTTATCATTGGACCATTTAGATGGAAAACACCTCTAAGATCACTGAGTCCAATTGTAACCCACCACTAAACCAGGTCCCTAAGTGCCACATCTCCACATCTTTAAATACCATCAGGGATGGTGACTCCGCCACTTCCCAGGACAACCTGTTCCAATGCTGCTTTTGGGGAAGAAATTTTTTTCTAATATCCAACTTAAACCTCCACTGGCACAACTTGAGGCCATTTCCTCTTTTCCTATCATGTGTTACTTGGGAGAAGAGATTGATCCCCACTTGGCTATGACCTCATTTCAGGTAGTTGTAGGGAGCAATAAGCTCCAGCCGGAGACTCTTTTTCTCCAGGAGAACAATCCCAGCTCCCTCAGCCACTCAAGTTGTTTGCGAGGGTTTTTTTCGGGTTTGGTTTTGTTTGGTGTGGTTTTGTTTTGGTTTTTTTTACAAAATGCAACCTAAAGTGCTTTATAGTTTTAAATAAAGCATTAAAAAAAACTAAAAACAAAAACAACAACAAAACAAACAAACAAACAACCACAAAAAAAAAATAGCAAGGAAGGGAATAAAATGAAAGCCAAGAAAAAAAAATAATTAAGATTTCAGTATGAAATTTAAGATGCTAGAAAAATTAGAGATGATAGAGAGAGACCAAAGCTGACAAGATCACTTGGAAGTCTAAGGCACAACTATTCATTGGTGAGGGTCAGGGAGAAATGAGCTCAAATTCAGGATCTGTCAGACAAAGAGAAATTAATTCTCTTTCAGAGCAAGTCTCCTGTGCTTGTGTGCCTTTGAGAAAACCAAGAACAAGTGGAAAGCACTGGTTTGAGCTCACATATAGAACCTGGGTAATGACAATAAAGACAAAGTTGAGGATTTGATCAGTACTAAAAAGGACATAAAGATCATTTTCTGGATCTATTTAGGACAAACCTAAAAAACCCAAAATTATCATGGCAAAAGAATCCAACAAAATTCGTCATCTTTGAGATTATTTTTACCTGTTTTCTGAGATGAAAGGTCTTTTGCTTCCAAATTAATTCTGGTTGATGGCAATACTGGAATAGAGAACTTATCAGGAACTTCAAAATATTCTTGCATGCTCACTTCTACGCTGTAATCCACATACTTCAGCTCTGTGGGGTATTTACGAGGTTTCAGAAGTGCACGTTTCTGCAAGTGAAGGAATAATATATCCATATGGACAATCACCTCATAATATTTGCAGGTTAAGAAATGCAAAATTATACAGGCTTAATTCTAAAATCGAATTGGTAATTAAGCAAGTTAGACAGCAATTTTTGAGTGGTCCTTCCAAATAAAAACTGTCCTAAATTTTTTTAGACACCATGCATCTAAAACATTTGTTTAAGAAAAATATATTTTGAAATTTACAGCAAACCCACATCCTCCTCAGAAACCAGTCTGCTAGACTTTATAGGTATATATTCTATACATATAGGTATATGTTACATTCAGGGAAGGCAAGCAAAGGGGGGAAATGTATTTTGTATCAGTTGTAGAAAGATGCTTCTTCTCTTACTTCCTAAAATTACTGAGTAATATAAAGAATGAGAAAGAAAAGTAATTTTGATATATGGCAAGAACTATTAGCTGAATTAATTTTGATATTTTAATGTTGACAATATATTTTAGAAATTAGGGCATTTAGAATTAATTTTAGGGACAAGTAAACTCCTCCTCTTGGTAAAAAGCATTGCTAATCAACAGCATGAAACATATTAGTAAAGGATTAGCACAGTATATTAAGGCAAGATCAATATAAGCATATGAAACTCTTAATGAACTAAATTTGATTCCTGTTGGATACCATTACAAAAATAATGTAATGATTTAATACACTACTTGCTCAAAATTGCTATTTTCAATCCAATAACACAGTATAATTGCAATGCTCAAGAGTAATTGCAAGTTGAACAAATTTAAAACCTGAAACTAGTCACGTATTTTTTACAGACAAGTCTTTGAATTCATGACTGTTTTGAATTATCTTGAAGCAAGAGTAGGGAGGAGATAAATACACAAATATTCAGGGTTTGCTAAGAAAACTCATTTATTATCAAAATCTATTGCTTTAAAACAATGCCAGGGCAGCAGCCATCACAGTACATATTTCAATGGGTTTAGGAATGCAAATCCACTGTGGGAATACAAAAACATGATTTAAAAGGTAAGGTGATTATTCTTAAAGATTACTACTAAGGGTAATATGGTCAAATTACTGTTCAAATCAGCTAGTCTGGTGATCTGCTTCGAGTTGGTTGTGGGTTTGTTTATTTTTATTTATTTTATTTTATAGTTTTATTTATGTTTTAATACAAAACTCTCATTCCCTTGCTGGATTCAGAAAGCAGACTTACACTCTGCCATTGCTTTGTTTTGACCATTAGTGTATCCATCCAGACTGTCAATAAGGTGTTAAAGTACACGTGGACTTTGGGCACCTGCTAGGGTTTAGTTGTTAATACACTTTGCTTGGCACAAACAAAGATGGAAACAGACAATAATTCAAGATTCTCGTTTAATGAAGAACAAGAAAAATTTTCCTGCGAGTTCAAAATCTGAACTCACCATTTACTGATTTTTATCATACAAGACTGGGAGTTGACAGAAATTACTCTCTCACATACAAAATTAATTAAAAAATCAATAGATGCAAATAGCTCAATTGGTATATTAATAGTAAATTCCACTTCTCTCTGAGAGGACTGAAATGCCAGCGGGAAAAAGAAATTTCATTATCTCTTGTAATGGTAAGTTCCCAACCAAAAGAATGACACATATTCACCAGTTCAAGTTTGACTTATCTTCTGCATAATCAAATATAAATTTATACCTACACATGATTTTGGTAACTAGACTATTTTCCAACACGCAAATAAAAATCCAGCATGCTCACATGTTTTGGTAAATTTTAATTGACAAAATAATTGTAACATGAGGTTTGGTGAAACACTGAACACATTTAAATTCTAATTATCTTGAAGAGATATTATTTTAAAAAATCCCTGAAATAATTTAAGATCCTTGTTCATGCCATCTCATTTTTAAGGATATGTTAGGAAAAAAGCCAGTTGGTTAGAATTACATAGTCTATGAACATTTCAAATATTTCCTGGCAAAAGTAAAGGATCTAAATATTTTTAATAAATGACGTAGGGGAAAAAGAAAATCCTGAAAGCATACACAAGACAAAACTCTGTTGTCCCATAGGGTAACATTTCCAAGAGAAAATGTCTCTCATTTGTAATATTTTTCAGGGCAGTGAGAG
>JAYRBT010000001.1:108692940-108713577 GCA_036023395.1 Myiotriccus ornatus
AAACTCTGTTGTCCCATAGGGTAACATTTCCAAGAGAAAATGTCTCTCATTTGTAATATTTTTCAGGGCAGTGAGAGTTAAATGGAATTTAATATTTTTAAACTCTCACTATCAGTTCAGATCTAAGGCTGCTCTGTTACAACAAGACAGATTCCAGGTACTTCTACTTCATCAATGTGATGGTTCATGATATTCCAAGTGTGGAATATCTTACAGATAAGAATTCTTACAGATAAGAACAGAATTTGCATTCAGTTCCCAAGATTAATTACTTTTAAAGGATAATTTTTTACAAAGGGAATGCAGGGTATATTAAGCATCAGAATTAAATTTGGTATTTTTCAAAGACCTATTGATTTTCCAAGGTATTTTCTTTGCACTTTCTAATGCAAAGGATGGTAGATACTGTTACAGAGTACTTGAGGCACCTTTCTCTTTCCTTGCATATTACTGTTCCCTAAATCCTAATTTAGCCCCATTTCTCCCTTTCAGGAATTAACTTCTAAAACTGTTCCTCATGAATGAAGAATTTTATTATCTGTCTCTCAGAATCCCGGTGATTAATTGTGTTTGCCATCTCCCTTAATCCCATATCAAAGATCAGTGATGTAATATAGAAGACATTGGTCCCACTTGTAAAGTCAACGAATTGAAATCTGACCACAGATCCCTTCACGGAAAGTTCATTCCCACTCACACATATCTAATGTAACTTTTTAATTACAGTATCTTCTCTCCTCAAGGACACCACAATTCTTTCTCAAAGAAACCCATAAAAATTGTTTAAACTGAGCATACAACTTTTCCATAATCATACTGAAAAACACAAAAAATCCTTCTTGATTCCTGGAACACCGTGAAGAGCAAAAACTTTGAAGATCACACCCAGACAGGAGTAGGATGAGACTTTGCCACATCAGTCAAACAGCAGAAGTCACGAGTCTACAAGGCCTATGCTCATTTTTCATTGATCAAAACCAAAAATCATCAACACCACTGTGGTGTACTAAGATAAGAATACTCCATGTTGCTCAGTCACATAAAGAGCAGCATAGATAGAAAATGCCCAATGTCCTAATGGCTGGAATATGGTAAATCTGGTGTCCATGCTCAGGTGAGCCATGCATTCCAACAAAAGTGAAATGGAGCCTAAGGAAATACTTTTTACAGCTTAACAATGAGAGCACATCTGGCCACAGTGGGAAGGGCAAGCTTTACCTCTGGGATTCCCACAGAACAGGACTTCTCTTCCACTCCTATCATAATGTCTAATTACACACGGAGCTTACTGGCATCTCTGACTATGAAGAAAGGGTTCTGTTTCTAGCAACTGGGTCTAGATTGTGCCTCTTTATGTAGATTCAAGAAAAAAAAAGGAAAACCAAGGCATGTTATTTTGATCTTCACTGATTGCAGCATCTTTCCCCTCACATTCCCATAAAGAATTCTCCTCAGTGTTATTTCCTTCTTTCTTTTATTCACTTTCCTCTATTTACCACAATTAGCAACTCAAGTCTAAACAAGTTACGTTCTTCTTCCACATTCTCTTACCTTTCTTTCCACATACCCTTTTCCTTCTCTTGTTATCTGTGTTCACCAAAACTTCCCACCTACAGCTTTCTCTGAACACAAAGGCTGTTCTGTGAATAATTTGTTCCATGAATGTCAGACCCAACCTTAACAGTGGCTAAGTTCCATCCTATACTACTTTTAATACTATCGAAAAATTTTTTAGTAGGAATTAATTAACGAAATAGTCAGGAAGTAAAACAGTTACACAGTTGTATGGGAAAAATATATGTTGTATGGGAAAAATTATATGTTTTAATAATTCTATTCTTTAAAACAATCAAAATAGATCTTTGTTTCTTACATCTAGGAAAAGAAATGGTAAAAACATAGTACGAAAACAGGTATGACTTTCACCCAGGTGTATAGATGGGTCAAATAAAAAATTAGGGCAGTTGTTACTGATTACACACATCAAAAACACAGCCTACCTTCATTACTATTTTCTATGTGATTTAAGTAAGCCTGACTAAAATGTACAGTTTAGAAAGAATGAAAAGTACGCCATTATTTAGTTATTTATTCTTCAATTTGACAGGTGAAAAAACTGACCAAGTAGTACTAATGTAAGGGCATTTTCCCTTCTGTCCACTTACTGTCTAACAGAATTATACCTGCAGGAAGAGAGTAGAAAGAGGGAATATGAATCAAAAAGAGAGTAACAGATTTCCAGATATTCTAGATTTATCTCTAACCTACAATATATGTCCCAAAGGACCTCATGAGCCTAATTAATTCATTGAACGACAGAAGCTGTGGATGGGCCTTTTTTTTTTTTTTTTGGGGGGGGGTGAGGGGAGAATTTAAACAACTTAAAACCATAATTCAGCTCCAAATTTGATTGCAGAACACCAGCCCCACACCCCCCCAAAGTTTCCTCAGTTAATGCCACCAGAATTTCTATGCCGACCCTTTAAGGTGACAGTAAGTAAGAATTTATGACAAAAAGTTATTAGGAAAAAGTTTCATAATTTAGTTTGCATAGTTGTTTACCATACTGAGATATTTTTAGTGTGCAAACTCTTTTTTATGTCAGCATATAGCAGAACTTTTCCATTTTATTTCTCATAAGGAAGCCTAAGACTTTCTGCACATGGAGCAAAATACTTATTTCTTCATATTAGTTTCACTTTTCACATGATAATTTATTCAATGTTAGTATGCACCATTATATATTTTATAAAATAATTAATCTAATCATCCTCCAGTTTTCTTTGATACATGTGACTTTAGAACTCATATTACATCTTAGCATACCTAGTGGTACAAAGAGTGTTCCTATTGTGTTCTGTCGTGATTCCATCCACAGCCTCAGAGCAGTTAGACCTTTCATCAAGTATTTTCTAAGTGACTATGATATTAAGGGACTTCAATTATGAAAACTCGATAAAATGTTACCAGAGCAGTGGATTAGTTATAATCCCAAAGGAAACTGTTTGAATCTAGGTTACATGATTACAATTCTTGTCCCAGTACAAACACACCAAAAATTAAAGTTACTGTGTCGTTTGTCCTCATTTAATTTGTCTTATATTACTTTTTAAACTTATCTTTAAACAAAAGGAATAAATTTATTAACATCAAATCACCACGGAAATTTTTTTTTTTCCTAGCACTGGGAATCATATTTTGGGAACTGGAAAACTGGAATAACACTTCCACCCAGCAATATGTCTGAGGCCAGGTAACATCAGGTTCACAAGGGAAATTACAACCTTGATTAGAAGAGCGGGGAAAGTCTGTCCTGCTCCTTTGTTTATTCTCAAAGTCTATTGTTTAAAAAAAAAAAAAAAAAAAAAAAAAGACCTTTGGTAATTTTAATTTCACAAAAAATATATTTTTAAAAAAAAAAAAAAAAAAAAAAAAAAAAAGCCCTTTGAGAATTTTCATTTCTCAAACAATATTCATAAGGATACTAATACAAATACCCATTTGATAGAATATTAAAGCTTTTTTAATCACTAGGTATTTTTCAGAAGCCAACTGAAGTAAAATGTTAGTGCTCTTCTGAACTGCAGCCAAGTTTTCCTTAAGGGAAGCACTTCTTAATAGCTTGGATTGACAAAGCATCTTCAGAATGAACATGTAAAATAATGCAGTGTCTGAAGGGAATTGGGATTAGTAACTGTCAGAACTTCACACTATTTCCTGAAACATTAAAAAAAAAAAAAAAATCAGTCCTACAAATCAGGAACAACTAAATAATTGCAGTAACACGTGTTTCTCACCTCTACTCTGGACAGCCCTAACAGAGCAGTTGCAACTCGAACACTGCTGCTCTGCAGGGTCCCAGTCATCAGTCTTCTCTCGTGTTCAATAGCTGACATCTGCTGTTGTGCAGCCACAGCCAGAGCCCTCTCTCTTGACTCATTGATCAATGGAATCCTCAGATTTTCTTCAAGAATCTGACCAAGACTACATTTCAAATATAAAACTGGCTGGGAGGCACTTGGATCTGTTAAAAAAAAACAAAACAAAAAAATAACAAACAAAAAAGGCAAGACAGAACCACACACCCCATTTGCCAATGCTAGTGGAACTGATTAGAGCATTTAAAATTTCTAATTCCTAGAGAAAAGTCAGAATACAAAATTTCTTCAATGTTTATTTCCATTAATCTAGCACATGCCATTTATGCTTATAATGCTTATAATATTATAACACTTCTTTATTTGTCAACATAATTGGAACATAAAAATTAAAACAGACTGAAATCATACCCAAAAGTTGTTTTTGATAGCTAATAAAAAAATCCCAGATTTTAGTGATACTATTATGACTAATAAAAGTTTACGAAAGTCTTTCTGCTAACTACACAACACAGCCACACTTCTACCCCACTAGATGATATTACAACCTCTCTCAAAGAAACCACCAGAAATTATTTCACATAACAGCTACACTGTTTCTGAAATAGGACTGACAGGGGTTTATCACTGGCTGCTTGAAGACATAGCTACTGGATTTTCTGTCAAATCACATCACTGCAAACAAAACTCATGTGTTTTACAACTACATAAATTCATGTCCTGATTCATCTGTATATCAACCTATATTCTGAAGAACAAAGCAGAAAAATTATGAAATAATATTTATGTAGACTATGCTGAAAACAGTGCAAGAAAGTTGAAAGTCACCAAAAACCAGCTGATGCTCTGAAGAGAATGGACTAGAAAACATTAAAAGAAATATCTCATAGTTACATTACAATATATTTTTTACACTTCACTATAAAAAACCTGCTTTTACTGCGTGTGCTTAATTAAATTTAATAAAAATCCATGGAAACAAAAGAATATTTACAAAAAATATAATTATTTGCTCTTTGGCACTCTTCTCCCTTCTATTCACTGTACCTTCTAATTTACTGCCAGTATGCAAAACATTTGGGCTATCCATTGCAGGCAGTTCTGAAGGCAAAGGTTTATCACCTGTTCCCTCTACCAGGTATACAAATTCTCCAATCTGAAACACAAGAACATACACACAATTCAGAAAGTAACTCATGCACAACAGAAGACAAACTATTAGAAGTTAAAGCAAAGATATGTTAGTAACAGCTAAAATCTGACTTGTGAAAAAATTTACATATTCAGGAGACCTGTTTTTTAAAACTATGTCTGAATAAAAGAAAATGATAACTTCAAGTCATGCTATAATAATAAAGTACCTTTAATTGAGAATATTAAATCTGAAAAGGCAAGAAATTTCAACGAGCGGAATCCTTTCCAACTCCTCATATAGTTTAATTGAATGAGGGCAATCTGACCCATAAATACAGCAAAAAAAAAGTGAATTCTAATTATGTGCTACAACTACATATAATTTAAACATATTCATGAGCTACCTTCACTGCTCTTCCCTACTCAGAACTTTTTTAAAAAAAGTTTAAAATAATTTCGAGCTAGAAGTATTTCTCTAGAAAGCAAAAAAAAACAGAAGTTGAGGTAGGTGAGCATTATGTACAAATTCTCCATTAAAAAGAAATAAATTAAAGAAATCTTAATTATTTCATCAAAAATAATGAAAAACCTATATAAGCTTGAAAGAAAATAAAAATATGACCTAGAACAAGGAAGTACAGTATTTTTTCAGAGAGGAAATGGCAAATTAATTAGCAGAGAAATAGCACTTTGAATTATAGATTAAATGAAAAAATTAGGGTGCAAATGAAAGACAGGCAAGTATTTTTTAGAAAAATAAATTCAATGAAAGTACCCCAAAATAAAAATTCCATAGTCACATCATCCCAAACTAAAAAGATATCTAGGTTAGGTACCTATATATCTATCTGAACTAGGCAGGAGATTTAACATATATAACTATCATTTTGATAACTTCATTTTGTTTACCACAAACTTTTCATGGAAAATTTTAGCTTCTACTGATTGCAAGATAAAGGACCAAATGCCTCTGCAACACTTGATACAATTTGCACAGAAGTACATCACTTTATTTCCATAAACCATATTCTCTAAAACTCTGCCCTAAAAACGCATATTCTGTCTTCATTCCAGATACGAAGGAAATAATTTAAAGAATCCAGTGCAACTGCCAAGCAGTGCACTGTTTTCCTTTTAATGTTTCTCAACTACATAAGGAAACCCTGGTTTTTTTCCTTTTCTTTATCTGTAGTTTCATTTGATATTTATGTTAAGGCTGAAAACAGGGCAATTATATTTCTGACCCAGCAGAAGAAAAGCTACTCATCTTTGATGGCATTTTCTGCCCTTCCTTGATTCAAGAGTTCACACAAATCTTCCTTGAGAAGGATTAAAGAGACCTACAGCAAAACTGGATTCCCACACACAAACTAATAGCCACTCCTGGGAACCAATTTAAACAGGAATTATTCCTGTTTGACACAGTGATTTGGCTCCATAAGGACTGTTAACAAGCTCTGAGCACCTACAACTAATTTCATGAAGGTGCTGGTTGCTAGGATGCCATTCTACTATCAATTACTTTGCTTGGCTTTGCTGACATCAATATGCTTACAGGTAGGAACAAATTTTCCCAATTTCCTCTTTGCTTTGAAGAATTCTTGCTTTTTGATGTCCATAGAATGCAAATCCTATTTTCCTTCTGCTGATTTTTTTTCCTAATGCTTTAGAACAGAAAGGGTATTTCACTGTACTTAGAGAGTTTAGCTAGTAGAGCCATGGTTTTAACGTTTTATATTTCCATTGCAAACAGCAAAGCATCAACATTATACAGGGTTTACTCTTAATGAAAATAGTTTATGAAATAGCTGTTGAACTACCATTAGCTATTTATCTACTCCCATTGCTAGCTGATATTTCAAAAGAATGTATAGCTACCATGAATTTGCAGATGTCCATGCAAGCCAGTAATTAAAAGCAACAGATAGCAAAGTGTTTTCTCAATAAACGGTTTCATTTCCTATTACACATTTAGCTGTGAAAGTCTGGACTGGCACTCTTAAACTATGATTTAATGTATTGTTATCAATGAAATTCCAGGCTGTTCACATTTAAATTAGATCCCAGAAACAAAGACATAGAAAAAAAATGCAGTTATGTTAACCAATATATAATGTCTTCTATGAAAAGATCTATGCGAAAAATCTGAAGACTTTAAGTTTCAGCTTTCCTTAAACAACTATGAAATACTGAAACAAATCCCTGAGAAATGTTAAAAATGGCTTGTGCTGTCATTTCCAACCTTAGAAAGGTTAACATAAAGATTATTTCAAAACAATTTAAGCAAAATACTTGAGTAGGCCAAAAAACTTGAATCCATGTATATTCTTGCTGGTATTAGATATGTGGTTGATGCAACACGGACAGAATTCCTAGTTAGACTCAAGTCTAGTGATTTGAATCTCAGTATCTTCTTAATTGATTGTAATGAAGGAGCAGTCTTATTCTGATTACTATTTTGGTCTGTTTGTCAAAAAAGGGAAAGAAAGGTAGGTAACAAGAAACCACAGAAATGCTAAATTAAATTATTTATTAGATTTTATATATAGCACAAGTCCATATCTGAATGATGCAAGTCTCATCATTGTATAAAGTCTTTTGCTTGTCATACAGAATGGTAGCTGCACTTCTAAGTATTGCACCCATATACACAATATTTAAGCAAGCCAATTTTTTCCTGTGCCACTATTGTACAGCTCTAAAATCATCTTAGCTATCTTGCAGTTTCATCTTCCTCTAGGAAATGTAATACAATTATTTACAAATTATACAATTATGTGGATGGACTTAATTTTCCTGCATATCCAAAATTTTGCATTTTCAGCAGCCTTTAAACACATCTACTCAGCTAAGCTGAAAGGACAAGGTGTTCCAGAAACAGTTACCATACAGGACTTAAAAGCAGCTTCTCTGAGGCATTAATGCCTCCTGCCATGAAAAGGTCAACTAGATCTTTGTTAAGAACAGTGACTAGTAGCTACATGTCTAAATTTAGGTGTTTCTGTATCACCACTGGGGCTGACAGGAATGGTTCATTCCCTTTCGACCTGAAGTATCACTGTCCTACATCTCTGACCACATCTCTTAGATTAACTTGTCTTCCATTAACATGTCTCAATTTCCCTTCTCTTCACTATATCATTTAGCTTCCAGGCTCTATGTAGCCATGAGCCTCCTCTTCTCAGAAGGCACATATACTTCTTAGTCTAATAAATAAACATTCAAACAGGGAAAATGCCAGTAGCAGAGATTTAAAGAAAGACTACAAAATCCCAGCAAGTAAAGGGCGATTCTTCTCAGATTTGCTGCCAGACACCAGTAGGCTGAGGTCTTTCTTGTCAAGAAACTGCATCTAGATATTTCAGTAAATAAAACTGTTGGACCCAACATTCCTTTAAAAGAAACTTTTACATCCTTCTGATTATCCTTGTTTCTGTCTTTGTTCCCCTATCTCCATTATATTGTTTGTTGGGGTGGCTAGAACTGCACACAATACTCAAAAATTGTATATGATAGCTCTTTAGAAAGTTCTACTGAGGTTTCACATGCTGATGTGTATTCCTTTCCTCATAATTTCTGTTTTTGAATGAAGCTGGGTACTGAATTGATTTTGCATTGAACCATCCACAACGACTGCTATCCCTCTGGCAGCAACATTAATACATCCTCCTTGTGGGTGATTCCTGCTGTCAGTGAGGGAGCTCATTATCTCACTGTAGACTTTGACAGAAAATCCCTCCTCTACCTCTGTTCATTTTCAAAAAACTCAAGAGAACTGTATACTCCTTAAGACTTCCAGTCATATGGTTTGCTTTCTTAAAAAAAAAAGGCCAGTATTTCCAAGTAATGAACAGGGTCAGAAAGACAGGCTTGGGCATCATTGCATTAGTCTTATTTTTCCTTTATGAACAAGATAAAAAATTAAGTTGGCCAGGTAGCACAGCCAAAGTCCTATTTAAACAATTAAAAAATCCCACCAAAAACACAAACATTAGACCATAGCAGAAGTTTCTTGTTTTATAATAGTGGAAAATATGGAAGCTGAGAATGTGCAGGAGAAAAGAATAAGTTATTTAGTTCTGGGTGCACTGTTACAAATCATGAAAATGTAGCAGAGAGAATGGCAGAGGCATGTAATTGCACACAGGGAAATCTGAAACACAGAAGCAATATTATGAAAGCAAGAAACAGAATACAAGCCTTGAGATCATCCAGACATAAACAAAGATTAGAAAAACAACAGGGTTCTGAAAAGCATTGACAGCTGGAGAGGAAAAACAGCAGACAGGTTGAAGAGGTGAAAAGATGGACTAATGACACGGAAATAAGATTGCAACCACGGAGAATAAAGGATTACAGGAACATCAAACAAGATGGATTGCAAGATTTTAAGTTCTAAAATTTGATCAAAACCAGATCTTAGCAATTTGATGAAACCAGTTCCAAGTACATATGGCTAAACCCAGACTACAAGAAACTGAAAGGTTGTGGAGTCTGTGTTCATGTGCAGTCTATTCAAAAGTTTTACCTGCATTGGTGCAAGAACTGAATGGAACTTGGATTGACAGAAAAATTTAAAAAGAGACAGAGCAAGGAAAATTATTATTCTACTTTAACAGCATACCCGAAATACAGTGACAAATACAGGGAGAAGTCCTGAACAGTAAAGACTTCATACTTTCCCTGCCTATGCATTATTCTTTCTCCCACATCAAGACAAATTATGTAAATTCCTTTTCCTTTTACTGAATCTCAGTTGCCTAAAAAAGCGACCAAAATAACATTCCTTGCAGTATTACTTTTATTTGTAATGATTTTACAGTGAAAAGTTGCTTGCAGCATTTCATATAACTCCAATTATGTGGAGATAAAAGGGCAGTAAACTTCAGTTAAAATTTCTTAGCTGAAATCTGTAATCTTATGTACATCTTCGAGCAGCTTCTTAAGCCAATTTTTCTTTCATAAGTTATACGAACAACGTATTTTCACAAAAAAAAACAACAATTTAATTTCCAAACATCAGCACATAAATCATGTCTTTATAACTGCACATGCATGAAAAAGCATTACTTTAGAATATGCAGATAGCTAATTTGTATCTTCACAGAATCACAGAATATCCTGAGTCGGAAGGGATCCACGAGGATCATCAAAGTCCAAATCCTGGCTCTTCACAAAACAGCCTGAAGAGTCACACCATGTGCCTGACAGTGTTGTCCAAATGCTTCTTGACCTTTGTCAGGTTTGGTGCTGGGACCACTGCCCTGGGGAGCCTGTTCAGTGCCCAACCACCCTCTGGGTGAAGAAACCTTTTTCTAATATACAACCTAAACCTCCCCTGACACAACTTCAGGCCATTCCCTGGGGTCCTGTCACTGGTCCCCATAGAGAAGAGATCAGTGCCTGCCCCTCTTCTTCTCCTCATGAGGAAGTTGTCACTGCAATGAGGTCTCCCCTCAGTCTCCTCTTCTCCAGCCGAACAGACCAAGTGCCCTCAGCCGCTCCTCACACGGCTTCCCCTCAAGGCCCTCCATCATCCTCGTTGCCTCCATTGGACACTCTATAATGCCTTAATATCTTTCTTATATTGAGATGCCCAAAACTGCTACTGAGGTTGCCCCAGTGCAGAGCAGAGCGGGACAATCCCCTCCCTCGCCTGGCTGGTGATGCTTTGCCTGATGCCCTCAAGACATGGTTGGCCCTCCTGGCTGCTGGGGCACTGCTGACTCATATTTAACTTGCCATCGACCAGGACCCCCAGGTTCTTTTCCATGACACTGCTCTCATTTACCTTACTCACATATATTTGGCAAACATGACTTGATTCTTACCTGAATAAGCTATCACATGATTAACACTCACAGAACACACATTCAATTCTTACCTGTTCATTAACCAGAAGGACAGTGCAGTAACGTTTTTCCTGATTAAAGGGAAGGAAGTGAATATCTAAGCCTGCAGAACTTTTTCCTTTCAAGAACAGTTTTTCCATTGGACTGAAGAACTCATGCAGGAGGCTGCATTGGACAGCTGTTAAAATAAGTTTGTTTCAATGGATGTTTAGGTATAACAGCACAGGCTATAAAATAAAATAGCTGCATGAGTTTAAGCATAAGGATACTGTATACAGCACTCTGTAGTAATCAGTGTTTAGACACACCTGTAATTAGTAATCAGTATTTACAGCTACAGTTGCACAAATGAGCTGCAGTATTGCATGCTGCATTATTTAAATATATTTTGCTAATTACCTGTGTTATTCTATGCAAACAAAACTGGGGAAAACAGACACTTTTCACCATCAAAAATTCCTTAAGGAATTGTAGCCTTTAACCAAACGTCTACTCACATCTGAAAGAAGAGTGTAATTTACTACTATTTAAAGAAAAAAATCTTGCTCTCAGTAGCAGTAACTGTGTTATGCTGTAGCCTGAAATCCTCTCCAATGGACAAAACCTGCATAGTGGCAAGTTTGTTTTCTTTGCACTGCTTTCATAGAAGCATTATGCTGATAAAGAATCTTGGGGCTGAATCTGGCTACTTTCTCACTGCATGCTTTTCATCTGCTAAGCAGATTTTGAAAATGCAGAACCAGACCATGATTCAAGCTTCTCTGGGCAGCTTTCTAGGAAGGTCAGCAGCCTTTAAAGTGTATGTGAAATTAAAGGCAATTGAAATGAGCGAGATCACATAGAAGTCTATGCCAAACTGGCCAAATAAATAGAACAGGGAAGGGGGAATCCACAACTTCCCTGAGCAACCTGTTCCAGTGCCTCACCATCCTCACAGTAAGAATTTCTTCCTAATATTTAATGTAAATTTGCCCTCTTTCAGTTTAAAGCCATTACCCCTTGTTCTATGGCTACATGCCCTTGTAAAAAATCCCTCAACAGGTTCTCTCTTGGGCCCCTTCAGGTACTAAAAGTCAAAAAAAGGTCACCCAGGAGCCTGCTCTTCTCTAGACTAATTTTTTGAGTGTGATGTGCAATTTTAGTCCAACATTTTATGAAAACTATAAATAATAGTCACTGAGCACACTTTACATGTCAAAATCTTACTTATGTAGATAATCTAATTCCTACTATAGTGAAATATGAGGTTCTGTATAGAGGTACTTACGGCAAATGGAATTTTTCTCTTCATTTGAATCTTCAGGCAGTGCATCATGTTTTGAATTTAATATGTTACATTCAGAACTAAAAGGAAAAAAAAATAAATTAAAGCAATACCCTAAAGCTGAACATTTTGATTGTTAATAGATAACTTTTTCCCCTTTTTATGAATAAATACTGGAAAAGCAAAAGTTTCAAGACAAAAACACCAAACAAACACCACATTTGGGAACGATTTACCTACCCAATAATGTTAAACACTCCCTCTGCCACTTGAGTTATTATTCATACTCAGAGTAGAGCCAGAACATCCTTCCTTCAATCAACCTGCATCTAATTTATAAATTCAAGTTTGAATACAAACTTGCATGTTATTTTTATTTATTTGCATATTTTTAAATTTTTTTTAAGTCCAACAGACACACTGTAATAGTAATAAAGACATCATAACATGTCTTATAAAATCAGTGTGACTTTATACAATGTTATCTAACCTTACCAAGCCCTAGGACAGCAATATGTTTAAGACATATAATAGGAAAGACAATACTTTCCTTATTTAAGACATCCCTTTTTTTAACAAATTAATATCAATATTTACATTAACCCTAATAAAAGCTGAATGATCTAAATTTAATCCAGAAAGTTCAAGATGCAGATCTAATCCATCAGAAAAAATCCCACTAGAATCCCACAATTTTGGATATCAGGGATTCACAAACTGCAATAAATCAATAGTATACAAATAACTTAAAACTTGTGAGCCATTATTTTTTCTTAGAGGAAGCAGAACACAATTACTTCAGAAAAAGTGCAACATAGACAGTGGAATATTAACATATTTAGTGGTTAAAAATAGGGGGCTGATGTTGCCACTATCCCTACCTGGTATAAAACATTTTTCTTACAGTGCTGATTTCCAAACTGACTGAATTTGGCATCTTAGATTTGCCATTGTCAAAATCGATATCTTCTTAATACTGGAGTTGAAATTATCTAAAATGGTTTTTCTTTAAATTACTTCTTAGATTTTGTCTTTTTTTTTTTCTCAACTTCACAAGAATTATTGTAAAAAACAAAACCCCTTGAAATTTGCTTGAGTACACATGGTTTACAATGGTTTACAATGTTTCTGCTCATAGAATAAAGACAAATTAAATTACTATGATTTTTTGTACAAAGGCTAATTTCACTCTTGGCTCTTTGAGTAAGTATTTGGGAACTTCATAGCACACAGTCAGGAATTAGGAATGTGAAATCCCCATGTTACCATGTAGTTCATGATCTTGCTAGAAAACACTAAAACTCATAAGAGAAGCTCTTCTCTAAAAAAAAACCCCAAATTCTCTTCTTGTTTCAGTTAATTTAGTTCATGTACTAGGTTCATTTCCACAAGGTTATAGCCCCTAAAAAGATGGGATTAGGTAAGTCCAGGAACAGTAAATGTTGTCCCTCTGCACTGTTTTCACACCAAGGCTACAAGAATGACCTATATTAAATAATACTGCAGTAATCATTTAAAAGAAACCTGATGTAACCAAGGATTTGTCTAAGAAAGGGGAAGGGGATAAATCTTAACATGTATACCTCAACTCTTTTCACTACAACATTGCTTTTCAAGTGTATTTGAAAAGAGGTATTCTCAAAAAAAAAAAAAAAACAACAACCAAAAAAAAAACCAGCTTAGAACAAAATCTCCTCTAAATTCCCAAACCCCCCCTCCCCCAAGGCAAACTGTGCTCCTGACTGTCATATTTCCTTGGTGTGACTTTATACAGTTCTCTATCCTTCTTCACAAATAATGTCTACCATTGTTGACAGGAATTAAGACTGCGCAGTTACATTTATGCAAGGAGAGTTTTGTCTAATTTACAACAAGCACAGAGCTCAAAGATGCTGAAAACTATAATGTAACGTATCTCAAAAAAAAAATACTGTGAGCTTCAGCTCAAGACTCAGGTTTGATATTATCCATGCACAAAAGTCATTCTCCCCCAGCAGTAAAATTTTATGAACCAGCATACCACAAACAATTATTACACACAGTATTTGATAGATGCTGGGTCTCTCTTAAAATAAACAGTTAATCTTGCTGGGCTAGGAAAAAAATCACAACCTTAAATAAATGGACTTGCAAAATTCTCAGAATATGTTATGTTGGAGGTGTATTTTAATACCTACAATTGAAGGCCATTTTTCAGGAAGGAAAATGATCTCTGAGTTATAAGCATGCAACATAATATTTATTCTGTACTTCACAAATAAGTATCTCATATTATAAGGCATAATTTCTCACAATGCTTTATCTTTGAATGAGAATGCTAAGTCATGCTTGAAAAAACAGAGACTGCAGCTGAAGAATCACTGTAGAAGTAACAAATAGTTCAAAAGCTGTATGAAAAAATAACATAATAGGAAGTAGAAATACACTACAGCTCTTCACTGGTGTGAACTATACATTGAATAAGCCCTATTTTCAGAGCTGAACAACAGAGAAACTCATTAGGCTGATTTAACGTGGTACTGAACTTCCCTCTGCATCAATTCCTTTCTTACATCAATGAACAAAGCACCTGCAGGTAAGACATGGGAAACAAAACTGCGTTGTGGAAGACAGGAACAGTGTGCCTCATTCTTCCATAACAAAAGGAAACAGCATCTCATTCAGTAATAAAAGCAAAAGGAATAAAGTTCAGGAAGGTATAAGAAGCTTGGTTATACTCAAAGCCTGGTTCAATACATCCCCTTTCAATACACCAAGAAATAAGGAAATGGATTAGGCAGAACAGCTGAAAGATGCCATAAAATGTTTACAAAAATAAGTCTACACAGTCTCTTTGCTGAACCGGGTCAGGTGATTCCCCAGTATCAACAGAAAATGTGGAATGAATGGCTTGAGAGCAGCCCTGTGTGTAAGAATAAAATTCAGAAAATTAAAAATGTTTGGAATTCCTGATACTATCTCTGGTTTGAAAAAAAAAAGCTAAATAACTTAACATTAAGAAGGTATACACAGTGCAAAGCTTGATCTGAAATTCATTCATTAATTGTTCCTTTCTTGGTTTAAAGTTAAATTTTAATGTAAAAATATTTATCCACATTCACAGTTTGTTTTGGAAATCAGTCTTGTGCAATCATGAACCATTCTTATGACTCATGGACACTGTAATGCAAATTCTAAACATGGTATTAGAATAGGACTATTAGTGAATCACTAGGATATCTTTACCACTTGTTAATCTTACAGAGGGAAATCTATGAAGGAAAAAATAGCAATTAAATGTAACCTTGAACTTCTACTGTCATTTGTTGGGATTTTTTTGCTAACGGACATCATTCAAAAGGCCAACATGCTTTAAAATTATGGGTAGTTTTACACTACAATTTCTGGGCAGTGCTTCACTCCACCTGGTTCTCCTTCTCCTACAGCGAGCAGACCATGCTGGCATACAGATGTAGACCAAGGATAAAAATTGAAGTGTCAAGGGCTTGGAAAAGCACAGAAAAGTGCATAACTTGAAAAAATCCAGGCACACATATCACTGAATCACAGTATACTTCAAAGAAAAGTTATGCCAAATAGATGAAAAAATATGTCCTTCTCACCACGCACCATTCAGCCCCCACGGACAAAGAGATCTTGCCTGCACCACTGAATGGCAGGGACTACTGTTAAATTTTTTGGCTTAGACACCACTGTGTCCCAGCAAGGATATAACTCCTTGGGGCTCTAGCCACAGACTGGGCCATTTTTCCAGCCACAGGATGATGAGCCCATGTCACAATGACCAAAGGGCTGGTCTCCTTTTTGGTATGAAGGTCACCGTTTTGGCTCTCTGTGACATTGCCAGAGGGGAAAGCTGGTAGGTAAGAAGGTCACCTGCCAAGTAAAGCTTGTTATAGGGAGGTTTAAAGTGTGTCTGACACATCTGGAGGCACAGAATGAGGATGCAGAAGGAGCTGTGAGCCCACTTGCACCTGCTCGGATGGCTAAGTCATCATTTGCATGATTTGGTCCTGACATCAATCACGTAGACAGCATTACCTACAGGGCAAACACTGATTTTACAGTAGTTTTATGCTTATGGAGCACTTAGAGCAAGGGGACCCCATTTTGCAGAAGGCATTTTCTGGGTTTATCAAAAGAATAAAAATGATTGCAGGCGCAATCTTCTTACTGATCAGTTACGAATTGTACATATAATAATAATTTTAACACAAATTTCAGAAGTTTTTTCCATTCAAGAAAAAAAACTTCGGAAAAAAAAGCAACTAAGTGGCTTCTGTTATCACAGATGACAGAAACATCTAAAAATATAGCAAATCAGAACTGCAGATTTCTAAAGACTTAAAATGCCCTCAAATCAATTTCAGTAAGAGTGATGTGTGACTAAAATTACACCATTTAGATTGATTTATGTTCTAGGGATAAATTAAGCTGAAATATGCAGGATGATGAAAAATCCTTTTCTATATCAATAATGATTACACACATTTAATTTAGTAGAGAGCATAGTACAAATTACACTTCAGAAAATCATTTTAAGTTAAATAAGTGTATAATTTTTCTTAATATTGAAATGGTCATTATTTTTCAGTTTTGAAATTTTTCTTTTTCTTTCACTTTTTTTTTTTTTCAAAAGGAAATGGAAAATTGGTCTGCATTTCATGACATGGCTTTGGACCATCTCTGTGAGTACATTTCAACGTCCAGTACTGATGAGCTAGTAGTTTAAGATATTGCCCAATAACCATTGAATAAATGTCTCAGGATTTTGAATGTTTATATGAGCTTTAAAAACAACATGACTCAAGTTGTGGGAAACATTTTAAATTATCAAATAAAGAATTAATGGATTATTCAATCTGTTTACAAGGGGTTTTTGCAGTACTGTCCTGGTTTTGGCTGGGATAAAGTTAATTTTCTTCCTAGTAGCTGGTACAGTGCAGTGTTTTAGATTTAGGATGAAAAAAATATTGATGTTTTAGTTGTTGCTGAGCAGTGCCTACTCTAAATCAAAGTTTTTTTCAGCTTCCCATGCTCTGCCAGTGAGCAGGTGCACAAGAAGCCAGGAGGGAGCATGGCCAGGAATGCTGAACTGAACTAGCCAAAGGGATATTCCAAACCACAGACCATCATGCTCAGTATATAAACCAGGCAGAGCTGGCCAGGAGCCAACAATCACTGCTTGGGGACTGGCTGGGCATCTTCTGTGATATTTCCACATCCTAACCTATAACTCCCTACAACAGGTGGCACACAGCTATACACAAATATGTAACACTAACAGAATTGTAAAATTCAATATCTTATAATTAGCAACTGTTATTTGGAACTTACCTAAACGTTTGCTCTTGCTTTACTTTCCTGGCTCGATTTACTTGCTCTGGCTGCATGAAACTACGTGAGGATTCCAGCAAAATGACCCTGGAGCATGGCAAGTACACATTATGACCTCAATTTTAACTTGCAGAATGAAGATGAAACTCCGTTTATTCTAATTTTTAAACACAGGCTTATTAAAAAAGCTTATTATTTTTAACTGGAGATACTTTAAAAATACTTGTTGCGGTTTAACCCCCATTTTCCTGTAAAAGAGCTACTTTCTTGGTACTAAAAAAAGCATTTTCTAGTATTATGTCTAAGTAAACAATACAACCCCTGATGAAACACTAGATTGTTGAAATCACTGGAAACATGTCAAAATGAATATTTTCTTTTAGATTAATGGTTCAAATGTTGGCCAGATTGATAATTACTTCTGGTAGTTGTCAGATAGTTTTTGAGTGACACACATAAAACTAAATCACTTCATCACTTCATCAATTATTTCCAAGAGAGTTATCCAAATCGTAGGACTGATTACACGCAATGTCACTGACTACACCTCAAGGACTTAAATAAAAAAGACAGAAGCTAAATAAACTTATATGATTCCTACACACATTCCTGGACCAGTGGAAACAGTCCTGTTACAGGATTGTTATTGTTATTTGGATAGACCAACCCTATGCTGTGGGGAAAAGAGAAATTTAATTTGCAACTTATGCAACATGTATATTCATGTTGCATAAAAAAAACAAGTTTAAAATCTTATGCAAGATGGTTCTTGGAAATAAATGAATGAGATGAACCAATGCTGAGTTCTATAGACTAAAGACAAAATAAGGAGTCAGATCACGTAAATATATTTTAAAGGGGCACAGCACTCTCTTTTGTTTAAGGAAAGCAACTTTTATAACTGCGGTTGTTGCATCTATGATTAATACAAATTAAAAATCAGATTAACTGATAGTGATGCAAGCCTCAAGGCAAAAGCACTTTTTTTTTCTTTTGCATGCTTAATAATTTAAACAGCAGGATAAAACAGATTGGGGGAAAAAATAACCCACAGTTAATTAACAGGGCTTGTTTCTCTTTGTAAATCTGCTGGACCTCAGCCAAACACAAAAATACAAGCAAGGTTCATGAACTCCATTTGATTAAAGCTCCAGCTTTATTGCTTACACTGAGATGGATTTCAACTTAGGCTTATTTATTTTCTTTATTCATTATGATAGCTTCCACTTCATAGTACTTGTAATAATTTTGGTAATGTAAATCCCTGTAATTTAACCTCAAGGTTTTAAATTTTGAAGAAGAAGAAGAAGAAGAAAACTATGAAAAAGAGTGGATAAAACAGCATGATCATTAAAGATTTGTCTTTACAGTGTTGTCTACCTGAATATGCCATCAGTTTTGAAGGGATTAGTAACATTTAGGTTAACTTTCTTCAGCTCATAACATGGGGATTTGCACTTTATAATACCCTAAAAGAGAACAAAAAATTATATCAATATGAAAAAGTTGCAAAAATACATATATAAACAAACAGGAAAATATTACAAGGAAGAATAGAAAGATCAACCACTGATTATTTTTAAAAATACACTAAACTTCACTGCATTTTTAAAATTCTCCCAAATGATAACACAAGGCCAAGAATGAAGTTATCATGGTTTTTCCTTTCTATCATTCCACGTTCCCTATTTTTTCTCTTGCCCCAGCCTTTCTTTCTAACATCAGTGTCTATTGCTATGGCATACAGAGAGTCAGGAGAGGAAAAAAAATGTAAAAAGAAAAAGAAAGAATCACATAAACACCATTTGTATCACTTGTCTATCTGCTCTGACTGTTTCTGGGATATATCTTAACACTACACACTGTCTATAGTTAAAAAGCACAAATAAACCCGGAAACATCTAACCAGAGTTTGCAATCCTTCTACATGTGACAACTGAAATTACTGGCCTGAAGCATATCAACACCTCCATAACGGAATTTCCAATAGCATTCATATGCTGAAAGGATTCCAGATTTATTTTCAGAGCAATCAGTGCAAATTTTTACAATTTATTCAGGATCTAAATGCGATTTATATTGTATCTATACTACAAGTCTTAGATATTCCTCTAGGGTTTTTTCTGCATGTACAAAGACTAATATTGGAAATCCGAAAATTTACAGGTCTAAGGCTAAAGCTGATGGCAACTCACATTTTCATTCTTACCTCAGTTCACTTCTGTTTGAAATAACATACAGAATAACAATATTTTTTGGTGACAATATTAGTCATACACACATAAACTTACAGCAGGCTCAATATGCTTGACTTCAGATTTCAGAGAGAATGTCAGTGTGGCAGCATCTATTCCATGTGAGGTCAGCAGCAACAGGGCTTCAGCAGGCCGCAGGAAACGAATTGTGAATTCCACATTCATAGATGCCTGTTTCCTAGGGGGAGAGAGGAGGGGAAATCACAAAACTGTGACTCAGAAATTACTCAGAAATGTAATTTCAGGAGCACTTTTCAGAGTCTTTGTAAGGTAAGGGGCCTAGAAAAGAAAGCAAATTTTTTCTTCTGAAATCCTTTGCTGTAATACAATCTTCAGTCTAAGAGCATCTTAAAACATTCTAATAAAATAACTATATAGGTAATAATACTGAATCCTTATTGGTTTTTATGACTTTAGAAAGTAGCTTCATTTTTCTTCCCATACACAGCAGCACAGGAAGTTTTCTTTCCTTAGAGCGTCACCCTAAGGAAACAACTAATTCAATGTATTCTCCTCTATTTGAACAGGTTTTTCTGAGTTAAACAGTCAGACACGTGCTATGCAAGTTGTGAGGCAGACCTAGATGTCCTTAATCAAATTCTCATTGAAGACTGAGAAAGAAATTGGTAAAAAAAACACTTCAGAATAATTAGTAAAGCTGAGGAATTAAAAGGCAGAAAAAAACCAAAGTTTTCTTACACAAGTAACAGCTCCTCTCTAATGGGAAAACTAGAGAAGGGGAGACCACATAGAATGAGAGTTTAGACTAGTTCAAAGTTTAGCCTTTATTTGCATCAGTGCTTCAATTAAGCAAGAACAATAAGCAAAGTTTAATGCCTGAAGCTCACACTTTGAAGCTCTCTGGTTTTGAGATGAATGTCTTAAGAAGGCATGCAGGTCAGAGAAATTAGTGTGTA
>JAYRBT010000001.1:108713677-108731573 GCA_036023395.1 Myiotriccus ornatus
AAGCTCACACTTTGAAGCTCTCTGGTTTTGAGATGAATGTCTTAAGAAGGCATGCAGGTCAGAGAAATTAGTGTGTATGTTCTACATACATGAACAGAGCGGAGAGAGCTTTCTCTGAACAGAAAAAGACTTATACTTTAGGAGTTGTAAGAAGAATATCTCAAAATACATACCAAAAAGTCAGTTGATTGGTTTATACTTTCATTGTAATGTCATTCTATGTAGTTAATGAAATTTTAAAATTTTCCCCCCAACAAACTGTATGAAAAAGATGGCAGAAAGAAAATAATCTATGGTAAAATCTTTGTATTTCTTAATTAACTCAGGCTGATATACTTCAAAGAAATTCTTCCAATGTAGGAAAAGTTCATAAACTGCAGATTTGTTAATTGTCTTTCTGGAAGAGATAGAAAATACTAAAGTCAAAAGGAAAACTCTCCTCAACCTAAATCAGCCTTCCTCATTAAATAATTAATAGGAACTCTGCAGCCTGGCAGAACAGAACTAAAATAGAGGGCAGAGGGAAGTTATGTCTGATTTATTCGTCTTCTGCCAGCTGAGAATTCTAAACCAGAGGCAAGTGACTAACAGTGGTATGTGTGTTCTGTATTATGCATACATAAAACTTTATGTACTTTATGTATATATACTTAAATAAGTTAGGGCTGAAGTAGAGGACTTGTAATACCAATCAGCATACCATGCCTTCAATGGAATCATGTCAATTTACATTTGGTTCACAGATTTGATAATAAAAGCTACTTTTCCAAGTGATTTCAATGCACGCATCTCTTCATATAAGTTGAAACATCACAGCCATGGCAGGAGTTCTACAAACATACTTTGATGGTAGTAGTGGCAGGATTTGTCCCTGGATGACAGCTGCTTTCAAGGAAACTTCTTGGAGGTCCTTTACCTAATTCTTATGATAGACCAGGATGGAGAAAAAACTACTTTGGCACCTGAGAACTGTATGGTGATAAACAGAACACCATTATCTTTAAAAAAATCTTGGGGAAGATCAGAAATATAACAGACCCTTAAGCCTCAAATCTATACCAAATCTATATCCAATTCAGATCATGGAATTGTTCTATGATCTTGTTCACTCTCATACTATTATAATCAACTCTGTCCACACCCACTTCATTTGTAGGAGTCAAAGATTCTTGATTTCTTTATCAGATCAACATGTACCACCATTCAAAAAAGGAGGTACCTGCTTATATTCATTATACTTTGGTGTAGGAAAAGAAAGAGTTCCTTGAAGGGATGAAATTTGCAGAGTTTAAGGCCAGGAGAAAACATTAGATAACACAACCCAAAGCAGTTATATATTGCAGGCCATTATGTGCAAGCCAATCATTCTTCAGTTGCTTCTGATAACTACCATTTGGGAGAAGCATTTTTCTCAGAGAGCACTCCCAAATTGTCTGTGGCTTATCTGTCACTTCCTGCACTATTTTCAGTGTTCTGTGCTTTGCGAAACTTACAATTAAAAAATTTGTCATTCAGATAGTATTTTTCCCTCAACAGCTAATCACCTTCCGTACCTCCACTCTGAGTTTCTACAACTCCAGTTTCAAGGTGTTACTTTATAAAAAGGGGTTTTTTCTATATTGTTTGTAGTCAAACAGGTCTGTTTCCAAGGGAAATGTTGATTACGTGATTTTCTCCATTTTTCTTGGTAAGAAACCCACACTGAGTAACTTTATAGGCATGTCTACAGCATATAAGAGAGTTTAGAGATCTTTATGCTATTACTGTTGTGAACTGCAAGTCTGTACGGCACTGCGCAGTGTCCTAGAGAGTGGGATTGTCAGATCAAGAATTAATTACAGTACTTAATTACATCTATATGCAAGATATGACACTCAGCTACACTGAGAATGTCATTCACGTTACTCTAACTTCCAAACCCCCATGATATTATGATCTAACAAAGAACCTGCAAGATTCCCACACATCTCACCAACTTTTGGAGTTCTCAAACACTTCCAGTTTACCAGTGCATGACTCTCATTTCCACAAGCTTTTATTTTTATGCAATTTTCCAGATATTTTTTTGCTATATATAATGCCATACAGCTCAACAACAAGTTTATGCACATTTCCTTGTGTCTTGATTTTGTTTTTTTTGTTATTTGTTGTTTTTCTTAAAAGTGAAGTGAAAAACAGCCAAAGCATTGACCTTTCAGAGAAACACATGATATTTCCAAGGATTACATTTTTATGCTAATTTTTATTTGAAGTAATTGTAAAGAAAATGGAATCAAATCAGTCTCACAGTTTGTTGAAAACATGTAATTATTTGTTGTCTTCTTTGCATATATTTACAATAGGCATGTCATTTAATACTGAAATATTGATCATCCTTAAAGAGCACTGTATTTATGCTGAGCCTTCTTGAATTTGACAATCTATATTTGCAAATTTTCTTCTTCTTCACTCTTTATTTCCATACAAATGTTGAGCTTTGTTTTCCTTTTTAAAATCTCTAATCCATTTTATCTGTAAAAGAATGTCTTGCAGGTAAACTTCGAAACTCCTGACAGCCATAGTCACTGCTACATCGTTCTTGCCTTTACTAGTTAAACAGGGATTAGTGAAAAATCCTGTTTCTACTCATAGAGACACATAGAAAAGAAGAGCAAAATAAACAAAACCAAAAAGATGGCAATATACCATGAGTATTTCTGCTACCAAAAATACAACAACCTAATATGTTCCCAAAATTAAGCCTCTCCAAAAATCCTTAGATGCCTCTCAGGAATGTGAGGTATACAAATAACTACATCTCATCTGTCATGGAGGGAGGATGGAGGTAAAAAGAAGCAGTCTAATACTACTATCAAACCTGTGTCTTGGTCTGTTAAATTTCTAGCCAACCTTCAACTAAGAAAAGACATGAAATCTCAAAAGAAAAAAAAAAATTACCTGCTCATGTATCTGCAATGTATTGATCTAAGAACTGTGAATCCAGATCAGAGGAGGTATTTGAAATTTAGTTGGAGAACAAACCCAAAATATAACAACAGGAAATCCAAACTGAAAATTAAAGCTTTTGATACATTAAGATAAAAAAAAAAAGTTTTGGACAGAGATGACTCCTCTAACGATCTTATATTCTGCTCTTAAAGCCCTATCGAGCTAAACTGAAAGTATCCCACTAAAATATAACTCTGGATTTGTTCTAGGTTCAGGAAAAAAATACTGGCCTTTATCCTGACTGATTTTGTCCTGTTTGTCATTGAACACATTTCTAGTGTTCTATCACATTTAAATTAGTAGGTTTATATTTCTGTAACGCTAAACCAAATAATAATACTAAAATATCATTACTTACTTAGGGGCAATGGTGACAGTGTTTCCTTTAGGTAATGAGAAATCATCAGCATCTCTTCCCCTAAGAATAGCATTGTATATCAAAGGTTTTTTGCTTGGGTTTTTCAGTCGCACCTATTGCAACAACAACAACAACAAAATCAGCCTATTTTTATTCAATTTTTAGAGTATAAGAGGTGTGTTCTGCATCTAAGTTTCGAAATACAAAGCAAGGATGTAAAAAAATAAGGAAGCGCTTCAAATAACTAGGTAGATAATTTTTCTTCCAAAGGAGTATAGATTTCCCACAGACTATGCAACCTCAATTTTTCAGAGTATTCTTTTTGCAGTGTATGCTGCACTCCTATGCCTGTTAATCTCTTATTCCTCTCTTTGATCTCCGATTTGTCAAATTTGTAGATTTTTTTCCTGTGCTTAAAAGCATGGGGAAAAAACAGCAGCAGAAGTGAAATCCCAAGACTGCAGAGATAAAAAGAAGATGCAAGCTTTCATCTTCTGTGTTTAGCAGCCAAGTGACATGAAACTTCTTAATTCTTTTTAGTAGTATATACATAATATAAACACATATATACATACAGCATTTGAACCTTGCACTACTACAAATCTAAGTTCAATGGTTTCAGTACCTGTTTAATAACAGTTGAATGGAGAGCACCTGTAAACTCTATAGTGTTCTTGGGTAAATAGTCAGGGAGACCTTCATACAGGTAGACACACAAAATCAGCATCATGATAGGGTTTGGATCACAGATATCAGTGGCCTAATATTGAAAACAAAAAAAAAAGAAAAAAATAACCAGATATTCAGTTTAAATTTTGCCTGTATAGTTTAGAGATATGAAGATGAAGAAAAAAAAAGTTTAAGGCAGTTCTTACTATACAAATATTTTCAATCTAATCTGTAATAACTGGATAATGCCCATAGCTAATATGAATATTAATTAATCAGTAGACAAAATAAAACCCTGATTATTGATGACATGCTCTGGTGATAAACCTAGGCTAAAAATTAAACCCACCTTTTTTTCCCCCACATTTCAGCAGAAGGAGATGTTAATTTCATTAAAATGAAGCATAACAGATAAAGCAAGTAAAATTTACTGTTTGGAAAACATATGTCTTAACTACCTCTAAAAAAAAATTATATGTAAAGTCTTTCAGTTTACTAAGAAAAATACCAGCCCAAATGCTCATACATACAGTTTTGCAACTGTTTATGAAGACAGTGTCGTCATCCAACTAACTACTTTATAGTTATTTTTATCACAGAAACTAAATTGCTTTACAAAAGGTAGTAAGTATTCCTGCATCTTAAATATTTCATTTACAGAAAAGTATTTGAATGGCAGCTGCAAAACACGTCAAAGCTTCAGTCCTCAGTGATTCTGGTAAGTCACTAAAGAGAGTGGTAGAACTATTAACCCTCACAGACTGAAAAAAGGAGAAAAAAATTGACTCTTCCAGACTGTCTTTAATGTGGCAAGGGAGATGTGTAGACATATTTATCATCTTAACTACCTGAGTTAACTTTTACTTTCAAGTTAAGGTTTATTTAATGTTTTCAAGGTAACGTTCTCTTGCCCTGTGCCCAGCCAAGTAGCACATCCTACTTCCAGCAGTTCTTCCACAGCTCCCTCTCTAACCCTCTAAGAGAGTGAGTACATCACTGGGCACTGATCTGAATTTTCCCTGTAAGTCTCAACAGTTTCTTAGAAAATGTTTATCCCTGTAATTCTGAAGATTAATTTCATATACTCTTCATACATAATGCATGCATACATATGTAGTCATATCTCTCATCTTGCATTTGTTTGATTCCATCACTACTGTTTTTTAGGATTCAAACTTTAGGATGCATTTACTATGCAAAGTAAAAAAGCTCCTTCCCTGCAAAAACCTTTAGATCTGAAGTTTGAAAAGTATTCTGATTTTTTTCATGCACTTATCTCAGTAGTGGCTATTGAATGTTAACAAGTTATTCCAATATAGTTGTGGTTTTACATCTCTACTGTTCAGTTTTCCTGCATTTTCATTTAAGATAGCAAAGATGACGGAGTAGATTATCTGAAGTCTAACTTTCTTTTGCCACCCACTTCTTTCAACTCATTTCCACTTAGATCAGAATTTATTCCCTTAGAAAATATTATTCTATTTTATCCTGTACCAAATTCACAAAACTGCATTTGTGACATTCATCTAGTACTCAAGAAACTATATTTAAAAATAAAAGAAAAATAAAAATATGTAATGTACTTCTAAACAACATTCAGGAGAAAATTTACAGTCTATAAATAGTATATGCTTTTAAAAATGTGTTAGTAAACAACAGCAATTAATAAAGTTTAACAGATTAATGCCTTATATTTTATCCATAACAAAGTTGCTCAAAATATGAAAAAGCCTCCTCTCTTTTTAAAGCCATTCCCCTTTGTCCTATAAAGGTCCTTCTCCAGCTTTCCTGTAGCCCCCTTTAAGAACTGGAAGGTGTTATAAGGTCTCACCAGACCCTTCTCTTTTCCAGGCTGAACAAGCCCAGCTCTCCCAGCCTGTCTCCATAGGAGAGGTGCTCCAGCCCTCTGACCATCTTCATGGCCTCCTCTGGACCTGCTTGCAAAAGTCCATGTCTTTCCCACATTGGAGGCCTCAGGGCTGGATGCAGCACTCCAGGTGCACTCTCGGAAGCAAAAGGACAGAATCCTCTCCCTGGCCCTGCTGCTCCTGATGCAGCCCAGGATGCGATTGCCTTTCTGGTCTGCAAGTAGACATTGCAGGACACTGCATTTTTCATTCATCCCCCCAAATTCCTTCTCCACAGGGTCCCTCTCAATCTACTCATTGCCTGGCCTATATCCATGGTTGGGATTGCCCAGACTCAGTTGCAGGACCATATATTTGGCCTTGTTGAACTTCATGAGGTTCACACACAGAACCACCTCTTTAGTCTGTCAAGGTTCCTCTGTATGACACCCCTTTCCTCTAAAGTATCAGCACCACCCCTCAGCTTGCTGCCATCCACAAACTTGCTGAGTGCATTCCATTCCACTGACCATGTCCCCAGCAAAGATATTAAATAAGACTTGTCCCAGTACAGATCCCTGAGGGACACCACTCATCGCTGGTTTCCACCCAGGCATTGAGCCATTGACTGCAACTGTTCGAGTGCAACCATCCTTATCCACGAGTGGACCATGTGTCAAATCCACGTTTTTCCATTTCAGAGACAAGGATGTTGGGTGGGACAGTATCAAATGCTTTGCACAATATTATCAATAAAACTGAATTCCAGCCAAATGTTCTTTATCCAGTGCATCCCCTTTTATATGCAAGCTTAGGAAGATTCAGTCCATTTCAACTCTCTTAGAGTGTTTTTACTGAATAGCCTAGGAATGATACGTATGAGAAGGCAATTTCTACTCTAATAAATAAAAGTGATTTTTATTTTTATTTTCTCTTCTGTATTCTGAATTTAAGACCACATATCAATATTAGATTACTTTGTCTGGCAAACCAAGGTATTTGCATTTACATTATAGATTGGTGGATAGACAGAGTTCCATCTGTGTATTTGCATATCATGCAAATTTTAGCCAAATAACTAGGAATTAAGAAAGAAATCCTGTTCGTTATAGTTACTTTTTTCAAGACATTGCCACATTTATCAAGTTAATAGCTCCTTACTGAAGTGCAGGAAACTTAAGACAAAAAAATATGTTAATCATCTTTAGGAGATGATGGCAATAAAAATACAACTAAAACATTAAGTGACAGTCAGGAAGTTACTTTTATAAGTGCATATAATAATCTGCATATCACCTCAAGGAAAAATATAATCTCAAAATTCAAAACATTCTATGTTTCTGCGTTTCTTTTCTCCATTTGTTGCTGACAGCATCTTCTTTCTCTCCTTCATTTCAAACTCAACTCTTGGAATTACTGTCTACTTCTCTTTCTTGCTCATATGGCCATCTTATTGCCTAGTTTTATTGCTTTCTACTTCATAGCAATGCTGAATTTCTCCCTTCATTTCAGCAGAAAAGACACATTTATTTCCAGATTCTTATCACTCTCTGACTTTACTCACAACATCTGTTACAGCTTGTTTGAAAATATCCTCCCTTTTAGTTGGTAAATATAAATGTAAAAACTAAAAAAGTATTGTTGGCCCCTGTTTTAAGTCAATCTGGAACAAATTGATTTCCTCCACTGGCTATTCCCAATCACTGCATCTTCTCCCCTAATCTATCCTTGTCAAATACATTCCCTCTATGTTGCTATTATTCACCATCCTATCTTGCAATACTTTATTTTGGACTTTCAATTGGATATTCTTCAAATCAAATCATTTTAGAACTTAAAAATATAAAATACAAATAAAAAACCACATAATACTCCAGGGTTGAATTGTCAATCATGGTGAGAAAGTGTAATCAAAGAATTTCCTGCTCAAAGTACTCCATCTTAAATATATATTTTAACTGTTAAGGGGATTTTGGAGCTGAAGACTTCCAGACAGTTAAATTTTTTTATTATTACAGAATCTTAGATTTTTAGAGTGACTGAAAGTGATTTAATAGTGTCTCAGCTTGTGTTGTCACCACTATCCTCACATTAATTAACGCAAAGCTGTCCTGAGAGTTCAGAAGCAGTGACTGCCTGAGTCAAGAACTTAGCCAATGCTACTGGAACATTTTACCCTGCTAAATTTGAGACAAGACTATCAGAAAAATCCCAAAGACAGTTCAGAAACAGGATTTATGTATTTTATTTTGCTGCTTTTATTGCTCAAGAACAAGATCATTCAGAAATTTCTACAGTAATCGTAGAAAAATATATACGAATTCCAGCACATCTATGTAAAATGTACCCTTAGAATTAAAATGCAGACCTCAAAGGTCCAAGATCTGATCCTTTTCCTATTCTTTGTGTCAATTATGTAGCTTTGTTTAAACTCCTAGTCTCTACAGAGGTAGATTTTCCCACCTGTAAAAACACCAATATCTAAAAAATATGCTGAACTAATAATAATACTTCAGTGATGTAGACATTTTAGTCTTAAAACATGCTACATGGATATGGACACTATCCTAGAATTCTGCTTACACATCTAATGTGTTTAACACCTTTTGCATATCCAGCATCCAGACTCTGCCTTCATGTGCCGAGCTGCCTGTTTTTCTTAATAAAGGCTGAGGCAAAATATGCCTTTGTTTTGAGGGTTATACCCAGATTGTTTTTATGCTTCCTTTCAGTAACAAGTATATGAAACAGTGGATTTTCTTTGTTTAGCCTGTCATAGCAAAGCCATTTATAACATCATTATCTGTATCAGGAGGTGAGAACAAGACAGTAGTTGATACAATTGCAAACAGCAGGATCAGTTTTTCTCTATAATCATAACAAAATCGAATGGAAAGGAGAAAAAACAAAAAAAGTAATTGAGCTTTTTTTTACACTACTTTGCTCACACCACAGCTCTACCTCTGATTCCCAATACTGTCAATTCCTTTGGAAAGTTTCCTCATACACTTTCAAATATTATGTCTATTCTACCGTATCTTCTGTCGTCCAGACAGCCCAATATGCTCCATACCCATCCCAGCCCACCACAGTCCCTGACATTCACTTTGCTCATGATGGAAGCTGCGTCATTCTGAAAATTCTTAAGAGAATGATGTGACCTGAGACAAGTTTGCACTACTTTTGTTAAGCACAGGATTTTTAATGACTCAGCAAGCAAAGCAGAAAAGGAAAATAGGAGGGAATTTGATAACTTAAACGAGTAATAGTTTGGCAACTAACACACACAACCAGCACATGAAAGGCAAGATCATGGATCCCTGTGAGTACAGAAGCTTGTAATGCAGCCTGGCCACTGCTATTAACAGGCCATAAGCTTTGGACTGAATTTGCAGAGCCTCAGCACTGGGGTTTGACAAGCCTTCTCTGTCTGAAGGCTTGCTGGCCAGCTTGTAGGGCTTTGCTTTACCTGGATTAGCTGTGACAGCAACTTTTTTAAATTGTTCAGGCCTCTGTGACTAATTTGTTTT
Source organism: Myiotriccus ornatus (assembly GCA_036023395.1). Taxonomy (NCBI): domain Eukaryota; kingdom Metazoa; phylum Chordata; class Aves; order Passeriformes; family Tyrannidae; genus Myiotriccus; species Myiotriccus ornatus. Next base: position 108,723,070 of record JAYRBT010000001.1, read on the forward strand.
ACTTTTATCTTTGCATGGTACTACCGGAACCACCAGATATAAATAACTCACAGATGGACAAGAAATGGATAAAGAAATGCAGACTACAAACTGGAGAAAACTTGGTTTATGGACAATGAAAAGAATAAAGAAATAATATCTAACACATGTAAAGGGCACCATATCCCGAAAAGTTGGAACCATAGGTCAATAAAAAAGACAGATGTAAAGCATATTTACCAAACATATAAAAATTATCCCAAGTGTATTCCTCCCAGAAAAGGACACCAGAAGCTAAGGACTTAATAGTGTTACTCTCACCACCAGTCCAAAGCTCCTGACTTCTGAGTGCATCAAACCTGGGACAGAACACTCATGGGCCTTCATGATTAGATAGATGCACGTGACACCAGACATTCATAAAACTTCTTTCACAACTTCTTTTTATGTTGAAGTGCATGATGCCTGTTCTTAAATATATTTTTCTAAATTGCCTTCTGATGTCAATAATGAATTCCATTTGGGTTTTCACTGTGTGATTTATGATGCTAAAATCTGAACTGAATTAATGCTATGTTCAGCTAGTCGTAGATGTGCTATTATACAAAGCAAGAAATTATGGAAATGACTTGTAATTAAGTGTACTCATATAAAGCAGTATTTTGGTTTTCCTCATAAAGTAGCACATCATGGAACAAAACTGTTTCACTAAAATCTCACCTTAATTTGATGTATAATACTACTATAAAAAAAAAGTAAAAATAAAAATATCAACCTATATAAGAGCTGCTAGTATAAAATCATTTACCTTTATGTCTACATTCAGATTGACAGCATGCATAGCCTTCACAAGTATCAAACAGTTGTGCAGAAACTGTTGATAAGTTCTTGGATTAGTATACATCCTTGTAAAGTGAGTAGCAATCTAGAGAAGACAGAAAAATCAAAATCTTAATCTTCCAATAAGCAAAGTTACTGATTTTGTATTTTCAGTCCTTCAGCAACCCATAAAATCTAAATTTCCAACTGAAATTCAGTGTTAAGAATATACCCAGTTAAAAATTAACACTGAAGTAATCCCCCACGAGTTGATAAATGTTGTGGTTGGTTTTTTTATTTTTCAAAAATACCATAGGCCAAGAGATGCTGTTCAGGAAACTTCACTGTCTGACCACCCAGAAGCCCCTCTGGGAGTCCCCTGAGCTGGGACCGAAGGCCCACGGCAGAGAGGGGTGCCCTACTCGACTCCCTACACTCCCCACACTCACACAAGGTTTCCTTATCAGCTTGATCCCTATCCACAGCATAGGATCAGACATCTGGATCCTTAAAATAGTTTAATCTTGGTGCAACAGCAGAATAACAGCTCGAGCTGGTGCCTCTGAGGAGGGACCCCGAACAAAGGAAACCCTGGGACACCCAGAGCTCACCCTGCAGCTGCAGCCTGAGCTGCACTCAGTGTATTCCTGAACACTGGAAAGGAAAACAAGGCCTGAACAAGCCCACTGACACTGAAGAACTGTATAAAACTTGCACAATATTAAGAAAATTCCTTACCAAATATGGACAATAAGCTGCCACCTGCGCTGCCAGTACCAGACCATCTAGAAGATCTTGGTCAAAATTTACAATCCACCTCCTTGGTGGTACTCCACCTGATGGAGAAACAAAGCAAGATGAATAAGACACTTCTCCCCAGGAGGCTTAATCTTTTTCTACGCAGATATGATAACTATTTGAAATCACTGAGTAGAAGAAAGAACAGAAAAAGGACACATCCATTAACATGTAGAATTTCCCAGATATATTTTTCTTCCGGAGCCATGGCTGAAAACAAGAAAAATCTCAACTAGAATATTGCAACTATTTTTCATACACTCTGCTACAGCCTGTAAGAGTATTCATCACAACAGAATGGAAAGCAAGTAAGCTAAACTTAACCTCATAGATTAGGAACCTAAATATATTTTTATTTTTATAGGCCTAATATTGATAGGGTTACTGAAACTCATGAAAATATGCTGGGATCCTTTAAAGCTGCACACAAAAAGCACACAAAAAGGAAAAGGTTATTGATTTTCTTTAATGTAACATTAAATTATTTGGGACAAATGTAATATAAATGAAACATAAGAGCTAATTCCTGCAGCATAGATCACCACTTCTACAACTGTGTTCTAAAGGCTAATGCCTCACAAGTTTAGATTTTTTTTAATATATATTTCTAATATGTTTACTAAAATAAATATAGTTTATTTATAATTTCTTATTTGGAGCATCCATATTTTAAATATTTAACACAGCATTTAAAAAACATTTTGTTCTTAAGAATCATAACAAATCATAGAAAGAAAACAGTTACTTGAAAACTCACAACCTGAAGCATAAGAAGTTGGAGCACACATACCGGTAACTAAGTACTTTAAATCAGTCTATGCCCAAATACCAGTACTTTTATCTCTAGAGAATATGCTGGGTTTGAAGAATGAAAACATAGAAGCTGATCACAAACTCTCAAGTACTGACTCATGTCTTCTTTGTCGTACTATTTGCAGTTTCTTCCAACTTCTATTGCAAAGACACCTATTACTCAGGTTTCTGTGTTTCCATTACTGTCTCAGATCCAAGCTCCCAAATTCAGGAAATGCTTTGGACTTCAGCCACCAGTAAGCTTTTCAGATAGACTGGGATCATGCTTTCTCATATAGGATCAATTATATATGTTCTATTTCACTATTATATTTAAAAAAAAATAAAATTAATTCAGCCTACAACAAAGTCCTGTACCATATTCTAAGCAAAATCTCTCTGTCATTGCTCAGCAAAAGAACAGACAACATAGACTCCAGATGACTCTGTCTGAAAAACTTAAAATATCTATCCCTTCCTATCAATTAATTGCAGATACTTCAGCATATTCATACTGCTCTAGCGAGAAGAAACAGGAACAGATGCTGCACAAGTTAAGCAATAGAGGTATGTAAACTCATCTGAGTTTAAATCTGACATTGGAAATTATTTTATTCTGCCACTTCTTCAGTATGGAGATGTTTAGGTTTGGTCCAAAATCCCTTATTTTTTTCTATTCATGCTGTGAGTCAATATTATTCTAAATATTCATTAAATGTGTGCCCAGTAAAAAAAAAATTAGTATTTCATTTTCTGTACGTTTTCCAATCAAAATTACAACATGCATTAAAATTCCATGGTGCCAAAATTTTTATTTCCCTTATTGTTTAACTGAGACAACTTTCTTTCAAGCAGAAAACTGAAAGTTTAAGGATCCTTGATAATTCCAAATTGAAAGGCACAAAAGATGAAGTCTGACAGGATATAGAGCATCACCACATTACCTGTGACAGGAAGAGATCATAGTAAATATGGGTCTCTACAACTAAATTGGAACAGTACTAATTTTAACTAAATTCAGACCTCTATTTTAGAAATATCTACAGTAGGAGACATTAATTTCATTCCATCTCTTTGGTAATCTGCTTACACTTATTTCTAAAGTATTTGATGTAGTCACTGCAAAAAAACCCAAAAACTTTAAAAGTAGCAAAATGCATTTTTAAAAGCTTACTTTGCTCCTAAAAAGTCAGTCTTTCTAATATAAATCCATCATTTTATAGATCATAGTTGGTACCTATCAAAAATCAATAAACTGTCTTCTTTTTTTTATTAATAGAATTCAGACTCTCATCACACAATATTGGTATTTTTAATAAATCACCATCTCCACATTTTTATTTTTAACTTTCTAAAATTCACTACTTCTACTTTATTAAGTCCAATATTGAATTTTTCTTCTGGTTAGTCACCTAGATTGATTTGCTCAGCCTGGTTATGGAAATCACTAAGTCATATGCTTTGAACAAAAAAATTAAAGTTTATTGTTTATTCTACTTTAAATTTTACTTTAACTTTCCTGCCTTTTGTCTTCCAGTGGGAATATTACAAGAGCACACTTAAGCAATACCAGTTGTCCCAAATATCACAGAATCACAGAAGAGTTTAGATTGGAAAGGACCTTAAAGACCATCTGGTTCCAACCCCCCTGCACAGGCAGGGACACTGCACATAGTCCCTGTGGAGTTTCCTGTGTCTTCAAATCCTTTTTTTTCATGCTGGTGCAAAGTGAGTGTGGGGAAAAAAGCTGCCTTAAAAAGAAAGTTTCTTCAATTTTTAGTCTGAATCACTCAATCCAGTTTGCAATGCAGCCACATAAATGTGCCGAGGAAATGAAACATGGTGGCACTGTTGTTCAAAAAGCATTATTGAACTTTACAGTCTATGTAAGTTGAAGCATAAAGAAAAAATCCCATGAGGTGGAATATTTTCCCATTTTAACTTATTAAATACTTCTACAAGCATTTTTGTTGTCTTTCAGTTAATCCTTCTGCTATCAATCAACCTACTTATCTCAAATGCTTCTGAATAAATTAGTCAGAAAATGTAATGTATTTTTCCTAATTATACCAAATCTAGCAGAACATCTGCCAGCTCGCCTCTCTACAGTAATTAAGTTTTTAAAATATAATTAGTCAGTTTTTGTAGAAATAAACAATGGAAATCAGAAGTATTACTCAGGATACTTCATTTCCCCCTAGGCATGTAAATAAATTGAATTTCATTTATATTGGGACTTCTTGAAAAAAAAAATTACTAGTGGATATTAAAGATTCTTGGCCAATGTCATGATGAAAACCTGATTGATGGGTGTTGTAGGCCCAAAACAGATTAAAACACAAACACTAACAGGTAACAGATAACTGTATGGTTGGGGAACAGGAGACGAAATTGTTCAAAATTTAACTCCTGAATTCTGAGACAGATTCCTGCTACTTGCTAGCTGCCTCCCATTGGGACTGGTTGCAAATTTTGATAACACCGAGACTAAAATGCCATGTTCTGAATTCTCCCATCAATGAAGAGGAGAGACAGAAGCCCCAGTTAGGCTGATCACAAACTGTGCTCTGCACATAAACTATTTAGATTGGGAAATCTGGCAACTTGGAGTCAAGAAAAGAAAGAGGCCAAAAAGAAGCATTCCCAAAAAGAATCAGTGGTCTTGAAGAGACAACAGGGGACTGGAAAGAAGGTGAAGATGTTCATAACTGGAGGAAAGATCTTGGGAGTGGGAAAGATCTTGAAGATCAGAAAGATTCAGAGAGATGCACCGAGACAAACGCGAATGGATGTGGAGAGTGACACCAGACTGGCATCCATGAGCAGCAGCACAGCACAAACTAACATGACCTTTCCCTGATGTTCTCAGATCAGTACTGGCCTCCCTGGCACAGAGGGAATTTGGGATCTTGTGAACACAGTGCTGTGCAAAGCAACGGAGTGTGTGAAACTATCAAAGAGGGTGAGCTGTTTCTCCGGTAAACCCCAGTATCCCAACCCAATGACCCACGTTTTGTTCTCTGTCACACCGTGACAATAGGTGAAAATACTTCACAAAATACAATAACCAAGCAGGTTTAACTTGGAGTGAGTGTGCAGTCACTCATGAGTGCAACATTTATTATGGTTATGGAAACTTAAAAATATACTGCAAGGGGCCTTGAGGTAACTGATCTAAAATGAGAGTAGTTTTGTTCCGTTTGTTGATCCCACTCAGTGCTGAATGAAGTCACATTCACTGTCAATTCAGTGCTTTTGGACTAACTTAATTCCTGAGTGTATTTAATAGGAAATATTTTTTTTAACTTGTAATGGTACCATGTTGCATAAATGTAGTCACCAAGCAAAACAGAATTGTCCTCATCTTTCTTGTGACAGGTTAAACAGCTTTTGAAGACACATTGTTTTCATTGTTCATGTTATAAAGAAAGAAAAAATAAACTTACTTATTTACAGGTTGAAACAGCAATGTTTTGCCATGGCAGTCTAATTAGTCACCTCCTCCTTTTTTTTATTTTCTTTATTTATTTTAAAAGGCCAGATCCACATAGTTTTTTTAAAAAACATGGCCTTCAAAAAGTCCCTGCAACACATTTTACATCAAATACTTAATACATAGTGTCACTCTTAATTCATCCTGAATGTAGAAAAATCAGATTTGTCAAAACCAAAATTTATGTGGGAATGAAAAGAGCAAACTATCATCACAGTCATTCTTTGGATTGAATTTGGCCTTATCCTACTGAACTAGAGCTGCAGCAATGCTTTTTTTTTTTTTTTCCATAATCTATTTTTTAAAAAACAAACAAAAAAGTGGGTTTACATTTGTATGATTAGATTTGAAGCCTCAAGATTTTATTGTAGGATATGAAAACTCTTGTCCAAATGGGGATAATCCAGGGAATGTCTAGAACAATTTACACAAAAATGACAAACCACCTATTTGCTGGCAGAATAGCTAGCAAGTCACCACAAACTCCTCTAGGTAAAATTTGGTCTATTTATTTGACATGTAGATGATATAATGGATCAAGGAAAAGATACTATACATTTTAACTTCATTAAGATTTTTATTCCATTCTCTCTTATAAAGAAGCAACGAAATGTAGTCTAGAAAAAAGGTACTGTCAGGTGGAGCATAAACTTCACTGCAAAACAGTAACCCTTTTAACTGTCCACAAAAAAAGTCCTAGATTGCACACTCCCCAATATTTTCACATGCAATTTGGAAAACTGCATAAAATTACCTTACTCCAAACTGGAGATAATATCAAGCAGGTTAAAGAATTGTCTTTGTGAAGAAAAACTGGTTGCAAGTACTCATGAGGGAAGGACTATAATCTAAGGTCTTGAACAATTGGAGTAATGATCTGAAACAAGTGGGATGAAATCCAATAATGATGCTTGCAGCGTACTAATACTAGATGGAAAATTGGATAGAGGGAAGTTCTGCAGAAAAGAATCTGGAGAAAACAGTAAATCTTCTATGGTACAGAAAAAGCAAATACTTTGCTAAGATTCATAAACAGGAGGGTTGTATCCCAAGCATGCAGACTAATCCTTTCCCTATAAAGTCTCACTTGGTATCAAACCCAGTAATGGGCACCAAACTCCAAGAAAGAGATGGATTACTTAAGAGAGTTTACTAGAGAAACAACGAGCTGAGTGAACAGGAAGACTGAAAGAATGGAAATGGTCTACCAAGAAGGGACAGAGGGAGAAACTGAAGCAGAAAATATCAATCTGCAAATTTGTATAAAGTTTCTAGTAAAGTAAAGTAGATTCCTTGCACATCGTATTTTAGAAGAGAAAGGGTGGACTTAAGCACTAGTAGAGAAAATTTTGGGTTGTGTTAGACAAGAAGAAACTCTTTCAAATAGAAATGAGTGGGAACTTCTGGCAGATATCACCTAAAGTGGACCATGGAATCTCCTTTTTCCAAGATTTTCTTTTAACAGCCTAGTCAAATACCCATCCAGTACTCTAAAGGTATATTCAGTTTAGTCTTTGTACATGAGAACACAGCAGATTATTAATTTTCTCATTCTTCATTTCATACCTTCGGGGATTTACTGTTGGTTGTTTTCAAGTTTCACTTTTATTAACCGATCCATCAGGATACTCACTGGCTTACTAAAGTAAGTAGTAATCTAAGTTGGTAAAAAAGTATCTCTGAAGAGTGATGGCAGTGCTAGTATTCAAAGAAAGACCCCAAAAAATTACTAATTGGAGCAAGAGTTCCCAGCAGTCTCTAAAGCCACTGTTCCCAATGGTTATGCAGTCACACATTTCACTGTTTCAAAGCAGTTAACACATCCCACTGCTAACAACGAAAATTAAATATTTAAAACTGTTGCCCCCTCTTCTGAAAACCATGAAGAAATTATACCCAATCTCATGCTACATACACAGAGGGAAATATTCCTTAGCATCAGTCCCACCAAAAAAAACCCAAAAAACAAACAAACAAACAAACAAAAAAACCAAACAAGCAAACAAAAAGTTTGGTAAGCCAAAATCACAAAATTATGATCTTTCTGACAGAACAATGTTTAGCCCTCTCCAAAAAGCCACTACACTTAAACAACTTCACCGCAAACATCACATTACTTTTCTTCTAGAAGAAAAAAATGACCAGATAAAATTACCCTAAGTCTTAAAGGAAAAATTCCATTAGGAAAGGAAAAGAAGTTGTAATGCAAAAGTATGATGTATTGGTATTATCTGGATAAGCAGAAGCATGATGTATTGGTATTATCTGGATAAGAAGACCAGCAGAAAAAAAATGGTCTTATACCAAGTTTTAAAACTCTTAAAGGATCAGATTTAGTTCAATCTACTAAATTTAAGAGCTATTTTATATAAAAAAGTAAGAATACCAATAAATCTTTAAATAAAGTACTGTATTTCTTGTGAAGCTTTTCTGCTGTTTTCACAAGCAATAAAAAAGTTAGTCTTGCTATCAGTTGCAAAATCAACTGATATATGTCTAAGGAGGCACAAGAAATGCCAATGATAAATCTTCTGTTACACAGCCACAAGGATTTTTTTTTAAATGCTGAGTTACTGAAAAACAGAGGAAAAAATGTATAGAGTCAGGCTAACATTCCATAGAA
>JAYRBT010000001.1:108731673-108767718 GCA_036023395.1 Myiotriccus ornatus
AAATATATTCACATAAAAACTCTGAAGGTGATGGCCTTTAATGATTAAAAATATGAAATGGGGTTTTATAAGAAATTGATAAATTAGAAAGAGTTACTAACAACTGAATGGTGATATGACAGCAGTCTATACAAGTAGGCATGACACAAAACAGGAACTAGACATTGCCAACAAATTTGCATATTCCACTGAGTGATTTAACAAGAAAGAACTAAATTAAAGAATTAAGCAGCAAGCTCAAAATAGAATATTTTACACACAAGAGAGATATTAAATCTACTTACTGCTTCAGTATAGTGTGATACTAGAAGTCTGCACAGGTTGAAAATACAAATTAAAGAAATTCACAGAATCAAAATCTAGTACAGCCCTACAGAATTACCACCTGCATCTGAAATACTCTTGAATTTCAAATCAGGAAGACTCAGAATACATATAAAGTATTTCTGTACATTTGCACTGTTACTCATCTCTAAGTAACTTCTATTGGAGGCAGAATATTGAGCTAGGCAGACCTTTAAATTATCACAGTATGTTCTTTTAATATAAACTACTTCAGTAATAATGGTTTATAATATTATATAACAAATTCTTGCTCCGGAATCTGAAAATCTCTGGAGGTGTAACAAATCTATAGCTATAATAACACCCATAGTTCTGCCCCAATAGCTTAAATCTGGTACTGAATAATGTAGACATTTACAGATGAAATATGTATCAATAATCTTTCCTGTAAGTGCTAACATTAGAACCAGTACAAGGTTTTAAATGATGGTACTGAAGTATACAATCCAGAGCAGGAGAAAGTTAAGAGGAAATATGCCTTCTTTTTCTTTTAAGACTATTATTTATTATTTAAAATTTCTTTAAGATTAACAAAGTTAATGTATCTGCCTTCAGAATATGGAATGTGTGGCTACATTTTTCTTAACATGGAAAACAAGAAATCTTTTATTAGAGACAAAAGGCAAATTACAGTTCTTACTTCAGGCAGGATGCTACAACTTTTACTCATCAAAACTGATGATTATTCTCCCAAGAACTCCCGAAATATCAAGGACAGATTGATTTAATACCACTATCAATTCATAAGAAGTCTAAGCAGAAAAGTTCAAGAAGCACCACATGGGGCAGTGACAGAAAAACAGAGACACTGAGGATATGTCTCATTTATTCCCATCTGTTGCAGAACGTTTTTACCCTGAGGCATGATCATTTATCTTCCTGCTCCTAAAAAGTTTCTTCAATAGTCTTTTACTCTCTATGCAGTTTTGTTTTATTTTCATTGATTCTTATCCCAAACAAGATCTTACACTGAGAAATTTCTTAGGTTTTTATGCATCGCATAAGAACAGTGTTACCTTATATGAGTCTCCATTCTGTTGCTTTTCAACAGAGTTTTCATTTGTAAAGAGAACTAGTTTTAAAATCACTGAATGGTACTGAAAGCCGCTAGATTAAAATGTCACCTTCAACACTACTTTTTTTTTGATTGCATTTATGAATCTTGGGAGGTCCCTTTCCCTTAAGGCTGTGATGTCATATCATGGCATTTCACTTATAGACCACTTTGATTTAAAATGCAGTAAATCAGAGCGATTCATTACAGCAGACCTGGCTCCCATACTGGCATCACAATGAATATTACAGTGCCTGCATCACCATCTTTTGTAAAAAAAAAGTTAAATCCTGCTCTCCGTACATGTCATTGTGTGACACTTGCAATGAGAAAACAGAATCTTTCTTGAACCTCATAGTCTGAAAAGTTTTCTCCTCACAAAACATCTGAGGCTGTATTACTAAATCCCCAGGTATAACAGATTTAACCCACATATTTGGCATGCACTGCAGAAGTTAATAGCATTAATTACACAAATAATCAGAAAGCTTATTTATCCCAGTTAGCAAACACTGCAAAGCACCTTGCTTGGCTGAAAGCACAAGACCTGTCTGGGCATCTCATAATGCATTGCAAGTAAGGAAGAAATTTCTTCCTAAGCCGTTGTCTGATCATTTACACTTCGATCATTTAGGTTTTTGAGGGTCAGCATACATGTATGTACTTATATACAGCTTTATATATAAGCATACATGTCTACACACACACATATATACATGCATAAAAACAAATACACAAATATATGGAGGCCTAAGAGTTTAGGCTTCACTTTTTTTTTTAAGATCTTTTTAACAGGTTTTCAAATATGAACACTTGGAATGTTTTCAATATAGGACTCCAAGGACTATCCTTCCTCACACTTTTATTTCCCCAAAGCATCATAATGCCAGACAGTATAAATTGTACAAAACGGCTTTTTTCTACTACTCCAAAATATAAGAAGTTAAACGAAACATGGAGTTTTGATTATTTCTCAATGGGGTATGAACTTTAAACTCAGAAAATAATTATCTTTCTCTTTTTTATTAAATAAAATCCTGATATGATCCTGTGGGTTTTTCAGCTATAGGGTACAAATTATGATTCAATTCTTAAACATGGAGTATTCAAGCCAACAAAGAAAAATAAGCACGACTGAAAAGATTACTTATTGGACTTCATATTTACATATTACGTTTCATTCATATCTTCTACTGTGGAAATCATGAAATACAACACAGAAAAATGGTTTAAAACTTTGCTCATTTATATTTCAGGCAATATTTTCCAGGATTTACCACTCAAGAACAATGTTTTCTTGTGATATTTTGTTGGAACTCAGACTTTTGATAATCATGATAGTAGTTCATTAGGTAGTCACTTCCCCTTCTTTAATTCAGCTTTTTATTACTTTTGTAAACAGCAAGATTAATTAGTTCATAAAAGCCTGTTTTGCACTGATTTTAACTGAAAAAATCTTATATGAGATTACAAGAGATTCTTCCCTTCTACTCTTCAAAGATAAAAAGTATTTTTTAGCTCTTCTTTCAGAACTGTGTCTAAGAACTATCAAATTGAGAAGCAAGAATCAATGGACTCCATAAATACCCTTCCTAAAAACTGGGGAAAGAAGGTAGAGAGAACAGAGGACAGAGGAAAATAATTCATGAAAATCCAGGAAAGAAAAAAGTGTACTTCTTAATTGCTATGCTAGAAATGACCTTAAATAAAAGTTCTACAGAATCTGTTTTAAAACAAGAATTCTACTTAATTCTCATACAGTTTTGTGAAGACATGTAATCTTACTAAAATATTTCCTTCCTCAACCTTTTACCTGCAGGTACCATACTGAATTGATATCAAAATCTGAAAAAACTAAAAACAAAAACCACTGGTAGTGAAGTGATTAAAATGTATCAAAACCAAAACCTTCCTAATAGAAAGTAAGAATCTTGAGACATCACTATGCCTAACATTGTCAGGCACACCTACATTGGCCCTGGATTAGAATTCCTCTTCCCTCTTAAGCAAAATTTTCATTCTAAGCAGATTTTCCAGTAAACTGAAGATGTATCTACTCTGGAGACAGCTTTTGCATGTCAGATGTAGGTTGACTGTTCAGGTATTGTTCAATTTACTGGTTGTCACATTCTCCAACAATTTTATATTAAACATAGAATTATCTATTCTTTTCAAAATCTTCCTGGGATACATTCATGAAAATCCCTTATTTCCCAAAACATAATTTAACTTTTTCACCATGGGAAAAGTCATAATTAATAAGGAAGAGACATACAGTTTCTCAGGTGGCCACTTAATTCACTAATCTGCAAAAGTTCCTCCTGTTTAGGGAGTACAGGATTTGAATTACAGCATTCCAATACTCTAGCAACTTTTAAGAGTTTTTCCTGACTCTTACTTTCTCATGCTATTAGCAGTTAGTCTTTCAGAGAGAAATGTTGAAAAGAAATGTGAAGATAAGGAACAGTAGAAGGTAACCTGAAAATTTATTACACTCAAAATAATTAATGCCTCCTCTGCTATCATTGCTATTGCCCATATAATGCCTTAAGTGGGCACTGAATCTTATATTTCATGTATAATTAAAGTCTCAGCACAATAGGCAAAGTTGCATTTTGCAATTTTATGGCATTTGGACTCAAGTTTCAACATTCCTTTCCAGTCTGTGGTCAATAGGACATATTACAAGACTGCCCCTACAAAACATATGCCAAGATGCTTTTAAAATGTAATTATTTTTCAGCAGCAGTAAGGAGAGAAGATGTGGAGATAGTAAACTTCTTGCTAATGTTCTCTCTAAGCTATTCAGATCTTAATTCTTGCAAGAGAACAGTTCTGATGAATGACATAATTATCTTCAACTTCAGAAGGAAGTAATAAAGATGTGCATTTGAAACCTCTCTGCACTGCAGTAGTTTAGGCTTGTCTCACTGTCACATTTCACTTTAAGTAGCCTAGGTATCAAAGGAAAGACAGAGAAATGTGGTCTGGATAGATCTTTATTTAGTGGGAATTGATCACCCAACAGACTGGTTTGAGTTGAAAGCAGATCCACGGTCAAGACATATTGCTAGTCAGGGCTAAGTATTCAAAGCAGAGTCTTTGGATGATAATATGCAGGCACATAAATCTTAAGAGAAAGTGGTAATTGCTCTCTGATCTGCACTGCAGTAAGAATTGAAAAAAAACCCAACTAATTCTTCTCTTAAAATTAGTGATATTAAGCAAATAATAACAACAAAAATACAAAACTGAGGATATTTGGGACTTTCAGGTGGGTTGTATGAACACTTACTATACTCTGACTGACATTTTTCCTTTTGAGACTTTCAGCTTCCTCTGAAAAAGCCTGTTTAAATACTTAATTTAAAGCTAATGTAATTTTAAATTGTCAGAATATCTGAGTATAAATTTGATTATTAACCTTATCATAAAACGTAAAGAACCAATAGTATATCAGAACATTAAATCTGCTAAGATATATAAACTCCAGTGTATGCGCTTAAACAACAAATTCAGAGTAATGACTCGTGAGGGACCTTACTGGTCACCAAATCTCAGCCAGACTTTGTGCCACTCACTGACCATAGCCCTTCAAGCCTGGCAGTTCAGCCTAATTTCATTCCAACTCACTGGCCTCTTAACTAGCCTGCACTTCATCAGCTTTTTTAAGAGAATGTTAAAGCCATGTCAAAGTTGAGATGAAAACATCCACTGCTTTCCACCTCTCCACTGAGCTGGTCATTTCATAGTGAAAGGCAACAAGGTTAATCAAGCATGATTTTTAAATTAAATTACCTTTCTAAATTCATGGTGAAGACTCACAGGAAGGTTTTTATACTTTGTATGTTTGGCGATCTTTCCGAAGATTATTTACTCCATTCCAAGAAACAAGATGAGGTCGACTGGCCTGTACCTTCCCAGATTCTCCTCCTTTCAGATAGGAAACACATTTCTTCCAAACCTCTCCCACATTTTCTCCCCTGACTGTCCTGACCTTTGCAAGGTGACTGAGCATGGCCCCAGGGTGACATTGGCCAGCTACCTCAGCACTTTTTGGTGCATCCTATTGGGTCCCTTGGACTTGAGTTTGCCCAGTTTGTTTAAGTGCTCATTAAGCTGATCCTACTCCACCAAGGCTAAGTCTTCTTTGATCCAGATTTTCCCATTCACCCAGGGGGCCTGGAATTGCTCAGTGACAGCCCTGCCAGCAAAGACCAAGGTAAAGAAGAAGGCACTGAGTACCCCAAGTATTTTCTGTGCCCTTTGCCATCAGATTCTCTGCCCCATTTAGCCAAAAGAACAGCACAGCAGCAGACACCAATTCATTCTGAGGCAGTAAAAGCAAAGCAAGTAAAAGGAAAATGAAGGTTAAAACAGAGGATTCAGAGACATATTGAGGCAAGTCATCTGTGGAACAGAACAACATAAGATCACACAGCTAAGAAATTTGGTAACGCAGAGGCATAACAGTCATTGTACGAATTTACAATTTTTCAGAATTTTCTTTTTTTTTTTTGTTATTAGATCTTTAGCAATGCTTATTTATGCAGTTTTGTGAGACAAATGGAAACAGAAGCAAAATAAAAGGGCATGCTTATGTGCATACACCAAGCTGTTTCTGTGCACCCTACTGCAAAGAGAATATAGAACTCACGAACCAAAAAACCTATAAAGAAGTTGATAAAGCAAGGCAGTATCTCTAATTTCCCAGACAGAGAAATATATATAGTCTCCTCCTTTTCATTCCAATCTTGCACTTCTCTGAAAGCAGTGAAGTATAATTAAGTGAAATTGTAAGACAGAACTGTAATGCAGATAAATGTTCCTGGCAGAAACCACAAAATTCATTTTCACCTGTGATCTAGAGTCAAAGCTACAACCACATCTGCACCAATGAATACATCAACCCATTGAGTTATCTGTACTATCAGAATGATTTAGCACAAGTTATTATTATTTTCTGAGAACCCCCATATTGTAATTAAATTGTTCTCTTTGGGTGCCAATTTTCAGAAGCCTTTAGAACTAACTAATTGCAAAAAAAACCCCTACTTTACAATGCTGACAATCATATGATGACATTAAAAATAGATTACTCATTTTAATATTGTGATTTGTTACATAATTACATACTCTAAACAACACTCTAAATAATTCACTCCTTAAAACACATTATTTGTATATATTCCACTTGGACATTTGGAGCTTTTTGATGCAGTAGTGTCCACTAGATCTGGACTTTAGGGTTTAGGTTCACTCCTCTCATCTTTAGAGATTATGACTCAATTAAAATTTTAATGCTATATAAGATGCATTTTGACATTTACATTCTTCCCCATGAGTTCCCACAGACCTGAACAAGGCCTCAACATCTATATTACTGGAGCCCACAAAAAAGAGAGGAGACAGTGGGGATGAGGAATACATCCATGCTGCATTTATGAGGAGCCACCACACTGGTCAGATATAGCCATTCTCTCTGCAAGGTGTCATCTACACACACAGGACTCAGATAACACCCAGCAGAGCAGAGTGCTTGCAACTGTGAAACAGCTCCAGTAAAGCAGCTCTAGACACAGAAAATAAAAAATAATGCATTGCAAATACACCTACCTACTATAGGGCATGTTACTTTAGGAAGCTCACTGAGATAATCATAAGACCAGAACCAAACTAGGACTTGACAGCTAGAAATCCATTTCTATTGGATGCAGGGGCATAGACTGACCTTTCAACCTTGTCAGCAGAATTATTCAACACATTTGAGAATATCCACTTTAATTTGCTTCTGTACAGTAAAATGAGAGAAGCAAAGGGATATTCAAAGCATATGCAAGGTAGAGAATATGCCCAAGTGAGACTTCTGGAAGATGATATGCAAATATATTATCCATAATTCAGACAGGTCAGGAATCACTCAAGGCAAAAATGACACTTAACAACCTTTTCCATACGTGGCTTACGAGCCATTCTGGAGGCCTTTCCTGCTCAGCATCAGACTGGCCTTTCTATGGGTTCACTACCCATTCACAGTAAGGCTGGAAAAGGCAATGAAGTTAGGGTCAAGAAGCAAAAGGGGAAAATCATACAAGGAAATGGAAGTAATAATTACTAGTGGTTGAACAGTTTTATCAGATTTGAATACCAGAACTGCCTAGATCAGTCTTAAATGGAAAAGGTAATTTTATCTAACCTTATTCAAGCAATCATGAGATTCAACCTGCTCTTGCAAGTAGGGTACTATTTATAATCTGAAACCTTAGTCTCTGTTACCTTGTTAAATGTCATAGGAATGAAGGACACACAAAAATTATTCTAAAGATTCTGAAAAGCTACCCGTCAAACACACCACTATAAGCACAAATACCAACAACCGTGTGTGACTATGAACAGGAAAATGAAGATAAAGTAATTACTGTTGGCACTTCTTGACATTAATGGAAAGAAGAAAGTGAAGACGTTCACAACACTTCACCCTTTATGCCTAGTTAAAAACTGTAAGATCACAAAGACCACAGAAGGTCTATCATAAAGAGTGCTGATCAAAAGATGCTGATCTTGGAACACAGAAACACAAGGAAAAGAAATACATATGGGCAGGCAATGACTTTTCCCCCAAAACATACTATCAATGATAAGTTTTTATAAATCTCTATGAATAGCAACTGTAAAAGTCTACAAAAAGAGTGCTAGAAGGAAGAGCATAGTGAAAGAATTCTCACCTTTTTGACAATCTTTCCACACAATCTTTCGATTCTTCTCGTAATTGTTATTCAACCAGGTGAGGATTTTTCGTTCATATGAAGAATATATATTACTGGATAAAGGTTCTCGTTTTATTCTTGGCATGTTCTGCATGCTTTCCAAGCTGGGTGGGTCAGTTTTGCCATGGGAAGAAACATGTCGAAGAACAAACACCTGAAATGATAAAGTGTTTTAAGGCATGAATTGTAAAAAGGTTTTCAAGTTGAAGGATTAAAAATAAGCATCAAATTCAAACAACAAAAGCTTTCCTAATATAGAAAAGGTTAAAGAGATTACACATTAGCATCCACACAACCATTACACAACACCAAGGTGCTGAAAGGTCTCCAGGGTAAGATGTATGAGAAGCAGCTGAGATCATGTGGTTTGTTCAGCTCAGAAAAGGCTGAAGAGTGATCTCATCACAGTCTACACGTTCCTCAAGGGGGGCAGCAGAGGAAAAGGGGCTGATCTCCTCTCTCTGGTGACCAGTGACAGGACACAAGAAAAGGGAATGAAGCTGCATGTTCAGTTTAGGTATCAGGAAAAGGTTCTGAGTCACTGGAACAGGCTCCCCAGGGAAGTGGTCATAGCCCCAAGTCTGTCAAATTCTACAAAATACAGACTGTATTAACATAACATTTCCTAGCTGGAACATGTTAACACACTGTTAAAGTTTTAGAACTAAGAAAACTGAAATGTTTTCACTCTTTCTTTTTCCTTCTCTGATAGAGAGAAATAAAATACTTAGAAGTATTTAGTTTTACAGATCTGTTTGAAAAAAAAAAAAAACACAAAACACAGCCTGGAATATACCACAGGTCTTTTTCAAAACAAAGGTTTTGGCCATCAGTTCCTTGAAATTTTGTAGTAAATATATCTGCAGCTTACCTTGTATATCTGCAGTAGCACATCTGTCCAAGCTCGTTTGCTCATTGTCTCAAACGTGCTGTCCTCCAGGACAAATACATTCTTGTCACTAAATCTGTCTGAGGTTTTCACATCACCCATATTCAACTCAGCCTTCAGATAAAGGGATGAGATTTATTTTCCATATTCATTTCAGCAGTTTGGATGGAAATTCACAAGAGGACAAAAATGCATCAATGGCATAAACGACTGGTAAAATCTACTGTAGTGCAATAGTGACCAACAGTAGAACCATTTACAGTTTGCCACTATCTAAGGAATAAGAACTACAATACAGAATTGACAGGAGTTGAAAGCAGCAATCAGGAAATAGGGGCAACACACAAGAAAGAAAAAAGAAAAATTAAAAAAAGAAAAAAAGGAAAAAAAAAGAAACAATTTACCTTTAGTACAGTTTTTCCTTCTTTCACTTTAATCCATATCTTGTAATCTTCAGGTTCAAGCAGAAATTCTGGCATAACATGAGGAAGATATGCCCCTAGGCTTCTGAAATTGTAAAGCAGGAAACGTTAATAGGTAGAAAAGATCATTGTTTTTAAAATAAATCCAAGTTTTTCAACTGGTTCAACTGTGTGTAAGCTCTTCCATGTTTCATCTGAATTCAGACAGCTTCTACTCATGAAGCTCATGTTCAATTCCTCTGCCTACAACTACATGCTGAAAGAATATACAACACTGGACAGACTGCCTGAGAATTGCTCCTCCATAAGGGATTTATTGCATCATAAAGCATCAAAACAAATAATACTCATTTCCACGTGAAAGCCAAAGGACCTGTGTTGCATAACATTAGTAGAATTAAAACTTGCTGATGCCTTTATCTGTCTGCAGACACATACATTTATATACACTCACACAAACACACATTCTAGAAGTCTTATGGGTGTAAGTGAAGGTATTTCAAAACTCTGTTAACTGCTAAACTGACCTGCCATCCCTTCTCAAGTTGCTAATAAATGCAATAGGAAAAGTAATTGAAGTAAAAAAAGGCAACTTCATTAGACTGAATACAAAAATAACTAACTTTCAAGTGAAGAAAGACTATTATCTCAAATGACACATTTGAAGCAAATGTGCTGGAAAGGGGAAAACAATGAAGAATTTTTAAGTTTATTTTTCTCAGGGGAGCAGAGAAGCTTCCTGGCTTTTAGGTCAGGAAGATTATCATAGCGTAAATAGATTTAAATTGTTCTCTGTGTTTTTAACATAGGTAAAGTGAATAAAAATAAAACTAACTTTTCTTGTTTTAGAATCAGTCTTTCATCCAAATGAAGTGATCCTACTTTTCTGGTACCATACAGTCCAATAAGAATTTACACATTAAAAGTCAAATAATCACAGTCTGAAATTCAGATCATGACAACTTATTTCTCTTCCTATGGAATTATATTTTTCTAGCAACAGTATAATCTCAGTTTTCATACTTTACAAGTTGACATTATCTTTTCATATTATTAAAATGTCGTGTTTCATACAATTACTTAGTATGTTTTTTTTAAAAAAAATATTTTATTCAGGCACCCAAAACCAGCGTCAATCTAATAGTCTGGTTCTAAAACTCACTGTGTCTGAAATTCCCATTTTCCATTCACCTATAGACTCTGTCCCATGAAATCCCTTCTAATCTTCAGCTCTTTCCGAATAATAAAAGGTGGAAGTTATGCAATATTATCTTTTCAGGTATCTTATCATCCTTTTGATGCTTTTACTTGGAAGGTACATGGTAATAGGTGTAATCTACAATTTTCTTTCCAGAAAATGCTACATAACAAGGTCATCAAAGTAAAGCTCTATATAACTGAATGTTCTCATAATTGGCTGCATTTTGCTACTGAGGAACACTCTTTTAAAAAATTCCTCTTCATTCAGGTGGGTATTTAAGCTGATGCCAGTTCTTTAAGATCAATATTTTCACACTGTTAAGACATTTTCCCTCAAGACACAGGACTTTGCAAAAACTTAGTTATTTGTACTGTAAAATACCCAAGCTTTTCCTTTACTGCTGTGGTAATGCCCCAAGGACACCCTTTGAGTGGAGGACTTGGAACATTTCTTGAAACAGTGAGCAACATCCACCTGCCTTGACTGTGGAAAATCTGGAATACAAATTACGCTTTATTGGAACCACGCTGGCCACAAAGTAGCGGTTGATGGAAGAAAGCCAAGAACTGTCTGCGGATTTTCCACAAATCACAATGAACATGCAGGGATAGCAGATCACAGATAAACTACTCATATCTCAGCTGGCTCTAGAAGTCTTACCATCACTACATACAGTCATGCCAGCAGTACAGATACTGTACATTTTTGTTCTATGATCTATAAACACCTCTGAAAAAATGCAAATATTCTAGATGATCCTAAAATGTACAAGTAGGAAAAGTATATCGATAAATCAGAAGGAATGAAGAAATATTAAAGGATTCACACAAATTAGAAAGATGCAGAAAACTAACAGGATGTGGTAATGTTAAGCACATACTGAGCACAAATTTAATTATAGAAGGGTTCAGACTGGAAAAGATGTCCAAGATCATCGAAATACAGAATACATCGAGATACAGGAGTCCAGCTAGAACTGCTTTTCCTAGACCTGTGTTGTTTTTCTTGGATTGTTATGGTACTTCATGTCTAATCCACAGACCTCCACAGGCTGGACTTAGCCTTGACCAACTGGCTGATGCTTCAATTCTGCTCTGAATACATCCATGACTTAACAGACAAAACTCAGTAAAACTGTAGCCTTTTATTAAAATTTATCTATTAAATAGCTTTAAAAAAATTCCCAAGTAACCACCTTAAAAACACTTCAGTAATTCTTTCCCGTTGCTGATATGTTTAGCAAAAAGGGATCCACTTACCCCAAAACTCATCATTTTAAAGTATGCAAAACCATCATTTATGCTAGCTTCAAGATTCCTAGATTCCTGGAAAAGCTCAGGGGGAAGACTGCACATAAGAGCCATCAGCCTCAACCAAGAGCATCAGTGGAATGAATGGTAAGATCATTAATGAAAAACTTGATCTGACCATCTACTGAGTCTGCTGAAGTGTTGAGGTTGAAAGTCATCTTCTTTTGCAATAAAGGAAGCAGAGTTCCTTTGGAATTCCTATGTTGAATATAACTTACCAAAGGACACTGATTAGTGTAAACTGCAGAGGATAACCTTGGTAAAAACAAATTAAAGGTTATAATACATAAATCTTATCTCACAAAAAAAAAATCAAAGAAAACCTACTGTGCACCATTCAGTTGGAATCATGTTTGAACTATGCTAATTAAAAAGAGTGGAAAGAAAAGATGGATGAATGCATATTTCATCATCCTTGTACTTACTTGAGGAAAGACAGCAATGCCGAATGCTGCCAGTGGAGCTGTAACATTCGTTCGACAGGATCACGGGACAGTAACTGGCTCGCTGCAATGCCTGGTAATGAGTCTCCATACAGATGGAATAACATCTCACAAAAACCCTTATCTTTGCTAAGGTTTCGTGTAAAAACCTTATCTTGGGAAATAGTCATCTGGACTTTACACACATCACTAAGAGAGAAAAAGCCTTTGACATTATTCTTTTAAATGCACGAAATGATCTAAAATTACTCTTATCAGAATGTTGAGTTTAATAGACCATGAACTAAAAACAGAAGCAGGAAGGTCGAAAAGTACACCACTTTTTCCTTTTTACAGAACTTCAAGAATTTTGAAGTGTGTGGAATATTTAATAGGGGTTATGTGAAATACTTCATACATAAATTCGTGTTTGTCAATGCTTTCTGGAGAACATATCTTTGATTCCTATCATGTTTATAAATGTCTATGTATTTGTGTCCAAGAAGAGTGGCTTCTTCATTATTTAGTAGCAAGCTGGAAAAGATCAGCTAAGTGATGCCACTAAGACTGATATATTTCCAGAGACTATGAAATATTCTTTCCCATCAGTTTCTTGATCTTTAGATCACATGAGGCAAAAATTACATTGTTAAACCACTTATGACCCAAAGAAGGGGCAATGGCTAGAACTGTGTTCATTCTGGGAGGAGGATCAATTTCAGTTAGGAGGGTGGCATAATTTGAATTGCCTATTTAACATACACTGCATTATGATATGCCTGAGCATCATAGTTCAAAATATATTTTAGAAAGTTAATAATAACCCCTGGATGACATTTTCATATAAGCAGCACATATAAGCTATAATTTCAATAGAAAACTATACATTAGAATGTGTCTATATTCCTTAGATCATATCAAAAACACTTTAGTAGATATGTTAACATTTTATAAGACAGACATGAGTTAGGGGTAAGCAGATATGAATTACCTTCTCAGTGAATAAGGTATTGAAATAGGATTCTGTCCCTTAGGCCAGCCAAAGAGCGTGAACCAACTCTTAATAGCAATTAGGGTTTTTTGAAAGAAGATGTACTCCTCCTCTTCATCTTCATCAGGAAAAAGTGATAATTCAAGTTTATTTTTTTCCCTACGATTTTGACTGCCAACTTCACTCTCTTCACTTGCATATTCATCACTCTCATTTTCGGAAGCAGTATCCCCCTCTGAATGATACACACACACAAAAAAAAATCCTGAAAGATTCCTTATTTCCATATTTTTGTCTAGTACAAAAATATTTAACACACAATTGTTTTCAAAAAAACCCCAACTTTCAGACAACAAATGATCATCTTATTCTGGGAGTAAACAATTGGCATGCACATGTCTTGGGAACAGAACAAATTATATCACTTAAACATAGAAAAAAAATATTTCCCAAACAGCAAAAAATAAACTAAGACATGGCTTACAAAACCACAGAGAGCAATCTTAAAGAAACAGTCATACAGTCCCAATAGATACTGTTTTGCCAGTTGGTCAGTCCTAGTTCCCCACCCCAGTCACACAGCATGGCTAAGTAACTGAACAGTGTTTAGACACTTTATCAGTTACTCTACAGGTATAATTAAGCCTACAACTATAAGCCTTTGGACTTTTCTCCCCTCTTTTAGGCCTTTTCTCTCCTAATTTCTGACCTGTTCATATTACTGCATGAAAAGGTAACTAAGAAAACAAATAATTTTCCTTATAGCATAAGTAACTTAGGTGACTTTATCCTTGAAGGTGTATTTAATACCATTGTTGCAGTTTTAATGTTATACTAAAACACGCAAAAATTAAACTAGCTGACACCTTTGGGAATAGAAAAAGGCTCATTGGGATTTAAGAAGAATAAGCAATTCAGTGTGGAGGAAAGAGACTTATCCTTTATAAGATCATTGAATATATGTGCTCCATTATACCTGAGAGAGAAAATTCACAGGCTGAGCCACTGGTTTCACCAAAGGAACTTGAGGAAATACTGTGGGAAGGAGATTGTGGTGTAAAACACGGATGCAAAACCACTTCTGCACTATTGCAGTCTTTACAGTCTGTAAAATAAGATTGAAGTTGCACTTGAGAAAACAGATTTTATTGTCTGTGCTCTAATAGATTATAAATGGATATCTGCTTCTATATTTTCCTACTTCATGCTTCAGTTAATCAAGTAGCAGTTCTGATTTGACCCATCATGGAAATCTCCCTTCAGTCATTAGACTCGGGGCCAGAAAAAAAGTTTCCTGTATATTTTTTCCATTAACTGTATGTTTTACAGGATGAGTTTTCCTACTTGCTGAAAAGCACCAATCAAAACAATGCTAATTCAAGAATTCCGTCATGAAGAAAATATTCTTAAGGACTTTTTGATCACAGCTGTGTAATGAGTCTCAGCATACCATTATCAAGCTCTTTCAGGCCTAACAACATTTATTTTAGAGACCAAACTTAAAAGTAAACTTTAGCAATCCATCATTCTGGAAGAACATATGTTCTGACATTCTCGTGTTGGCCTATGATAAGATTAGAGAACCCTCTGCCAGCTACTTCTGATGTCAGTCCAGAACAAAAGAGGAACCAAGTGTAGTTTCTAGAGAAGTAAACACACTACTAGGAGAAGGAAAAGCTCTGTATGATTACTGTTGATTGTTGGCATTGTTATTTGTATCATCTGGAGCAAGTGAAACAAGAGCATGGTGTCAGAGTGGAAGCAAAGCCTTCCTGAACAGCTTTCAAAGACACTGTGTTATATAGATATGGTTTGGTCACATTAAACTCCCTTTCACACCAAAACAGTCTATAAAAAAATCACATAAAAAGACTCAAAGAATTTAGTGGTTATGACTTGCTTCAAAACTGATACAAACTGATAGTGTGGACAAACCAAAAATATCCAATCATTAATGAGAGATCATTTCTTATAAAACCATCACACCATTCATGGCTTAATCCTCAAGAGAAACCTACAAAGCGTCTTCAAAAGACAACTTGCAAAAATGGTCTACTGGTCACACAAAACAAAAAAAAAAAAAAAAACAACAAAAAAATTACACATTAATAAGAGATAATACCTTTTCTCCCTTTCCTATGTTCATTTTATTGTGTTATGATCCCTGAATTATACGGTACCTACAAATACCTTCTATAGGGGTGAAAAACCCTAAAACATTGCTTGTCTTCTTGCTAATCCCTTTTTCAACTACACAAGTATCAATTCTCTTTTCTCTTAAATAGTCCAAGTAACTTATTTTAAGTTAATGCAGTCTTAGAATTCATTCTTTAAAGCCAAATCTGTTTCAGATTGAAGGACTTACTTGCTTACCTGAAAAACTTGTCTATTTCACCAAAATATATCAGATCCCAACAGCTACAAAAAAATACATTTTTTTTTCCCATACTTGAAGCTGCTTTGAGCAGGAGGTTGGACCAGATGACTCCCAGGGATCCCTTCCAACCAGAATTATACAGTGATCCTAAATCTCTTCCCATAAGCACAGTCACACGTAAGGAGATTACAGACCACTGAGGCACAGAGGGGGTCAGCACGGGGGACACAGGCAGAGATACAGAGACAGGGAGGCAGGCAGAGGGTGACAGGCAGGGAGATATATCACAAAAATATTTCTGCTCTCTGATCACAGGCTTTTATTAGGACTTGAAATATGGCTGTGCCATTCACCCTTCAAGGACAGTAATTAAAAAAAAAAACCAAAACCTAAAACAATTCACAAGAGGCAAATAATGATCATATTTTAAAATAATATGTGGCTTTCTTCAAAACATATGATCACTGTCTATCAATACAATTTAAATTAAGTAAATTTATTTTCTATTATTTGGGCTATTTTCTTTACTCACAATAAACACTTCACAAAACATCCTGTAAGATTTACGTTTGCTCAATATTTTTTCAATAAAAAATACTACTACCTAATCATTTATGTTTTTCTCATTTTCAACAGGAAAACTGAAGTTATTAGATGGTTTTAAAAAATAAATTGCAGTATTCCCTTGCAATTAACAAGGAAAAATGCCACCTCGATGATCACATTCCTGTTATAACCCTGAAAACATTGATAATACTACTGGACATAATATAATTTCAAAGGTGGAGTGTTGACTACTTACGGCTTCTCAAGGTAATTTTTTGATCAGAGCAGTGAAATGCCAAGTATGGGTATAAAGTAAGAAGGCAATTTTCTGCTGTTGCAGCAATTTGAAGTGAGAACCTGTTGGAAACAAAACACAGAAGTTACCATTTTCTATTTAGCAATGATAACCAAGATATTTCTTGATTAGCACAAGGACAAAAGACAGAATGAAAGTGTCCAGACAACTCCCCCACCCTTCTGTAGTGGTTCAACAGGAGATGGCACAGGTGGGAGTGCACCTATCAAAATGCTGAGGTTTAGTATAGTATTTCCACTTCATAGTTTTCCTACGAGCACAGGTGTATCATCAGTCTGAAACTGATTTCACAAAATCAATTAACTCTGTCTCTCTAAAAAGAAAAAAAAATATTAAAATCACAGCTGACATTTATGAGTGTCCTATAACTTTTGACAAGGGAAGCTTTCCTGAAAAGCAACTTCTATTTTGATGTATCATTTATTCTGTAAGACTTTAGAGAAATGTCATAATAAATACTTAAAAATAAATAGATTCAGTTTAAAAACAAGAAGATATTGACTGCAATTGCTGGAATATAATAGAAATTGATGTCCACGCTCTAGTGTTCACTAGAGTGTCTGTACTATCTGTAGCAGCTATATAAATGTGCAGCAATCCACCTTTTAACCCTTTTTGCATACTTCACCTCAATCTCTCAGAGTGTAGTCAACAAGCAAATTATTGCCGTCAATGGAACCCTGTTATCCATCGGTATTTATGTTCTTAGCTCATTGCAAATGACAGGTAACTAAATTGAGCTTAGTCCTATGTTATTAAATAGCTGGGTTTGCACTCCAGTCCACATTTACTTATTAAGTAACATTAATATTAATTAACTGTTTTGACTAAGCTGTCAAAAATACAAAGAAAAGTGTGTTTTAATAATTCAAACAGCATGCTGATATCCATCTTGCTTTAACATATTGAGAATTATGCATACTGGAAATATACCTTTTATTTTCTTCAAATAATATACTGAAAGAGAAATTCCTGTTTATTGTAAATTTAGATTAACATTAAAAGCTATCACAAGACCTTTCGGATTAATTTACATATGACATAATCATATTTTATTGCTTTTTTATAGACAAACTTAAACAAGGAAAACAGAAATGTTTTAAAACTAGAAAGTAGTTTTCTCTTTAATTCTTCCCTCTTCTTAGATATCATTTTCAAGGGAACTTTTTAAATAGAGAAAGGCTCCAATAAAATCCACAGCCATCTTCTTATCTGTAAATATTCAAATTGGAATTCCAATTTCATAGCTAACAGCTATTTAAATCAATAACCCAGCTCTGCAATGTTTTTATTTGTTCATAGGACATGTCAATCCTATTGAAACAAGGGTCTTGGCCAGTTTCCCCTTGTAGAACACTATTTTTTAGCTAATGTCATCCTTCCTGCTTTTATTCAGCAGAAATAGCAGCAGGACAGATGGCTATGAGAGGTATATCCAAATCTATCTATATGCACAAAATGTACATTTGTACATGCTCAAACCAGGTGTCAGAGCTTGTTTTTTCCAACTTTACCACACCATTTAATGACACAGAGGATCAATAACGGCAACAAAGAAAAGTTTGCCAGCTTCCAACTCATGACTTTACTGTGGTACCTCAGCCATCTCCATCCTCAATGGTGGTTTGAGATTTAGGCACATGTCAAATCTTCATTCATGCTCTGACTTGCACAGTAATGAAACACAAACGTTTCAGTGAGAACAACTGCAGTACAGCTTAACTACTTAACCAAATTTCACCAGTGATACTACTCAAAGCAAAGACACTACCTGCACAATCTAGGATATAAAGAACAGCATAAATACAAATAAATCCCTCAGAGGTGGTGCTGTTGCAAGAGAAGCTCCTCCCTGTTCCATGCTGCTAAGAACCCCACAGGGACATGCCTCATTGCCTGCTGCCATCACAGAAAGAGAAATGAATACACCCAGCCAATGCAAATATTGAGGATGAGCAGATGAATCTGCATGTCAACAGCTGATTCTGCAGCTGATACTGATCACAAGGATTTAGCTTCTGTGAAGAAGGGGCTGAAGAATTCGCTATATGGGGAGATTCTGAGAGTTGTGAATGCTCAGCTGGGAGGAAAGAAGGCTCAGGGGGATCTTGTCATGTGCACAAATACCTGATGGGAGGGGGGGAAGGAAGATGGAGCCAAACTTTTCCCAACGATGCTCAGTGAGACCACAAAAGGCGATGGGTACAAATTGAAATACAGAAAATTTTAACAATTCATCAGAGGAAAAAAAACAACAAAACAAAACATGAGAGTGGCTAAACTCTGGACAAGTCTGCCCAGAGAAGTTTATGGAGTCTCAGTCTTTGAAGATAACACCAACTGGACAAGAGAGTTGATTGTTTGAAGAGGGGTTGAGATGATCTCTGGAAGCTCTTTCCAACCTCAGCCATTCGTGCTAATAAAAATCAACTCACTTACTGGCCACCTGCCCATTTATCATTAAATATTTTAATACAGCATTTTCCCAAAAGTGCTATTTGAAAGGAAAGCTCAAGAATGATTCAGTAGCTAAAAAAATAATCTGAGTGTCAAATGATGACACTCCGTTCATAAGGGCATATGGCAGAAAAGCAAAGGTGCTAGAGCTAAATATTTATCATACAATGA
Source organism: Myiotriccus ornatus (assembly GCA_036023395.1). Taxonomy (NCBI): domain Eukaryota; kingdom Metazoa; phylum Chordata; class Aves; order Passeriformes; family Tyrannidae; genus Myiotriccus; species Myiotriccus ornatus. The sequence continues at coordinate 108,750,942 of JAYRBT010000001.1, forward strand.
TAAAGGCACTGAGATATGGGGCACCAGACAGAAAAACATACACATTTCCATACAAACATAGAAAATAGATTACAAAGACATGTACATTCTGCATGTGCTTAAAATTCCCTTTTACCACTCACCTTAATTTATAACATCATTAACAAAGTGACATTATAAAACTAGAAGTCTTGTGCAATATATTTATTTTGCATTTGCAGCAGAATTTATCTAAATTATACAAAGGTCTTTGTTACTCTGTTGGAATGAAAGGTATCTCCATTGCTAGCAAATGTGAAGTCACTAAATGTGTTAAATTATTCAGTGTATTCGGTATTATAATGCTTAATAAAGCAAGTAAAAACTTTGTTATCTACATGGACCATCATTGCCACTGCTGTTTCAGTGTTTATTCCCTAATGAGTATTTCCAAAGAACACAAAAAAGGAAAATTGCCATTAAATATATTGTGTTTACCAACATTCGAAACCTGCTGATCACCAAAAGTAAAGCTCCAACTGTGATGACAAAAAATACCATCTAACACTGTAAAAGAAAGTTTATATAAGAAGTTCTTCACTTCTCTTCAAGTAACTGATTTTTTTTCATTAAATTATTTGTTTTAATGTTTGTTGAAAGACAAAAGAACCTGAATCAAAATACATTTATCCTTTTCAATTTGCTCTGTAGCATTTCAGATGTTTCCTGAAACAAGTGATTTGTTTTCTATCAGTGTATCCCAAGTGCTCTAGAAATGCAGGCAGACATCAGTTCTTAATTCTTGAATAACAGATGCTTCAGTTCTCAGGGACCATCACAGTGGGAGAAAGCCACAAGCACAGAAAAGAACGGGAGTGATTAATGGGCTTGGACCATCCTGGTTTTCAAAAGCACTCCCTACTATCTGAGGCAAAATGCCAATATATTCTAAGGTGAGATGAATGCTGCAAAGAAGCATCCAAATATCAAGAACTTCAGTGTTTTCTATCTCCCTGCTCTCTCCAAATGTAAATGATACTGAAAGAAATCGACAGCTTCAGTTCTCCCGGGCGTGCCAGCAGAACACAAGCTTTGGACACTTGCCAGCAGTGCCTATTAAAGAGCTGCACGGTTTAGGCACGTTTCCCAAGAGCAAAGGGAACACACTGTTCCCCCTGCGAGACACTGAGATCTGATGGACTATCAAAACAACTGGAACCAATCCATAACTGGGTTAGCGATTGTGTCTCAGTTGTATCATATTGTTATTAGAGGCTAAATTCCCTGACAGCCTCTCCTCCCGAAGCTCCAGCCATAGTAACATGAATAAATTCAGAAACTGCCTGAGCTTCCACAGCTCTCCAGTAGGAGCAGGAAAGAAAACAGGCAACAGTAGAACATGGGAGGCAAGGACCTCAGAGCATTTGTGTCATCAGTGATCGCATCAGTTTACCTACCCAACACCAGCGGGGATCCTGGGACACTTTGCTGCTCAGAGCACCACCTTCTTTGACTGTATGACACAACAGGCACCTGTTGTTTATTGCTTATTTTTAGAAATAATAAATTGTCTTTTCAAACAAGATGGCAGAAACCTTTCTTTTCTGCTAAAATATTTGTATAATCAGCAAATTGAAAGATATAATAACAGTAGAGAACAAATATTTAAACGTCATATTTGCAGAAGTTTTCTGGGGGAAATACCTGTCATAGCTAAATATTTCTTCCCATTTATTAAATAGTTGCTCAAGAAAATCTTGGATTTTATGTTATCTGTATTCCTATCAGTCCTATGCAAGGAAACTTCATTTATTTTGCTTTGTAGTCAAAGGAGCAAATAGGAAGAATAGAAATCTTAGAATTAGAAATTAACTCAAAATTCTCATTTAAGGCAGTCATTAAATAAATGTCAATGCACTTTCGTCTGTTCCATTTAATGAAAGCTGTGCTGACAGTAAATTTCCTACATGAATGACAACCATATATCTCTTAAGTTTTCTTTTACAACTGCATCTAACATGTCTTTGCTATAAAAAATTATTGCCTGTTGTCTTTCAAACATTTTCTGTAAAGTAGCCAAATTCAACACTATCTATTCTCTACCCAGTGTTCACTCTGTATTAAAAAAAGAAAGCAACACATTATTATGTCATTATTATTACATCAACCCTACTGACGTTTTAGACCAAATTTAGAAAAGCAAAACACTGCACAGGCTAAGTAAAAAAATTACCCAGAAAGAGTATTTGCCTTGTCAATACTCCTGCTTTGAAATATGCCTAGAATTAACTTTGCTTACAAGTTAGAGCTTCTCTTCTAAGTAGTTAAACATAGGATCTATTTTACCAATCTATTAAAAATTTAAGTTGCTTATTTTAATAAGAACATCCTAGAACACGGAATGGAAGTTGAATTTCAAAATTTTATTTCAAATCATTTTAAAAATACATATTACTACTTTGAAAATGAAAACATAAAGAGAGAATACCTGACAAATTAATACATCCTCAGCACCTGACACTGTGAGATTTCACAGCCTATTAAGCAGTCCAGAAACCTATTCAAGACCAGCTAGCTTTTATAGGTGTTATAAAAGGTTATAGGTTTCATTGCTTTATTATTAAAGACGTAGACGACCCTGAAATCTTGCCGTCCTAAAAGACTCAAATTAACAAAGCAGTTTAAATTCATTAGTTGCACAGTCTGAAACAAATTGCTCAAATGCTTAGACAATTAGGTTTGAAGTTTGAACATGTTGCACAGGGCTCCCATGGGGTTGGGCTGGCAGGAATGAGGGCAGATATGCAGAGAACAAGAAACTGCAGCTACACGTTACTACAGAGTGGAATATCAAAGCATATAATGATACTAATGGTAGTAATAAAACTGGATAAATTTATCCAAGTCTGGATAAATTATCCTGGACTTTAGTAGAATAATAACAGGATTAGAGAATCAGGTGCTTCCTTAGATTTTTCCAACTGAAGAAAAGAATTCTTCCTGGTTATGAAAAAAAATAACTTCTTCTGAAAGCCAATATGGATAATACTATTACACTGACTAATGGTACACACAGAATCCCTTTGTTTTGGATGCTGTGCTATTTCATCCAGTTGTGCTCAAGTTTCGTATCACCTGCTCCTGCAGCCCACACACACACTCAACTGCCTGTCAGGAAATCACATGTACACTGGCGAACTCCTGTGACTAGTCCTGTCCTTTAACAAACACCTAACTACTAAGTTTTAAAACACAGCAGCAATTTTAAGATGATTTGAAATTCTGGAGCATGAATTTTTTCACCTTCACCAGCAGGAATGGCTTTTGCGGTTAATTAGATGACTTTCCTTTGCTGTATTTCTTAAAAAAACACACTGAGTTTGCCTCTAAATTGAGGATCGTATCCTTTATTTCCTTTTAATGGGAAATATAGAAAAAAGTTTATTACACAGGAGGAATTTTTATTTCACTATAACAAGGTCTGAGAAGCTGTTAGTGCATCATATAAAAAGTTATTAAATTAAATATTGTGCCTGCTCAGAAGCCATATTTTAGACCTCATCATAAGCTTAAATTATCCTTTTCTCATAATCACTGCAAACTTCAGCACACATTTATGAACCTACACAATGATTAAATCTTAGAATTAAATAAAATTAATAAGAAATAGATTTTCGGCTGACAATCTATACAGAAAGATATAAAATACTGATCCAATGTGAGCAGCAATAATTGAAAGGCCCATAACCCTTGCATCAAAATAATACAAAATTAATATTTAGAAAAAAGCCCAATCTAAGCTGTGGAGTGGAAATATTTAGCCCTCAGAATAGTTGCTTTACTGAAAATAGTAACTGCAGGAATGACTTTTACTCACAACAGCACCTTTCTTCCTTATGCATCAACCCTCTCATCCCACCAAGGGGAGAGATGATGGAGACACAAGTTACCAAGTAGATATGAATGAGACCTTGAAACAAGATCCTAAGATGGACACTCAGATTAATTTTAAACTAGAGAACAAAGTGGAATTTTGTCGTTTTGAATAATAATTCAATAAAAAAAAAAAAAATCTATGTTCCATTTTCATTTTTTTCAAAATCATTCTTGTATGTCTTTACCCAGCTGTTGTGAGTTCTGTGTTTTATATCCAACTTTGTCAGTTTGGAACCTTCCCCCCCATGAATTTGAATTGCACATATTACCTGTTTTCTTCTTCATCAGTGAAGCACACATTCCCTAAAACTGACACTGGCTTAGATGATCTAAAGCTGATACGGCAAATTAGTTGATTACTTTTGCCATCTGATGAAAGAACAATGTCTTGTCCTCCTGGGAACTGCACAGAAAAAGGGTAAATCCTGTCCCCATCTTCAAGTTCAGTCTGAGGAAGTTCAACGTAAATTTGTGATTGCCTGTGTAAAAAATAAATAATAATGGTGTTTTTGCTCACAGGTTGCAGTGATAAAGTTGATTCACACATTCACAAAACTACGTTTCCCAGTTAAATAGAGAAGAATAATTTTAGTTTTGAAGTACAAATCACATTAAACTAATTAAAGAATTAAAATTTGTTCAACATTTAGATGCTAGTTTGTTTTCTTCATATGCATCTGAACATTTTATACTTACCCACAATAGCTCAATGTCCAGATGAAGAGCAATTTCTACTAATTGTGCTACAAAAGGCATAAATACATTTCCAAAACTTAAAAATTTCACTGAATTGCTGCACAATAATTTAAAGAAAGTTTTAAAGTAGAAATATTAAGGGGAAATTCATTAAGATACTTAAGATGTTTTCCCCAAGTTATGTGATTATAGGTTTCAGTTCATAAATAAGAATGGCAGTCAGTCCAGGCCCTTATGGAATCCTTTCAGTTCCAAACACTGAGTTACTGACAAGAGACAAATCACTTGATTAAGGAGCCTTACTCAGACAAGATAACGCAATAATAATTTGAAGGTAAAGTTAATTTCATTAATTTATGACAACAGAAATGCTTTGCTCCAGTTCTTCTTCATTGAAATGATACCTACATGAGCAAAACTAATACTACTGGTCTTTACTGATTAAAAACAGAAAAGTTGTATCGTAAAAACTGGAATAGTTGTGAAGCTGGGTTATGCTACCTAATATTACAAAAGGCTCTTATAAATACTACAAAAAGACTCTTATAAATAGAAGTAACAGGATAAAGTTGACCCACAGAAAAGTAACAAATACATGAACTGTCTATTGTGAAAAGCAGCAGGATTACATTTGTGCTGTTCTTTTCAATACTAAAACCACCTTGCTCATGAAGAAGAGGGGGAGTAAGGAGAAAAAAAAACACCACCAAAAACTGCAGCCACACCAACTGCTCAAACAACAACTGGATTTCAAAAGAGTGCATTATAACCTGTGCAGTAGAGAAAATAAAACAACAGAAAGATTTTATCTTATCACAATGAGAAAAAAGAAATAAGACTATGATCTTCATATCTGGCTAAACTGAAGAAAAAAGTCCTGGCAGGACTCTGCTTTTAATTTTTTTGCTATTCATAGTATTTTTTTATTTCTGATATAAATTCATAGAGTGAATATATCAGAAGATAGTCACTTCATGAAGCAGGAATGTTTGAGGACAAAACATGGGCTTGTTGCATATACAGCAATATTAATTACATTAATTTTTTCTTAAATATGCAGATTCTTCTGCTGAGCAGAACATTAATACTAACCTTCACAAACAAATACTAATCTTCACTTTTTCAGAACAAAACAAAGAATTAGTCAGGATTTACGTAATAAAAATCTATGTTGAGATTTTTACCTTAAATAATCCTGTGGAATGATATTGATATCTGCTTCAGTTTCCACACCCAGCGGAACCGGCATCATGATTAAAAAGGGAGGGTCAAAATTTAGTTTTGGTGACTTCAGAGTGCCAGACAAGGTTATCTTGTATTGTGATGGATTATCATTTACATACACTGATATTTCAGAAGTATATGTCCCAGGAGAAGCTGTGCAAAAGGTTTGAAAAACAATTATATTACCATAAATACATGCAACTAAGGGAGTTACATTAAGAGGGTTTGGGTTGGGTTTTTTGTTTGTTTAAAAAAAAAAAAAATCAGTACTGCTTTGTTTCTCAAAACATATTTTAACATAAATATAGTAGCAGAAGAATATTTATTAAGAAAGCTTAGAATACTTGCCCGTAGCAAAGAAAAATCCACTTTTTTTTTAACTTGTCAGAAATTTTTCAGTCTGAGTTCTTAATTTATTGCACTCATATTCTATTTTTGTACATAATACAACACTTAGCAGATTTTAAAGAATTGCAGTTATACCATAAACTACAATAATTGACACAGAGAATACTTATTTTATAAAGGAAATACTATCAGAAGCATCTGACTGCCAAAACAAGGAAAAGTTGGTGCCTTTTAAGAGGACAATGACTACAGCTACAAAGATGACCCTAAAATCTGTAATGTTCTAAGTCAGCCTCACACGAGCCAGCAGGATCAGCTCTACCCTCCACTAAGAGCATCTCCCATTTCACAGAAACATTCAGGTTGGAAAAGACCTTGAAGATCATCAACTCCAACTGCAAACCCAACACTGCCAAGTCCACCAAAAAGAAAAGTGATGGGATGACCAAATATCCTTTTCCAGGCGTTCTGTACAGTGCTGCTGGACATAACAATAGTGAAGATAAAGATTTTCTTGAGTTCTGCCCCTTCTCATGCCACCTTCTTGACTGCTGCAAGGCAGTTTTTCTAGCATGGAAACGCACATTTTCTTCCACTGACACAGGGAGCAAGGTGCTTCCTTCCACATTACACTATCAAAATGGTATTCCAAACCAAGCAGTGCCATTTACCAAATTTTCAACTATTACCACTGCTGAAGAGATAGAAACACAAGCAGTTTTGAGGGCCAACTAGAGAACAGCTCTTGTACTCAGAAACAAATCTGCATGGTGTGCGGTAAGACAACCCAAAAAGTTTAATCTTTTAATTTTTGAGAAAAAACACCTTTCCCTTTGATTCCTCTCTATCATATCAGTATGGAAAAATCCTCAGCTAATAAATAAGAGGAAAAGAGAGCTAAAAAAAAAATTTTTTATTTTATGTGTGTATATGAGCATTTATTGGGCACTGCAAAAAAAAATACACAACAGACTCTTCTGAGATGAGCTCAGATAATTAATTCCACAGCCTGAGAAAGAGCTGTCACTGTTTACAAACAAAAAGAATAAAACCTAGTGTCTTCAAAATACTTTTTCTTATTTCCTCCTTATAAGACCCACTTATCTGGCTCAAAACCAGCTTGTTGCCAAACAAAGGTTGGTTTGTCATGGTCCATCCTCCAGTGGTGGGTGTGCACCCCCTGTCTCACATGGATCAGAGGTTTTGCCACCAAACACAAAAAAAACTCCTTCTCCCCTTTGGTTGGGGGGTGCAAACCTGCCTTTTGCAAATGGCCAATTGTTTGAATCATCAACCATTAACATTTCAGTCTCTCACAAGCACATAAACCAATAAATTATTGCTTATGTCAGAAACACCAGGATGCTGTAATATTGTCATAATTTTAAACAGAAACAAAGATTAAAAAAAAAAGTGAATTATTTCATTAAGATATTTTCATTCGTTTGGAAGGCACAAGGCCAATGTTTTCAGGATATTTCTTGTTAAACAAATTACTTTTAAATTAATGAGAATTACGTCCTGAACTAACAGCTGAAGTCATGAATTTATTTTACTACTCACACCTTTAATGAGCACTGTCAAAGCTGTTACAATTCTGATATACCACCATTAATTTCTATAGGACAAAAAATAAGCAGTCCAGTGGATGTGAAAGTTTTCCTTATGAATATGCCAATCTAAAGCTGCCAAGGGCTAACAAAACCTGTACAATGATATGGGAAATGTCCCCTTTGTCTTTTCTAGATGAATTTATTAGGGGAAATAAGCATTAGAAAAAACTCTGAATAAAGGAACACAATTTCTTGAAGTACTTATGAGAATATATTCATTAGGTGCTTCATTCTCAGTCTAATTTGCACTAGAAAGCCCATCCAGTTCAGGGTGCCTAACTCCACAGCTATCCTGGGACCATACTTCATGAAGATTCCTTGTTAATAGTAAACAGATTATATTTCTGATGAAAGTCAGTTATACACATATGCAAACTGTCCTCCCACACTTCCAGAGGACAAATATTTCAAGTCTCCACACCTTTCACTCTACGTGTTTCAGTTGTGCTTTAAATTAGCATTAAAAACTGGTTTAAACAGCCACTTCTTTGAGGATGTCCATATTCCTGTTCCTCTCTAGCAGCATAGATCTATATTTTTTATTTTTTTTTGCCCTCCAGAAATTTTAACTCTAGAGTAGCACAGGTTTTGATCTTTTTAGACTGTATGAGAAGAAAGTAAAATCACCACCTGCTCTTCTCACCCTCCTAAGTTTTTATTAAACTGTTATGCAGTTCCTACACTTGTCCCCTAAAAAAACATTTTTAGTTTAACGGCCTTGGACTTTACAATAATTCATGCTGTAATGCATATACACCCCTCCAGCACAAAAAGGTGCCATGGAAAAAAATTGCATACACTGAAATACAGACTTCAAAAGCAAAAAAGTAACCAGTAGTTAAAGGTAAGCCCTACAAAAAAATGAAGAGGAAAAAAAAAAAGTAAACAAATAATTTCTCCACAGAAACTGTTCAAAAAAAGAAAAACAAAACAAAACCAAACACTAGGAGATGATGGTCATTTGGACCTATTACAAAATCATCATATCTTCAAGGGCTCAGAACTCCTGGTAACTCAGAGGTGCATTTGTGACTATTTCCACAAGGGATCCCAGAGCACAAATTTATTGTAACTTCCTGTGCTACAGATACTTTTCATATCACAATAAGATACAGTGAAAATTTTTATCTACTTTTAATGCATTAAAATATAGAGCAGCAGAAAAGGATCATATTCCTTCAGTTCTTGAGAATCTCTAGTTTTACTTTTTTAATAGGAAGCACCATCTTACCTTGCATTATATAAACTCCTGCATTTGATTAAACACTGCATCTTACTGTAGCACTTTGTACTCTATTATAAATGCTGCAGTTATAGTTAAACAAATTAATGCACTTTCAAAGTTCATTTTAAGGTTTGTTCACCCCCACATACTACAGCTTTACAGTAGAATGCCATGAAGGTGATTAGCACACTATATTCATTAACTAGGTCTCCCATGTGGGTTTTGATGTACCTAATGTTCTCTTACAAGAATGACTAAATGTTCTCTTACAAGAAAGACTAATGATATTAATTGAAGATATAGCACAAATAGGCTATAAATCATGGGAAAATACTTAGAACATTGAACTGAGGGTAATTGATTTTTACAGTTATTTATGATTTTCTGTAAACAAAAGATATGGGAACACAGCAAAAATACAGATAACTTCGAATTAAAATAATTTATCAGTCATATTTATGTACACACACATCTGAATTTACACATGCAATTTATCCAGTAATTAAAAATATTGGCTTTTATTTGTATGCTGTGCTCTGCTTCACAGTCTGCAATACACAAGCAACTCCAAGCAACATGTGCAATTAAATACTGCTCTTGCATATTCACAATGTTTACAGAGCACCATTTAACAGGCTTCTCAATTTGTCATACAGAATCATTGCAAGACTCTTATAAAAAAAGAAAAATATAGGTATATTAAATTGTACACAGAGCAAGTTAGACATTCCAATATTATGATAAAGAACAAAACCAGCATCTTTCTTTAGGATGGGGGTGCTCTCTTGCTGACTCGGGATCAGATCCAACTGACAAAACAACTCTTCTTCCCCTTGAGAATGATGGGGCCCCAAAAGCAGGCCACTTAAACTGTCAAAAGACAGAGTCCTGTAGGCATCAGCTGCATATTCTGGTGGGCTTTATCAGCTCAAATACAGTGTTATATTCTACGATTCTGTGAATCCTGTATATTACTCTCTACCCTAAACACTTGACTATGAATAAGGCAGAATCCTAATACTCTTATTCAGTTATTCCTTTTTTGCTGTATGTGGTTGATTACCATCTCCCTTCATGATCCCAAGTTTTGTTAGAAATCTTTTTTTACATATTTTTACTTAGGGATTCATTCCTGAGCAGATTACCTCAAAAAATATCATAGCTAAGTGATTTTTTATCTCATTGAGGCAGGAAATTTCCATTCTTATCTAAATTATGGTTATTTAGAAAAAAGTTCACATACATGCCAAGTACCCTTGGAAAGCTTTAATACCTAAGTCAGTCAACCTAAATGAACCTGAAGGAGCAGTACTGAAAATGGTACAGCTATCCCAGCTTTTGATGCTTTATGTGTGCAAAACCTGCTGCTTTATATGTGCAAACCAGACTTTTCAAATAATGCGATTTCAAAAGAAGTTATTGTATGCTTTTTGTTAGGCCTGCAGCTCTCTTATTTTCTCAGAACTGCAACAAACCTGAAATGATCAAAACAAGTACTAGTATCGAATTTATCATATAGACTCATTTAAACATACCTATGAAAGTGGTACATTGGCCAAACTGTCTGTAGAAGAACTCATAAAATTACTTACGAGGGCAGAATGACACAGCAATACTGACTTTTCCATCTGGACCAAGAGATCCAGCTCGCAGACTAAATTTGAAAATACCATCTTCTATATTTTTGTCTGCATCATCACAATTCAACTTCCATGTCAATGGCTGCCTTGAGATATTCTTCAGGTCAAGGTCCTGTAAATATTTGCAGAAAAGGAGTACAGGTTGAAAGAGGGAAAACAGCAAACACCATGATACTTTTCACATTCTATCCTAAGCATTCTTTGTGCAAACACATCAAAAAGAAAGAAAGAGAGCACTAGAAAGCAATGAAGAGCCCAGTTTATTCTATCAGTAAGGTGCAAAGATGAGTACGCCTATCTGCACAGCCTAGATGCTTTCCAGTCACTCATCACATTCATATAGAGCAATATTTTCCTGCTAGAATGGAAAAACTTCATTTATGTGAGGTAAATAGATCAAAGCATCACAGGGGGAGTTCTTAGCCAAACAGAACTGAGGACTTTTTCCAGATACAAATGAAGCGCTGCAAGCACTAAACTCCATGGCTCGCATTTAGATTTACAGGTGGAGATGATGAAAACGGAAGAAGTTCAGAATAAATTTTCAAAACTCATTTTTTCAATTCAGGAAGAAAACACTAGAATAGTAAAAATAACAAACAAACCTCCCCAAACAAAAACAAACAAACAAACCAAACCAAACAAAAACACACACACAAAAAAAATTCCTTTATCTCAGAGTTATTTTTCAGATCCCAAAACATCCCTAGCTAGGAAAATGCCTTGACTTTGTATTGTCATTGTTTTTTGAAGGCACTTGAAAAAACATCTGAAGTGTTTCCACCATTGCCAAAAAAAATTTTTTATGATTTCTAACCAAAGCCCTGGGGAAATAGAAACAATAAATTATGTTATGGTATCTTTTGCATTCATACAAATTCTCTGTGCTCCAAATATGCTATTTAGTGGGGGGTTTTCCCTATTAAGCCCTAAATCATGACAAGGAGTTTTTTGGGAGAATGCCAAGGTTTCACAGATCAGCACCATACAATGGAGTGGGACAGCAATTTCACTGCATGGACCAGCATGGCACATTTATTGCATTCTGGCACCATCACTGTCTAGTTTACCAGTACAAGCAGAAGCAGCAAATCTTCAGTACTATGTTATTTCTTACACAATGAATGGTTAATTTCTCATGGTGCCCACGCTTTCTCATATTATCAGAGTCAGGACAAGCCCAGTTTTAGGTTTTGGAAAAATTTATAGTGATTAAAAGACAAACAAAAAAACTGAACAAAATGACAGTGGGAACACTTTCAAATATATAAACCATATATTTGGAACACAAATGAATTTTGAGTTCCAAATCTGTATTCTTTTCCCAGTCATTTTTGGTTAATTAAAGCTATAGCCACGAATTTGTGATTAGTACCTGAGAAGTCTCTCTCTCATCAGCAATACCGAAATTCATGTCACTTGAATGTTGTTCAAATTTAAGTTCCATTGAGGAGAACTCCACTAGCGAATTAAGTGCTGTTGGAAAAAATAATTTAAGATGTTTATACAGCGTTATTTGACAAATATTTCCTCAAATTCCCTTCATAAAATCATTGTTTCTGCACATGTTTAGCACAAAAGTTTCTCCCCTTGTTTTTCTTTTTGTTTCTCCTATACTATAGAAATAATTACTGTAATTTAACTTTGTCTTATTATTATTAAAATTATTAACATTTTATATCTACCAGACTTAGAGCATCTCTCCTTCATACAAAGAAAGCCACGTGATCTTCCTGCTGTAGATGAATGCATTTACATTTCTGACAGTAATTATCAGAAAAGACTTGAAAGATTTCTTAAAAAACAGCATTTCCTCTTAATTTCATATAACTACAACAAAGAAACTGTCACAATGAACGGAGTTTAAAGTGAGGATTTTAAAAAAGCCCCACAGGTACACGTTCCCATAGCTTTTCTTTTTGCCTCTTGGAAATAACACTGGAAGCACACAGAATCCTTTCATTAAAATCTACAAGTTTCCTCTATGCCTGTTGTTGATCAATTCTCTTCTCCCCCTAAAAAACCCAAAAAATTTCTTAATCACTTATATCACATTATGTAAACAGCAGTACAATCTGTATTTCTCTAGAGTACAGGCATACAAACTTTATAAAGTAATACTGGTTCAAAATAGGAACGTAATCTCCTGGAATGCTTCCACCAACTGTGCCATTCACAAAGTCCTCAACTCTCACCAAAACTCCTGTACAAGGAGAACGCAGAAAGACAAACACTATGAGGAAGATTATCTACCCAACCAAAACAACATTTTGAGATGGATTATAAAAACAAATTTCAGCTCACATGAGGCCATTATAGTGATAATACATCCTTTTCCTTTGTATCAGGCAGAGGTTAGACTTGTGTCTTTTTCAGTCAAGTTTTGTTTTTTCTCTTTCAGTGCTTTCTTACATACCTATAAGCAGTCTCAAGAGAAAAGTCTTACAAGTATTTAAGTAAGAGAACTGCTCTCCTTTCCAGGTGCTAAAACAGTCTACAAACTTTGCTTTAAAAAAAAAAAAAATTTTTGAAAAATGTTTGTGATGGATTGAAAACGTATTGACTACACTGAAGTTAAAAGACTGGGTTGAATAATCTTGAGTACAAACATCAGATATAAGCTATTGATTTAAGTGTCAGCCACACTGTCCTGTGCAGTCTGAATCCTGGTCAACCACAAAAACTGTCACAGGGAAAAAAAAAATTGTAAGAGCAGAAAACAAATGTGCCATAAAAAGCCATCCAGCAGTAAGAATTAGGCCTATTTGTCATTTCAAAACTTCGAGCTCGCAAGATGCATCTTACTCAGTTTTAGCTCTTAAATTGGTAATCTGAAATCAATCAATAACAGATGTAATTTTTAAGTTTTCAGAATGTAATCAAATTATCGAGTCCTTTTCTAAAACTAAAATAATTTGGCTGGTTTCCTGTATCCAAATGATTATCTGAAACACTGAGTGATCAAGACATTTATTTAGACTTCTCTCCCTCCTCCCAGACTATTAAAATTCCAAATAAGAATGTAATTCCAAAACTCAAATTTAAACAGAAGTCACACTTCATTTCTTCAGCTATTCCTTAGAATTGAAAGTATTACATATTCTCTTTTATACTATTGTTACTTGTTCTGGCCTATACTGGTACATTGAATAAATTCTACATCACAGAAGCACAAATTCATGATAAAATTTAGATAAGATTGTCAGTTATTCATGAGACTTAGTGATTGTATCTATTCATTATTCCACAACAAGAAAGGAAAAAGAAAAAAAAATTCTTTCTTCTTCATGTTACATAAATCACTTTTGCACTAGAAATTTGTCACTTTGATTCATATTTTTACTTAGAGACGTGCCTCCTAGTAATCTCATATACACATGTACCTTCACCTTTCCTCTACATGTTCTTAAACTAAATATATTTAGACACGTTCAATATGAATTTAGTTCTATGACAGGATCTAAAGCAGGTCTCTCAGATTTCACTGATACTTTAAAAGGTCTCAAAAGTAAGACTTAGGTTAAAGCCCTACAGAGGAAAACAAACAAACAAAATATACCCTAAATATAGATAAAACCTCATAAAATTGGTGTTTCTTTTACCCCACATTATTTATTTAATTGGCCAAGCCTTCTTCAGTGCTCCCAAAAGGTTTAAACATTACACAAACATCATTCCTGGAAGATACTCAGTACTTAAGTTTCATCTCAAATAAACAGTGACTATATATTTAAAGCTAAGATGAGGAAAGCCAAATATTCACAATTTATAGGTCTACATGACTGTAAGAATCAGAGAGGAGAATGAAGGGAACCACAAATTATTTCTAAGAAAAGCACAGAAGAATCATTTGAGATATCAATCTCTTGCTGCAGGCAAATGGCCCATAACTTTGGCCATTAACAACCTCTGACAGGATAGATGGGATCAGGGCCATTCAGAGGCATTTTAAAGGAGTTTCAAGTACAGCTAGAGATCCTAGTTTTGACAGGGTAAGACAAAAATAGTATGACTGACATACTAGTTTTCTACACTTTTCAGATGAACTGCTGTAAATATTGGGATTTGCATGACGAGGTCTAGAAATACTAATGCGTGAGTAGACACAAAAATGAGTTTTGGTAAACTAATTTCTACATAAGGCAAATGGCTATGTAAAAATATTTTCTCAGCGTGTCATAATTATGCATAGAAAGTTCAGCTTCACACATATGTAAAAATACAAGTCAAAATTTGAAAGTTTTCGGGTTTCCAAGGAATGTACAAATTATACAATTATCCACCAAATTCCAATTAAGTAGCAATTCTCTGCAATTAGAACACGAGCAAAGATATCTCTACAAATGTATGTATCCACCAGCTCTTTAAGTTACCTACCAATTGCCTTAATTCTGCAGCATGGAGGAGCCACAGGGAGCTTCACCGCAGGGGGCTGAGGAGGAAGGATGTTACTGGCAGATACAACCAAAGTTGTAAGTGGGGAGTCAGCCTGAGGAGTAGTAACTGGAAGAGTGAAGTGATATGCTGCCACCTAAAGGAACAAAAATATCATTGTGGTCACTTTCCCAAAGAAAATATAGGTACTTTTTGAACCAGGAGTGGTTTACTCTTTCATCAGAATTATCGAAATTAATTTAGGATCTGAATGTGATATTAATAGGATGGTAATTTATTAGCACTGAGAATCAACCCTCTAAGCAAGCAGGACCCAGGCTTTTTTTTTTTTCCATCCTGAGGAAAAAACTGTATGACCAAATGCATCAGGGTTATCAGCAGAGCTACAGACAAGGCTTCTGGTAAATCACAGTGTTGTGTTCCACTCCAGCCACTCACCTGAGTGAAAAAAGATTGGAGCAGTGGCCCCAGTGCAGAAGCTTGAGCAAAGAGGGAAAACAAAGCTACTTAAGCTATGGAAACCTTTCTCAAAGAAGGAAGATCAAAGGTCAACCATTATTATATACACAGCATACACAAAATGGGCTCTGAGATCAAGGTGGAGTATGAGTTAAAGCTGAGAAACTGGGGGGTAAGAAAGTAGTCTTAAAACCTTCGTCATTAAATGCCACTGAATTCTAGGAGTGTAAATTCCAGCGATCTTGATCCTCATTTTATCTGTGCAATCACATCCCCAAGTAAGCGAGGTTTAGAACTTAAAAATGGCATGTTTTGTACAGAATCCTCTATTGTGACAGACAGGGCATCCAAGAGGCCAAATTTATTTCACAATGCCCTTTAAAAGAGGCATTTCTTGCCTCTTACTCTGTCTTTCCAAGGATCAATGCACTAAAGTAATATGTGCTCCAGACAAAAGGTACAGACAACCATAATAAAGATAACTGAAGAAAAAACCCAAAACTCCTGCACTGAAACCACTCTTAAGAGTTCTTCAAATCCTTTTTTCTCCTTGAAGGTCACTGAAATCTCCAGAAAGGACTCAGGCTTATAAAATCTTCATGTTGCTTAAGAAGATGTAGTAAACCAGCCATATAAAGAATTAGTGAATCGTTTAAAAGCTTTCAAAAACTGCAGAAAATAGTGCATCACTCTCACATCTGTGGTATCAAGTAGAATAAATAAATGAGAGGAAAGGAAAAACAAAACTGTCCTAAGCCAGGACATGAGGCGCATATCCATCTGTAACAGAATCAACACAGAGCTTAGATAGAAAGAAGCAAGCACACAGCACTCAGAGTGTGTGGAGTTCCAGCAGGGTTTGTAACACACAATTACTCACTCCTGGTGAGCGAGGTGAGCCTTGTGGAACATTCTGTCTGTTTGTGCTTAGCTAAAGGAAGGCATGGGATGAGGGCAAGTTTTTGTAGCCACAGTCTCCTTTTTTTTATGTTGATACTTCAAATCTGATAATGATTGGATTTTATAACATAGAATTGGCTTTTCAAAGTTAACTTGAGAAATGCCATTTAAGATTTCTTAGTAACTAATGCTCAAGATATGTCATAAACCAAGAGTGAGTAAAAATCTCCTGATTTGATTTACTTGAGCACAAGTCCTGTGAGGAGAGGCTGAGAGAGCTGGGGCTGTTTAGTCTGGAGAAGAGAAGGCTTAGAGGTGACCTCATCACTCTCTTCAGCTACCTGAAGGGAGGTTATAGCCAGGTGGGGGTTGGTCTCTTCTCC
>JAYRBT010000001.1:108769839-108798183 GCA_036023395.1 Myiotriccus ornatus
ACATAAAACTAAAGGAATGAGGTGCTCCCCACTGTTACCTGGCCAGGTAACTTGCAGGAGAGCCGTGGTCAGAAAAGACATTTTTCTATGATTTATGAACAGCATGATTTAAAATTCAGTTTAAAAAATTCAGTTTCAAAGTAGTCACTGCCAGCAATCAGGCAATAAATAATATGATTAGTCATGATGCTTAGCTCTGGATCTGGATAGGGAGGAGGAAGCTACAACAGATCTTTGGCCAGATAGTCGTGGGCTGTTGGTTTTTTTGTTTGTTTTGGTTGGGTTTTTTTGTACTGTGAAATGAGAACCCAGCGTAGCCAATCACATGTTCAGGTGGCTGAACCTCCTCATACTTCAGTGAAAAAAACCTAAAACACAACTGAAGTGGTTCTCAAATGAAGTTATATCAGAACAGAGAAGAAAGAAGCACACAACATGTATATAAATAGGATATTCAGAAGTATTGGCTAGCTTAGCTATTTATGTATTTATTTTGTATTCTGTTTTCATCGACAGCTCTGACTTTCACAGTCAACAAACACCAAGGTTAAACTCTCTCCACTGAGCCAGAGAGCCCTGTCACCTCCAACACCTTCTGAGAGACTGGAGTAACAGGGAGGCACAGCCATGCCGTGTCTGAGCAGCATCCCAGCCTCATCTATAATGCATTGACTCCATTTAACACTTAGAATACTGAAAAAACTGTCTCAGAATTTTTTAAGATCTACTTTTTAAGCATGCCAAGACACTTCATCTCTAAGAGCATCTTTTGATTTCACATGTATTTGTACATTCTACATTTTAGTGAGAACTGCAGAAGCTATTCAGAGCTCCTATATATTCACTTCATTTGTTGATCTGAAGGTTTCTGAGGCTGAACAAAAGCCACTGCCTAGTTGATTTTTAGCAGGAGAATTCAAGATTGCATTCAAGACTAAATTACTTAAAACCTTACATCAATAATTCAAGTCATTTTAATAAATTTTTAAACTACATTAAAATAATTTAATGGGTTTTTTATATTTTTTTTTAATCAAAGCTTCTGAATTATTTTGTTCTAACTTTTCCTTAGTTCATGTCTCTACTTTCTTATCAATAACATCAGCAGAGCGGGGTTTTGTTGGTTTATAGGGTATGGTTGTCAGTAATGACTACAACAGCAGGAAGTTTTAGTAAAACCAGAAGGCAGACAGAAAAGAATGCGACCCGATGGGATACAGAAGGTTTGCAGCAGCTGGGAGGTAAGCTGGGTAAGAGTAGTTGTTAAAAAAAACAGTGATGAGATCAGAGAAACAGCTGTTCAAGTGCAGAGGCAGAAAATAGCACTTGGAACGGTGAAAACTGAATAGGGGAAGCTCAAAATAGAGATTAGAGGGTTTTTTCAGGACTGGAAAGTCAGGAAAGAGAAGGAAGAAATGTGGTGAGAAAAGGAGGGAATGCAGATGAGGTAGAATGGTAAAGAACTGAGATCCAAAGAGGAATGTTTTAAGAATCAATAACTGCTGAGAGTTTCTGATCACAATAAGAGATGCTGGTACCTTGACCGCTTTCTTAACAGAACTATGCTTTTTGTCAGTATTCCACTTTGCAGGAGTTAAATGAAAGAAAAGCTGCAGCATCCTGGGGGGTACATAAACTTCCAGATGCTTCCTACAGTCACGTCATACTGGGCAACTTCATTTAACACCAGTCAGTGCTCTTGCTGCCAACTACCACAGGGCTGCACTAACTCACGATGCTCATTTGTGACCACCAGTGGGCTGTGAGCTCCAAGTGCCCTTGGGCATGTCTTGCCTTGCAAGAAGCTGCCCCCTGACAGGCAGGCAACAATACACTGGAAGCAGAAGGGAAGCCGTGGTGGCAGCCAGCTTACCCAGCCCCAAGGGCAAAGGGAGGCAGAAACACTGTGAGCACGTGGGGAAAAGGGAAAACTGAAATAAAGACATTTACCTAAAGCAACACTTATTAGTTGGCTATGAGGTATAAGGTGCCCCAGGAAAATTATTCCAACAGCATTAACTACTCTTGCATTTCTATTATTGACCCTTCCTACTTAAACAAAAATGTCACCATTTTCCCTTGCTGAGTTTCTTTCAAGCATGACTATAGGCCACTGATGATATCTATTCTGTAGCTACCATTTTGTAAATAATTACATAATTCCTGACACTGAATTTAGTTTAATTCTGACTACCTTGCCCATGAGTGTTGCATCAGAAGTGTCAAGATACCTAAAGATATGACAACTGCTGCTCCTCCCTTAACCTCAAGGCCTGCTATACGACAGAAGGAATTGTTTTATGAATCTATTGACTCATGTTCTGTCAGGAAAAATCGTTTCAGAGTGCTGTATGTGCTATAAACTCACTCATCAGTTATTCACAATAGCTTCCATGTGTACACAGAAAAAAAAAAAATCACAGTGTTACCAGACTCGGTTTATAATATGCAAATATTGTTTGAATGATGCTTTGAACAAAGGAGTTCCCTCCGTACTAAAGTGCTGGGAAGATGGGGAGCCTGATGGGAGAATATGATAGAATACTGTTGACTCTTCCAAGATGCATTGTCCATTACAGTCACTTCTTTTTCTAAGGTAAAAATGCAGATAATGCAACAGGTTTATACGGTATAGCAGTGATCCCCAGCTGCTTGTTCTCATTCATGATATCAAAGATAAAGTTTTCTTTCAGTTTATTGTTCCCCAAATATGTGGAAACCCAAAACTCCCTATTTCTAAAGCATTTTTCAATATGTTTAGATTCAAAATTTGCTATTGACAAATTCTCTATTGACAGTTACTGCCAATAAAATGCTGATTTCCTAATGAAAACCAACTCAAAGTCTCATAGTTTTTCCCTCAAATAGCTTGATCAGAAAGCAGCTTTGCCAGTCTTTATGACACATAAAACTCCCCTACTTTTGCAGTCTCTTGGTCATCTGAGAGTTAAAGCATGAACAGCTGCAAAAAAGAAAATGGCTGCAGGTCTGTTGAATGATTTAATGAATGTGTGGTAAGACATTTCAGTATAAAATTGCACCATTTTTAAGTCATTGAGAAAGTGTATATTCTTTGTGTATGCAAACAATTGAAATTATATAGAGGTTATTTATCTTAAGAATCGGGTTACTAAATATAAAACTATTGCACACACTAAAATGGGCATCTAAAGTCTCTATTCTCCCACCACAGAAGTATCACAGAGCACGATTTTAATCAACATGATCACCACTGTCCCATAAACCTACCTCTTTTGGCATAAAGGTCAAGAAGCATTGCAAAGCAGACTCCTCCTTTAAGTTAACTGCATACAAATAAGGCTTTGAAGAACAGCACTCAATCACTGCCAAACGAAATTCAGAATCAAATTACAGATGTTATTGCAGGAAATATCAACTCTGTAATAGTTGCAGTACTTCAAAGTGATTTCCAACATAAAGTATCTACATATTTGCATGGTAAACATTTCTCACAAAGGAATATAGTATCTCTTATAAGGATTCTGGAGGTAATTTTGAGAACTGTCAATCACCAGCAACTTTGAAGTTATTAATTTGGGGAGAAAACAATATTTCAGAGGAAAAAAAAGCCCACAAAACCAAAACAGCATCATTTACTTTTGAATAAAAGTGAAAGGCAAAAATAGTTAATTATATGATGAAAACTAATACTACAGGGAGAAAAATAGTTGGCTGACACTGTTTTTTTTTTTTAAATGACTTTTAGGCATAATCTATAATACAGAGGTTTAGCAACAAGGCTTCCTTCATTTTTCAGATTTTCATGTCCAATTTGAAGGCACTGACAGAACGTAACATTCTCCCCAGATCAGTATTCACCTGGGAACACCAGGATCAGTATTCACTGATTTCAAGTACAAACTCTGAGCATGTGTAAGGAGTCTATTCCCACGCTGGTTACTTGCATGTCGTAAAAAGTCCTACAGTTCTTTACCAAATTAAGGCGACTGACAGAGCCCTCACCTTCCCTTCCCTTTTAAATGCACCACATGATAAGAAAATCTATCTCTCTCTCTCCTTGTCAGATCATTTCTTGATCTACATATAGTTCAACATAAAGATACAACTATATTTTATAATACCATCTTGCAGAGCCCTTATTTCCTGAATTTGCAGGGACAAGAGGCCATATAAGCATAGCTGCAAAATTGTCTTGTGAATAATGATGTTGGAACAGCAAAGGAGATGTCACGAGTGAAGCAGGAAAGGGTTGAGGAACAACAAATAAAGGATAAGAATCTGCACTGGTTCTAGAGCAGAAAAAAAATAGCAATAAAAATTCACATATTGCCCCAATGTCATTCTGAGTTGGGCATCATGTAGAACAGAGGTCCTGTGATTAACCTGCAGACACCCCGTGCCTTTGGGAAAAAGAAAACTCTTGACTCTTATACTGAAGGTGAATTAACTGAAGGGTAAACATTGTCAAAACAGTGGGCATGAGTCCATGAATAGGTAATTAATATAGTTGTTTGGCCTTGTTTGTTTGGATTTTCTTTTTTTATTTTAACTGGTGAGAGGGTACTCAAACCTTTTTATTTATTATACCTTAGCAACTATAGCAGAAAAAAAATGGGAAAAAAAATCTACAGGCAACCTGACATTTTGCATATACTTATTTTTGGCAAATGTTGTTTTGCAGGCTCCTCTTAATTTATATTAAGCAACACTTTTAAAATAATTGCATTAGGTTTTCTTATCTCAGACTATTTCTACCAGAAATAGTCTGACAGATTTTTCCTTAGCATTATCCATTCTTTATTTAACAATAATTCTGATACAGCAAAAGCAAATACCTGAACGGTCATTCGTATCCAGTTTAAAATCCTTATTCTTAGAAAAATCAAGTTCCACTCTGGTACGTGACTGTCCTTTGTTCTGCAGCAAAAATGGAATTGATCTTGTAGCACCAACATAAACTCCACCAAAGTCCACTCGCTCCTGTAAGTTTAAAGAGAAATGGGTCAAAGCACTGTGAAGTCAAGTTTGTAACTGAACATAATGTGAAAAAATGTAACTGTGCAAGATCCACAATTTATAACACAGTAACAGTATTGGTTAATCAATAGTCTTGCACAACCCTTATGATTAAAATCTTTCCAGGACGTAAGACATGAGAGTTTAGAATCCAATATTAAGTCCAGTTACACCATCAGGACAGCTTTCATCATTCAGTAAACGGATCCGTGGATTACTTTTTCCGTTATTTCACTCTTTGCAATAACTAGCTTAAGAAAACTTCTCCCTTTTAACATACTTATTCCAGATTGCGAAGTTCAAAAGCTAAAGCTGTCAGCTACCATTTGGTGCAAATGTTACATGTACACTTAGTTTTTAATATCTCTTCCTAACTTCTCCTTGATGATTCTCTCGGGAAGTTAGTATAGGCAAAAATGAAAAATATGAACTAGGGAGGAGCCACTTTGACATCTAGATAAAGCAAAACAATCAATCAATCTTACCAATTCCTGCAATTTCCTCATACTTACCACACTCATGGCTATTTCAGCGACCTCTACAAATCCACCAACCCTAAGCACTTGTGTTCCTGCATTTCGCACTTCTACCTAAGGGAATGGACAAGAGTGGAATTGCTGACAAGGCCATTTTAACAGAACCATCTCACCAAATCTGTCACAATTACATGAGAAAAAGTTTAACACAGAAAAACAAAGCAACCCACAGACACAGAGTGGAGAGAGACATCCAGTATAAATCGTAATGAAAATACGAAAATAAGTCAGCTTTTATAATATAATGCATTTTTGCTATGGAAATATGAGGAGGTAAAGAAAATGCCTTCATTTTCTAGAACACATATATACAGATTCCAGTGTTATGTGGCTCCAAATCATGTCTTTTTGGCATTCCACATCAGGGATAGATTTGGCTGTCAATTAAAAACACAAAAACAGACAAACAAAGTAAAAAAAACAACCCAAATTTTTAAGAAAGACCAGTCCTCCCCACTTCTGCAGATAAAAATAATGTTGCAGGAGGCTGTATTACTAGAATGAGCATGTTTTTTCCCAACAGGAGAAAGCTGTATCCAGCAGCTATGAGGACTAGAAAGTATACTATGACACAATTGCTTGACAGGTGATGGTCGCAAGTAGATACTATTGTTCTGAGGAATGCTAAATCTGTTGTAAAAATGGCAAAAATAAATTGATACTAGGTTTAACAAGCATAATATATGCAGCCACAGAAGATGGTGAATCCAGGATCTGAGTCAGAAATAGTAACAAAGTTCAGTCCCTTAACAGCATCCTTTTTGCTAACCTCACTTATCTGAACAAGGACAAACTCAGGAAGCTGGCACATAGAAAATAAAATATGATTACATGCATATTGCATGCCTATTATCAAATCAAATCTACTAGAAGATCCATCTCTGAAAAGACCACAAAAAGAAGTAAAGAAATGAAAGACCCTGGAGTATTCCAGTCCTGCCTCTCTATGAACTACAAAATCTCCTAATGACAATCACATTAGTTTCAACAGCCTGTCAGAATTACAGTATGAATCAGCTCAGAGAGGCTGTTTGGATATTTTTTAACAGGACTGAGATAAAGCAACAGAATAGGTTACAGCAGTTATCATCTGCTGCACGAAAACCTTTACCTTAAAAAGCATTAGAACACCGGAGATAAAATCCACAAGATACGTAAAAATGTACATACATGAACACACAGCTTAACACCCAAAAGACAAAGGTCTTCCAGTTCTGAGTACCTCCACATTCTTATCAAAAGTCATGTTTGCATTGGGAGTGAAGGAGATTTTGAGATCAGTGATGCCTCCCACAGGTACCACTCCTTGAGAGGGGGTGATTGTCATTCCGGGCAGCGGGTTTGAATCACGAACCTTCACAAACACAAACAAGAAACAGACTGAAAAAGGTGTTTGGGTTCGTTTGTTCTAGTGGGTGTTGTTTTATTTATACCAATACATCTGTCTTAAAGATTTTATATTCTTACAAGGAGAACCTTCATAGCACATAATGCTAATTTTGATTTAGAGGTTTGGGGGAAAATGCAGGTAAACAAAATAAAATGACAGGTTTCTAAAGATGACTGTCAGTTTCTTTTATGAAATACTCTTTGCCCACCTACTGGCAAGTTATCATTCTGGTTTTCAGGTTGGTTTCATAAAGATATCAAAATTAACACTTGTTATCCAGCAAGTCTTCAAAATATTCTACATGCATTTTTTTCAGTAACAAATAAATTCACCACTTCTTTTTTAACATTCACAGGAAGAAAATAGGACACAGAAACCCATAATATGAGGAGTAAATATTCAGTTTACCTGCAGTTAGAAAAGACAAAATAGAATTTGTTCTCCTCTAATGCACTCCAAACAGACAACTTTTTGAAGTATAGCTTTAAAAAGCGATAATGACCAAGACCAACCAGCCATTTCTTGGCTTAAGAATAATTGTGGAGGCTAAAAAGCCTGGGTATGTTTGTTTGCCTTACTGGTTATGCTGATTTTATTCTTTCAGGCCCATCTCTCAAGAGTGTAGTAATAATACTGGTTATTCAATGCTCAGTTGATAAACAGAGAAATATGGTACTAAGTAAAATAATGATATTTCTTAGTGTCATTATAACAATGGAACAAAAAATCTGAGGATTTCAGTGAAAATTATTTTGCTTCACTAAATACATACAGCAATTGTCCTGTGATCAGGAGAACTAATGAGGTTAGGTTTCCTATTAGTTTGGGTATTTTTTTATCTTATTATTATTATTATTTTTATCTTTACCCATTCTGGCATCCATCTCATCCCTTATCCCATTCATCAAACAACCCATCTTCCTCTCAGGTGTTAATCTAGCAAAGTAATCATGTGCTGTGACTGGTCTGGGATGCACTGACTGAGCAGGCAGAGTGGACAGGGTAACTAGCCAGTTTGCTCTGTCTCTCAACATTTGAAAACATCCAAGCTGTAACTGGCTTTCCACCAGTACCCATCAGTATGGGGTTCCACCCTCACTATTGGTTCTCATGAAGCTGCCAGAATCATCTAGGCCACCCGCACTTTGCTTGTCTGTTGGTCCATCAGACTTCACAGATGGACAGAGTTCCTGTTCACATAAATCTCGTTTCTTCAGAAAAACAGAAAAAAACTTAAGTAGGTGCATATTTAATAACCAAGAACACAACACCATAACATGATCTGATAAAACTAACTCCCTCCTGCTCCCCACCCCAAGGAATTAAACGTGCTAGAAATAGTTTTAGCTTACTCGGAAGTATGCATGGTTGCGTCCTGTGTTTTGAAGAATGGCTGTCTTACAAGTAGACAAACCCATTGGACTATGAATGAAGGATATACTTTGTGTCACAAATTGAACTTTTGTAGTACCAAACTATTAAAAAAGAAAAACACACAAAAAAAAGATAAAACAAGCAAACTCTGTAACATATTCCTAAGTGCAAATGAATAATTCAGCCTATTTTTTATTACATCAAGAGCTAATATACTTGTGAAAATGCATAAATTGCAAGTATTCAAATAGACAAACAAAGCTTAAATGTGAGACAAGATTTAGTCAATGTACTGAACTTGTCTAGATTCAAATTAAACAGACACAACCCCACAGATATTTCTGGACTAATTTCAAGACAAATAAAAATCTTTTAATTAAGCTTAACAGCATATGCTCCATTAACTTCAAATGTGTGATCAGAACATGATACTTCAGAAATATTAATAGCAATAGAAATGCCAATATTCTAATTTACACACTAATTTACATCCTGGTTTACATATGGCAGTTTCCAAGGCTTCAAAACAAGAGGAAGAAAAAAAAAAAACCTACTGCAAAAAAAAAAGGAGAAAAAACAGGCTCATCAAAAAGAAGGGTAAAGTTTTCTTGGCTCCCAATGGAAGTCCTAGAGCATGCAGCCAATGCAGTGAAAAGAAAAAGAAGACTTTCTTACTCCCTGGCATGTAGCATAAGAAACAAATGACTAACCTAAGCTGAATGTCACTGCTTAGAAGACTATCCAGAACATCGATTCTCAAATACCATGCTCAAATAACAATACAAAATTACATTAGAGCCTGTTGTTACCCTGAAACTCTGAAACATACCTTCCCCCACACACCTTGATTTTTTTCCCCTTTAATATATATCTAAAGAACTGTCATATCACCTCTCAAACCTTTATTTACTTAAACTAAGCAAGCCAAAACCAATAATTACATCATAATATATAAGGACCACTAAGCTGTGATGCCAAAATATATCATCAAAAGCAAGAAAAAGGCAAATTGTCTTTGCCTTGCCTTCTCTATCATGCCTTTGGAGTATATTCTTTTGTTAAACACGTCAAATAGAAGCCATACAAAAATTAAAATATTTTTAATACATGATAATATAAATATATTTAGGACATCACTTGCTTTAAAAAAACCCATGCAGTTTTCTTCTCTAGAGCTGAATCGTTACCTTTGCAAAACATTTCAGCTTAATTGCATTTCCTTTGCGCACACATAAGATGAATTCTCCTTCTTCTGGAGAGTTGAAACCTGGACGCCAAACAACTTCACACTCCAGATCACTGTAGGCCTCCACAGTCCCTAAATACATGGACATAATTCACATATTATAGCATACACGTGTGCAGTTATCAAATTACATTGTAGAAGTAGAAATAACATAAGCACGTTAAAGTGAAATGACCTCCTATTATTGAAGACTAAGCCTACATTTCTTAGGTGTTGAGTAGTATACTGAATTAATTAAATTAGTTTCTGAATTCTCATGACAATTGTATAATCTGGTTATTAGTATCCTGTGCTAAAATATACTCAAAGCTCACTGGTGGTTTTTATCCATGAATTACTCTAATAGTCAATATTAAAAAAGAAAATAAAAGAATAGACTGTCCTTCTTGTAGAATAACAACGTTGGGAAAGACCATATACATATTCTCACTTGGAGTCTGAACTTGTAATAGCAGAAATATTTTTTTCTCAAGAATCAGAGCTCAGCAAGCCAAATCTTGCCTGAACTGTGTAATGCCAATTCAGTCAGCAGTTACTTCTGTAATAAGAGAGCTCCAACATACTTCTACAGACTACTATTTTTCAAAGGAAAGAAGGTAAAACCTAATGTCTCATGGATTCATTCAGGGTAGGGCTTATACAGGGAGTGCTGCTGTCACAGTAACACCGTGATCTGATTCTGCTTTTGGGATACACTGACAATGACCTAAGTTTAAAAATACAGTTTATAGCGTCAGATAAATGTTTGTCTTATTTAACACTGTTGACATTTAAGACACATACACACACACTGCATTTGCATAGTATACCTCTGGCAGGCTGTATAGAAAATGCAGGTTTTCTATCTGTAGTTACAGGTTTCCAAATAAATCCGGCTGGATGGTTTCCGGGATTGTAGACCCTGACGGTTGCTCTAAACTCTGTCCCTGCTAGGCAGCCAGGAACAGGATTTAAAATCAGCTCCCTTGCAGACAGCTGAAGTTCAATAGGCACTGCATTTGCAACTACCAGCACATGCCCAAGGTGTTGGTTGTTTATCTTGTAAGAGAAAGATCTGCAATATAAAAACACATATTTCTCAATATTTTTATGCATTCACTATGTTGTAGTCGGAGTAAAATTTATGTGAAATAAAACCATTATCAAGAAAATATTTACCAAAAGAATTGAGTGTGAACACACAATAAAGACTGACAAGAGACAAAATGCTGTACTTGTTTCGCACACTACTTAAATCGTGCCAAAAGTCATGATCATCCCAAAGGATGATCAGCCTCATAAAGTCTTTTTAACAGGATGAATAAAGTGAGAGTTCATCCCAGAAGGCTGGAAAACATATATAGTTTGCCTATACATTTTCCCGTAAGCTGCACCAAAAGATCTGAGCATAGGTGCAGTGATGCACACTATGCTGGAAAGAGCACAGTGTTCTCCATGAAACTTTCTCCTAGCAAATACACCATTATAGCAAACTTTCTTCCCTGATATACCTGTAGCTATATGGGCTTTCCACAGGACATGTTTTTGTTTGGAAAATTTCGCAACATAAAACTGCATTAATTATTGCACAGATGCAATTATTAATTAAAAATTAATTAAGAAGCATTATTAATTATTGGAAAAAAATGAGTGCACACCACTAACAATTATCATGATTACACTTTGTTTAAACCAGACAGTGATTTTTTTGTATTCTACTACTGCCAGGAAAATGTGTAAATCAAGACAAATAAAAACGCCTTACCTTTTAAAGTTTCCAGGAGTGATTGTCTCAAATACAATTGGAACGTGAGTCTTTGTCAGAGGAGGCACCACTTGAGACAATGGAGACGTCTCCTGCAATTCCTCAATTTCAATCTCAATTTGTATCCATATATGAACTAACAAGTTATTGACGATGTGCAGTTCTTTGGTTGTTGTAGAATACACACAGACATCGCCAAAATCTATAGTAGAAGGACCTGGAATATATAAGAAATAAAATCTTCAACAAAAAAAGTTAATGTAAGCAAACATAACTACTAAAATATTATGATCAGAAATCAGAACATTTTAGTTCCTCAAATTACAAAATTACTCAGCTACAAAAATCCTGTAGCAGAAAAATTCTCACTAAAATCTGGAAGTAAATACCATGCATGTTCTGTGAATATTTTCAATAGTACAATTACTCAAGGTACTGTTAATAACCACAAATAATTCTTTTTGTTAAGCAGATATTTAAAGGGATAGACAAGCAGCAATTCACTGAAAGTTTATGTACATAACCTATTGATTTGCTCCCTGATGTGTGACCATTTGCTTTAATAACTCCTGTAATCTGATGGTCACAGAATTATTTCAATACCTAATTCACTACTACCACTAATTTTTAGGCTGGTCTGTAAACTTCAGTGCTCATGGCACTAATCAAACATCTTACAAAACTCTCAGTGCTTTTTCTATTATGTTTAGTTTACTCCACCTGTCCCCAAGTATAACAGTATTTATTCATGTTCTACCTTAAATTAAAATAATAAATAAAAAGCCCAGAAATTACTGAAAATTTTCATTTTGCTGATAAATAATGTTACTGAAGAAAAGCTAACCTTAAAATAGACGTGTAGTAGTACCAAACATTAATAGATGAGTCCCTCACAGGCTTTACAAGGTGTTACTCCCTATCACAGAGCACTCTGCTGAAAGTATTTTGAACGAGGATCCTGAAGAATTTTTAGTTTTAGGGGGTATCAATGTTTACTGTTGCTCAGAAACATTCTGAGCACTGCCATGAATCTTGTTGATATTAATGCTGGTCCAGATACTATCCAATTTCAAGGCATAAGGGTGTGAGAAACCCTCATATTATGCTGATTTCCCTGTAACAGTTTGTGGTATGAGCAGTCTATAAAGGAAACTCTTCTTCTACATGTTCTTATCTAATCATATCTCAGTATTTTTTGAGAAATACAAAGCTTTAGTTAAACAGTACTGTAGACATCAAGCTGACCACCAAATTGAACTATTTTTTATTTAGAGTGAACAAATATAATTGTAAATTGTGTTACTATAAGTAAGCATTTTTATAAGAACTACATGCATTTAGCAACCAAATTAAAAATCTTACCAATGAATATTTGATGAAGCTGCTTGTGTGTCAAAGTTAGACTACAATCTTCCTTCTCCTGGGTAGAAGATGGCACAGGACTGAGCCAGCTCCAAGTCTGTGATAAGCACAAGACACCTTCTCAGAGCAGGATCAAAATGCTTATGCTTTTTTATATGGTAAACACATTATGCTCACATTGCTACTCCATGCTCAGCTAAATGCTCAAGCATTTAACTTACTTCTTTATTTGTAGATGTAGATGTCATTGTAGCCAATTTTCGACTGGTTAATAGGCAATCATCATCTAAAGGAGGCATTTTCAACTGTAGCTTCTCCTTGGGAAAATCTGTGATTGAGATGTTTGGTGACTTAAGCCCTTCACCTGGTTTGATTCCTATGCTCACAGGATCATTATACATATCAAACTGCCTACAGGGAAGGGGGGAAAAAAAAAGAATATGGAAATCTAAAAGTTTGAGCACTCCATGATCTACATATTAAATAGTTTAATATTTTTAAATAAAACACGTAATACTTTAAGTAGGAATATTTCATTATTTTAAAATCTTTCAAGTACAGAGAATGCCTTGAAAATTCCAATTTTGTTTGTTTGTTCGTTTTGGTTTTTTGGTTTTTGTTTAGACAGGACTAACATCTGTTGCACATTTGTGGCAACTGCTTTGTTAAATAGGTTGAACACATTATGGCTACAAAAATATAAATATTTTAATGCCTAAAATATCTCTTAAAGAGCAATTAAATTGTAAAATCAAGCACTTAAAAGCTAGTAACTGTCAAGATTACAAAGCATCCTTTAATGGTATATATCTGAACTGGACCAATTATAGTGTAATTTTCACAGCAATTAAATTTTTGGTCCAGGTTCAACTCCAATAAATCAATTTCACCTGCAACTAAAAGATTTGAAACGTCCAGAGACGTTACATAGATTTTTTTTTGGTATAAAATACTCTTATTTTTGAATCAAGAAAATTATTACTATATTTAATAGTAATAATTAAATATTAAATAACAGTATAATAAATAACATAATATAGATAAATATTAAATAATAGTAAAAATATTATCTGAGAAGTCTGAGATTTTTCTTGTTTCTCATGGACTATACTTTGAATATATGGTCATATAAACAAATCACACACTACACAACACTAGTTCCTTTCCAAAACACCATATATCACCTGCATGCAGAAAAATAAAATAAATCCAGCTCTCCAGGCCTTGCCTGAATCATGTATACACAGAGCAAGGTAAAGTGAGATTACAAGAATACTCCACTGGCACTGCTAATTTTTAAATAATGGATCTTACCAACAAAACACTCTTAATGTACTATTTATCTTGCTTTAGAGGATTTATGGGTTTTTCTTCTTCTAAATAAAACTTTGTAAAAGTAGCAGAGCTGTCAGTGCTGTTTTTCCATGATTTTGGTCCTCAGCGTTCCAATCAAATATACAAATTCATAAAGTGAGAATTTACTATAAGGTAAGGCTAGATGACCAGTAAGATTAGAGCATTGTACTGCTTCATTCCACAGAATATATAATAATTTATGTGCTAAATCCATCACTCTGTGTGAGCCAGACATCCTAGTTGGAAACACATATTTATTATATAAATAGAAGGAATCCAAAATGATCAATGTTATGATTTTTTTCTATTAACCATAACCAACTCTTTTTAAAATTTGTCATCTTAATTTATTTTAAGTTCAATTTCAAGTGCCATGCCTCAATCCCTCCATTTCACCCAGGAAATGATCCCCACATGTCTCAATGAACAAAACCAGGTTTCGAATGCACTATAAATGAACATCCCAAGAACACAAGAATTTCAGCATGGGACAAATTTAGGAATATGATTGGTGCCACTAAGTTAATTCTGCACATATATACACATAATTTGCATATGAACCCAAAGTACTCATTTATCCTTTAAAAGAAGTCTTACCTGGCAGCATCTTTCTCTAAACGACGCTGTCTTAAACTGGAAATGAAGTCGTCGTAGTATTTCTTATGTGCTTCTACTGACAGTCGTTCACAGTCAGTATAAGCAAATTCTGGGTCTACGAAATTATATCTCTCAGTCTTTGTGAAAATAGTCCTGAATAGTTAAAGAGAATTGTAGTTTCACTACATGTGCAAAATGATTCTGGGTCTTGTTAGAAAGAAAACATATTGATCTTGATAGATTTATATTTCATTGCAAAGATTCTCTTTATCACAGCTGATTATTAACATTTGACCTTGTACAGGCAACCATAAAAACGGAATATTGCAACTGTAATAGCTACATTTGTAGTTTCATGTAAGAAAAGCAACTCAAGAAATTTATGTGCAAGAGACTCATAAATGCAATGAATTTTAAAGAACTGTCAGTGTGAAAAAAAACAAGGAGTAACAAATCTTGATATACTACATGATATATATATATATAAATGTGTGGGTTTAAATACTAGATTCACATAATTTTTACCTGTACTTTTTATTCCATTCACTAGGCCTAAGGCTGGTTGCACGATCATTAGGGAAAGCTATAAGTGCATCATCCTTACAATTCCTGTTTATCCGGTGGGTGTGAATTCGTGTTTGGGCTGATTTAAGTATTGCCACAGGTGCTGCATCAGTGCACTGTATTGCCCCACGTGCTGCATCAGTGCACTCTTCTGTGCCATCAACTACAAACTGTCCAGTTGCATTAGAAACCACTGGTGTTAAACCTTGAAATTCAAATAAAATATTAACTTAAACTCATATTTTCTAAACAAAATTCAAAGTATTAGAAAACATTTATAATCTGCACTGGTCTGCCCGGCGGTGGAACAATCAGTCACCCATCCCACTGGGTTTTCCTTCAACAAGAGTGAGGAAGGCATTCACATCCTACCAACAGCCCACTGTCTCCCTTGGCTTTGATCACACAAACAAATACCAGAGCTCAAACCTGTCCAGCTGTGACACTTTGTCTTGAACAATCACATGATCAACACTCAGAGCTGCCTCCATCACAACCCTGTTCATGGTGCCCCAAAGCTTCTCTTAAGGGCTGCAAACACAGGCATGATTTTTGACAAGAACTCCCAAGCTGTCACAACTAAAAAGACAGCTCAGATATTTTTCACTCTAATTTTATAAAATCACATATCCATTAATGTTAAAGTGAAAAATTACAGCAGAGACTAGACGGTGTGTTTGCTCACCGCTCCTTACATACAGACATACATTTAAAACAGACTAAAAATAAATAAATCCATACTTCAGCTGCCCTTTCCTCCCTCACTTGCAAAAATAATTGATCATTAAATATATTTGTTTTACACACTTCAGCCTTACTTTACTCCAAAATGGCAAAAAAAAAACCAAAACAAAACAAAACAAAAAAAAAATCAAACAAAAAAGCCTAAAAAATCAAAAGCTACTTTCCACCCTCTAAGCCATAAGAGTGATTTACAACTTCCACTGTCCAGGGAGGCACAGTTTGAAAGAAGCTTCATTCCACTCTCTCCCCTGACTTCAACTGAATACAGACACAAGTACACACACTCATCCACAGAGACAGCGAGAAGACAACAGGGAGATATAGAACCATCTGTATAAGGATCTGAAAAAAACCACTTTTAATCCACATTTCAATGAGGCTTAAAAGCAAAACACAGATATCAGCCTAAAGAGTAAATAACCTTCATAAACTCTTTATGAACCTGCAGACAGGAGCAGAATGGGGACATTTATAGAGCAAATGCTAGACAAGAGCATATAGAAAACCTGAAAAACTTGAATATTACACTAAATTTTTAATTAAAAAAAACCAAAACAGTTCTTTTAATTGTGTTTCTGAAGCAGGAAAACTGAAGGAGTTCTGCATTTCAACAATAAAACCTAGAAATTGCCAAACTACAGTTTCTTCTCAATTCCTGATAGCCATAGACTTGAAAAACATTCCTGAACATAGGAGGAATGTCCACTGGCTTATCAACTGTTCTGATACTTGTACAAAGAATCATGGAATCATAGAAATGTGACGAGTTGGAAGGGACCCACAAAGTTCATCAAGTCCAACTCCTGGCCCTGCACAGGACACCCAAGAATCCCACCAGAATCTCAGGTGCCTGACAGTATTGTTCAAATATTTCTTGAACTCTGACAGGCTTGGTGCTGTGATCACTTCCCTAGGGAGCCTGTTCCAGTGCCCAGACATCCTCTAGGAGAAAAAATATTTTATTACTTTTCACTATTTTTTTTAGCATCTTACCGGGATTAATTGTGAATAGAATTTTTTTTCGTTTAGCTTTGCACACACCACTCAAGCTCAAATACAATTGGTGAAAGGATATTGTCTTCAAATCATGCAAATTATTTTTATCTACTCCTCCACCAATGATGTCGATAATTTGCTTCATCTTAAATGTTCCTATTTGACGTGGAGAAAATGAAATCATCACATCCTAGAAAAGAAAGCTCATTCTGAGACACATGGGGCAGAAAAACAAAGAGTCAAATTTTGTGTAATTCCTGTATAATTCAGTCATTGAGTAATTTCTGTCCACATTCACCTCTAAGACAGGTGTTCCAAACTGGGCTTTTAGAGTAAGCCAACAGACACACAAAAATTAGCAATATAAGATAATATAAAAATGCTACACATTAGAACACAGCAAAGTCTCACTTGCTCATTTTTGAGATAAATTGTTACGTCTTGTGCCCTGAGTTACTGGTTTGGGAAATTATAACATATTTAACCTATACTTGGCAAAGTTTCTTCCATTAAAAGAAATGTTATCTTACTTGAATATTTGTGATTTACTGAAAGAAATTAAAAGTATTGTGCAAAAATATTTGAGTAAGATGCAATCTTCTCAAATCAGTAAAATACAAAAAAAAATTATAATTACAGATAGAAAAAAAAAATTTGTAAAGTTGCTTTAGTTTTACAACTATTTTTCCCAAATTCAAACTAACATTTGCTGCTTCCTGGAATACTGGAAAAAATGTTAAGAGACCCTATAAAATGAGAAAAAAAAATAATTTGGCTGGTATTAAAGTCATTGCCACTGAAATGAAATTGTTCTGAATTTACAGGAAATTGCACTGCTAACCGCTGTAAAATAATCTGCATAGCTGCACAACCTAAGAGAAAGACATAGTTACCTTTGCAGATTTTTTTTTGATTTTTCCTCTTTCAGGAGATACATTAAAGTGAGCGGCCTTGCGGAAGCTGAATATCACTGGAAGGGAGTCGGATTCATTTTTCAGTGTGCAGAGAACTTCTGTTTGCTCACCCAAATAACAGTCCATAAAATTAATTTCTGGTCCTGGATTAAAAGTTACCATCACAGGAAGCCCAGAACCCATCAAAGCTAAGTCCACGTGATGAGGATGATTCCCTGCATTAGGCAAACACAAAAGCAAAAGAAACAAAACCCCTCACATACCTATTAGCTTACAAACAGAAAAGTCATGCTATACTTGTATGGTCACAAAATAATACTGCAAAACAACAAGATTTATAAAGCAATTTTCTATAAATATAACACAGTAATGCTTACTGAAAAAGATTGTTGGGTAAACGTATTCCCTCATTAAGGAAGTTGAGAAGGATCAAATATGCACTTGAAAATGCACAAAATTGCTATTACAAAACTGCCAGTGACTTGCAAATGGCTGGAGGGGGTTTAATGTCCTCCCAATATTTGCATTTATGATTAAGTTCTAGGTGCTCAGTAGTAACAGGTGTATTCATGACACACGATTCCCTCCTTTTCACTCACTGTTCGAAGTGGTTTTGGTGCTAAGTATTAAAGATGTAAGTTACTTCAATTTACTTGCATAGACATAAACAAACAAACAAAAGAAGCAGATTTGTCATAAAAAATAGAAATTTTTTAAAGAAAATCATTTTTTAAAAAAAAATTCAAAGTAGATATCAAGATACACAGTTTTATCATCCATATATACACTTCTGATGCTGACCGCATGTTTCTGATAACGTACTTGTGGTTGCTGTGGCACCATCACCGAGGGCCTGCAGATAACCACCTCTATTCCCAACAGTTTCAAATCTCAGAAACAGGACATAATCTTGTTTCAGTGATGAGTCATTCACTTCAAAGTCTCCTTTAAATTTTCTGTAAGAGTCACAATCTCTAATTAGATGGTGGGGAAAAAAAAACCTCCAAACCCCAATCCACAAAAAAATCAAGACATTTTTCATCATCCAGTCTGGCTTCTTTGTTGTCAGCTACAGTTTAAACAAATGATCTTTATTCTTCCTTTCAGAAAATGGAAATAGTAACAAATTTAAGCTCATCAGTATCTGTGTGCTTATACTGTTAGTCATCTGATATTTCTTCCAGTCTACAACAGTTTTCTAAACTAATACTTCATACAGAATAATGACTTTAATATTTAGAGTTTACATAACAGAATGTGGCAAGAGTGCATTTTCTTTTCCTTACCCAAGAAGAGATGTTCCTTTATATTTAGGGGTTGTTTTTTGGGTTTTTTTTTTTTGGGGGAGGGGAGGTGGTAATGGAATGACAGCTTTCTGATGTTTCACTCTCTTGATGGTTAATAAATGGCAAAATCTAATAAAATTCTTGTTTTCACAAAACCAGCTTGACCAATTCTTGGTCCAAATACACCCTTAATGTATTATAAAACACAAAATCACTTCAAACGTTGCTTTCTCATTTGTAGTATCACAGCAGGCAATTTCTTTTAACACACAAATACATAGGAAGTTATTGAAAAAAAAAATATTTGCAGACACATTGACTTAAAATCATTTTCTCCAACACAGATCTTACAGAATAGTTTAGACCAATCAAGCTGTGCGTGTGTGCTTATCTGCTTTGTACCACTCACTCACTCTGGACTAAAGCACAGTGTAACCAAAGATTTCTCATAAGGTAGCAAAGTTCCTTGATTGGGAGTGCACAAGATCAAGGTGGAAACATCTACATCTCTATTTTTCAGGCTTAAGTCCTGTAAAACAGCATCTGTACTCCTCTGAAGATCTGTCCCCTAAAAAATAATCAAAATACGAAATAGTTCAGCCTGTTCCACTTTCCCTTTTGTGGTTTTTTTTTTCCTACACACATTTTCATGTACAACAAACAGAAAAACATAAGAAATAGCATTGGCATAGTTACACATCACATGGCTAATTAACCAATTTTTAAACATTAGTTTCATGTCAATGTTTTGAATTCCCTTTTTTAAACATGATGCTCATTCAGATGATTTCACTGTCTGAGAAAAACAAGTGAAACCACCAATGCTTAACATCTTAAAAGACCAAAATGTATTTTGATAACTCCTTTTAAGTAATAAAAAAAAAGTGGGATTTCAAGCAATACTGCTCAAAAACAAACAAACAAAAAAACAAAACAAAACAAAATAAACACCAAAGCAAAAACAAAAATCAAACCAAAAACCACCACAAAAACTAAACAAACCCACTCAGGGAACATATTTAACATTGTTAAGGTTAAAATGTCACATAGTGAAAGGGAAAAAAATTGAAAAAATCAATTCCAAGGTTACATTATTGTAAAAAATGTGTTGGTTGGACAGAAGTTTCAGAAAGCCTATAGATCAGGGAATAGCATAGCACAGTAAACAATATTAGAAGATGAATGTTGAGAAATAAAAACTGCAAAAGCAGAAATGAAAACAAGTTTTCAACCAGAATAAAAGCTGAAGCAGTTTCTTACCATCTCTCCTCCAATGGCATTGTCTTCCAGTACTGCCACCCAGTCCATATTCTCAGGACTTTTATTGTATAAAGATATTTGCTCAGTCTTTGAAGTCCCAAAGTAAACTGGTCCAAAGTTAACACATTCCACTACTTTTCCACAAGAGGCTCCAAGAACTTTCAGAACTTGTTCAACCACAACAGCTTTGACCCACACTTCAGTGCAGCCACGACCTTCCAATTCCACTCTGTCAGTGAGAGCAGCAAGGTAATGTACAAAAGTGTTAGAAATAATCAGTTTGGTTAGTTCGGTTTATATTAGAACCTGTGCAAAAAAATGAGCCAAACCCAAGTACTAAAATTTTATCTATGGCTTTTTCATAGCTAAACTAAACAGAGGGAGCAGAGCAAGGAGCGTGTACTTGACAATGACCTAAAAGGAATATTATCAGCCAGGAAAGATCACTCATCAGTTGGTGGAGTTTTGGGGAGTTTTTTTCCCTTTTTTAGTGTTTGAAATTAGAGGAATGACATCTGAAAAGAATCAGAAGCGTCCACAGATGACACACCACTCTTATTTCTGAGAATCTTTATATCTAGATACCAATTTAGCACATATACCTAATTTTCTCTTAGGGAACTGGAGCTAGAAGTTCATCTGAATAAGCATAAAAGAACTGCTGCTGTTCCTGCCTGAACACTTGATCTTGATGATGCCACAAATCAGCAAAAGATCACATAGACATTGTACAAATTTTTGGTTTTAGAATTCTATTGGAACAAAGCATATTTTTTTCTTGATGAACAAAACCAAATAATATTATACCTTGTTTTTCTAACAGAATCAACTACCCTTTTGAATAGCATCTGAGCTAAAAATTTTAAAAAAATAAAGTCTTTATTGAATAGTCACATATGTGACTATCCCACACAAGGGATCTGGGAGAGGATCTTAAACTCAAATTATCTTTCAAGTTCTGAAGCATGATTAGAGGATACTCCAAGACATAAAATAAATCTAAAAAAATTTTAAGAGTAGATTCCTTTGAGAATAATTTTGCTTGCACGTAGAAGGAAAATGTTTAGAGAGCATGGTAAATGGAAACAACCAAGAGGTTTTCATGAAAACTGTGCTATTTCTACAAGTCAAGTTCCTGTCAAATACCCATGGCAAGACTTTAAACAATACCCTGTTTGTTTAAACACACATACAAACACATCTGTATACACATATTTGTGCTAAACTTGACAACAAAACATAATATGTCATGCAGTCTAAAGAATATAACAATAAGAAATGCAAAATTCACTGACAGAGTTACGTAGAATTTAAGGCAGGAAAGGATGAAATCTGCAGGAGACAGTAGACATGCAACCAAGATGGGGTGAAGAAAATAGTGGGGGAAGCCTGGAGAGTAAAAGAAAGGCAGAAAGCAGGACATTTAGCAACAAGAAGGTTGCAACATAGTAGCCAAAGGAAAAAATCATATGAAGGGGATGTGACTGTGAAGCAACAGCACAGATAACATCTTCCCTGTCAGTGTAATAAAATTTTTCTCCTGCATTTTCATTTCCAACAGGCTTCCAAAAATAACCACAGGAAGTTCAAGTCTATCTGAATCGTTCAAAACAAAAGAGGACACTTCTACAGATACACCCCAGACCACCCCCAAATAAAAACAAACAAACAAAACCCCAAAATCACAACAACAACGAACAAACACATAAAAATCCC
This sequence comes from Myiotriccus ornatus, assembly GCA_036023395.1. Classification (NCBI taxonomy): domain Eukaryota; kingdom Metazoa; phylum Chordata; class Aves; order Passeriformes; family Tyrannidae; genus Myiotriccus; species Myiotriccus ornatus. Next base: position 108,791,923 of record JAYRBT010000001.1, read on the forward strand.
ACAAACAACCACAACCACACCCTACTCACAGATTGCCCAGAGAAGCTGTGGATGCCCCATCCCTGGCCGTGTTCAAGCCCAGGCTGGATGGGGCTCTGAGCAACCTGGACAAGGTGTTCCTGCCCAATGGCTGGAACTAGAGAACTTTCCAGTCCAAAACGTTCTGGGATTCTATAAAAGTACTCATTTAAAAATAATCTACTCTTAAAAGAGCTAGTGGTTGCAAATACATTCTCTCTCCACTGAAAATAAGATGCACCAAAAGACACAATAATGTTTCTGAGACTCCTGAATCACGTAGAGCTAAAAGATAACTGGCAGTGACAGAAGGTAAGAGGAGTAAGGAACACAGGATGTGCAGAAGGGTGAAAGATACCAAAGGTCTTGGTTAGTTTTATTTTGAGAGATGTGCAAATGTTCCATATCATTATGATTTATGAGAGATCTTTATTAACACAGGCAGGTACAAAATTTATGCACCATTTTCTATATATAGATAATATCATATCAAATATTATATAATATAATCATCAAATTGATTTATTTGAGATAATATAATCATCAAATTGATTTAATAAAAATAAGTTTGAAAGACAGCAACTGACACTTAGGAACTTAACTTTTTTAGATAAACATTCATAATAAAGATTCAATTTAATAACAGGCAAAAATGGAATTTGTAGAGCTGGACTTCTTCAGTCATACACTCACTTCATCACTTCTTTGATGACTCTGGGTACATCTGTGCAGATGTCCACTTGAATTGTCCTTTTAGATTTTGGCTTTACCACTCCACTGGCAGGTGTTATGCTAGACAAGGCAGCCCCATCATATGATATTTCAAATACACCTAAAAAACCCAGAGTAATAAACAGAATGCTACACAGTATAAAGTTGTAGATTTATATTCTTCTATTAAACACTTGAAACTACACCTCACATAATGCAGATGTCCAAAAGCAATGCATCTTCCTATGGAAACAGGAAACACAGAGTTCAGCTTTTTAAAAACTATTTCTAACAGAGAGTAGATCATTTTTCCAGGCTATCTTTAAATACTACACACACATGTCCAATGTCACTCTGTAAGGTGAGATTGTAACAGAGAAGGTACATTCCAAACAAAAGTGACTATATCATACGCTGTAAGTAACATTTTGTAAGTCACACACTGTTTTATACACAGCTCTAGGCAGCTACAGTAACCAGAAAGTGTATATTGCAGGTAACATCAGCTTTTATTATTTGATATGTGCATAACACAAGTTATTGCAGAAGAGAACAGTGAGTATTTCTAGTTTATAAAAATATTTTTTAGATTGTGAAAAAATCTTAAATGCGTATTTAACCAACAGCACTAATTATCTATGATTATATTACAGACACAAAGAAATTGTTTCAAATGTTGTAGGAAAAATGCACTGTTTGACCTCAGATAAAAGATAACCTCTGACATAAGAGCAGAAGCAGGAACAAAGGAGTTGTTTTGTGCATGGGATGACACGTGAAATGCAATCCTTGAGTCTCAGGCTAGCACACAGCACTTCCTGCTCATATATTTTACATGCTGCCTGCTATTGTGACCTGCTGTATGATGATTTACAGAGCCTACAGAAACACAGGTTCAGCAGCTCTTCCTTTGCTCTCTATACGCTATTTTACTAACCACCACCTTCACTCTCATTTTGTCTTCGTCCAGTCCTACAAAACTCCATCATGTAAGCAGCGTGTATCATGAAGAGTTTATAAGCAGAAACAGTTCTTTAGACAATATGAAAAAATTAATAACATACAAACTAGATGTAGATGCATATGTAATGTAGGTTATCTCATTTTCTTTACCTAATCCTAATTACACAAAATAAAAAGTTAGCATGTGTGAGTAAGAACTGATTTTATAAACTACACACTACATCTCTAAGTTGAACTGGCTAGGGAAAAAAAAAATCCACAAAATTTTCTCCTTTTATTTTGTGAAAAAAAAATTAAAAACTGCTTTAACTAGACAGATTTTTTTTTTTATCTTATTATTGCAACCCATCTTTCTGTTGCTGCAATCGTGTATTTTCTCTTGGTACAATACCTTGCAAAAATCTAGGAGACAAATGTTCCCACAACCTTGGCCTAATGCAAATAGAGACAGCTTGTAAAACAACAAACAGCTGTAAAAGTGAGGAACAGAAATAATTAACTGTTTTACAATTCTTGTTTGAAACACAGAACAGTTGCCACCCTTCTTCTGGAGAATGGCATTTGCAGCTTTGTCCAGTGGAAGAGGCAGTCAAATTGGTTATTTGGATCATACAAACATTCTTACGCTCCATTGACCATGTTTTTTATTCTCCTTGGAAGGGTCCCCTCGCAGAAGGTGAAGTATGTGCATGTTGTAAACACTGTATGATTTCAAAAGATATGGCAGCAAGATAAAAGACCCCTCATTATGTTCTAGCAACAAATACAGTTCAGTTCCCATCCTAGAGGACGTGAGCTCTGGAAGCACAGGGAGCTTGTAGTTGCTTATTTAATAGACAGCTCTGGGGATCACAGAAGCACAAAGAGAACAAAGCAAGAGCAGACATGATTTGCTGCTATTTATGTTGGGCATACTAAGAAAATGAGCAACTATTATTGTTGCATCTTTCAAGATGGGACTCAAAAGTAGAGAACTCCTAAAACTTGCAGAGTTCTAAAATAGTTTTTCCTTTCTAAGCCAAAGCATAGAAATTCCCAGAGGAGCAATGGGCCACGTACAATACCTTCAGCTACAGTACTCGTAATCTGCATAACCCAGAACTCCAGTTAATTTCTACTTGGCCACTGAAGTGTTAATTTGCATAAAATTCCACTTTCCAGGAAAATAAAATATTTCTATAATTTAATGCATGCTAGATATTTACCTGAAGATGATCCATGGTTAGCAATAGTAATCTCTTTACTAATTACTTTATTGCTCGCAATCACTTGACCAAAATCAAGCTCAGACTCAATTTCCAGACAACAGTATGGAATAAATCTGTAGAGAAAAGACATGGGTTTATCTCCCAAAACTTGAAAATACCTTTGCATTTTTAGAGAAATTTGATCAAGCACTGCAGTGAAAAAGAGTTTTCCTTTTGCCCCAGTTCTCCTACCAAGGTTTTGGCAACTGCCTTCAGCACTATAGCATACACAGGGGAGATGTAAGAGAGATAGTGATCTACCAACTGGTTTAATGACTAACTACTGTAACTTTAAAACAATATAGCTTTAAACAATTAGTCAAAATGGAATATACACATTTCTATTTAATTTATATACTTTATTATAGCACTGTAAATAAAACTATCTTGAGTTAATTGCATCACAAAACAAGACCAAAGTTAACATTCACCATAATTCATTATCAGCTGCCTGAACTAGAAGCAGAGAGAAAGCAGGCGTGCCAGTATCCATTTACAGCCTGGGTGTTTGATACATATTTTATGTGACTTCAACAAAACTTATTACAACAGACAGAAGTGGGTAATGACAAAAGCCACAAGCTATTTCTATTATTTATTTAATAGCCTCATTCAGCATGATGACATCCCTGTATTTAGTACTGCTTAGCCAGAATGAACAGATCATTCTTGCTCCAAAAAAATTGTATTTTAAACACCCCAATTTTTAATATAATTGCACCTCTGATCTCACAGAAAACTGTTTCAAATCAATTGGAATTTTATATCAGCACAGCAGTCTATCTCCTCTTAACCACAAATAGGAACATGCAGGAACAATTACATCTCATGATCTGCATTACATGCAGCACAGAAAACTAAATGGAGAAGGAAGAAAAATATCCCTGGTCGAGCAAGGCAGGTCCTGCCCCGACACTCCATTATGTAAAGGGGAGCGGAGGGGGAAGGAAGGGAGTGAGGAAAAAAATTGAATCAAGAAATGGCTCAAAAGAATTTGCTCTCAAGAATTTTAGAACACCGTTTTTAATTGTCTTTAATAATTTATTGTAATGCAAAAAGAATAAATTAGTAAATTCTTGAAAGAGATGGTCTAATCCAGCAGGATGTGGCAAAAAAAACCCAACAACAACAAACTCCCCAAAAAACCCCAAACAAACAAAAAAAAACCCAGAAAAACAAAATAAAGGGAGAGAAAAAAGAATCAGCTGTTAAGATTAGAGTACATTCAATTCAATTGTTAAAATTTCACAATCCAAGTATCCAGACATTCTTCCAGTAAGCTTCACTGAAAAAATGAAACAAATATTTTTCCTCTCAAGATCCAATTATCTAACTTCACAAATAGACAGGAATAACTTTAAATTCTAACTTCAGCAAGATTTTCTAATAGAAAAATTTCTCTGTGCAAAAGGGAAATAGTCAAAGTAAAGGGTCTGGGGTTTGTTTTCTAATACAAGGTGAGGTTTATTTGTTTGGTTTGGTTTGCTGGTTATGTTTTGGTTTGGGGTTTCTTCATGGAAATGGAATTTACTACATTTGCATGACACAAAATTATATTTGTGAAAACACTGATCAAAAAAAAAAATCAAAGTATATTGACCTTTTTCAAACAGACACACAAAAAAGTAATAAGAGCCTGTCAACTTTTTCCCACAAAAAACAGTTAAATGTGAAGACTTCAAATACTTAATCTATTGCAAGTCCTTTCCAGAAAGGAGTCACCAGTAGCATTATCATCCTAAGAGGTCTTATCTTCACAATACCACCCTAAAAAAATTTTTCAAAAAATTAAAAATAAAAAACCCCAAAACCTAAAAATTAAACGATTTAAATTAAAACTACTACCTAATAACTTTTTAATTCTAGGAAAATATATGTTGGAGAACATCTATAGAAACAGTTTTAATACTAAAATGATCATATTGAATTTCTAGGTTCAGTATTACCTTATGAAAAGTCATCCCTGTCTTTCAGCCAAAGAACATTTAGGGCTGTTTAGATTTCTCTAAAGTTAATTAAAGAAAGCTATAATAGCATGTTTAACAGTGTGTTCTAAGAGAAATAGAACTTACAACCAACACAGGAAAAAAAACAACTAATTGAAACAGTTATCTGCAACTCTTCCAAGAGACAGACAGTCTTTTGCTAAGAAGAGGTAAAAATTATAATAATTTGAAAACCCCATGTCTTACACTTAAGTATTTCTGTCCTATATTAACAATAGCATGACATTAACATAAAAAAAACCCACAACTTTGAAGATGAAGCAAGGAAAAGTGAATCAGTGGAAAAGATCATAAGAGGTAAACACAATGTAGAAGTATTTCTTATCTGAAGGCAGAGCCTTACACATTTCAGGCTAGCACGAGATGCTTCTGGAATTGCTTGATTCTTAAAAACAACTCATATACTGATTGATCTTCAGATGGAAATTCATTTCTGTCTGCACATGTAATTTGTAATACTAAGATCTTCATAAAAACTATGATTTGCACTAGTTTGTGGGATTCAACTGCCCCAATTTAGGCATCTAAAAGCTTGACCTGTAAGTAGAAGTTTGTTGTCCTTATTTTTCTTAATAGACAAAGGATAGAAAAGTACCCCAGTGCAATTCCCCCTCATTCTTGGATAACCACTGAGCCTAAGTCTGACAACCTGTATTTAGAAGGTTACTTTTTCCAATGAGTCTATGTTTATACAACATATAAGAGATATATCCCTATAGATACACACATAAGCCCACACAATCACACGTGGATTGATGAAAGTGATCCTTGGACTTGTGATATTGTTCTAAAACAGGCACCCTATTTCTAGAATCAGGTAACATACGTTTCATTATAATCCAGTTTTGCAACTGTGAACAATTTACTGTAAAACCTTTTATATAAAGGGTTCAGAAAGAAGGGAAGACATACATAATTAAAAATTATCAACATTATCACAACCAATGTAGAATACAGCAAAACCAAAAATCCAGACTGTCTATAATCTTAAGAAGGACATCACCCCAATGAACTTATTAAACAAGTGCTTCTCTGAAAAAAAAAAAAAAAATCTTACTTTTGTCGGAAAGTTACTACTTGCTTTCTATCCAATTGACAGACTAATTACAAAGCCATATGTGACATGTATAAGTAAACTTTCCACAAGATTAAACTGCAAATAAACTTTGCACAAGACTAAAGTGCAAATACTAACAGTAGCACATGAACTTTTGAACATCATACCCAAGCAGGGGGATGTAAACTATGTCGTCATCTACTAAAAGAATCAGTTTATCTTGAAGGTCTTCTAGACGGTCGGGATAATATTCCACAAA
>JAYRBT010000001.1:108807942-108844624 GCA_036023395.1 Myiotriccus ornatus
ACAGATTTAGCATGTCTGTTCATTGTGTTAGTATTTGATATGTCTGAATTTTAGGCTACATATGTTGGGCATTTTGCATTTTCTAACTTTTCCTAGCCATAGTGAAAAATATTTAATGTACTGAGGAAAAAAAAAAAAACAACAAAAAAAAAGGCAGGTGCAGCTGAGACCCTTATTGAGACTCAGTAGCTGACATAATATTTTTAACTTGGCAATAAACTTTCTTTCGGCAATATCATTAAGCACCTATGTGGTACACAACAAAATTACATCCATCAGTGCTGTAGGACAAGAACAGAAACAAGAAATGCATAATAAAAGCAATTATCCAGTGGGAATAGAGGTCACCAGTACTACCAGTCTTGAAGGCTGTTCATACAGAGCTATTAGTTTGGGAAACTATTGAGAGCTGAATCTCATTTCTTCAGTACTTATTACTTTCTATTAACTGAAGAGGATTCCACAGTCCTGAAATTACAATTGCTCGCCCTTGTTCTTGTGGGGGATTTTAATTTACCAGATGCCTGCTGGAAATACAGTACAGCAGACAAGAAGTAGTCTAGGAGGTTCCTGGAGAGTGTGGAAGGTAACTTCCAGACACAGCTGGTGAGGGAGCCAGCTAGGGAAGGCAACCTGCTGCATGTGTTTTGTGTTGACAGAGAGGGACTGGTGGGTGATGTGGTGGTCAGAGGCTATCTTGGGCACAGTGATCAAAAAAATGAAATTCCGTTCTGAGAGAAGTAAGGAGGGGGTCAGAAAAACTTCTGCCTTTGACATCCAGAGGGCTAACATTGTCCGGTTTAAGAGCCTGGTTGACAGAGTGCCTTGAAAGGCAGTCCAGAGGGGTAAAGGAGTCCAGGAAGATTAGACATTCTTCAAGGTGAAATCTTTAAGGCACAGGAGCAGGCCTATACCATATGCCAAAAGATGAATTGGTGGAGAAGACCATCCAGGCTGAAGAGAACTTTGGCTGAAACTTAGGGAAAGAGCTTATGACCCTTGGAAGATGGGGCAGGAGGACTATACAGCTGTCATGAGGTTATGCACAAGGCCGTGTCCCAGCAGCCATCAAACGTGGTCGCAGGTGGATGAGCCTCCAGCTGTGGGTCAGGATCTGACAGTCAGAAATAGGTAACATGATGGCCTCCACAGGCCTTTGGGGGTTCACTTGATGGGACCACACTTCTAAGAGGAACAGCCTGAGGAGAAGCAGCAAGACCCCATGATGGAGCTGCTGATTTCAGCATCATCTTTTGAAGCCAGTTCAGAGGTGTTCGGGGACATTGGGAAGGACACAGGGAGGAGGAGATGTCAAGAAGGCAGGGAGGTGCTAAGCATCTCAGCACAACTGTATCTACTACAAATGCAAACTGGAGCACAAACTTTATATCTCTGTTAAAGAGGGAGGATGAAGCCAAGTGGTACCATCACCAACATATTCTTGCCCAGACATGCACAGACAAAGCATTTCTCAGAACAATTTTATGAACCTATTTTGAAGGGGTGAATCTCTCTCACACCTCCTGGCAGGGGGAACATCAGGACTGAGAGCAGGTGCAGAGGCTACACACGAAGCAGGGATGTGGCTTCTGTTTGCCTCCTCAGGTGGGAGGGGAGAAAGCACAGCACATTCTTCAGCGGGTTCTCCACGTGGCCGAAGGAGTGTTTCTCCAAGAGACCCACCAAGATTCTGAGCCCTGGTGGAAAAAGTGCACAAAGGGTGGTCTCAGGGACATGAGCAGCAGGAGGGTGATGATGTTGTCCCTGAGGGCACCAGGACTTTGTAGGCGCTGCCTGCTCTCATGGCCGGATGCAGCCATCAGAAAGTTGTTCTTGGAAAGGGCTTGGCAAATGAAGCACAGGTTCCTACCTTTTCCAGGGGCATGTCTTGAGTGTTGTAAGAGTCTGGTTCATCTTCCCAGTCCTCCTCCACCCTCTGCTCCTGGGCACTGCTGGAGGCTCCCCGCTGGCTGCCGCTGTCAGAGCCAGCTCTCCTCTGCTTGGGCAGCCAGTAGAACCCAAAAAACATGAGGAGGATTTCGGCAAAGGCCCAGAACCACCACTGCTGGCAGGCAGAGAGAAGCAGGCTCTCCTCTCTGAGTCTGGTCTGCTCCTGGATCCTCTTCATCTCCTTCAGCCAAGCCATCTCCTGATTCTGATGCTCCTCGTGCTGCCGCAGGAGCTCTTCCATGACCTTCACTGACCGGTCATCCATCAGCAGCGTGAATTGTAGGATGCCCAGCACCATCAGGATTTGAGTGACTCTCAGATCCATGGCCTGGAGGAGGGAGGGAAGGGGCTCAGCAGGGCTGAGTGACAGGGAAATGGCAGCCGGGGCAACTGGGGCAGGAGACAGGGCCCTGGGGACAGGTGGGAGAAGGGGTGAAGGAGCCCAGACACAGTCAGGGGAAGAATAGGGAGAGCTGTGGGGGTGGGGGTACATCCCCAGGGCACATCCTCATGGGCACTCCCTGTGTCTGGCAGGCCTGGGCCCCTCTGCACCTGGCCCTGAGAGTGGCACCTGCCCTGCCCAAGACTCTCCCCGCAGACCCTGCACCCCCTCCCCAGCCTTAGAAAACACCCCCCATGGGCTGGTTCTTACCCAGCCCTCGCTCAGCCCAGCCTTCCCCCCACCTGTCCCACTCACTGCTCCCTCAAGCAGCGGCGAAGCTGCCACATGGGGCAGGTGGGGCCTTGTCCCCTCTGATGTCACAGGCGCTGGAGCCCCAGGGCCACACCCTGCCCTGCCAGCCTGGGCTTTGGATGGAACTCAGGTGGAACCAGAGAGTTCATGACCTTTGGAAGAAGTGTAAGGCCACTGAGGAGGTCTACATAGCTCTCATGAGGTTGTGCAGGGAAAAAATCAGAAAGGCTGAAGCCCAACTAGAATTTAATCAGGCTTCTGCTGTGCAAGAGAATAACAGCGTTTCTATAAATGCATTAGCAAAAGAAGGAAGGATAAGGATAATCTTTATTCTTTACTGGCTATGGGGAAATATAGTGACAAAGAATGAGGAAGAAACTGAGGTATTTCATAGCTTCTTTGTCTCAGCCTTTATAGCCACTTGTTCTCCCTGTACCCAGGCCCCTGAACTGGAAAACAGAGACAAGGAGCAGAATGAAATCTCCATAAATCAAGAAGAAATGGTCAGCAACCTGCTACACCCCTTAGACACATACAAGTTTATAGAGTCACATGGGATCCACCCAAGGTACTGAGGGAGCTGTTTGAAGAGCTCACTGAGCCACTTTCCATCATTTACCAGCAGTCCTGGTACGTGGGACATATTCTGTGATTCTGTGATATGCTCCAGTGTGGGGAGCTCTGAGACCAGCATTGCTGATCCCTGCTCCAGCAGCTGGAGCACCTCACCCTCCTTCTCCTCCTCCTCCCCTTCCTCCGCTCATGTTGCTGATTTCAGGGCTGGTCCTCACACTTCTCACTCCCCCCTCTGCTGGGCAGCATTTTGCCTCTTCTCACACAGGTCTCCCTTGCATCTCCAGCACTGCCAAGCCTGGACACCTGGGCCACAGACATGGATTTGCCTGTGCCAAGGGTGACCTCCTCAGCTGCCTGGGAGACACAGGCAATGTTCCCACTTTGGTATAGGAGTGCAGGGAGCAAAGCAGGAGGTCTGTGTACACACGGCTGACTCCCAGCAACCATCAAACCGTGTCCATAGTGGCTGAGCCTCCAGCTGTGGGTCAGGATCTGATGGTCAGAATTAGATAACATGATTGCCTCCACAGGCCTTTGGTGGTTCACTTCATGGGACCACCCTCCTAAGAGGAACAGTCTGAGGAGAAGCAGCAAGACCCCGTGATGGTGCTGCTGATTTCAGCATTATCCTTTGAATTCAGTTCAGAGGTGTTCTGGGCCATGGGAAAGGACAGAGGGAGGACGAGATATCAAGAACACCAGGAAGGTGCTAAGCGCCTCAACACAAGTGTGATCATTGCAAATGTAAATTGGAGCACAAACTTCATCTCTCTTAGGGAGGGGAGATGGAGCCAAGGGGTACCATCCTCCAACACAATCTTGCCCAGACAATCACAGACAGAACACTGCTCAAAACAAACAAACAGTTTTATTGTCTTATTTACAAAGGGTAGATCTGTCCCACACCTTCTGGCGGGGACATCAGGACTGGTGGCAGACGCAGGGGCTGCACCTTCACTGACTGGTCACCCACATTCAGCATGTATAGCAGGATGCCCAGCTCAATTGGGATTTTGTTGATGCTCAGATCCATGGCCTGGTGGAGTGGGTGGAAGAAAAGGGGCTCAGCAGAGCTGAGTGGCAGGGAAATGGGAGCTAGGGTAGCTGGGGCAGGAGACACAGGGCCCTGGGGACAGGTGGGAGAAGGGGTGAAGGAACCCAGACACAGCAAGGGGAAGGTTAGGGAACATCTCAGTCCCAAGAGGTTTTTAAGATGAGACTGGATGAGGCACTCAGTGCCATGGTCTAGTAACCACAGCCGTGTTGGATCAAGGGTTGGACTTGATGATCTCAGAGGTCCTTCCCAACCCAGCTGATTCTATGATTCTATGATTGTGGGGATGGGGGCACATCCCCAGGACACATCCCCGTGGGCACTCCCTGTGTCTGGCAGGCCTGGGCCCCTCTGCACCTGGCCCTGAGAGTGGCACCTGCCCTGCCCAAGACTCTCCCCGCAGACCCTGCACCCCCTCCCCAGCCTTAGAAAACACCCCCCATGGGCTGGTTCTTACCCAGCCCTCGCTCAGCCCAGCCTTCCCCCCACTTGTCCCATTCACTGCCCTCTCAAATGGACTGCAGCATTGAAGCTGCCACATGGGGCATGTGTCCTACAGCCACACCCTGCCCTTCCAGCCTGGGCTTTGGGTGGAACTCAGATGGAACCAGAGAGTTTATGACCTTGGGAAGAAGGGACAACCACACAGGAAGATTGCCCAGCTGTCGTGGGGTTGTGCAGGGAAAATATGAGAATGGGCAAAGCCTGACTGGATGATAATGAGAGGATAAAATGACTGAGGGCACCCTCAGTCAGTTCATGGATGACACCAAATTAGGTGGGAATGTTGATCTACTGGTGGGTAGGAAGTCTGCAGGGGGATCTGGACAGGCTGGAATGATGGGCTAAGGTCAACTGGATGAGATTCAATAAGGTAAAGTGCTGGGCTCTGCTCTTGGGTCACAACAACCCTAGATATTGATTCAGGGTGAGGAAAAAGCAGCTGGAAAGCTGCCCAGCAGAAAAGTACCTGGGGATGCTGGGCAACAGCCAGCTGAACATAAGCCAGAGTTTGCCCAGATGGCCAAGAAGGCCAGTGCCATCCTGGTCTATCAGCAGTAGTGTGACCAGCAAGACTAAGGTAATGTCTCTCTGCCTGTACTAGGCACTGGTGAGGCTGCATCTCAAACCCTGTGTTCAGTTTTGGGCCCCTCACTACAAGAAAGGCTTTGAGGTGCTGGAGAAGGACAGTGAAGCTGGTGAAGGGCCTGAAGCACAAGTCTGACGAAGAGCAGATGAGGGAGCTGGGGGTGTTTAGCCTGGAGAAGAGGGGGCACAGGGAGGACTTTATCACCCCCTACAACTACCTGAAAAGAGTGTGTAGTAAGGTGGGAGCTGGTCTCTTCTCACAGGTAACAATCAATAGAAAAAGAGGAAATGGACTCAGGTTGTGAGAGAGGAGGTTTAGAATGGATATTAGGAAAAATCACTGAAGGGTGAATGTGAGGCACTGGAACAGGCTTCCCAGGTAAGTCATGGAAATGAAAGCTAAGCAGCACAAGGTAAGTACCATACAAGGCAGTATAGTAGAAAGCACCAGCATTCTTTGCCTGCTGATGAAAAAAGGACACCTGCTGTGCTTTAGCGACCTGTGGCCACCCTGTGGCAGTGTGGTAAGTGGTGCTCAGACAGCTCTGGCTGGGCGCAGAACCCAGGGAGAGCAACGCTCCCTTCCAGAAACATTCCTCAGTGGTCGACTTCTGGGCACTGCATGGCCTTTCCAGCATGTCAGCAAATTCCATCTGCATTTTGGAAATGCAAGAGGTTCCAAAAACCAGTGCAGCTGCTCTAACATAACCAAATACCCCTATTTCCCTGAATCTAACTGCTTGGTGAAAAGCAAAAAAATTATTTGCAAGAGACTACAAATTCCTAGGAAATATTGAAACAACAAAAATAAGTTCTTCCTGGATTTCATAAATGGCTCAGTGAGAGTACTATCTGAGAGGTGCTTTCAATTAGAGAAAAAATCCCACTGAAGAGCTCTTAATGTAATCTAGCAGGCTAATAAATACGATCATACCTCGACAAGTCTGCTACAGAGAGCAAAAATCAGCGTCTTTCAGCAATCTGCTGACACTGGATCTACCTCTGCTCTCATGAGCTCTACCTGGCACAGCAGTGCAGAAGGGATGGACCTGCTATGGGAGAGCACGACAGGGAGTGAAGGGGAAGGAGGAGGAAAGTCAAAGACAAATGTCTCTCTGTTCTTGCTGGACACACAGCCAGGCACTTATCCACATAAGCTGTGAGCTACGGGGGTGTGATCTTCTAATATTTGTATATTTTAAAATAAAAACATAAAGTTTAGCAATGTTTATTTCTTATATCTCAATATGTTCTCAGATGAGGTGTTCTGAAGAGCCACGGCAGTTACCATCACAGAACTATCCCATACAATCTTCCTGCAGTTTTCTTGATAAACATTTCAGCATCTCAGACTTTTAGAATAAGAAGAGTATTTGAGGAGAGCGTTTTTACGCTCTTCTACATTCTCAGTTGTTAATGAACCTTGCTTCCAGATTTGTCTTTTTCACAAATCAGTGGTGAGCAGATCACAACTCTCCACTGGTCCTTAGAGGAGACACTTAGCTGAGCCCATCAGCCACAGGAATAATAATGCACTGGGGATGTGTCTGGATGACTTATTTCTCATTTTTCTTCCCTTGCAGGCTTCCAGCACTGAGAACAGCTGTGCAATGAGCTGCATAGATCAAGCAAGCTACTGTATTTATGACAGTGCTCTTCTTTTCTCTGTTGCCAAAAGAGTGGTGAGATGAAGCACAGCAATTTACACTGATGACATCTATTATCACAGTATTTTTATATTTTTGGCCACACTCTGAAAATAAATTCGTCTCCCCAATGCCATTATTTGTTGAGAAAGTATAACAATATTTTAATACTGATATTAAAGTCCTTATATTTGAATTAGCTGCTTATACTTCACAGTGGCATAATTTAATTCAAATTCAGCTTTCAGCAACCACTGGAACATTTCCCCACAAGTTCCCACCCACAGGGCTATAAGCCAGCTTAGAAAGTTTCTCAAGTTTTCTAGCCAAGGACACGATAAGCATATCTTTATGGTAACATCATGAGGCCAGCACTCCTCCATCATCCCATGTAGCTTCAGGGCCCCAACCAACCACAATATTTAACACATCTCCTGCTACATCGTGCCAGAGATTGAGAAGCATCTCCTGGCAGTCTGCAAAGTTGGGGTTTCATAGTCGTCAGCGACTTTTCATAACATTTAACTATAAAGGGTCCTGTGATCATATAAACAGACAGTACAAATGCCTTGTGATTTACCAAGATCTAATTGCTTGTTCAATTCCAGTAGCTGGAATTGTACTCAAACTTATCCTTTAGAGATTGTGGTATAAAGATCTTCAGTTCTGATGTACTTGTATTCTTCGGTTGGTTACAACAGCTAATTATCCTTCTCTTCCCTTCTTTATTCTCTGTACTGTCCTAGCTCGGGCTCCATCATCTGTGGATGAACTCATTATGTCTCTAAACCCTGAGTGAACTCACTATGTCTCTAAATCTAACATCTGTGACTGCAAATAAAAATTCTCTCACATCTGCAGAAGTAATCAAGGACACCAAAAGAAGTTTTACTGACATTTTTGAATAGAAGATTGTTGTTCTGGTATTTCAAATACGTTACTGGCTTTCCAGAAATCTCTGACTAGCCTCATCTTAGTTTTATATTCAGTCTCCACTTAGGGACTAGAAATTCCAAGGGCACAGAAGCATAAAAACAGTCTATTAACACATAGTTAAAATTTACAAACACCTATTCCAAGATATGAAGGACAATAAAAGGTAATATATTTAAGATCCTTGTTGTTTCTGAAGCATTTAAGAACTATGGATGGATGAAAGATGAATAAATATAAATGTGAATGCAAAGAAAGAAAAAGTGACAAGAATATCCATATAAATAACTTTTCTTCTTGCTCCCACACCACCAAGGTCACAACTGAAGCACAGTTTGGGGTGATTACAACTGAACATAGGAGGGAAGTTTGCTGGAAGTTTGCTAGAAGTTTTGGCACATAGTCCTTGAAGTATCTGAAGGAAGTCTTAAGGATGTGAAGCAACTACAAAATATTTCACACATTGCTAGAACAAATTAATTAATGAATAACAATATAATATTTTAAAAGGCTAACACATGAAAACATTTACGCAATGAGACAAAAAGGAGCTGTAGATCTGTAGCTGCAATCTGGAATGATGTGGAAGAACTCACTCATGAAACAGCAGACTCAGAAACTGGAAAAGTTAAACAAATATACAAGTTTATTCAATATATAAAATGGTGAAAGAGTATGTTAGAACTTGTCAATCATTAAGATCAGTGCAAACAGTAAAGAATAATGAAGAGCTGAATTATTTACTTAACAGGTTTGTAGTAGATTGAAGGTTATGGCAGGATGCAGGTTTATACTGTCTGCATTTGCCTCATTTTTTCTATATTTCCATGTATGCTTTTCTAGTGGTGGAAAAAGCTAAGGATGGTGGTGTAGTCTGGACAAAACTTGCTGCCCACTGACAGTTCATAGCTGCTTGAGAAAAAGCACTTGACATCAAAGATTGTAATGCTGGAGGCAGTGGAGCATCCTGATCTAGGGTGGTGACTGCTCCAGTGACACCTGAGAGGCAGAAGGAGAAAGAGAAGGGATTGAAAAAGGCGTGGACAGACAGACAGGTACTGTTCAGTGAGGAGATATGCTGAGTCTACGCTTGTAGAACTTGAAGAGATTTAGTCCCGGTAACTGCAGCTTCAACAGCAAAGCCAAGCAGCTGCTGGTTGAGCTGAGCTGTCAGTTTTACTGATGAAAATTGCCTTCTAAGAGATTCAAAGGAAGCCCTTATCCTGAGCACTCCAGAAGGATCACAGGCAGCAAGTGAGGTGCTGTGACACTGGCAACATCTCCAGGGTCCAGAAGAGTCTGAGGTACAGAAACAGTGGTGTAGCTGACCAGATTTGGAGGTGACTCAAGGACACAAGGGAAGCAGCTTGTTGCAGACACCAAGGCCTCGACTCAAGGCAATACTGTATAAAACAGCAAAAAGGGTAAAATTCTAGAAATGCTATTATATTCAGCTAAAAAATACTGAGGAATAGAACCTACAGTTACATTTTATCCCCTCCGTCAAAGATATATAGGGGCTGTACCCAGCCCTCTCTATCATGATCGTGTGCCCTGCGTTCAAGCACAAAAGATTTCATAAGCCCTTTAGTCTCTCTGAATAAGGGAAGTTCTGTAGAACTGTTCTGTGCCTTTGCTCTCTATGAGTCATTTTTGGGAGGGGAGATCAAGTACATTGTTTGACAACAAGCCTCTGAAGACAGCAGTTCTTTCATGTCAACTATATCCTGTTAAATCAGTAGATCAGACTAACCCACGGCAGTCATTTAGTAACAGTAAAGTTTAACAGTGAGTTAAAAAGAAAACGGGGGACCTCTTTGCCTTCTAGATTCTGAGAGGGAGTCCTAGAATTGGCATTATTTCTTAGAAATTGAGATGTTTAAATTCTGTATGCATTTTTGCAAAAAAGCATGAGTTTGTATTTTAAAACTGAAGAAATAAATACAGCTCATACTTCAAAAGGCTCTTTTGTAGCTCCCTAGAAAGGGAATGTTATAAACAAAAGGCAAACAAAGAACTCTCAGATATCTCAACTTACCCTTCTACAAATGAGAAAAACAATTTCTCAGAAAGGCATGGACTTGCAAAAAAGAAATTGAAAAGTCTGCCTTTACTTTTCCAGGCCATCCTGTCATTGTCTCTGCAGTGTTCAGAAGCTGCAGCGTGCACTGGGATTTCACAGCTGTGAAAGCTCAGAGAACAGTGATGGTTCCCTCCGCTTGTCCTTACTCCTTGTCTTTGTTACCTAATAAAACTGATTATTTCATGCTCAACATGACCCATTGAAAACTGTCTTTGTCACTTATGGTTCTCTTTGTTAGCTATTAACTCTCTTCCTATCTTTGACCAAATTACTGCTTTTAGATCTGCCCCTGTATGAATCACTTTTATAATTTACCTTTTTCAAGTTTATTTTCTTTCCGCCTGAGTTACTCCGTATCTTGTTTCTTCTTTTTGATTTTTTCTTTTAAGATTTAATATTTGTCTGATTTGCTATTCTATGTTCACCTATCATTGTTCTTGCTGATTGTCATGTTTTGTCAGTTTTATTTTTTGTTTGGTGATTTATTTCACATCCCAACCTGCCCAGAGCAGCGGTTTTTTTATTCATTCATTTCCCATTTATTTTTAGTCTTTTCTTCTTCTTCCTCTCCGTGACTCAGCCTGTGTTTCCCATACTTTGTGCTTTTATTGTATTTGTAGCTATTTTTTGCTTGTTCAGCATCAGCTACTGGAACTTTCAAAGGGCATGAATACATAGAGGCGGCTTCTGTGCTGAATGAGATGATGTCAGCAAGATGTCAGCAATGAAGCTGCTGAAAGCACATTTAATTCCACTGACTTGTTAACAATTAGGAATCACAAAACATTGTTCTGTTGTATCTGTAAGATACAGCTCTTGAATGTGTCTCCTGCAATTTGTTTCAAACTTTATTCCACTTAAATCATGCAATTATATGGCAAAGTGGTGTAGCTGTTTCAAACAACCACAGTGCATGATCCGGCAAGAAACAATTAAATGGCAACCAATGATCATGAAATCACCACTTTAAATTAATTAGTAAGTCAACATAATTGCAAAGCAATCCTTTTAACTTCCAGTTTTGGAAATATCTTTCATACTCGTAGTAAAGGCAGGTTAATTTCAAAGTACCGTGTCGTCATTGCAAGAGTAAGTACTATGTGAGTGTAGAATAATACTGCTTTAATCTCAAGCATCAGGAAACCAACAATATTAATCCTCTTTTTCTGCTCTGCTCAACCTCTTTGATCTTAGTAGGTTTTCTAACAATCCCACCCTACAGCATGATTTCCCAGTCAGTTGGGTTTTCTGACTATCACCATGATATATGACACTATATGTATGTGAGAGAGAAATATGTTCATGGCAATTCAAGAATGAATACTTAAGTTTTAGTAGTAGGAAATTAAAAAAAAAATATTCTGTCCTAGACTTTCAAGTAAGGATCACAGCCACTGGTGTGACTTATAAGATAATTGAATGGTGCTCTCCAATCCAATTTCCCATGTAACACTTTTATTATAGTTTATTCATAAATTATTTCCCTCGGTGAAAGTATTAGAACTTTTTGTCTGATTTCCCTTATAGCACAGGCTATTAAACTTCACATGATACTTTTGTAGAGGCCAGTAACTCCTAAAGAAAATTTCTATCATGTCTTCTAAGAGATATCCACCACTGATTTTGTAACATTAACAGTGGAAACCCCAAACTCTTTTGACATTTTTGTTGTTGTTTACCAGACTTACTGTTAAGAAAAGTAAAAAAATAAAAATGTGCCGATTAGTACTCTGAATGATTCTGGCCTTAATAACCAAGCACAGATTACTGTTTGGCTTGGTTCCACTGAGAAATCTTTATTCTTTACTATATTTTCATTTGAAAATTTTCATACAGTCTTATAAAGCTACTTTCTATTTGATAAGTTGAAGAAGTCTAACTTTTTCAGCATCTTGGGGTGCATTTTAGTGGATGGGTTATTTCTGGTGAACAGCAATTAATTTAACACTGCCCACAAATCATGCTGTAAAACTCTGCCAGATACTGTATGACTTTATTCAGTCCTCAAGTGCTCGACTCCCTGGTTTAATACACAAAAGCTTCTGGACATATACTTCATGATCTTTGTGTTGCTGTAAGGTCAGATGATCTTTTATTGTATCCAGACACACACAGAGGTGCCACAGTATGTTTCTGGGAAGTGTGACAGTAGCAAAAGAAAATATTTGGCCTATCCTACATAGGTCAGGAATACATTATATATACATATATATATATATACAAAATCTTGTTTGAGAGTTTATATAAATATATATGGATAAATAACTTTTGAGGGCACCAAAAAACTTGACCGACAGAACTCCAGTGTTGAAGGAGTGGTGTTCAGGGGCATTGATGTATTAACTATGCAACAGAGATCTCTGCTAGAGTAGAACATTTTGTCTAAACTTGGAGTAATTTCTGTCATTCTTCTCTTCCCCTCTCTATTCTTTCAGCCATATACCAACCAAGTGTTGGTATCACAGCTGCATGACTTTGTGTAGAGAGATAAAATCATCTCTGCTCATCCTCTGCTCATAGTTCTGGGGTTTATGCACCATAAACCCTTTATTACAGCCTATTGCATTGGCAGGCCATGCTACCTCTCTCCTAAACCTCAGACTTTGTCCTTTTAAGTAAGATCTAAGTCCTATTGCTTGCCATATGTCATTCCAGCAGTTCATGTTA
The DNA here is from genome assembly GCA_036023395.1 of Myiotriccus ornatus. Taxonomy (NCBI): domain Eukaryota; kingdom Metazoa; phylum Chordata; class Aves; order Passeriformes; family Tyrannidae; genus Myiotriccus; species Myiotriccus ornatus. The sequence goes on from JAYRBT010000001.1 coordinate 108,820,635, forward strand.
AAGTACAGTGTATTCCACTGAGCTCAACTTTCTCTCCTACTTACTTCTATCAAACATAATTGAAAGAAAGAAATATATTTGACAAAGCCTATTTTTCATACATTCAGCAAGCTTAATTATAAACCCTTGTCTTTTAATTTTTACTAACAGAATCTTTATCATTTGACACTGTTTTGTCAAGACCTGATGTTATCTCGCAGGTTTCCTGTTATCTTCTTCTCCCCTTGAACATTTTGAATACTCATAAAGTACTAGGACATTTTTGATCTTCAGAATCACCCACATGCAAATACTTACTCAAAACTGACATTTGCAGGCGGCAATCTTAAAACTGATTGCTTTTAGGAATACTGGTGTCAGGTTTGCCAATGTGAAATATCCTTCTGCTAATATGCTCATTTAACATCCACATTGCTACTAATAGGGTGATTCATCTCACCTAAACAGGTCTAAAATTAGCTGAGTTACCTGGGATTCCCACAATAGAGAAAGAAAAATAAGATTCCCCCATAGAGCCATTTGATTCCAATTATCCTGAAGAGAATTAAATAAATTCAAACATGTATCAGTAGCAGTGCTGTAAATACACAGATATTAATAGCACTAGGCTAAAATATACACCTATATTCTTGTATGCAGTGCTGAATAAAGGGAATTTTCTGGAACTGTAAAACTGGACTGTGTATGTGACCAAACAAAAATTGTTTATGCCTTTAGGGACTATTGTCTTGATGCCTGCTAAAGAAAAACAGGCAATGGAGTCCAAATCTGCAGGCAGAGGATGCTTTCCATGGACAATCAGGAAATGCAAAACATATTTTTGAAGGCATTACTGTAAATCAGAACCAAGTAAAGGGTATCCAAAGAGCTTATTTAATGAGCAGTTCAGGCACTGGAATGCTTAGGAAGCAAGCAGAAAACAGGATCCAAGACCAAGGATGGTTGGGAATGTGATGCAATCACAGAAGGATTAAGGACACCAGCTATGTTAAGGGATTTCCTGGAAAAGGACAATATGAAACAGGGTGAACACTTCCCAGAAAGGAGAGTGAGTTAAGCCAAAAATTATGTGATATGCAGGCTGCTGTTTGGATTATACTACGAAAAAAAAGGGGACATCAAAAATATTTCATCTAAAAAAATCAGCAGGCAAATAAATTAGCTGTAGCAGCAGACATGGTGCAAATCATGATCAAAGCAGTGTTAGATGGCACTGAGCTTGGAGCAACAGCAAAGGAATTAGGGACCTCAGCAGGAAGACTGGTGTGGTGTTACATGTACCCACAGCAGTGATTATTCACCATCTGGGTCTTGCTTTTTACAGTCAAAATTAATAGGATTTTGTATGAAACCATTGTGAACATGCCACTTATTTTAGCTTTTAAACACTTAAGAATATTTGTATGGCTACCTTGACTGGAAATCACATTAACAAAAATATATCATTGTGGTAAAACTTCATTCTTCAAACTCTGAAATCAACCACTTACAATTTGTTAGGCTGAAATTTTTCAAGATTTCAGATAAGATTGCCATTCAATAAGTCACTCTGCTTACAGCTAACAGTGTTATGCTGTTTTCAGTTCTCTTCAAATCAAAGTTTCATCAAAGAAATATATATCAATCAAACTGCAGTGGTTGCTCTTCCGGCCATAAGTACATAGACAGCTCTCCATCACAATTTTTATCACTGCTTTTTACTAATTTTTTATGTTTCCTAGCTTGTTCTGCAGGAATATTCCACTTGTCCAGGACTTTGAGGTTGTCCTGCTATGTAGGATTTCTTTTTGCTCAGTTCATGAGACAGGGCATAACTCTTTCATTATTTACTCTTGACATGGCATCCTTGGGAACTCTCCATTGGCAAAATGCCACATTACATAATTGCATCACAGCTAACTGTGTGACAGGAATGACTTCCACACACTTTGTAAGTGCGTGAAAAGTAACTAAATGGTTCTGGTTTCCACAAGCAGTGATCCAAAGGGGTGCTATGGAAATAAACTGTACCCTGGCCCAAAAACCTCCTTCATACTGCAGCTGGATTTGGTTTTGAGGTATTAGACTATTTACAATTTGTCCTGCTGGCCAGCTGTGCACCCATTGTTCTGCATCATCCACCACCACACAGAACTAACTCTATCTAATGTTTAGCTTTCCCAGAATAAACTTATTCTTGAACAGATCAGGTCAGACCTCATTGCACCAGTGCTGGAGCTGCCCATGCTCACACTGCCTACATCTGCTGAACTCGTTTCCTTTTACTGGGCAAATATCAACTACTGTTGGAATCTAAGTCCCCAGAAGTCTAACTTTCCAAAGGTAATATGGAAAGTCAGAAAGGCTTTTGAATATGGAGCAGAGAGTTACATATGGTTCAAATTAACTCAAGTAATTGATCCATTAAATTTCCTAATTATTTAGTTGGAATGTGTGCTGATCAAAGCCTGTTTAAGCAATGGATTGAGAAATATTTGAAAGAGAGAGGTAGCATTTTAAGTGCTTTATTATGAAATTTAGGTGTACTGAATGGAACATTGAATACTATAGATCTGGAATCCATTTGGGATAAATTATCACTGATGGGCAGTGGTGTGATTAAAGCCTTCCTACAGAGAAATGAAAGACTACATGTTTCAGTATATAGCCAAGGTGTATTATTGCTCCTTGGAAAAGCTGTGTTCTCGTTAGTTTCAAATGCAAGAATAATTGCAGATTAATGTGATTGCAATATTATCATGTCCATGTGGTTTGCTGATATTAAAATACATTAATACAAGGATTAATAGAAGCAAACTTGACCTATAGACAGGTCCACCACCTTGACCGTGTGTTAGAACACTGTAAACCAGTCGCTTTACTTAGTTTACTCTACGAACTGTGTCTCAGATATGTGAAAAGACCACACATAAACTAATGACCCTTAAATGGTAAAACCCATCCCTAATGGAAACAAGGCATTCCTTAAGAAGCTGAATGTCAGGAAGTTATTGGGATGCATTCTTTCTGTAGAGAAACGGAAGCAAATACTCACCATAAAGAATTATTCTGATCCAAAATTCAGCTGGTAGGACCCAAACCCCAAATCATTTATCATGGTGTCTGCAGACTAAGACTGTATTTTAAAATTAAAACACACATTTTGCAATGATATGGTGGTTGTTATGTACCAGGTTTTAGGTGTACAACCAAACATCCTTCTCCAGTCAGAATGACTGAAAACAATCTCTCCCCAGTGCATGACAGCTACTGCTGTAACAGGAGAAACAGGAGCTGAATGGAAGAAGCTGTGGAAGAAAGGTTTTTGTTACAAATCTATAGTAAACCAATCAGTTTGTCTCAATAAACCAAGGAGAAAACTGAATACAGTAGTCAATAAATTACAATATGGGCATCAGAGATTCAAACAGTATTTACTAAGTCTCAGTGGCACTGGCTATTCTACAGTCCTACAGCATCAACTTTGTTAGGTGTACTACTTTGCCCATTACTGAACTATCAGCAGTGCAAGTTCCGGTTTATGTACCACAGTGGTAATTCATTACTTGGGTTTTCTCAAGGTTGTTTTCAACAAGGCACTGAAAAATCAATACACTATGAAGCAACCCCCAAATGTTTCCTCAGGAGGCCAGTGATTATGTGCAGACTGGGTGGGGACCAAAATGTGGTTTGACCAGCTGTGCTTTTAAGGAAATTGTTATTTGAACAGGTCACTGTGAAGGAGAGAATCACTGTAGCCTGAAGAGAAGCAAATAAATGTGAGCACATACCAGCAGCACTGCTGTAAGCACCCAGACATTAGCAGCACATGGGTGACAGAGCATTATATGCATGTATACCCATATTCTTGAGAAAAGTGCTGTGCAAAGGGAGTTTTCAGGAATCCTAAACCAAGAATGCTTACGTGACTGAGTCACTGGCCCTGGGCTAGGAAGGCACTTCGAAATGTTGAGGATATCACAAAGCCACACCTGGAAAGTCACCAGAATATTTTAAAGAAAGACAAACTCTGCCTGAACAGACAGCGGTTATACTGTCACAGACTATTATCTTGACAGCTGCTAAAAAAGGGCACTGCCATTAGATGATGCCCTCCGGTGTGGCAGCAATGCCATCAGCTGTGTGTGTGCCCTCCCTTGCTGCCAAAATGGGTGTGCAGAACCGAGTGCTGTTGGCAACCACAAATGCAGAGATCATTTTATTGTAATTAAAGGGCAATATAACATACAGTTCTGGCGTGGTTCCTCACCTGAGGCCTGGTGCTCATTTGGATGCTGCAGTCAGTCCTCAGTACACAGAGTGGAATAAAGTCCCCTATGGAGTATTTGCCCTTGATTGGAGAGAGTCAGAATCGTTTAGGTTGGAAAAGACCTCTAAGATCATAGAGTCCAACTTTAAGCCATCACCACCATCTTCACCACTAAGCCATATTCCCAACTGCCACATCCACGTGCCTTTTGAACACTTCCAGGGATGGTGACTCCACCACTTCCCTCGGCAACCTGTTCCAACACCTGACCACCCTTTCAGTGAAGAACTTTTTCCTAATATCGACTCTAACCCTCCCCTGACACAGCCTGAGACCATTTCCTCTCATCCTGTCACTTGTTATCCTGGGTGAAGAGATTAATCCCCACCTTGCTACAACCTCCTTTCAGGTAGCTGTACAGAGCTATAAGGTGCAGCTGACTGGCACGGTCTGGACTGATGGATACAAACCAGAGCGAGTGGGATTCCCTTCACTCTAGCAGACTGGAAAGTACTTTTCCATCCTCTTGTGTTATGAATAGCTTTCTCTGCTTCTTTGCAAATGAAAGGCAAAACCATTTATCGAATAAACAGCTTTTCCTGTTGCTCTTCAAAAATTTCCATCTCCTTGTGGCAAGGGATACCAGTTACATTTTATATTCTCCTTAATACCCTTGAGAAGGTGTTATTTTTGTCTTCTGTACTTCCAGTCTCATTTGTTCTATCTTTATCTCTCCTTATTGACATTCCCTGTTTTCTAGTTTGTAATTCATACTCACTAATATTGGAATTTTAGGGGTTTTTCCATCCTTTAATTTCTTTCTCAAATTTTCCTTGAATTTCTTCCTTCACTAACAATTGAACAAAAATAAACTGCCAAACAAGGGTTATTTTTTGTCTTAACCTAGTTTATTTCAAAAATTGCTATATATATATATATATATATAATATATATTATGCAGAATGGAACTGCCCCCGGTCATTCATGATATTGGTCCCAAAGTAAGGATCAGCTTCAAGTCCAGAGGTTATTTGTTTATCTTTAACTGCCACACTGGAGTTCAAAATAGAACTGTGATTAAGAAATTAGGTAACTCACCCTGACAATACTGGATCAGACACTGGATTTCACTTACATCATAGTTAAATTAGCTACTGCCTGTAAACAGGGAGGGACCAGCTCTCTTCCACCACAGTCAGGTGAAGCTTTCTCAGAGAAACTTACTGTAAGATATCACAATTGCTGTGAGAGATCCACCAAACTGTTGGGAATCTCACTCAGAGAAACAACTGCCTTACTTGCAGGACAAGGAAAAGCTGCTCAGAATATTATGGTCCATGAAAAGCGTTTCACACTTCTGAATGGCCTTATTCTTTTGGATCTGAAGTGAATAAGAAAAAGAAACAAGCTTTTTGAGGCATAACCTTCATTTCAAAGGTGTTCCTTTGAGTTTCATAAGAAGGATGTAAAAGGTAGTCATCTCAGAGAGATCAAAGACCTAAAAATATAAATCCCAAAGTGTAGCAAGTCAGATATACTCAAGTGAGACAGAAATCACTAGCTAAATTATTTAACAGTATGAGTAATGTTTTGACTTTGTGCTGCCACTTTTTATGGCATCTAAATCAATTTATTTCTCTAAATAGATCCTGGTGCTTAGCTGCAGTAACTGGAAATTACTGTCACCTCTTCCACTCTATCTAAAAAAATTAAATTATCTGTATCACTTCATTATAAGTTTTAGCAAATTATGTAATTAAAGAAGAGTAAAATATTTGAAACTATGAAAGGGTCAAAGCTATGTTAATTTCTCTGAAAAATTACAGAAAAAACATTCTGTAACTTTTAAATAAACCAGGTCATTCCTTTTTTTCTAGAGTCCTAAATATGGCTTTCATTACTCACAGAATAATAAATAATGAAATAATAAGTCAACTGTAACTTCCATCACTGAAACCCAGTGTCCACAATGACGATGTTTTCCCAGTACACCTAAGAGTGTGGGGTTTACATCAGAAAGATGTACTGTCATTGTACATAAAATGGGACTTTATTCTCCTTCCTACAGAAGTCTGTAGAACTCCTCCACATCAGTACCCACAGAGGGTTTAAACATAAGAGCTGCAGGGCGTCCTGCCAAAGCATTTTATGATAATGTCTGTCTCAAAATTGTCTCTTTTCTTCCTGCCAGGGGCTATTTTCCTCGGAGGGGAGTTGGCAGACTACAGTGTGCACACATACTTCAACTCCTCCGGAGCAAATCCTTAAACTGTCAACAAAGATGGGCTTGAGCCACACCACGGGGCTGCGAAGGGAAGGAGCTAAAGAGCACTTACATCTGCCAGCCTTGCAAAAGGGTGGCAACCTCTGGTGGGCCGAGTAACCCAGCCAGCTGGTATCAGCAATCCCTGCCCCAGCTGGATATTGCCCACATTCCTCTGGAGGCTGTACATCACTTCACTGCACTTACAGCAAAACTACTTGTACAAGTACACGAGTCCCCAGAGTGGACGAAAAGGCACGTGGAACTACTGGGTCCAAAGCAATTTGCCTCTGATTAGAAAAAAGTGGTCCTGCTGGAGGCCGTCAGAGGGAATTAGGAGGCTCCGAGCAACGCGGGCTGGGGGCTGCTGTGGTTTCAGGCAGCTGGTGTGTACACACTGCTGTCATTCCCTGTGAGCTGGTGCAGTGCACACCTGCACTCCTCTGCAGAGCTGCACAGCACGTGCAATAGCTGAAATTCCTGCACCAGCTGCCAGACATCTGGAAAAGAAACCGAGAGTAAAATAAAGGAAAAACCGTCTTCTTTCTATTTTTAGGGAGCATAGTCCAGAGGCTGGAAGGATTCACAAGACCCTTCAGGGACTTGGGCCCTGGAATTCAACAAGGCAGCTATGGAAATCATCCTTCTTTTACTCCAAGAGTGAAGAGGTCAATAGTCTGATCAACATGTGCTGAATCTACTGGGACAGAAAAGAGAGATCTCTTTTCTATGACAGTCCTCCTGTTACTGGTATGCAGTCGATGAAGCATCACATCTAAAAGTGGTAACTCATTCAGTGGGGAAAAGGGAGGAATTATGTGCACATGCTCCTTGAGAGGCACAACTGCAGCCTTCTGCTTTAGGTTCTGGTGATGTGAAGAATATGAACTGTGTGTGAACAGCTCTGCTGGTACGTGTCAGGTGTCTGCAAGTATGGGATGACATCTACTCCACAATCATACCTGAAACACACATCCCCCAGGTCTTCCCAAAAGTAAACCAGGATTGTTGTGGAGTCATATCACTGCTAAAATGCACGTGCAGATTCACTTACTTTAACCAGTATGTGTTCTCATCAACACAGAGAAATGAATATAACTCTAGAGTAACAAATGCTTTTTTCCTAGATCGACTCACACACTTTTACGTTTGTTTATGCAACTTAATTTTCTTACATATACAGAGTAGTATTTATTTAATTGGCAAGACCATTTTAAAAAGACTATGTGTAAATATACGTTTTCACTTGAAGAAGAATGAAACTCTGTAGTAGAGACTAAAAAAATTCCACAGTTTCTAAAAGAACTTATTTGTCAGCAGTGTAAGTTCAAAAAATGTGGCTAGTCAGCTTTTAGTATAGTTTCCCAGAACCAGAAAAAAAATAGAATGGAAATGCAGAGAACAGCTTGAAACACAGATGAATTTATTTTAGAATAGGACCCTCATGCAAGACTGAACTCAGATTGTGTTAATGCTACTGTCATTTGACAGAAGTTTACAGATTGTTCACATTGAAAATTATGGTAATAAAAGGTAAGCTGTGATTCTAAAGTGCTACCAGGCATTAATAGAAATTCATATGTGGACACTTCCATCTAATTACGAGGTCTTTTTTTCCAGTTTTTGGTATAAATTCCTTCAGAATTGATTCCACTAGAGCAGAAAAAGGCACTCTCATACTGGAATATGGATCTCTATAGACACTTAGATTAGTACAGCTCTGTTTGTATGTTAGCTTAATTATGCCTCTGTAATTTCCAGACAAAATTTGTAGGATGGAAAGCAGTTGTCATTGTTATTATTAACTTTAATTTTTATTTTTTAATTGTGAGTACAGAATGAGTACATTAGATGACATCCACCTACCTTTGCATTTGACTCACTTGTGAATTGATACATCACACTTGCTCATTTTTCTCTAATTTCAGTTCAAATACAAATAGTAGTAGTATCCCACTTTTAAAAGAAATAGCTTTTAGCATTTCTAAGAATAAATTAGTATAATTAATTGAATTTTGAATAATTTTCTCTAATGAACTATTATAAAGATAGGAAGGTATTTTTTTTCCTAGTCAATGATCCTTGACAATAAGTATGTAAAATTTTAGAGGATACTGCTCAAATTACAGATGACAGATAAAGTATAGTAAGGCAGATAAGTGAGCTTTGATGGTGTCTCGTGAAAGACCAATGTTCAAAATTGAGACTTCTGTATTCAGTGCTACTCATCCTTTACCATCCTGAGATATAAAATATATTACACACCTAGTTAGCTAGGTGTAGTTGTGTGTATGATACCATTATAAATCTAAGAGATTAAAACATAAGCAATTATCATTATGCCACTCCTATTTCATATAAATACAATAAAAAAAAATTATCATTATTTCTAACTCACATGGAGTTATCTGGAGGTTTAAAATCCTTCCTAACACTGTCATAGGTAAACAACTTTTACCTGAACCCAGATTTCCAGCAATTAAGACCTTAATGGGTATCTTAATGAGATTAGAAATATCTGATTTCCCTCAGGTTTCATTACATGTATCTACCCTCTGGGTAGTGTATTTTTGTCACTGTTATTTAGACTACAAAATTGAGGAGATAGGCATGTGAAGAGGCTTTCTTAGGAAGAAAAACAGTGTGTGGTCCTGAGGTTGTCCAGTCTCACAGCTCTGTGTGCTTTATCTTCTGATTTGTAAACTGCATCATCCTGGGAGATCAGCTGTCTTAGTAGTTCACAGACTCAAACACAGCCTTTAATATAGTTTGGTCTTGATTTTTAATCACTTTAAAGATCTCGCTCTGAGCTCTTCAAGCAACACGAGGAGTACCCTGGGACCGTGTGAAGGCATCAAACACTGGCTTGACACGTGCACAGCAGACTAACACCACTGAGGAAGGGAGCCTTTGTACGTTGTACCGGGAGGAAAACAAGCACAGTTTACAGCTCTCAGGAAATCACACAGTTTTAATGAAGACAGCACTGCAATGCACTGCAATAAGCTCCAGCCAGGACTCGGTGGATAGTCCTCTGCAAAGCATATTCCACACCTCTTCCCTGGTCAGGCTGTTATCTTTGCACTCACTGTGCACAACAACGCTCTTCTTGGACTGTTTATTTTAGTTTTCTGGCTTTATCTGGCCCTTAGTCCATTCCCCCAGTCCATTAATCTCAAGAGATTTCCCTGAATTAAAAGCAAACTCTCAGAGGATAAGAAAGACGATTAATGCCTCCAAGCTCACAGTTCTCCATGGATAATGTGCTAGCAATTTCCGTTATCTTGATTAAAAAATGCACTAATAAAGCAACAACAAGGAAAGTGAGCATATTGGCATTCAATAAACAGAAGTGTTGAATAAATATCATAATTCATTATATTAAAGAATTAAATAGTAGGAGTCTTTGGAAAACAAAAAATATTTTATGTGAAGAGATAAAGAGGTTAATTCTATGGGGACTGCCTGAGCCAAAGAATACATTTCAGCCTGAATCTTGCATCTAGTCCTGTGCCTACAAGAACAAGTTCTCTGCTATTGAATTCGACACATCCAGGGCTTCACAGAATGCACAACCCTCTCTATCATGCATAATGAGCAAAATTATTATTCCTTCTTTTACATATAGGTTCCATTTTGACTGCTTTTGAAGATTGTTTACCTCTGAGAGCTCAGCTCTCCTACAGAGACCCAGTTTGAGGACAGCTATTCTGGCACAGCAGCCTAGAGAAGATGCAGTGTGCATTTGTTGAAGAGGGGGTTTTTTTGTCAGCTTGGGTGTTATTTTTTTTTTCCCCTGCAACATTAATCAGGCCAACAAATGTTCTCTCCTGCAGCACAGCTCTATCAGCAAGGGAGCACGATTATTTTCACACTTGCAGCTGAAATAACTCTGCTGGCAAAACTCCGTGGTGCAGGTCAAATCTGAATAACTAACGGCTGAGGGAGACTATATGACTGATAATAAATAATACATGCTCTGAAAGCCACTGTAAGTTATTTGGGTTGTCGGATTTAAAGGGGCATGGCTGTCCCATGATGGCTTTTCACTGTTCCTGATAATCTAGTTTCTCTGCAGTGTGCATAACAGCGGCTGGTAGTAACAAAACAGAAACCATCAGAGTGAGTTAACACAGTAGCATTTGCACAGTGTGCATTTCTGATTGCAGCCAGTTCCCTCAAAGCTGCCAAAGAGAAATCTCACAGCTGTAAGCAAGTTTACTATTCACACTGCAAGCACTGTCTCAGCTGCCTCCCCTGTGCGCGAGACAGGCAGCAGTTCTCAAACTTCTTTCCCATGGGCTCCTCTACACAGATCCTGCAGGCAGACAAGGTCCGGAGAGACTGGAGACAAGCCATCTCCAAGGCAGAAGCTATGTAAAGCTGTTGTCGAGGGGCAAAGCTAATAAACCCTGTGAGACTATATCAGCTTGGGCTCAACAACGTGCTAAAACATCAGCACGCTCCCAGTTGACTTAGAGTGTGATAAAAGCGGATTTGTATCTGCCTGTAAAAGACTGTCGGGCTGTTTAAATCTCCAGAGAAGAGGATGCTTACTGAAACTTGCCCAATATACTTGGAATGTTCAGGACATAATGAAAGTTGGGGGGTGGTGCTGCCAGACAGCTGGGTAATGCTTTGCATATAGGGATTCATTGCAATACAAGCAGCTGGAATAAATATTGTTACAGGCTAGGCCATCTATGCTATTAAAAGACCTTGGGTTTGATGTCTTAAGATTCTGCAAACTTCAGTTGCCTACGAGGAAATTTCCCCATATCTGGTGCTTGCACAGTGCTATTTATTTGGGAAATTTCAGTACTAATGAGTCACACATATGTGAAAATACAGCTAGAGGATCACATTGTTTTGCCTGTGTTATAAAACAGTCTTGTCAGCTTTTTCATTGAGCATTCTGTTTTCTCCAGGTTTTAGTGCATGAGCTTGAACTTTATTTGTGGGTTAATATTTTTGTCAGGGAACAGTCATTTGCAACCTCATGAAAATCTGTTCAACTGTCCAGTAAGGGCAAAAAGAAATCTCAGATTGCACATACTGGTAAAGCCTCATTAGAAAACTAACTACAGTCCATAAAGGTCTAATGCTGCTGAATTGCTGTACCTCTTGCAGCTCCTCAGACTGACCAAATCACATGTGTGCCATCTACGGAATATTGTGTTCCAGAAAGAACTTGTATCTTCCATTCCTTTTGCTTTGGTGTGAAGCCAGGGATTCCAACCTAGAGAAGGAAACTCTCCTCTAAACTTGAGAGGGAATACATATCATCTAACTTTACTGATTTAAATCTTAGATTTCTAGTCTAAAAAAAAAAAAAAGTTTGGTCTATGAAAACACTGACGAGAATTTTACCATTCTAAAAATCCTACATGTCCCTCTTCAGATGGGACACATATTACCCAGTTTAAAAGATAGCCTACAAACCTAGGTTATACTAGATGTCTACATTGCAAATACCTATGGAAAAGCAAGAGGAATCTCACTTTAGATGGGCCCTGCTTGTCCTGCAAACTGAATGAGATGGTGATGTAACTAAATAACTTAATTATATTCTTAGAAAAGAAGCCAACTCGCTTTTACCTTCCTGACTTCTGGGACTTTGTCACTGGTCTCAGTAGTGTTCTTCTAATTGTTCCTGTCTAGGTAATGTTGCTCCCACTACTGAGCACATTTGCCTTCTGATGACTACTGTATGTAGCCACAATGTTTAAGGTTATAAATCTATTAAAAAATATATGTTCTTCTTAATAGTGTTCTTTCTAAACTTTGCTCAGTTACACCTACACTGGAGTTGGGTGCTGCATTACCACAGCTCCTGAAGCTTTGCTATCTCAAAAAAATCCCTTTCCCAGCATCTGTTACTGTTTATCCATTAAATTCTTGAAAAACCAAATCCTCAATTCATTACCAGTTGTTATTTTGTCCCTCCTGTGCAGTAGAAAAGGCATGTAATATGCTCACATTATGACAGAAACATTCACCAATAGCAGCTTTGTGACTTCAGAGATTTTGCTTAACCTTCACAATGTATTTTGTATTTAATGTAATACAGGGAAAAAAATGAACTTACACTTCATCTGTAAACAATTACAATACATGTTGTAGATGTTTTCCCATGCCAGTGATTTCCTGCAAGTCTACCTCAAAACAAGTAAGGAAAAAAGTAGTTTATTCACACATAAAAAACATGTTGATGTGGACCTTGAACTGTGTCCAACCCAGGTAACGCAGCTGTGTAAAGATGTCCACTGACCATCCAGGGAAAGCCCACCCAGCACTCCCAGGGCCTCCCTCAACCCCACCCATGGGCTCAGGAGCCCCATTTCAGCCCAGCCCCGGGGTGTCAGTCCCTGCCCCAGTGATGACCCTTCCTGACACTGATAGGTTTCAGATACTACCATATTCATCTATAAGTGAGTAATTTAAAGAATTACTTTCTTATTCCTTTCTATAATCATTAAAAAACACTATGATTTTATTAAGAATCTTACAATATTTGCTGTTCCATTGCAATCTCATGGATTTAATTCATTTTCTGCGAAGTATGGCTTCCCACTAGGAAATATATGAGAAGCCTGATTTTAATTCTTGTAGAAGCCTAAAAATCCAAATGTCTAAATGCTTGCTAACCATTAGGTTAGCACCCCATATGATATTTTATAACTTAATACCTTAATGTTTAAATTACATTAACCAAAACTAGTTCAAGGTGGGGTTGATTATCAGGTATTTCAGCATATTTAGGCTCCTCCAGACAAAGGGAAGGGGTGAATTTTTGTCTTTAATGTGCAGAATATTTATCATTTCTAAAAAACTTACTATGGAATTTTGTTGGTTTGTGTAAGGTGGTGGTTTGGCCCACCAGTTTAACAGAACAAAAATGAATTTGTTTAGTTTTCAAATGATAGAAAAATAAAAATATGCAAAATGCATGAATAACTGATGATGCTGATTTGAAGCAAATGTTCATGTGTTTGTTTCTTAATTTGTTTCCTTCATGGAAGAAAAAAAAATCCTCATTTTGCATTCATTAATACTCCTAGGATGGAACTTAATCTTTCCGAAGGGTTATTAATGTTTCTATGTGTATAGAATAAATATAATGCCACCCCCAATCACAGCCTCTCAGCCTCATTAGGGAGACATGCATCTTGGCAAACTCATTAGGAGTTTTCTTGTTGCAATCAAATTTGTCCTGGCTTCAGTTGCCAGGGACATTATAATAGGGAGAACAAAAACTTGTAACTGCTCTTCCCCATTTATTAAATTCTGTACTGAATGCACCATCTTTGTTTCACAAGAAACCATCCAGGAAGGTTGATGGAGTGTAAAAATGTTTATGCTGAAATGAATTTCATTAGTCAGTGATGGACCTAGATTAGCACTATTTATTGCTTTGAAGGTGCCATGGTGTAACTCTAAGTGACAAATCAGGGATGCAGGAGGATTTTCTCTGTCCTATGAAGTCTAGAAAACCACAACATTGTGCTTGAAGGCCTCGGGGGCCTTCTGTCAGTAGCACAGCCAACCTCCAGGTCGAAGTAATTTCTGTGGGTGACTGTTGGAGACACAATACTCCCAAAATCTTTGTCACTTCTACACCTCATAAGTTCACCGATGCCAATGCACAGAGTTCATTTCGAAAAGGTGAGTCACTAAAAAATCACTGCTGCCAGTATGGGTGAGGTCTCGAGGAGCATCAGAGCTGGAATAAGGTAGGGGAGTGGGAATGACAGATGAAATGGTCAGAACTGGGAAAGGGCTGGAGAAAGGAAGATGAAGAAGGGAGGCTGAGGTAACAAAAAAAGGATAGAGGAGATCTGGAGGAAGACAGAAGACAAAAAGGTGAAGGAAGCTCTCCTCCTTTGTCACACCACGTAATTAGATCAGCTTAGCTCTAATTTAAGTCTTAAATTTTGAAAGCATTGGCCTTCTGGAGTTATCTTGATCTAGAGATTTTAAAGAACCCTGTGAGGACAATTTTGAGTCAAAATTTAAGTTCTAAATATTTTAGGAACAAAAATTTGCATACCCTGAGACCAATAAAAAAGATTAACATTTTTCTGAGATACACATATAAAATCAATTAAAACCAACAACTTTCTGTCTTTATGTGTGTAAAGTCTAAAGACAAGTTCAGAAGAAACAGATCAACTTCGTATTCTTATTGTGTGGCACAAAGTGAATATAAGGATAAATAATGGAAGATATTGTTAACATCTCCCATTGCAATAACTTTAGAAGCCATCTGAAATAAACACATTTTTTAATTGAATAATATGAATTTTAACCTGAAGGTTTTCAGAACTAATGATTTGCATGACTTGAACTGAAATCATCACTCAAATGCAAATACATCATAAATTTATAGAGAGTTCCTAGAAGAAAACAAAGTTGTTTTGTATTATCTTAAACAGCTAATACAAACATTATGTTTTTTTTATATTTGGAAAGAATCAAACCTAAGAACAAATTCACTGACTTTGAATCAGTATTCAGCTGTCAAATAAATTACTTCCTATTTGCATATTTTAAATCTTTTATTTAATAATCAGCATATGCTGGAAAGCAACACAACACAACAGTAATACAAACAATTTTTAACATGAAAATTGAATATGAAACCAAGGAATGGAATTTATTTTTACAATATTGGTTTGCTTAATGGAGATACAAAATAGAGCACTTCAGACAACAATGCAAAAATGTTTATTTGCAAGCCAAATATGAATTTCTCCCCCTTTATTGCATTATTGCTGACAAATTGTGCATAATGTTATATAAAGGCAACTATGGAATTATTCAAATGCCTTTTGAGGCTTACTTGGCCCAGTTAAGACTTTTAAAATATATTCTAAATATGAAAGCTGCTATACATTTTATTGCTCATTCACAATTTAAAGTCTGATTTCAAGGACATATTCAGAGAGTTTTGTTAGCAAAAATTAGGATAAAAATATGAGCTTCACTTTGCTATAGTGATTTTGGTAAAATCTCCCTAGCTATTAAGTCTAGATATAGTAACTGACTGTATAACAGCACAAATTTGGTGACAATGTTTTCCTTGGGGAAACAACAAATGTTGTCGGTTATCAAATACTTTGGATAAAATACTAATTATGAAGAGCATGATAACACTTCCCTTTCTGTTAAAAAAGTTCCATATTTTACTAGCCCTGAGTTGGCAAGGGCCACCTCACAGCTGAATGTAACAGTTGACAACACACATACTGCTAGGAGGGCTGGAAAGCAAAATAAAATGTGTTTGCACAAAATTGCCACTGAATGTTTATAAAAACTTGTTTCACTTGGCACCACAACAGATAAGAAAAGTGCTACAGTAAACCACCAAAGTTGCACTGCGGGAATTATATGTAACAGTAAAGGGCTGGGAAAACGCAGCTCTTCCTTTTGAACACTGCAGGTGGAAATGCTGTAAGTCCACCAAGTCCATTTTTGGCAGGACGCTGTTTCAGGAAAGCTCAGAGCCTTCGAAAAGAAAACAGAAGCAGGAGCTGTTCATTAAGTTGACTGGGCATCCAACTCATCAGGACTGTCCACAATAATAGCTAAATATGGCTATATCAAAGATCTCTGTTTCTTCCCCTTCCTTCTCTTAACACCTCACTGCAAGAGGCAGAGGCATTAGAGAGAGTGCTGAGATTGTCAGCAATCAATCTGGAAAGCCTTTTCTTCTAACAGGCAAGCAGTTTTACCAGGGATACCTCACAGAATCATAGAATATCCTGAGTTGGAACAGACCCACAAGGATCGAGTCCAGCTCCTGGCCCTGCACAGAACAGCTCCAAGAGTCACACCATGTGCCTAAGAGCATTGTCCAGGCACTTGAACTCTGTCAGGTTTGGTGCTGTGACCACTTCCCTGGGGAGCCTGATCCAGTGCCCAACCAACCTCTGAGTGGAGAACCTTTTTCTAATATCCAACCTAAACACCATCTGACACAACTTCAGACCATTCCCTCGAGTCCTATCACTGGTCACACAGAGATCAGCGCCAGCCCCTCCTCTTCCCCTCACAAGGATGTTGTAACTGCCGTGAGGTCTCCCCTTAGTCTCCTCTTCTCCAGGTTGAACAGACCAAGTGACCTCAGCCACTCCCCGTATAACTTCCACTCTAGACCCTTAGCCATCTTCACAGCCCTCCCATGGACACTTCCTAACAGCTTTATATCTTTCTTACATTGTGGCACGTTGTATAGATAGGCATTATGAAGAGATGTCCGAATAGCCTATTTCATACAGGGCTTCTGAATATTTATCCATCCCTCAAAAGTATTTTGAATCTACATATACAATATATGTATTTATACTGCCTGAATATACTTATTTTCATTCCTTTCTATAGAATCTCATTCTCTAGTTTTTTTCAGTTTATCAAGATTATTGTTCATTTTAATCCTGTCCTCAAACATACTGGAAATTTCTCCACATATTATCTGACAGTGCAGTGAGCTTTTTTTTCACTTTATCACCCACCAAATGGACCAGGACTACAGACAAATTCACCAGAAACTCCTCTGACAGCGAGATATTGGTAACTGCTCTTCATGCATCACTTTTCACTAAGTAGTAGAGAGATCGTTCCTAGGTCTTCCTCTAATTATTAACATGGTTAAAGAATTACTTCTTGTTACCCTTTTTGTTGTTTGCACACTCTCTGCATATTGCTGCTCTATAACCCTGGTAAGATCCCTCACCCCCACACCATTTTTTAATCCTCATCTTACTCATCTGACATAGTTTCCTATTTCTGTACTCTTTTTTCTTCTCTTTGGGAGCTCATGATTTTTTTTAATATGATTTCTTACCATTCTTCTAAATTAGCTGAGGAGGCACAAACTGCGAAATTCTTATCAGAATAGCTTGTAGCACTCACCATTGGATTCAGCTCCAATGTGGTTGAGTTAGAAAAAAATAATATGACTTTTCTCAGGGTTGCTGGATATTACAAAGTTAAAGCAAGGTGAAAAGGGTATATCTTTACTAAAAATTAACTTGAAGTTTAGATCTAACCGTTCTTTTTCTCCTGCTCCTCATCACAAATCAGTTATTAGCTAATATGGCTGTTACCTGTGTAGAAACAAGCTCCCATTACTCAAACAGCAATAATCCTCCAATGTCATCCTACAATTCCCTTGGCTATCCAGAAACAATAGTTAAGATATTTCAAAATAAACTATGAGTGAACACGTGAGTCACTTGCTCTTTACAACGCCAAGGATAAACCAAAGGCAAATGATGACACCACTGATGCTGATACAGAAGTTCAATCCTGGTGATTCCATGCTCAGGCCTGGCTGCAGTGCACAGAATGCCTCTCATTCACTAACATGCTTCTAACACAGTTAGGGCTTCACTAGGGGGGCTTCTGCTTCCTGTCTTTCCCAACCATCACAGTCACATTTTTTCTGACATTAACAACTCCTTAATTTCTCCCTTTTGACCATTCAGTTGGATTAGTCACAGATAGCTGTGAAACAATTGCTGATTTAAACAGGACAGTGAGTTCACTGTAGGCACAATTTAGAGGTCAGGGCCTGGAGTGCTCCAGTGTCTTGCAACACTTGCACCAGGAACAGGGGCTGCCTATACGATGATGGTGATGTCTAAAGTCATGGAGTGGCAGCAAGAGCATCAGGATGCCTCACTAATGGAGGCATCACCTCAGAAGGCATCTGGGGGTGCCATTCATAGCTCCTGCTCCCAGGTCCTCATTTGTTGTCACCTGACTGCTGCACCCTGGTACCATAAGCCAGACCTATACTTTCATATTGCAGCTATACCCGTTCTGCATGCACTCAGTCCCTCATACCCATCTCCTCTTTTAATCAAAACATCTCATCCAACTTGGTTCAAGACACAAGACCTGGCCTGGTCCACTGACCCACTGCTATTGTCTTTACCCTTGCAAAACTACCCTTGCAAAACTACCATTTCCAAGTGGTCTGGAAAGAGAAGCACAAATAGCTGAGGCACGAAGGTGTTGCTGGAGATCCCCTAGTCCAAACCTTTCCTCAGATCAGGTTGCTCAAGGTCATGTCCAGTCAGATTTTTAATATCTTCAAGGATTGAGCCTCCACAGCCTCTTCAGGCAGCCTGCTACAGTGTTTGACTCCTCCCACCCCAAAAGAAAAACAAAAGTTAAATGGAATTTCCTGCATTTTAATTTGTGCTATTGCTTCTTGTCCTGTCACCGGGCACCTCTGACAAGAGTTTGGTTTTGTCTTCTATGGGAAAAACATCCCATCAGGTACTTATACACATGACAAGATTCCTCTGACCATTCCCCTCTCCAGGATGAGCAGTCCCAGCTCCCTCAGAGTCCCCAGACCCTCAGTTGTCTTCATGGCCCTTTACTGGACTCTCCCAGTGTGTCTCACCAAGGCTCAGCAGACAGGAAGGATCGAAGGCCTCCATCAGCTGCTGCTGACACTGTCTGAAGCAGACCAGGGTGCTTTGCCACAAGGGCACATGCATTCACCGGGACTCCCAGGTCCTCTTCCACCAAGATGCTTTCCAGGAGGTCAGTTGTGCAGTTTTTCCTTCCCAGGGACAGGGCTTGTCACTTCCCATTGTTAGACTGCATGAGACTTGTGTTGGCCCATCCCTTCAGACTGCCAAGGTCTCTCTGAATGGCAGCATATCCAGCTGGCCTATCAGTCACTCACCCCAAAGAGACCAATGCTCCCCAGAAAATAACAGAGGTCTTCTAAGCAGGTTTTCCATTGAGCAGAATTATAGCACAACAGAGGATTTTGTTGCCATTGTGTTGTGAGCAAATTCAAGATGTGTGCTTGAGGATTGTACAGAGTAAGTATTGTTCTCCTTAGTCTTTTATTTACAATCAGAAGGCACACAGGGCTGCATGTTATAAGATCATGTCAGGGGAATTCTGACAGTATGTAGTAACAAAGTAAATAAATAAATTTCCAGCTTTTACACTTGAAATACTTGCTTTGTTTTGTTTGCTTGCCTTGTCAATAAATGTGTGTATCAGATCTATATTGTCAACAGCAGAACAAACTGTAAGAAAAAATGCGCAGCAAGGAAGTTATTCTATCGAGATGTTCTGGAGAGACACTTTAACCACAGAAATGAAATCTGAGTTGCTTGTGGTACAGGGATAGTGAGTTGGCTAGAACAGCCCTTTTAAACATAGTTGCTTATTGATTTTTTATATCAAATGGACTTTTAAAAGCTTTGAATGGTGTTATAAAATGTCACTCATCTATTTCCTAGTCTTCTTAAGAGTACAGAAATATATTCCAAAGTCACAGGGTAGACTCTAGCAATGTGAATCCAAAATCACTTATTTCCACAAACTGGACTGGAATTTTCCTAATAGTTGTCAGACTGTCTTTTAAGAATGGCATTATTTCATCAACTGTTTGTTTTATTTCTAGATGTTATGAATATTCTGAATATTCTCACATTCTTATCCATTAAGAAACAAAGCTACTTGGAAGCCCTGACTAGAAAGTTGCTTAATTTGTTGCCTCAGTAGGGATTCGGGCATATCATAATGTAATCTTCAAACTGAAGATTACTGAAGTTTAGTGAAGGTCTGTAGACTGAAGGTCTACAACTGTCCTAAATAACTTGCAGATTCATGGCATAAAATGCTGGGGGAGGGTTGGTTGCTAATATGTCGGAAAGAACTGCACAGTTGAAAGACACAGTTTGCTTTTAAATATTTCCCTTTATCTTTTTTTCTTTCCCCCTTTATTTGTTTCAACACAGAAGAAATTATGAGATATGGAAATGCTCATGGTCAGAAAAGTAACTGAAGCTCTATCACAGGTGCCATATGGAGGCCACCAATCAAAATGCAATATACATTATGAAAACAGTGGTATAGGATTTATATGCAGCCTGCTGTCTATACTGCAGTTACAGAACAGAAATACACTTGCAATTCTTTGTAATATTTGTCTTTGATCAATTGTACACTTGTGTGATCTACAGAGATTCAGGTGAATACATCCACAGATGCAAAATGGTGCTTTCTTAGCAATTCACAATACAAATGGAACACACACCAAAGCCTATCAACGTTTGGGAAGGGAGTGGAGCAAATCAGCAATTAGTTTCTGAAAGCACAAAGCCTCTTAGATGTGAGCAGCCATTCAGAACACTAAACATTCCAATGTCGCTTTGCTGGAATAATGAAGGATTATAAAAAAATCTAAAACGTTTGAATTGAGTTAATGTATTACACAGTGATATTTTAACACACTTGAAAACAGCCTGAGAGCGTAGAATTCGTTCATGTGGTGCCAGTTCTCACAGTGCACAGGGAGATGCTGAGTGCAGCCTGTTGGTGTGAAGATTTTGTTTGGCAGCACTTCACTGCATCAGCGGTGCTGGGGTCATGGCAAGGCTCCTTGGGAACACCACTCATCGGTGCTGCCAGTACTGACCGACTCCCCTGCCTAAGAGGCACCTTTAATGGGCTCTAAAGAGCAGCTTATTATTACCTACGTGGCCGAGAGGAACACTGCTCCAGTCAGAGATCTCGGGCAGAGGAACTGGATGGGGGAAATGGCTGAATATGCTGGTAAATATGGCACAGTTCCCCACAGCAGTAATTGCTTCTTTGCATCCTGCATTCTTGCATTGAAATATCAGAAGTTTCAGAACTAGATGGCAAACCAAAATGAAGGGATAGAAGGAGAAGGAAAAGCTTGTGTTGTTTTCTTGTCATCAAAGTAACCCCCTTTGGTGCTGAAGTTCTCATGTGTCAGGAGACGAGAAAAAGTCACAGAGCAGGAAACACTGAGTAATGAGGACACTGGATCTGCATGTGACATGGCACTTTAGAAAACTCCTGGCTGTACATTTATTTGCTTTGCTTGATGACAAAGAAATAATAAACCAGTTAGATTTATATGAAAAGTGTGACATCCGGAGAAATGTTCCAGTGCAGGGTACAAGTCAGCTGTGCAAACACAATGCACAGCACAAACAGGAAAACTGATATGTGGGTTTGAAAGACAGAACTCATAATAACCCTTGGCAGTAAATCATACTCTGTATATTTTCCTTTGCTTTTTTTCAAACAAGTTCTATATGTAAAAGTGTCTTATATCATAATACACATACAAAAAATAAGATGACTTTGTAGTGTACATTTCCTTTATATGATGTGCCTAAATTTAGGGTATATACCAGAATATATCTTTCTAGAAAACAGTACAGTATCACAGTTATTGTGCTAGACAAAACTCTTCCTTCCACTTTTTAAGTCTTCTCAGTTCTTTTACTGCAATAGCTTTTGAATTTTCATCTCCCTTCAGACGAAATACTTGTTTCTCCCACTCCTTATCCTGCTCCTGGGCTGCATGATAATGATAATTATTTCACCTCAGAAAGGTCTGGCTGTATTCTCACTTTTGTATCACTTTCTTCATGACCCAGGAGTGAACCTCCTAAGGTACCCTGGACTTAGAAGCAACTATGTAATTGTCCATGACAGTCTTTTTAAAATCAAATCCCAGTTTACTCTTAGAGATGAAAGCAGATATGAAATGAAAATTCAAATTTATTTGAATTACTCTGTACCATGACACAAGCTGGGAAAAAACCCCTGAGGTTTAAGGCTTTTTTTAAGAACTGAGAATCGTTCAGCCCAACAGGAAGTTAGGACATTCAGATGGGTTTACTACTGCTGTTCTCATTAACTGTTTGTATGAAGTGACACATCTCCAAGAAGAGGGACCCAAATCTTTCCCCACCTCATTTATTCGAAGTAGAAAAGCCAGGATTTGAATTAATTTTAAAAAATCCAAGGAAAGTACTTACACACCAAAATTACTATCCATCCTAATGCGCCTCCTTCTGTCAGAAAATTCCACCATGGACCAAGTACCTCTCCCAGTTAAAATTTTATTAAATTATATTCTTAAAATTGGTTGATTTCTGAGGAAAAAGTCCACATAACTGTAAGGTTATAATAACAAGTTCTGCTCAGGTATTGGCCTGCTTTTCTGCCTCCACTCCTTTCAGCAAGTCTCAATGGCAGTTTTCTCTCTTCCAATATGGCTATGACATTTCTTGTCCTCTGCTCACAGTGTTTTCTAACTTTTTCATAGCCCTTTTGAGCTTTTGGCTCTCAGCCTTCACAAACAAACTGTGCAATGCATCTGGAATCAAGGAAGAAAAAGCTGCATAGTTATTAAGTTAAATATTGTCTCCTGACCCTTACAAATAAATTTTTCATCTATTGCCTTTCCTGGTTATTTCCCAACCACCTGCTATTAAGTTAAACAGATACGGTTCAATACAGCATATTCAAACAACCTGTAGCAAGCATTAGTAAATTATTACAGGAAAACTTTCTGCTTCTTCAAGGAAGGCAGATGTAAATTCACTTCTCTTGGATACCTAATACCTTAAAGAGAGGTGTGCCTCTCTTTAAAAGAGCAGAGGTATTCTGCCTCCCATTATTTCTAGGGATTCAAATTTTGTAGAAGAACTGTCAGGCACATTAAAGCAATTTCTTTTGTTTAAAACCTGATGGTCTCAGTGTCAGTTCTGACTTGACATATACAAAACCATTAACTTTTATTATAGGTCAAGATCCATTAAAGAAGCTGAGACACATCTGAACTATTGTAAATTGTGTCTCACCTTTCTGCTCCCTCAACATTTCTGTGATTGTACTATAACCTCATTCCTTTTCTGATGATTGTCAGCTGTCTGTTAATATAAAATTAAAGGTAAAAAGTACTGTTATACAACAAAGCAATACTAAAAATTGAAGACACAGAGTATTGAACATGAAGACAGCAGCAATGTAAACTTCAAAAACCGCTGCATATTTATAGACACCTTCACGGAATAAATGGTATTTTATGTTCCACACCATTTAGACCTCAATCTTTCTTCTGGCAAGCCAAGCTGCTATTTTTGTGAATCGTTCCGAACTAATTTATAACCAGGCCAATGCATCACCAACAACAGCACCTTTGAAGTCAGGTAGGGATTATTCATTTACCGTGAATTTTCTGAGGAGCTTTATCCTCTTTCCATACACAGCCATTAAAAATCAGAGGCAAAAATAAAGGTGCTAGTCACAAACAATAGTAAGCTATCAAACTCGCTGGTTTGAGAGAGTTTGGTTTCAGATAAATTCTGGGCAGTGCAAAAAGCCAATTAAATTTTTAATGTGGAACCTTCAATTTTTAATGTGGAACATGAGGGGGTTTAGGGTTCCTGAAACCCACCTTCCAGGGCGGTGAGATCCAAGAGGTTGGACTTGATGATCTCAGAGGTCTCTTCCAACCCAGTTAATTCTGTGATTCTAAGAGCACCGAAAACCCCAGAACTCTGGGAAAACAAGCCTACGGGTCCGTGCAACCACCCCTGGGGACACACTGAAGGAGAAAATCACTACTTTTGGTGTAATTTTTAGCTCTCCATGGAAGACCACATGTACCGA
>JAYRBT010000001.1:108844724-108896500 GCA_036023395.1 Myiotriccus ornatus
CCTGGGGACACACTGAAGGAGAAAATCACTACTTTTGGTGTAATTTTTAGCTCTCCATGGAAGACCACATGTACCGATGTATATGTGCGTGTGTGTGTGTGTGTGTGCCAGACTTCCCTACAAGAAGAACAGACTGCATGTATCTATGTACATGCTGTACATTAGGAGGAATTTCTCCACAGGAAGGGTGATTAAACACTGGAAAGGGCTGCCCAGGGAGGTGGTGGAGCCACCGACCCTGGAGGTGTTTAAGGAAGGACTGGACGCGTCTCTCAGTGCCATGGCCTGGTTTGACGAGGTGGTGTTCGCTCATAAGCCGGACTGGATGATCTCAGAGGTCTTTTCCAACCTAACCGATCCTGTGATTCTGTCATACACACAAACTGGCATAAACTTTAAGACACAAAACGCCTTGCGCGGGTGGGTTCTGCCGGGCAGCTCTGAGGCGACCACCGGGATCCGCCGAGCTCGGGGCTGCGGCCGCGGGAAGGTCCCGATGGGGGCGGCTGAAGAGATCACCCTGCCCGGCCCAGCCCTGAAAAGGGCCTCGGCTGAAGGCACGGGGGAGCAGAGGGGCGGCGGGGATGGGGACGGGCAGGAGGAGCACCGGGTCGCCCTCGCTCTCTCCCCCGGTCTCTCGCCGTCTCACGGCCGCCCCCGCGCTCCCGGGCGCATGCGCGGAGGCGCCGCCCGCTCCTCCGAGCGCGCAGCGGGAGCGGTGGCGGCATCGCTGGGACAGCCCGGCACCCCCGGCCGGCTCCGCAGCCTCGCCCGGGCGGCGGCGGCGGTGAGTGCGGGGTGTCCGCGGAGGGAACAGGGGCTGCCCGGCCAGGGGCGCGGGGGGAGCGGCCGGGGCGGTGCCCGGCGGGTGCGCCCGGGCCGGGGGTCCCGTGTGGGGGCTGCGCGGGGCGACCCTCGGAAGGGAGCGAGGGTGGAACGTGTCCCGGCGCCCCTCGCCGAGCTCCGGGAGCCGCCCGGAAAACTTCTCTTAGGAGGGGTTTTGCCGTTTCCAGTTTAGCCGGGGACGAAAATGTGTGGACTGTAGCGAACAAAGGAAGAATCCTGCGGAGTTTGTCTTTCGGAAGAGGTTAGTGGCTGTCTCCGAGACAGGCAGCTGATACGATTTTCTCTGAAGTTTCAAAAAACGCCACCACCGAAACAAAGCCACGGCGATCTGAAGTTTTCGTGTTCCTGCTGAAACTCTGTGCGCTTTGGGCAGGATCACCCCCAGACCCCGCCCGTGTTTGGGCCGCCGTGCCCGGGGCAGGGCTGAAGCCGGAGGTGCTGGGGATGGGAAGGGGTGTTTGGGGAACGAGCCCGACCCCCGACCCGGGGTCTCATGGACCCTCTCCCAGGCCTGGAGCTGGCAAGGGGACAATGTCTCCACATCCACAGGAAACAGCAGGGGCAGAGGGAGCCTCGGTGTCATCACAATTGAAGCTGGGATTCAGTGTTGCGTTGGTTGAGGGGTGAGAGAGCAGGCGGTGGCCAAGGCTTGTTGGGAACGAAACGGAGAGGAACGGGGCGAGGGAAGAAGACTATTTAAAATTTTCATCGTTAAGTCTGGGAAGAGAAGAGGGACAGTTATGCAGATATTGATGTTCTAGATTAAAATCAAGACCTTAAATTTATTATTACTATTGGCCGTTGCTGTCACTGAAGTCGTGCTTTTTCTGCCGCCTGGGCTGCTCGGTGCCACCCTCTGTGCCATCCTCTCCCCATGCTTGGCACCACTGTTTATGCAGCAGTGGAGTGGCACGGAGCATTACCCACAGATTCACAGTGACCTTATAAACACTTTCTGATTAACCTAGTTAGTGATCACGTCTGTTTCTCTGCACTGCCATCAGGGAGCTTATACTGGCTCAAGGAAACGTGTGATGGGGAGGGAAAGAGTTTATTTTTGTCGTACTTAAATGAGTAGGTATGTATATAAATTCTTTTTTTAATGCATAACCATAGGCAGAGACACGTATGTAAAGGGGTTGTGCAACTGTGATGTTGAGCATTCTGGCTCGTGTGTTGAACAGAGGGAGTGCCATTGATAAAGCAGTTGTGGGGGAGGTTTACAAGTGCAAGAGGTGAGGAGCAGTCTGAGGAGCCTTAGCCACTAAAGGTGGTTGAGATTGCAAGAGTAGTTCGTGCTGCACCAGGGGAATGAAATTAGAAGTCAGAGAAGAGGGGACAGGAATTTATGAGCACTGCCTGGAAACAAGAGTGAGATTTTTAGTCATGTGTTCAGCCATCTCATTTCAACCTCTCTTAGACTAGAAAACTTTATTTCCCAAAGAGATCGGGCTAGAGCCTGGGATTCCTGAGTATCTGTTTTCTTGGAATTAGAAAATAACAAGAAATTCCTTGGTGAAACATCCATTTCTCGCACAAGTTCATCCAGAAATTTGTCCAACTAATATATTAGCTCAAAACAGCAAAGCGTTGCATCTGGTTATAATGCAGGTGTTGAGATTATAACTTGGTGACATCAGTTTTCTTTCTTTAGAAGTTGCTAGTTACACACAGTCACAGTAACTATACTAATAGAGTCATCTCCAGAATGACTCAAAAATGAAGAACTGAAGTTCTTAACTTAATTCAGTCTCTTAATACATCCAGACTGAAATACAGTTTTCTATTAAGTAATAACATATTGTTTATGGCGTAAAAAATCCTGTTGTACTCAAGGTATTAAAGAGATGAAGTATTTTGGTCTCATCCTTATTAATTTGGTTGTGTGAGGTGGAGACATTTTCTGAATGTGACTCAAATCTGCATCAAATTCTGCTTTGACTATGGAATCCCAAATTTCCTTGTGTCTTCTGTTGTGCTTATCACCTTAGTACCTCAGTACTTGACAAATTCCCCCCTTAACTGACAAAACTCTCCTAAGACATCCTCCCATTCCACATGAAGAATGAAAGATAAAATTATGGAGACCAAAATTGGTCCAGGTAGGATCTGATCTTTTTCAGGGCACTGAGTTCAGTGTCCTGGTTTATAGTGTACAAGTGCAAATAAATTTAATATCTGCTCTAAGCGTATGCTGCTTCTGCAGATCAAGAACTCAGATTTTGGGAGAGGCATCCCTAAAAAAAATGTATGTGATTGGTGTCCACTTTGAAACAGCATTTTTAGGTAATTTATCTAGAGTCATGAATGAATTCTATGGCAAAAGCACGATAAAATATACTTCGGGACACTGTTAACTTATTTCAGAACTACAGCATTGTGAACATTTTGGTTTTCTCTGTCATTTTAAACAGCTCCCCTTTCCCGTGATTGTCTTGTCCATCATTTTGTTTTGCCTACCTCTGTGATCTCTCTCACGTGTGATAGTGTAACCATTTCCATATTCATCTGATGAGGCAGATCACAAAATATTCGGGTTGGAAAAAACCTTATCTGACTTACTTTGACTCTTTCCTGGGTCTTAGAAACAGCTGGATGAGCAGGGAACAAGAAAGGTGGTTGGTACCACTTACCCTGAATATGAGTACTGGGAAAAACCTAAGCCATTTTGCCCTTTCACTTCCTCTTCAATTATTCCAGTAAATGTTCTGTGCTTCATTTCTTCCCATTTACTCAGCAAATGACACCAGATTTCCTATAGGCAAGAATCTTAAATTTTTTTGCACATCCTGTTGACAGCTTTTCCTTTCAGTTTCTCAACTCAATCCTGAACTTTGCTGCTGATTTTCATCTTTCTCCTGAATGAGTTCCCATCAGCTGTGTTTCCAGGATGCTGCCTTTCTCTGGCTGGTGTTTCTTTAATGGTTGATTTGCTTCAGCCTCCAAAGACAATCTGATTTCTTCCCCCACCCTTACTTCCTCTCCTCTTCCACATTATA
Source organism: Myiotriccus ornatus (assembly GCA_036023395.1). NCBI lineage: Eukaryota > Metazoa > Chordata > Aves > Passeriformes > Tyrannidae > Myiotriccus > Myiotriccus ornatus. The sequence goes on from JAYRBT010000001.1 coordinate 108,848,570, forward strand.
AACAAAAGCACTTGCATTATGCAGTAGAGAACCCTACAGAGCTGGCAAGGGAGTGGACTGAATGACCTAATGTCTCGCCTCTGTTCTCCTGCCAGCTATTTTTGAGTTCAGATGTTGGTAACTATTTGACCTTTTAAAGTCTAATCTGACAATACCCAGCCCTTTCCTTGTTTACCTTTGTTTGGTTTATTGATTCTTGTTAAACAAAATTTGATGTGCATTTGTGAGGTCTGAAGTACTCTTAACCCATTCTTTCCTTTGCCAGCACTTTTGATGGTACTGATTATCAAGTAATCTGCGTTTTAATCAAGGTTGCTGAATACCATTATTAAAATAGCTACATTTCAAAAGTGAAACCTGTCTTCATACTGAAAAGTAAAGAAATTACATCCTAACCACCTAAAATCACACCATGGATTTTGCCTTGCTTAGGAAACATTTGTTGAGAGCTATTTTATATGTATTTCAGTCTCGCTTATATTTAGTATTAGATGACCATTATGTAAAATATCTTTAATTTTGGATAAAAATTAGGCGTCTACTCAGAAATAAATACATAAAATCAGACAAGAAATATATTTGCACAGCCCAACATACTGGAGCTAGCATTCAGGGCTGAGATTCCTGGATAGTACAGTAGCACAAGTGCTGCCCATTTTCAAACCAACAATGCTGCTTTGTGTAAATATTTTTTTGAGAGTAGATGTCTTGACGTGGGGGAGAGACTCTGCAATTGCATCTTGAAAGATCTTTGAGGTTCCTTGCCTTTTACATATCACACTGTGTTGTGTACCTGCTCAGTGGAGTGTTTCATTTAAAGCATTAAATCAGCCTTCTCATGTCCCTTTTGAAATGACTTTTGAAGATTGTCATCTCATGTTCCAAGGTCACACACTCAACATATTTCCAGTTTTTCATTTCAGTGGTCAGTCTGTACCACTATGATTATTCCCAAGAGTGGTCAAATTATGATGCTAAAATCCAGAGAGACCACATGAAGTGTAGGATTGGAGTAGTTTATTGTAGATAAAGCTTCTTAATCCTGGTGAAGTGCTCATTTTATTGCTTGCCTGAAACTGCAGAACATCTATATTTTCCAAAACTGTAGGGTAGGTGAGATTTTTTTGTTTGTTTCTTTACCCCAAGATGTTATACCCTTTTGTTGTAGTTCTGGATGTTCCTGTTTTGCTGAGCTCTTTGTGTTCCTGATGCTATGGACCAGTTTCAAGACTCACTTTACAGCAATTCCTTGTTAAAATCCCTATCGCTAAATTAATTGTTTAACTTAACTGCCTAAACTGGAATATTTATTATAATTAGCTGTATTTCTAACTGTTTCCTACTTGGCGTTAAAGAATGACTCTTAAGTGTGAATTTGTTAACTTACTGGTATGAGGCAGTTTATGGAATTCTGCCAGGAAAATTCATGAATGGTGGCTTCATCAGACATGTGAACTTTAGCACCTGACTGGACCCCCAGGTTTATCAGTGAACTCTTGACTGACCTTGTGTGTATTCTCTGGCTTTTATTTGCAGACTTTTACTCTTCAACCTATTTGCCAAATAAACCTGGGAGGAGAAGCAACTTTCTGTTTTAACTTTCAGTCCCTAGTGTTCCTTCTCATGGCTACAGGGAAGGGCTAAATGAGGTTTCAGCAGCAGGATTATCAGCTAAATCTCTTGCTGCTTTTGCTATAGATTTCTCCTGTGGCAGCTGAAATTAGCACGGTCCATGACATTTCATTTCAATAGTGCTGAGCAGCTCTGAGTATCAGAAATGGAACGGACTCACTGTACTATTTTCTGTTTGTTACTCCTGGTTGTCAGAGCTGCGGGCAGCAGCAAAATAAAGGCATGGCCCACTGAATGTGTAGCTGGGTAAGCAGCTTAACTGATCTAAGCTTCTCCTGCTGCCTGAAAACAGGAGCTCTTCCTTTTCCGCTCCATCCTTGCCAGGTTTTGTGTTTTGACTGCTTCCCTTGTGCTGGCACTAGCACTCTTAATGCTCTGCAGTCAACTGAACCAGGGAGCTGATCTGTTTTATTGCAGAACAAGCATCCTGACACACATGCACACAAAAAGCTTTTCCACTGGGGGCTGCCAGCCAGAACTTGTGCTGACTCGGTGGAGTGAGTCTGTGTGTCTGTGTTGTGGGACCACCTTCTCAGACAGCAGCTTTAGCTGGGATTGATCTGAGTGCTGACTGCAGAGCCATCAGTGAAGCAGCAGGGTGTCAGTGTCTTCCTCTGCTGACATCTTTGAAGAACAGCAACAAACGGCTCAAGGGGGAAGGTACAAGCAAGTCCCTCAGAAGGGCCAAGAACTCAGTGAACAGACCAAGGGGTCAAAATCAGAAAGTGAGAAGAAAGGTGAATGAACTCATCTTCCATGGAAAGGCCACTTAGGGTGAACTGTAAAGAAGTGCCCAACTACAAGCTCATCTGAAGTTGTCTCAGATGGAAGTATCAAAGCACTTTCACTGTGGCTATTCTTTAGGAACTCTTGGCAAAGGTTTGGTCAAAGTTTTCATGTCAGCGTAAGAAAGAAATTTTTTGGGGTGAGATCAGTCATTTACTGGAACAACCTGCCCAGGAACATGGTGGTGACCTGCCCAGTCACTGGCAGTTTCTAGGATGCAATTGGACAAGGATGGTAAATAACAGGGATCCCTTTCCCACAATAGGTTGGACCAGACAAATCTTTCAAAGTTCCTTCCAACCTGGGCTCCACTGTGATTCTATGAAATTCTGTGTGGGTGAAGTGATCTACACCAGAAACACAAAAGGTGGAGATGTACCAGCTGACAAGCAGCATGTCTAGGATTTCTCCAGTGACTTCTTCAGTGAACACATGAGTGAATGAGTTACCAGATCTAAAAAGTAGCAGTGATGTATTTCTTTGTATTAGAAGACTCCTCTACATTCTCTGTGTGGAGAGTTTCCATGTGTTCAGGTTTGTGGAGGTGTGGGAGAACATCCTTTAGACCTTCCAAGAACAAAGTGTTAGACATGATACGTTCTGTGGAGGATCTGTCAATTGTGAATGAAGTTTTCAAGTGTTCAGAATGCCTCCATCCTCTAGACCAGTGTGCTTTCTTCAGGAAAACTTCCATGAATTTAAGGTTTTCTGCTGTTCTGTAGTAATTGATTGGAAAGAGCCAATGAGTAAAGTTGTTGGAGGTGGAGGACAACACAAAGCCCTGAATGAAAACCGTCATGAAATAGAAAAACACCCTTTGAAGAGAGATACTGTTGATGTTTTCAATTTTTGCATTTTTAGTAATTCTTGCAGAATTTCACCCAATTAAAATAAAAATTCATCCTTGACTTCAGTCTTACTAAGCCAAACGTTATCTGTGTTTTAGAGGCTACAAGGTAGCTAAGGAGGGATGCAAAACTAGCTCTCTGAGAGGTTACCTTTGGTGGCAGATACAGTCTGGAAAGTTCATATTTCCTTTCTGCTGCTGTTCTAGAGAGGAAGGGGATAGAGGGGAAGAGGGAGGTTGGTGGGAGCGGGCAAAGCTCTGTTGCAGAGCACAGAACTGCATCAGCCCACATCAGGGGGCTGATCCTCAGGAAGGAGTGGGTATCTGTGGCAGGAAAGGAGGTAAAATTCCCTGACTCCTCTTCAAGGCTGAAGCCAAAACATCATGTGTAAGCCAAAGGTGTTAATGAGCTGGAGTACTTTTGGGTGTAGCTTTGTTTAAAACCTACTCAGAAAAAATGAAGTGCAATGCAGTAAAATAGTGTGTATCTTAATGTATTTAGAAATCCAGGTAAAGTTGATGTGAGGGGTAATGGATGTGAGTGTTGAGAGAGGGTAATAATAGTATTTAAAACATTTTTTTCCACATTTTGTAGGGCTGTTTACCCTTCTGTTTTACTACAGCTGTTCTTTGGATTCTGGTGGTGTACAACTTTTGTGCACTCTCTTTATGCAATTTTCCAGTGTGACAGAAAATTTAATAAAATCTGCAAAGGAGTTGTGCCTCATTATCTTTTCCCTAGTTACCATATAATTCAATAAGATGAAAAATGTGTTTATGACTCTTTCATAACTTCTATGCAATTTGATTTTTGGTTGACTGGAAAATCCCATTAAAAACATGCTCTGAAATGTGGTCATATATGCATTGCTTCAGGGGAGGACAGGCAGGGTGGAAATTTATACTGAAGCATGCTGACGGTGTGTAAATGCTTGGAAGAGAAGGCTTTGTCTGCACATTTCTCTAGTTTAGTTTAGCACTTCACAAGGAAATTACTTTTTATTGGATTTGGGTTAATTTTTCTCAAATAGATGAGGAGTTAGATGTTGGCCTACCAAACAGGTGCTAAATGCAATATCTGTACAGAGCAGTATATTTACCTCATCACAGAAAAGCAAAATAAACTTTACGAAGAAGTAGGCTTATGTTTGCAGTGAAATTATTGCATGCAAAACAAAGATGCCAATGTGAAATTATCCAGGTTTCTTTTCACAACAAAAATGCACGTTCTGAGAGCTAGAATCTTTCTGGGATTCTTTAATAGCTACTTGAAAAATACTGGTAGTTTAGAGGGAAACTGATTTTCAAAAGTAGCAATTGCTCCTTGCCTTTCACAGTATTGTAATAATTTCAGGGAAAACTTCAGTGAATTGAGGATAATCTTTTTCAAATGTATGGAATTGTCAGGTCTCACTGTGAAAAGAGCAGACTTGAATATTGGATACAGTTGGAGGCTGAATTTTGTGCAGCCAGTTTGAGTTATTGGAAAATCTGTAAGAGGTATTATTTGTGACACTAAGGTCATGGGTTTGCTTTATAAGCTGTGTTGGAGAAGAAAGTGTATAAGAGTTTCAGAGCAGGATAAATGGTACATTGTTAGCTTTGATCTTGTGACCTTCTGTCAGTGGACAAACACTGTACCTGCAATGAAATTACATTTTTTGTGAATGAACTGTACCCAGATTCTGTTGCTTGGCCCTTTTCTCTCATGCCTGGAGAGATACAATCTGAAGTAAAGGTAGCATTCTTTTTACTTTTTTTATGTTTTATTTCTCTCCTACCTAATCCTTAAGTACCTTTAAAAGGTAGAAGGCATTGTTATAATCTACTTTCTGCTTATTCTGAAAGCTTTGATGCCTTGATTTGGGAGACCCAGAGCCAATGAAAAGGGAGACTGTAGATAGTAAGTAGGTTCTGTTCAAGAGACCGCTTGCCATTCATCAGCTCAGTTTCTGGTTGTGTGGTGGTATTATGGTGATGGATACTCCCCTGGTCCTAATCCACTTTAAACCACTTTGGAGAGGAACTGGATGTAGTTGTTGGGCACTGAACTGCTTCCCTGCTTTTGTAGCCAGGTAGTTACCAATAAAAGGTTACAATTAGATCAGCTCAGTGTCTGCCTTCTCTGAACTGAGGGGTTTGTTATATGGTGATTATTTAAACACAAACGATATTTTCTTTTTTTTTTTTTTTCTTCTTTCCATATAAGTAGTAGCATGTAATTTTTAATCCCTGCACAATCCAGTTTTCAACTGAAGTTGACTGTTCCTCAGTTTGTTGTCTGCAAAGCATCAGGAGATGGTCTGAACTACAAAATGAAAGTTGGTTTGATCATCATTTACAAAACAGATGCAGACATTTAATTTGTATGAAAACAGGGACAAAATAGGGAAAGAAAATTAAATGAATGCACATTCAAACTGTCTAATATAGGGAGGCTGTTGAGTGAAAGTATGGTATAAAGAAAACATTCTGCAGCAATTCTGATACAGGTCATGTGGGGTTTTTTCTTGAAAAGCATTAGCAGGTCCACTGATTGTTTTATCTTACTATAAATTTAAAAATGCTTTATAGTTATTCAATAAGCAGCTGTCACCTTACTAGTATAACGTAAGATTTTATCAATATCTTATTTAAGACTTCAGCCACCTTTAAATGCATGGCAAAAGGATCATGCAGTTTCTCTGGCTTCTCGTTTATTGCTTTGTGGTTTACTTTACGATTTTAGAAGCTGGTAACGTTTTGGAGAGGAACTTACTGTAAATACTGATAATGGTGATCATAAACTGTGTGTTAATTTTGTAATCTGTAATTGCAAGTTTCCAGTCTTTGGGTGCGCGAACAATGTGCTTTTTTGTTTGTGGAGGTTTTGGGGAAGTGAGGAGTGGCCATATTTTCTCCTAGTTCCTGGATTAGGTATCTGTGTGTGTGTCTTTTTCTGGTGTTTCTGAGCAACCACTCTGGTATTTCAGGTTTTTGGCCTTAGATTGGTCCCTGTGGTATCCTGTGTATTAGCAGTATTTAATTTCCACAATAAGAACATAACATTTGAATTACAGAGACAGAATATAGACTGAGATCCAGAAACATTATTCACTGTGGTGAGGGTTTTTGTTTTTGAGAAGTTTTTTTTTTTGGTTTGGGTTTTTGCTCAAGGGAGAGCCTCATGTTACCTTTGTTTTTGTCAACGTGTTTGTCAAATAATTTTGTAGCTTTGTAGAAAGTTTTGCCAGACATTCACAATCACCCCACAACAGCCTTTGGCTTTTTCCTGGAGTCATTTACACAGTTTACTTCCTCTTAGCTTCTTACTGTTTTGAGTGCAGTCATACAGTACACGTTGGATGTATCTCCAGTAGCATTTTGGTTCAGATTGGGAGTGTGCTTGGAAAGCAAATCTCCCAGTTGTCACCACTTACTGTGCTTTGGTTTGTGCTGCAGAATCATTTCAAAACGCTCAGACTAAATTATTTTTGGATGAAGGTAAAACAGAAGATACTCTTAAAGAGCACACCTGCTGCAGTCCCACTGCCACAGGGTACTCAGCTCATGGAATGAAACTGTAGCTACCCCAAAGTAAAATTCTCGGCCTGTGTTGTGTAAATAGTGTCCTCAGCACCAACTGTTTTGTTCTTCAGGTGCACTCCTATTGCTCTGCATTCCTAGCTAATGTGACTGTAGTCGTGGATAGAGATAATTATTATGCACTTAAAGGTAATTATTCTTGGCCACTGTAATTGCTTCAGATAAAGAGTCCAGCTATTGAAGCCTAGATTAGAATAGACCATATCCAAATGTCTGACAACTTGAGTTTTATTTGGAAGCTGAGACTTAAACAGTAATTAGGTCAGGGAGCACCAGAGATATAATGAAGCTGTTTTCCTGTTTCTTTTATCTTTTGACCTTTCCTGCTTTATTAATCTGAGTTCTCCTCCATTCTCTAACATACTTACACTTATTAGCCAGCCACTGGCTCAAATAACCACAATATTCTGACACCTTGTATGTGCTGCCAGCAGCTCTTTCCCTTTTCTCATCTCTTCAGCTTATCTGAGTCCCACCTAGCAAAGGGCTGTGCAGGCTTAGGCTGGTCCTGAACAGTGTTATGATTCCTGACTACCTCCTTTCTGTTGGCAAAATGGGTAATGATTTACCAGAGGTGCCATGGTTCATGAAGTACTGCCACGATTGGTAAACCCATCTTTACTTCAGTGACAACATTGATGGGTTTTCTCTGTTCTTTTTGGTCATTGATTTTCATGGAAAACTTATGGGAGCACAGAAAAAAATCTCAGTGTCAGATTTAATCAGATTGTCTGGTTAAAAGGTATTGGGGTAGGGGCAGAATTAGAATAGATGAGTAACACAGTATCATTGGTTTTGTGTCCAAACAAGACCAGGATAAAAACACATCCTGCTGTGGAAACCTTATTTAATGGTTCACCATTCTCACTTGAAAAAGAAGGAGAAGAATTGGTTATATCAACACTTCAGTGGTAAAGACTCAGGTTAAATACTCAAAATTTGAATTCCTGAAGCATAGGAGATTTTCTTACCTGAAGGAATGTCTTCTAGCAGTAGCTTACAGAAGAGAGAGGTGTCTGAAGCTCTGCTCTCTGGGCTGCTCAGAAAGGCGTGGTCCCCTGAGGATTTATGGCGTTCTGGTTTCCACACAGATAGTTATGTGAGTGTTAAATTCTGCCTCCCGGGAACTGCTCCAGATGGTACCCAGGAGTTTAAAACAATGCAGCCTACCAAAATTCTTCCTCACTGAAGAGAGAATTTTGTTACTTCTCCTGCCTGATGTCCCGGTTGCCAAAATGTGTGTATAAGGAAAGTGGTTCTTGTCTGGTTTTGAAAGGGAGAGGAAGGGAGAGATGTCTTAGCTAATAGTGATTGCCCCTTTGAACCAGAGGAGCCTGGAAATATCCAGAGAATAACCAGCTGTAATATTGATGCAGCTTTAGAATAAAAAAAACCCCACTGAAGTGCAGAAGGGGTAATGAAGTTGAGGCAGAAGCTTAGACCTCAGTCTGTGCCAACTGAAGTCCTGCCCAGCTGCAGTTGTGAGGAGCCACCTTCTCTCTGCTCTCAGGGCGGTGTTGTGCTCAGCCTGCTTGCTCTGTGACTAATGGTGTGTTTCTCGGGGTTTAAGATGCAATGGCACTCTGCTAAGTACAGGTTTCTCTTAGCGACCTGGTCTGTGGGTTTGAGTCCTTATGTAATCAGAATTAATGATGGTGTTTTATAATGCTGTGATCAGATAGCATGTACAAAGCAGAGGTGGGGTTTTTTTTTCAGTTCCCCATTTTACTCTTATCCTTGCCCCATGTAGTCTGAGGTGGGACAAATCTTTTGCATCCTTGTCTGATAGAGCAGTTTCCAAAATATTCCATCCCTCTTCATTCCCACCAAATTTCCTGAAAAACCTTACTGTTGCAAGCAAACCAAACGTAATAAATACACAGTTCTTCTATATCCCGTGGACTTTCTGTTCAGAGAAAAATAAATCTTATTTCTTCAGCATCGGAATCCATGTAAATTATTTGGTACGCTTTTCCTGGGAAGAAAGTTCCTGTGAAACATATGATAATAAGTAAACTTTCAGTCTTCTGTAACATTTTTTCCAAGGATATAAAAGATATATGTGGTGGGACTGGGAGTTTTAGATAGGCACATAATACATTTTGAATAAATGGCAGTCAGATAATTAAATAACTACACAGGAAGACAGATTGATAATCTTTTAATATTTCTTCTAAACAGACCTCCCACAGGAGTGTTTCAGTTGTTGCATTGCACCTGGTTTGGGGCTGAGGGCTAGAAAAGGAATATTTATTTTTAGACTGAACATCTACTAATGTTTTAGTTAACAGTGTCCCTTCAATGGACCTGCTTTCATTAAAAGCTCCAGAAAAACCTAAATATTTATAACTTCAAGAAATTATATAGCTGTATGTGGCATCTGGTTATAAACTGTGTCCCAGTGGTTTCATTAATTGTACAGATTAGAAAACAAAAATTAACAGTTGAATGCTGTGTTAAGAACCTGTTGCAGAATGAGAAAAGCGACTTCCATCCTCCCTACCTGGATGCTGTCAGGCTTATCCCTCCCCAGCTGTGAGAGGAACACGGTGGCCTTGCAGTGTTTTAAGTCCCTGTTAATGCAGCAGGTGAGAAAGTAAGTGAGGGACAATACTGCTGCTGCTTTACATTAGCCTTATTTTCCCTTCTCTTTCTAATCCCTTCCCTTAAGGACTTGCTTTGTCCTTGATGTTCTGTATCCTTAGAGCACGTGACAGTGAGTGAGAACAGTGCAGGCAGTTTTGTGTGCCCTCAGTCAGATCTTCTGTCCTGTAATAGTACATGCTGCACACAAGTTTCTGCTAGCCAGGAAATGTACCCAGGAGAGGTGTGTGCTGCCAGCTAAAGATGGTTATCTTAATAAATGAACAGAATCTTGCAGAAATATTGTCTTAAGCCAACAACTTTTAATGCTGAAATTAGTTACCTTTAGAATTTAAGAGATACACTGCACTGCTAGAATATGATTACCAGCTTTGGAAATGTGTACACAAATATTCTGTGCTTTATGCTTATAAATAGTTCAGGCAAGATTTGGGCACTTTCAAGATTGAGGAAAAGAAAATTTAGTTTAGATTAGTTGTGGAAAGAAATGTACATCTTGGTTTGGCTACTTCAATATTGGGTCCTTGAGCTTTCATGCAAAATATTTCCCCTTGTAAGAGGCTGCAGCCCTTTGGTGGGTGAGCAGGGTGCTGCTGGTAAATAGCACAGGCCTTGGTGTGTCTCCTTGGCTGTCTCACACACTTTGGAACTTGTTTTTCTTACTGAGTCATCATAATTCTACTAGGAGTGGACGGTTCATTGTTTTCTTGTCTTGCTTTTTAACCATTCTACGGACAGTCAAGCAGGCAGTGAGGAAAGATCACGTGTTGTTTTGGGTGAGTCAGCTGCCACTGAACTCAGTGTGGCTGTGGAGCTGCCCTTGCTGTCCACCCTGTGGTCACTTTTTCCACAAGCAAATCTAAGGTGATATGTAACCTCGTGGAGGGAATAATATATAGAAGGATTCCTGAAACAATAAACATTGGTGTTACTAGTAAGATACTATTGGAGGTGCTGGGGGGGGTGAGTGAGGGGTGTGTTTTTGTGTATCTATATGAAAAAGATTGTTCTGTATACATAGGCTTCGGTAAGGTTTGTGAAGACTAAATAAAGAGCTGAGTAGAGGAATAAATGAGTCAGTAGCAAGTCAGGATGTTCCTGTGGTGTGGCCAGCCCTCTTCAGCTTTATTAGCTGGTTTATGACGATACAAAAGATTTTTGTACTTGTCCGTGTTCAATCACTTCTTCCAAGCAACCTTTGAACTATTTAGTGAGTTTGAACCAAGCCAGTCAGAGAAGAGGACTAAAATATAATTAAACTCCTTCCCTTTAGGGGAAGGGACAGTTAAGTAGAGGGTGAAGGCACAAGCAGTTCCTCTGCAGTGGGAGAGTTTGTTCCGTGAGTGAAATGTCTGTGTAGGGGCAGGGCAGCCATTGCCTCTGTCTTTAATCAACCTCTTGCCCTGTAGGTTTTTGGATGTCACAGGAGGAGGCTATGATTTGTGGGAGCTTGGAAATGAAGGTTGAGGAGATATAAAGAGGAAAGTCAGGGGAACATAGAAAAGACATACATTTGGTGGAAAATGGACATGATTACATCCAGGGAACTCTAAATACTTGTAATTCCCATAAGAATCTAATGTAGATTGATGAAGGGGAGTTTCTGTACTACAGCCACTGATTTGGAAAGCTGTATTTCATATTTCCTAGAAAAGGACATACTGTTTCCTTCTGTAATGAAGTAGGTAAAAAAACAAAATGTAATTTGTGTTTTGCAGCCACTTCAGGAAATCTTTATTTTGTCACTAACTCATAATATACCTACCTTTGAAGAAATTAAAAAATGTGGTTTTCCTTCTGTGTTTTCCTTTTTTGGTTTTCCTCCTCCACATGTTTTCCCCAGTTTCTCAGCCTGTGTATGTCAGTTTTCTGATGTTCATTCTCAGAGCTTATGATATACCAAATACCTAGTGCGAGGTGCCAAGGCAGAGACAGTGTCCTGCTGTGCTCCTGGTGGAAAATATCCCGTAGCAGGGGAGAGCCATGTAAATTCCCCTTGTTTCCACCACAGTTCCAAGTAGGCAGAGCCATCAGAGCCATCTAGTTCTGACTCATAGATTTGGATGTGTATATTCTGCTTTTTTTTTTTTTTGTTAATGTTTTTGAAATCCACACCCAAGTTGTTTGTTAGGGGGATGAAATATTAAAGACTGACTGCAATTTATGGCAGAAAAAGACTCCATTAGTGAGGAGAAAGCCTGGCAAGGTGTGTTTAATGCAGGGCATTACTGCCACTTAACAGAGCAAGGGAGCACTCGTGGCTCTGCCTCTTCTGTTGCTCTGTGTTTTATTTGATGTTTGCAAAAGCAGCCATCTGAAACTGCTGGGTAATAAATGGCAAAAGAAAATAATGATGTAACAGGTGAAGAGAATAGTTACACCACTAGCCAATTCTTTTGTGACCTGTTTATAAGTTTGGCAATTTCTTCATCACAGATATTTGGTTTGTAACAGTGTGACTGCCCAGAAAATGATGCTAATTTTAATTTTTTTCAAGAAGCAATTGGCAAAGGTGGTTTGTCTTAGCACAGAGTAGTCTGGTAAGAAAAACTCAGTCTATTAAAAGCAGTCATATATATTCAAGTCCTCTGCTTCTGTTAGCCTGCAATACTTAGTAATGACAAGCTAAACAGTATGGTGGTGAGATTTCAGAGTGCTTTAATGTTTGCTGTTTATCCACATTTATTTGCCTTTACAGAGATCTGATGAACTTGCTTTAAAATCAGTTTACTCATTCATCCTACATGTCTTGTAGTCCCAGTCCTACAGTTTTGTTTAGCTGGCTGGGATGTCTTTACAGAGCTCCCCTCACTGCAGCAGTCCTTACAAATACTGTTTGCAAAGTATGCTCTTGCCTGATGAATTACGGTGTTGGACGGGCCACGCTGGAAACATTAACTTTCCCTCTTTTTTTACAACCATGGCCAACCCTTTTTACAGAGAGGTTTGCTTATGAGGGTTTGGATTTATGGAAAGTGAGGACATCAGTGTGGTATATGTTTACGTGTAACCTGTCCTCTGAAGACTCGTGCTAACCTTTAGGAGTGGGTAATTTATTAATTAAAAAAAGTGCCTAACTTGGTTAGGCAGTTGTACCTCTCTTGTACTTTGCTGAAAGCTTTGCTTTTTTTTTTTTTTTTTAACTCTTCTCATACTAATAAAGACTCCAAGAAGCAGAAAACACAGAAAACAGTCCCTCAAACTACTCTTGCTGCCTTCAGATGCAGTTCTTGTTGGCTCTCTGCCTGGTGGGTGCAGTGAGCTTCAGGCACTTTAACTGAGAGCATCTCTTGTCTGTTCTCTTTCCAAGATGAGGTGCAAAGTACATGTAAGTTCTTGTAGGGCAGGTTGGGATCCTCTCAGGTATTGCAAGTTCCTTTGTCAGATTACAGGCCTTGTTCTGCCCTTGCACTTTATGCAGGCATCGTGTTTTAATCAGTAGCTGACTGAATGAATTTACATGTTTGTTCTGATTTCAAAAAATCTCATCCATGAACTCAAGATAATCTGTTGACTTGATCGCTGCAGAGTAAATTTAAGTCTTAGCTAAGGTATAAGTAATTACAGTGAAGAATGTAACACCTTTCAAGTTCAATTAGGCAAAACAGGCTGCATTACATTTTAAATGACACGCACCCTTTATTTCATATTAACATTTTTGTATATTCTGAATGTGAAAAACCTTGAAAAAGGTTAAAGCTTTCGCCAGTTCACCAGAGTTAACCTTTCTTGGATGGTGTTCCTATATTACTGAAATTAGTTTGAATGCAGTAGTGGTAAATCTCAATAGAGGGATTAATCTTGATCACAGGGTTTGCAGCACTGATATATTTGTAACAGTATTACAAAATCAAGGGAAACTTTTCCAAGTTCATCATTATTCACAAACTCAACAGGATGTTTCCTCTTTCGTTTACAGAGTTGATACTGCAAGTTCCCTGCCTTGACAGCAATCATCATGGATGGTGGTAAGTTTAACTTAGTGATGAGTGTGCATTCCTTATTACTGCCTATGAAATGGGCAGTAACACACCCCAAAACCATCCTCTCCTCAAAATCCCAATAACTTTGCACAAAAAATGCCCTCTGGCATTGAACTAGTTTGAATGTTATGTACAATTCAGATCTTGCCCACACTGATCTGAACTGGAATCATATGACTGTTCTGACAGAGGTATTGTTTGAAGACCATAATAATCACAGATTATTGTGATTATTACTTACTTGTTGCCCTTTCAAAGTTGGCTGCAGAATGAGAACCACAGAGCTCAGTTTCCAGCCTTGAGTACTTTACTTTTAACTGTTTTTAATCTTGTCCCAGTACCTCCAAAGTTTTAGAGCAGAAGTCCCTTTTTAAGCTTCATAAAGAAATGTACAAATCATTTTCCACCCTTTTGCCTTATTTAAACCAAATGGCTTTATAAGATAAACTACAGAAAGACTCAAATTTAATAGCAGCAGCTTCAAATTTAAAGTTAAATGTTTATTGTTAGCATGGTGGTTTTAGTCTGCTTGGATGTTGGGAAGGAGTCAAAAAAAAGGAAGCCTCAATAATGGTCTCAATAGAGCTGGTTTTGGTGTCCAGGATGCCCCAGGCTTTGCTTTGGCCACACTTCCATGTCCCAGAATACTTTTCCCACGCTCCTGCTCCCTGTTCCTTCTGTCACTGAAGACCTGAAGCCTGTTTTCTTTCCCTGTGACAGCTTCAACTGGCAGACTGCAGTGTTTTTATCCTCTCGTGTCCTTGCCTGTCTCTGGTTCTGATTGAATCTCACCTTGGTAGAGTATCCATCCTCTGTTAGGATACATGAAGGTTTTACAGAGAATGTGTAATAGATGGATCTGACTGTATTGCTCTCTTCAATAATTAGAAGTGAAACTAAGTATTTGGAATTAGGGTTTTTTTAGCTTTCTGATGCATAAAATCTTGGTAAAAGAGAATTATTGCAGTTACACACAGAGCTCAGCCGTGTTTGAAGAAATAATATATTCAAATGCATTAAGACTAGTAGTTGATACGTATCTTCATTTCTATTCTACAAACATTGAGGGAGTGAAAGAGGCTTTAAATTATTTATTTCTGTGTCTATTTTACATAATGCCAAAATCATAACTTTGATTTTTATCTTGTATTTGCTAGTTAATCTCCTTAAAAAAGGTAAGAAAGTAAGTTTTATCATGCTTCATTACTTTATTCTTGCCACATACAAGTCTTCCCTGTTTGTGTTCAGCTCCATAGTAACAGCTGTAGTGATTTTGGCCACCCTGTGGCTTAGCTGAAAACTCAAAATAGGTTTTTTTACACACTCCTATCCAACTATAACTGAATATCTACAGGATTATGGTCCTGGAATACTAAGAAGTCAAAATGGGTTCTTCAATATGGTTTCATTCTCTCTTTTTGTAGGGTTCATCAGGCACTGACTGATTCTCATTAAATCCCTGTAGTTCAATCAGTATCTTCATCAAGATTGCTTAGATTCATGTGTTCTCATGTTTCCTTGATACATTTGTATTGACTTCTCAATAGGATTTGAAGTCACGGGGATCGTGCAGAGCATTAAAAATGTCATATCAAAACAAACAAATTATTATACTTTATTTTTTTCCAGCCTTGTAGGTTCAAAAACCATTCCTGGTCTGGACTAACCAAAGATCATTAATTATCAAACACCTTCAGAATATGGGATGTAGTTTATTTTCCTCAGTAGGCTTATTTGTCTCTGTGGTCTATGCATTTTATATACTCTATTGTGAGAGAAGACACTTTCTGAATATGAGTGCTAAATAAAAAAGTTTGGCATTTAGATAGTCATATATAGATCGTTCTTGAATACTGAATTGTCTTAATGTTTGCTGTTCTTTGTCAATGCATTTGAATCAGAAATGTATGTTTAGCTCCTTTTGGAAAACTAAAATATTCCCTAGAAACTCGCACCAGTGTGTTTCAAATGCAATATTTCTTAACATACCAGCTTTAAAACCTTTATTCTGTTTCTAAATTGGAATGTGCATGCAGAAAACAGAGTTTGTATCTTGTTTCTGAGGACCAGAATCTTTAAGTCAGGGTACTTTGAGCTACCTGCGTTTTCCTGTATTTCTTTTCCCTCTGCATCCACTACATATCTGTCATAATTTCTCTCATTGCTCTTTTCAGGGAGGAATTCCAGCTGTGAAATGAAATTCCCTAGGTTTTGTCTGCTGGAGCAAAGGAAACTTGATTTATAGTGCATTAGCTACTCTTCAGTTATTCTTCCCATGGGCACTCTTAAGAGAGTCTGGCCTGACACTTGTTCCCTTCAGGAATGCCCACGAGGAGTTGGGAGAAGTAGGTGGAGCACCAGCAGTCCATCCCCGGGCATGGCTGTGTGCTGACTTCCTCATGTGGGCAAGTCCTTCAGCTCATCACCTTTAGGTTGTCACTGAGGCATGTGGAGAGAAACCAAGTTCTTCAGGCCTAGGGGGAGTCAGGAGAATTGTGTGGGGAATGGAAAGAAGCCATCTTTTTTTCTTTCCTTTTGGAGAGATTTATGTTATTTAGTCAGTGAATTTATAGGAGATGTCCTGTGCTCACCTGTGGTGCTGTAGAAAAGCAGATTAGTGGGAGGTGCAGTTGTAGGGTTGGCATTGAACTCCTGGCACCATCATGGATAGTGTCATTTGTGTAGCATGTGTGTACGTGTATTCCAACTGGAATTTAATCCTCTGCAAAAGGAAGATCACTGTCTAATGATTTGTAACCAAGTTGTGGTGGGTTGACCCTGGCTGGACACCAAGTGCCCAGCAAACCTGTCGTCACTCTGTTCCTGGTTAGGGGAGAGAAAATAAAGTGAAAGGCTTGTGGATTAAGATAAGGACAGGGAGAGTTCACTCACCAGTTGCTGTCACGGGCAAAACAGGCTCAACTAGGGGAAATTATTTAAATTATGAGAAAATAAAATGAATCTTAAAACACTTTTTCTCCTCCCCTTCTGCCTGGTCTCAGCTTTGCTGTCCATTTCTCTGCCTCCTCCCCCGAGCAGCACAGGGGAATGGGGACTGGGGGCTGTGGTCAGTTCATCACACACTGTCTCTGCTGCTCCTCCCTCCTTAGGGGAAGGACTTCATGGCACTCTCCCCCCACTCCAGCATGGGGCCCTCCTATGAGGTGCAGTCCTTAGGGAACAGTCTGTTTCAGTGTGGGTCCTTCAGAGTCCACAGATCCTGCCAGGAGCAGGCTGCAGCAGGGGCTTCCTATGGGATCACAGCCTCCTTTGGGTATCCGTCTGCTCCAGTGTGGGATCCTCCACAGGCTGCAGGTGCATCTCTGCTCCACCATGGACCTCCATGGGCTGCAGGGGCACAGCTGCCTCACCATGCTCTGCACTGTGCGCTGCAAGGGAATATCTGCTCCAGCACCTGGAGCATCTTCTGCCTCTCCTGCTTCCCCAGCCTCAGTCTCTATGGGGCTGTTGCTCTCACATATTCTCACTCCTCTGCTGCTGCAGTTGCACAGAGGTTTTTTTTACCCTTCTGAAGTTTGTTATCCCCAAGGTACCACCACCATCCCTGCTGGGCTCAGCCTTGGCCAGCAGCGGGTCCATCTTGGAGCCAGCTGGCATTGGCTCTGTCGGACACAGCAGAATTTTCTAACAGCCTCTCACAGAAGCCACCCCTGTAGCCTTGCCACTACCAGAACCTTGCCACATAAACTCAGTACAGAGACTAAACAAAATGAAATTCAAGTAGATCAGCCTAATTATGCTAATCATTGCTGACAGATGCCACCACATCTATCTAAAGCAAAAGCGCAGTGATCATCTTTGTTTACTTGCTGCCCTCCTTCTGTAACATTAAAAATCAGATGATTAAGGGAAAAAAACCCATCAGACTAAATGTAAATGAAGCAATGCACAAATGATTGCATAGTTCAGGAAAGTGCGTTAGTGTGGCAGTGCAATGAATCATCATCCCCTCTTGCTGGCAGTGAGAGCCCAAGAGCAGTGTAGCACTGACATGATGTTCTTGCTTCCTGACCTGAAACACCTGGAGAATTTCTGCAACATTTACTGCAGATGTACCTCCAGGGTAATTCAGTCTGATGGATTTTGGAGTGTTCCAGTTGCCACATATTACTGTAAAAATCATTGGCACAGGGAATTTGAGGGAAATCTGGAACATCAGAAGAAAAGAGAAAACTAAAGAATGCAAATAAAGAATGCCTGTGTCAGAACATTGGCTGCCTTTGGGGATTATTTTATTTGATTCATCAAATAAGGTAAGGTTTTGTGTATGATTAAAGAAAATAGAAAGAGGCCAGTTCCCCCCACACCTCCAAAAGGGTATCCATTTCACGGCTGAGATTTCTGGAGTGAAGGGAGCCAGTCTGCTTCAAAGTTGCTTCAGAAAACTTAACAGACTAAAACACTGATAAATGCAGCTGTTCTGGTGTGAGTGACTCTGGGTAATAGTCATAAATATTTATATCAAAAACTTCAGAGCATTCTGGCTGTGATGTCCTCAGGCAGTTGCAAATATTTTTTTGGATGTTCACAGGAAGGATTTGTTTGTTCCGTGTCATCTTAGTTTAAGAAGTTGCTTGAGCTGAGCATGTGCCTGTCTCATCTGAGCACTTCTTAGGCACCAGCTTCAGTCTTGTTGAAGCACACAGGACTATGATGCTGAATTGAGGTCTATTGCATGTATGACATTATAGCAGTAACTACTGAAATTGTAGGCCCCGCTACTTACAACAGCGAACAAAACTAGGAGAGGCCTTTTATCATATGAAATAAAAGGGGAGACTTTGAAAAAGCTGTTTCTTAAAAGCACGTTTTCTTTGAACAGTTCTAGCATGAGGTTTTGTGTATCTATTTTAGAAATGACCTTTGCTGTCTCACTTCTTCTTATTCAGTGTTCTTAACAGAGGACAAAGCCAACTCTGTGTTAAAAAGATACCCAAGAGCCAACACGTTTCTGGAAGAATTAAAGCAAGGTGACATAGAACATGAATGCAGAGAAGAAATCTGTAGCTATGAAGAAGCAAGAGAAGCATTTGAAAATGAGGAAAAAACGGTATGTTTTGTTGTGTATATAAAGATGGGTAGGGTGTACTGATGCTAAATTTTTAGGTGTGCTGAATGCTTGTATGTCATCCAACACTACATTAAATTTGGTTTAATTTGGTAGTGTTTCTTTAAGCAAATAAGGTGTACTGTGGAGATGGATAGACTGCACAGCAGTAACTCTCAAAGCTGTCATAGAATTATAGAAAGGCGTGGATGGAAAGGGATCTTAAAGATCGTCTAGTTCCAACCCCCCACCATGGACAGGGATGCCACTCACTAGACCAGGTTGCTCAGAACTCCATCCAACATCCTTGAACACTTCCAGGGATGGGGCAGACACAACTTCTCTGGGCAACCTGTTCCAGTGCCTCACCACCCTCTGAGCAAAGAAATTCTTCCTAACATCTAATATAAATCTCTCCTCTTTTAGTGTAAAACCATTTCCCCTTGTTCTATCAGTATCTGTCTGTGTAAGAAGTTGCTTTCCCTCTTTTTTATAAGCCCACTTTAAGTACTGAAAGGTGCTATAGAGTCTCCCCAGAGTCTTCTCTTCTCTATGCTGAGCAGCCCCAGCTCTCTCAGCCTGTCTTGATAGCAGAGGTTCTGCAGCTCTTGGATCATCTTCGTTGCCCTCCTCTTCACCTACTCCACCTCTTTCTTGTGCTGAGGACCCCCGAGCTGGATGCCATGCTCCACGTGGGGTCTCACCAGAGCAGAGCAGAGGGGCAAAGTCCCCTCCCTGGCCCTGCTGCCTCCGCTGCTTTGGATGCAGCCCAGGACACAGTTGGCTTTCTGGGCCTCCAGTGCACACATTTGTCCCAATTAACCTGCATTTGAAGGGGGTAAAAGTTTTAGAGGTAATTGTGCTTATATGTGTTGTGCAAATTGGCAGCTGGAAAGAAAAGAACCATGAAATAATACACCTATTTGAGAAAAAGCGGCAGATGAGTTTTTAGCCAAGTAGGCTATGTATTGGTTCTCCCTGGATGTCATAAATGTAGCTGTCCTGCTTGGAAGAAATGGTGGGACTGGGACAGTGATGGGGAGTATATAGAAGCAGAGGGCACAAGTCTTCACTTACCTCAATCCTTCTGGAATAACTTGTTTATTGAATATGTTCACATGAAAAGAGTGAGGAGCTTAAAAAGCTTTCCATTTAAAATTCACCTTTGAATCCCAGGATTTGGTTTTGGTGCAGCTGGCCAAAGTGTTCAGTGCCTAGGCTATTAATAGACTAAAAATAAGGAAAGTGGCCCTCTTCAAGCTAAAATCTGCAAGCCTCCAGAGAATATTGTTAAGCACCAGTGATTTAAACATGGAAGGAGCAGTGATTTCAGTGCTACCATGTGTTATGCAAGGGCAGTGATCTATTAACTTGATGGGAATGAAGCAGAAACTGCCCACACACAATTGTTACCTAACTCTGTTGGCTTCTCTGATTTAAAGAAGCTTGTGGGCTAATGGCTCTGCAAGCAGTAGCTGCACATCATACCCAAAATATCTTATATTGCTTCACAACAAATAAAGCCAGGTTTTTGATGGTGGCATCTGAACTATTTAATGCAATACAGTCTTTTTTTTTTTTTTTAATTCAACATAGATATGGATGAAATTAGGGCTGAATTTGAAGATAAATCTAAAGTGAAAAGCAGTTGCTAGAAAGTGGGACTAGGTATAATTATCTCTTCTTATCTCCACAAAAAGCTTCTATCCCTTGTGTGTTTTGGCACAGGGAAATTGTACTGGTGGGGCCAGTGGTTTAGTGGTTGAAATGGTGTAGGGAACACTGCAGATTTCTTCTGAAATTTACACAGGTAGTGCATTCCACTCTTCAGCTGCTGAGCTCTGCATCCAAAAATAACAATGTGAAAAGCATACTGGATACTTTAAGTTCTTGGCATCTTTTTGTTGGAGGTCATACCTGGGGAGATGAATGAGAATTTTCTGATTTATTAAAATAAAATAGTAGCACAAGTGTCATCTCTTCAAAGCTGCTTCTTTCTGAAGCTTTAAAGTGCATGCACTTTTTTTTATCTCCCAAAGTTGTCATGGTGTGGCTATTCCTCTTATACCTCATTGTGTAATTAAGAATAGTGTGTAAAATGAGACAATTTGTATAAAATTCTAACATAATACCACTTTTGCTTTTTGTTCAAGTCGTTAGAGAAAACACAACCTAAACATGTTACATCTCACTTCAGCTTCTTTTGTCCCATTTAGGAACATTTTATGTTTTAGTAGATAGCAATTCTCTTGCAGAGGCATTTGGGAAGCAGTAAAATAGAAACAGATAAATTTCTGTTCTTGCCACAAGTGGCAAAGGAGCTTCCAATAAGGTCCTGAGCTTTTATCCATTTCTACTACTGTATCCCTTTTTCCTGGCTGCTGTGTTGAGTTGTTGGGATCTTGCTAATGGGCCAGGCTCTGCTAATGTGCAGTCATGCCTGACCAGCCTTATTTACTTCAGCTTTAGTCCATTGTCCCCCAGCAGTATCCATCCACACAGCCACTTAGTCAGACTTAATTTCTGTGCCCCAGGGGAAGGAAATGGATGCAGTAGACAAGGAACATGATCCAGAGAAACATTCAGAGAAACAAAGGATCAACAGTTTCATAGTATGCATAGGCTGGGATTCAAATAGGGTCTGTAGCTTATTTAGCTCATGGTAACTTCAGTCTGTGTAATCTCTCACTTTGTATTTTTATCTTGTCCACTTGGTTCTTTGTTTTTCTGCAGTCTCCGGGGCTCCCTGCAACGTACAGATTTGTAATATTGAAGTAACATCAAGCAGTTCCCTCAAGTTGTTTTTGGTTCATGAGTTTTTAATTAGCATTGTGTATGTCAAGTGTACATGCAAAGTGTTCACTATTTCCGTGACAGCTTTTAATATTGTGTAGGCTTGGGGATTTTGACAGGTTCAGAATTATTATTTAAAATTGTAAAGTTAATTATAAAGATAATACAATTATGTTAGGCTAGAGCCAACAGGGAAGAATTTGCAAGACTTTATTGTTAAAATAGAGTATGAAATTTGGTGTTGACAAACATAATGCATGCGGGGGGGAAAAGGGAACATTCACTGTATATATAATTGGCTCTGAACTGAATTCAGGAACAAGATCTGAATTTGAATCTATGAAGACTTGAATTTAATGCTCAGCAGCCAAACAAAACCAAAATAAAAAACCTGAGTGCTGAGAGTTTGAAAAAAAAAAAAAAAGAATAGGAGTCAAAATAAAGAGTGTAATTCTGTCAGTGCACACCCACATCTTGAAAAGCAAATTAGTAGCTGAGGAAGGACCAGAGAAAAGTGACAGTTGACCAAAGATATCAAAAGTCTTTTGTGACAACAATAGCTCATAAAATAATTAAATCAGGGAGTATGATGATGTTTGTGAGGAGCATGAAGGTTGAGCTGAGGTCAGTCACTTGCCATTCTTCTGATAGCAGAGCTAAGAGGGCCTCAAGGGAAACTAGAATGTGCAGGTTCAAAGCCAGTAGAAGTTTCTCTGCTCACCACAGCTAACAGAGCTCTGGACTGCCTTGCCATGGGATGTTTCAGATTCTAAAAGCTTGTATGTGTTTAGAGAACATTGATGTAGGTGAAGGGAAGATAATCAGTCTGGAACCATTAAATAAAAGGCATCAGCTTTGGCTAATGATAGTTCTTGAAGTACAAATAGGTGAGATCTGTGAAAGTATCACTGCCTACTTTGTTTGAACTCTCCTTTCAGCAGTCTCTAACGATGGTTGTTGCAAAGAAGTTACCAGATTAGGTGAACCCTAGGGCTAATCTAGTAAGGCTGTTTATTGGTGGTGCCTTTGCCTGCAGCAGCACTGTGTATCGTCCATGGTCAGTTGTCAAAGGTTGTTGGGAGACTCGAAGATTTATTCAAATGTTGCTGTGCAAAGTATCTGTGTGAGATTGGAACATTAATTTTATTTCCATTAAGTAATTTTTTTTTAATTGTATTCCATGAAGCTTTTAAAATCTGAAAGTCACAGATCTTCACACAAATTTTAAGTATTGAAGAAATTCCAGTGTTTTCTGTCTTGCTTTATCTTAAAAAACAAACAAAGAAACTACAAAAAAGCCTAGCAAACACAAAACTTGTCAGCACCAGATCTAAAAGGATGTGATTGAGTAAGATTTCTAGTGTCAGTCTGGGTGTAATTATGGATGCTGGATAAATACTCAGAGGAGAAGAGGTGAATCTTTTCCTGCCACCTGAAATCAGGGGCAGACCAGAAGAAAACAGTGTAGCAGGTGCACTCACTTCCCATTAGTGCTTTGTTCGCAGCCTCTGCCGACCCAATACCAAGCACTCTTCTGACTGGCATATTAGTCCACCTTTAAAACAAGTCAGACAATTGATCAAGGATCATTTGAGGCTGATGATGCTGCCAAATTTAGTAAAGTCCTCAGCTGAAATTCTCAGCAAGATATGAGTCTCTGGACTTTTATGTGGATCCCTTATTTGATTCAGGGTTCAGATCCAGTTGACTGATGCTGACTCTGTTCTGAGTATTACAAATAAAAGGGAAACAAAATTCTGGCAAGTTTGCTGTAACTGTCTTTGTTTGGGATGCATTTGAGAATTCCTTTTGATTATTTCAAACTGGATTTGCCAAAGCAGTAAGGTACATTTAGAAAAATAGCTCTTGGGAGGAATATATGTTAGATGTTTTCCAAGTCTTTTCCACAGTAGTTATCTGATTCTGTGGCCTGCTTAACTTAGTTTTTCAACCTTATAAGACATTCACACCTGGTATTCCCAGTTGTACAGCACTGGAGGATAAATGATTACTTGAGTGTCCTTTTCTTTGATCACAAATTAGTAATTTTGTCAAGTAGAAAGTCAGTCCTTTTTGGTGTTGGTTTAAGAGACCAACAATTTTGGAAGGAGTGTTTGTGCTGTGAGTTTTTCAACTTCTAAACTATTCTTTAACTTTCTTTATGAATTTCACAGCTACTTCCTATTTCTTTTCAGTATTTCCCCTACTTGTTGTTTCTTAGAAAAGTTTGAACAAATCCCAACATTGTGCAAATTCATCTGAGTTGTCTGTGGTTTTGCAGGGCATGATTTGACTTTGACCAGACATCTTGTACTCCTTCTGCACCATCAATTTACTGTGTGGTGTAGCTGTGGGATGACAGAGCAGAGGGAGAGCTGCTTGGCAGCTGTGCAGCTCAAACCTTAAGGATTAGTTTCTTGCAGTTCCTGTCAGCTGCATCAGTCTGAAACTAAATGTCTTTGTGCTTCTCTTTGAGATCTGACTTGCAGAAATGCAAGCTGTAAACCTGGGATCTAGTATGCTAGTAAGATTTTGATTGGTGGGTTTAGTGGGGTTGTTTTGTTGTGGGTTTTTTTGGTTGTTTGTTTTTCACTTTGCCCCCCTTTAAGGAGGATGGGGGTTTTTTAATGACCAAAATAGTATTTCTTTCTTAGTGTTTTCTGTCTGTGTGCAGAACTTTATTCCTGTGTCTCTGTAAGATAGTGTTAGATCTAAAGTACTGTAATTTTTGACCAGAAGGTGAGGGGTGTCTAAACTGTCTTGAATTTTCTTTACCTTGCATAGAAATGAAAGAGGACACAAAACTACTTTCATCCTTAAGGCAGTTTCAACTCTTACCTTAAGCTCTTTATGCACCTGTCTGGTCACATCATCAAATCAAACATCCCCACAGCCTCTTCTGAACTAAGTGCCTGCCAGTCGGGGAATGCAGCTTTTTTTGCCTCTTTGCCGTGTTGCAGAGTGCCAAGGAGGTATTTCAGCTGGTATTTAAGCTTTCTAAAAAAGGTACAGAGACATTTTCTACAGCAGATAGATCTGACCTAGAAGTAACACAAAAACAACACTAAAATACCAGTCACTACTTACTACCCTTCTACTGGAGAAGGTGCATTTCCTCTGCAGTCTGCAACACAGAATAGATTGCTAGGGGAGAAGCGTGATTTCTTCTTTTTCATCAAAACTACCTTTCTCCTCCACAGAGTCCTTAAAATGACATACCCTTGCACAATCTTATTTGACATCTTTCAGTAAATCTTTGCAACCTTGGCCTTAAAAACAAGCTCTGTACAGTGTTATGTCTTTGCTGCCATTGAGGCAGCAAAACAGTGAAATGGGAAGTTTGTTTCCAGTACAGACAGTAGCATTCCGAATCCTAATGAATCCTTTTCTGCTTTTTTTGGTCAACAATATATCTATTATGTATTGCACTAAATAATTTAGTTCTATTCTAACCAGATGGAAAAGTAACAGATAGGTAACAGATCTTCTTCATTGCCTGGTAATCTGGTGGGGAGAGGGTGAGGTGTTTGATTTTGCCGAGTTTTATCATGCAGAGATCCCAAAAGTCCTCAGTTGTGCATCTGATGTAATTTTTTTAATGTTAGTTCCCCCCTCCCCAAATATGTTTTTCTAAAATCAGCACAGTTGATCTGGGATTCACTGTGGAGCAGTGCATCAGGGAAGGCACTTGTAGAGAAGTGTTTAGGATCCATCGTCCCAGACTTTCTTGCTTTGTTTGAAGCCAGTCCTATGTGACTTAGCTTGGGTGACTTGGACCTGGGTTCACATCAAAGAGGGGCACTGTAATGACATGTTTGTGATGTCAAGCCTTGGAATTTTGGGAAAACACCTGAATGGATTGCTGTAGGAATCAATTTTTAAAAAAAAAATATTTTTTTTTTTTGCACTGAGTATAGGCGTAAGAACAACTGAATTTATCTTTGGTAAAGAAAATTTACAGGATAGTCATCAGTCAGTCTGCACCTGGATATGTCTTCTAATAACTGAGTAATGACAATATCAATTGTACCTGGTGACTATTTCATAAATACTTGCATGAGATGTGTGCTGTCATTTAAAATTAATGCAATGCTGGCATGAGCATGACTGGGCCAGGTCTCTGCATTTTTAAAGGAAACTAGAGAGTTCAGAGTTTCTGGCATGGATTGCAGGGTGTCATTAATTATTTTTTTTTCTTAAATTATACGTGACCATAAAACACAGTGGAAACATTTCTTAGTAGGAGAGATCTTATGTTATGGCTACTTTTTGTTTCTTTCATAGCAGTCACTGCAGAGGAAATTGGATTGGCAACATGATCTTTGTGCTCCCACTTGTGCATATTAATAGAGCAAAGATGACTTTCAAGTACTGGTGTACCCCTTCATCTTTGTTTTCACTTGTTCATATTTTCACTTTATGTTCCATTTATCTGTAGCTGTGTTGTCAAGATTTCTAGGATATAATAACCTGTGTGATATTCTCATAGCTCTGGAGCTATTTTTAGCTGTAAACAGAGGATCTGGATCAACTCAAAATAAGCTGATAGCAATTGCTGTATGAGCCAGAGAGTGGAGGAAGTCTAAATTATGAGAGGACAGTACAGCATAGTTGTGCTTTGCCAAAATGGTCTGTCATTCTGAACCAGTATTTCCCTGTCAAATTGTATTAGTATATTATTGCAATTTTAAAACAAACAAACAAAGCCCTAACTTTTACCTTGAGTGGTGCTGAAAAATATTGATCCACTGGATGGCTGGTGTGCATGCTGATTAGACAGAGGTTTGGGGTTTTTTTAGCTAGTTTGTTTGGCGGGTGAGGGTTGGTTGGTTGGGGTTTTTTTCTGTTTGGGGGATTGATTGTCTATTTTTGCATAGTCCTGTCTGTGCTGTATGTTTGCAAACATTGAGTGCAGACACAGGAACCTTAAAAGTAGCGAGAAGTTTGTTTTTAAAAAACAAATCCCTTTGGTATCACTAATAACATCAGAAGAAAAATTGAAAGTTTATCATGTGTGTTTATCCATGCCAGTTCTTATTTTAATCCTCAGTATTTGAAATGCCTTTTTTATTTTGATCATTCATTTAAAACAACTGCTTACATTGCTTTTTTTTTTTTTTTTTTTTAACTGTGTTATAGTTTCTGACTTACTGTGTCTTGCTCTTCTAGAAGGAGTTCTGGAAAGTCTACAAAAACGGACTTCAGGGAGAAAGTAACACAGGACATACCTGGTATTCATTTTACCTTGCGTTTCCATTAATCATTGGCCTTTTCGTTATCCTCATTGTCATTTTTGTCATATGGAGATGCCTGTTTAAAAAGAAAATGCGTAGACAGTCGGTGTACGTGCACAGGGGAGCCCACGGAGCGCTGGGTGACGGTGCTGTGGCTGATGGCAGAGGCCCTGTCCCGCCGCCCCTCAGCATTGTTCATTCCCCACAGGAGGAAATGTATGAAGTCAGTGGGCTCTCCCCGGGAGGTCTGAGCTATACGGATGCACGGTCGGACTCGATATCCACCAGGCTCTCAAACTGTGATCCTCCTCCTTCCTATGAGGAAGCCACTGGTGAGATCAGTGTGAGAAGAAGCGAAACTGAGCAGCATTTAGATCCGCCCCCGCAGTACGAAGACATTGTGAACTCCAGCTCAGCCGGTGCCATTGCACTGACTCCCATTGTCACCAGTGATAAGTGAAACAAGAAGAATGCCACGGACCTTTTGAAAATCAGTAACCGTTTTGTAGCACTTTATCTTGGCGTATTATGCATTTCTGTAATTTAATGGACTTCTACAATGGATTTCACTTTTTTTTAGATTCACTCATTCTTTGGGTTTGGGATTTTTTTCCCCTGCAGAAGGTCTTAAAAGATAAGGAATCTGTATTGAGAGTGCAGTGCAGATACAAGTGTGGTGCTCTGTCATACTTCTCAAAAGTACCTCTCTTTTGAGGGATGTCACTTGTTTTATTCTGAACATGTCCACATGCCCCACAAGATTTGTGGGATCCCCCTCCCCTTTCTTATTGCAGAGTGTCATAATTCCCTGCAATGGGGAATCCTTAAACAACATTTTAATAGTTAGTTACACTAAAGGGGACTGATTTTGCAGTATTGCCTTGTCTGGTGGGTTCTTTTTTTCTCACTTGGATTTGTTACGTGCTGAACCCTATCCTGGGCCCCCAGAAGGCTGAGAGCAGGATGCCTTTGTGTTCAAACCAGGATCTCATTTAGAGAATGCTGGTGTAATAGCAATAATTTCAGAGTCCTAGCAGAATAGGTGTGTTCTAAAGCTTTTGCTATTACAGTTCAAAATTCTGTAAATGTTTAGAAGCTAAAAATTCAAAACACTGATTAGTGAATTTAATGGTATTTGGTTTTGTCTGTGTTCTGCCTTTCCTGTTTTCCTGTCTGGTCTTACTTGTGTATTCCAGAGGTGAGAAGTATGCATATGTTAACTTTGGAACTAGAAAGTTCATGTAAGAGTAAATAATGAAATACTGAAATACTCAAGAGTGGATAAAATCCTGGTCATAAACTTTCTCCCATAGTGTTCACTGGGACCAGGGTGTTATCCATAAGCATATAAACTCAAAGGTATTACTTTCCTTTATAAAAGGGAAAAAGGAAAGCAATTCAGTGTGACTTCCTTTTTCCCCAACTATGAAAACCTTCCTCGAGGTTTTCCCAGCTATGAACCCCTTCCTCAAATTCTGATACCCTCTTGCCTACTTACATGTACCATGTGTGCACCTTGTATTGGTGCCTTTGGAAGTCATTTGCAGAGAATACAGATACTTTTTACAACAACAAATATATTTATTGCTTGTCCATTCCAACAAGGAATTCTAAGAACATGCAGGCATAACCCCAAGCGTTAGTGTGGAGTGACTTTTTGAGGCAGAAGAGATGGATGCAAATTATATACAGGCTTGTACAAAATTTCACCCACCCGGTTTAGATGTTGATGATAGTTAGGGTGGTGCAAGTTCTAGTGTAGTGACTCCTTTTTTCCCAGCTTGATTTGAAAGTTCATTGCTTGATTTAACTTCTCAGTATTAGTTTCAGTTTTCTTTCTTCCCACACCAAGGTAGTGTGGCATTAGCTTAGTACTGTTCCATGTGCTACTAATCAATCAGCACCAACTGAAAGGTGTTTAGCCCTGAAGGACTAAATTATGTTACGTTGGCTTTCTTAAAACAGAAACACAAACTGCATCTTGTTTCAAACACCCCAAATGAAATGCCAGTGCCATACATTTGAAATTGTTCCTAATGTCCATCTCATGGGGGCTTGGCCCACTTTTTCCCAAAGGATTTTTATGGACAGAGACTGGAAAGAAACATGTGATCATAGATGAGTGTGTATATGCGCACTTTGGTAAGAATTTGATCTGATACATTGACAAGTGGAGTAAGGATTTTATGATTAATTTAATGTTCTCATTTTTGACAAAGAGTAGGTTGCCAAAGTTGTCTGCTGGGGATCTTCAGTTGTTAAGGCAAGTTATGTTAGAGTTAATAGATGAACCCCTGGCCAAACTCCTGGCTCTGTTGTCAAAACTGTAACTCTTATTTATGTTTATTATATATAATAGATATTGGGCAGATAAGTACAATATTTTGGACACTTGTAGTAAAAATTGCCTGGGTCTTGTTTGTGGACTGTCTGACCTTTTCTTTTGAAGTGGTTTCAGCTCTTTTGAATCCTGAATTGCCACTTGCAGGAGTTAAAGCTCCTTTTATACTGAGCAACAGTTAATAAATTAACTGCTTTGGGCAGATGTTACCAAAACACAGTGCCTCATCCCAACATGCAGAAATCACCTCAGAAAGAGCTGGTACTTCAATGTCTGTGCCATATTGGCATCTCCTGTGCCTGCCAGCACAGATAGTAATTTTAGCAGTAATTTTCTTGTTAGGATATAAGACTTTCCTGTAGGAAATGCATGGAGACCACCCATTTCACATTAGGTTGTTCAGCAGCTGTTGTCATCCTCTGAACATGGGCAGTCTGGTTTAGTAGTTTAGAGATGAGCTGGATCCTTTTTTTATTTTTATTTGGCTTTTTTTTTTTTTACAATATATTCCACTACCACTTTTAAAAGCTTTGTTCCTAAATTGAATATGTTACTTTATCCTCTTACTGTATCCTGTAGATACTTTTATGTGCAATCCAAAACTGATGCTTGCTGTTCCAAAAAAAGTCACAACCAAATACCTAAAGTGATCTATGAATAAAACTTATTTGGCATTGCCTTTTCCATGTACATTAGCATGAAAGCCATTGTGGGCTATAAATTTATGTCTTGGTGAATAAATTTTATAGTTAACAAAACTGTGTGGGACAGTTGTGCAAATTCATTTCCTCTGAGATATGAACAGTTTTCTCCATTTTGGAATAATATCAAATTACAAATAGTTTTGTTCTGTTTTGTGAAATGTGGGAAAATAGCTTAGTCTTGTGGCTGGCTTTTCTAACCTGATTGAAGAATAAAATTTCATTTGTACTGGGGTTTTATACAGCTTGTTTGTTTGTTTTACTATCCTGTAACTGCATGTCATGCAATAAATATGAATTTATAGTTGTACCTCTCTAAGGTTTTGCAACTCTGAATGCAGTGCTATCTTGACTGATGACATGAACAGTCAGGATCCTGCCTTTCCCACTTCTGAATGTAACATTGAATTTCATCTTGTATTAAGACTGAGATGATTTAGCTACTAAAACTAACTTAAATATGTTGCTGTTTTAAGAAATTATGGAAATTAATGATTTACTTAGATTACATTAACATTAGTGAAGATTGTTCTGTCTTCACTGGATGTAAATAACCTCTGATTACAGTATTGCATACTTTAAGGGGGTTTGGTTTACATTAAATTATCCTATTTAAACATTTTTACCTATGTTTATAGAAAATTTTTTGTAACATTTGTTTTTCAATATGGTAAATAAAATTTTTTAAGATGCCTCTATTGTTTCAAAATATCAATTCTACACGAGTACAATGAGAATTAACTTTGTGTATTTAAGTGGTCTTTTAATTTCCACTGCTCTGGGACTTAGTTGCATGAATCAATTGTTTGGATGATATAAAATACCTATTGTTTGTAGGTAGGCAAGTATATTCTTTCAAAATTCAGACTCAATTTTAATCAGATTTGTGAATTTGTATAGTTTCCAGTTTTAAAACTGGCATAGCAAGATAACGGTCACAGGCTGAGGGAAAGCAGAAATTATTCTCTGTTACAACAAATCGAAAGATTACAGCTGAGTGAGAGGACAACTCTTTGGCAGTTTTTGCTCCACAGGCAGCAAGGTTGATTGGAAACTTCCTTGAATTATTTGAGAGCCAATTCCAGAATTAGTCTGGTTTTTCAAGCACTGTAATTGGGATCAGAACCAGGTCAGAGGATTTCTTCACACTATCTCATTGACTGTTTATGTCATAAACATAAGCATATTCCCTTTTTCATTCACTGACAATATTATGGACTAACCTATTATTAGAAGGTTAACCTATTATTAGAAGGTTTTTCCAGCATTGAATATGACCAGTGACGTTGTCAGGAATTTTTTTAAAAGAACAAAAAACAAATCATCTGTAGCAAAAAAAATTGTTTAAAGTCAGAGGACTTGATTTCAAAGTTGATTTCAGCCATTTGAAAGTGATTGCAAAATTTTGCCGTCATCTCTGGATATGTCATAACAGTGAACAAAACCAAAACCAGCCTTGCATAAGGACCCCTGCTGGAAACTGGAGGTCTCCACTGCACTCAACACAAACTTTGTATCATCGTTTCTCGCTCTGGTAGGCAGGATAATGTGTCCCTGGTATTTTTGGAGAGGCTGGTGAAGCCTGGAGGAATGTCTGAGAGTTTCATGGGCACGAGGACAGTTTTTACACTGATCACAACAAAAGGGCAAAGAGAGTCTTTTGAAGCAGCAGGGCGAGTGTGACTTTCCAAGCTGTCACATGCACAGTGTGACACCTCGCTCCCCTGGGAACGCTCCTTATCCAAGCAGGATGCTCTGCCCTGGGTTAAGCAGCGTTTGCTGTGCACATGCACGTCTGTGTCCTGACCGTACATCCATCACTGTGGGCTGATGTGTTTGCACATGGCTCAGTGCACGATTGCATGCCTGGCTCCCAGCTATGGGAGCGTGGCAGATACGATGTTAAACTGGTATCATGAATCTCCGTGTCTATAAAAATCAGATCATCGTGCAGGTTACTGGTGATGAATGTTCATTATTTATTGTTTTGCACACCCTGAGCACTGTTCTCTGCTGCTCTAAATCACGTTGATAGATTTTTTTTTTATCTTTGCATAGTGTGAGCGTTGTAAATGTCTCCTAGTTCTATTTGCTGGTTTTTAAAAAGAAGGAAAACTAAACTGAAAGCACAGAGGTGACATCTGTACTATTTCATTGCTTGCTGCACAGAGATTTGATTGATTTGCTACAGGGTAATTGAACTTTGAGCTTTGCCAGAAAGTTGTACTACGCTTTTCTTCTACGGGGGGATCTCAGTAATTGTATTTTTCATTTGACAGTGAGTTATTGAATGCTAAGTAGCAAGTCAGTGCAGGAAAGGCATTGCTTATATTCTCTTGACCATGTACATATCTAGCACATGCAGCATGTTATACAGCACTTGCCTACCGTTAATCTCTGCAACAACGTTTGCTGTGATATTAGGACCTGTGTTCTCTTTGCCTGTCCTGTCTCTGGGTATCATGCAATAAAAGCACACTGACTGCTGTGCTGTTTTCCCCTTAGAAACAACAAAACCTAAGAATCCAAACAAATATTTTCAGTGTGACCTGCTGTTTCCCTCTCCACTTAGAAGCACTGTATGTACCTACATCACTCCCAGGGTTAGCTGAGGAGCTTAAAGCAAGGAGTAATCAAGTGCTTAAATCATTTTGATATTCCCAGCAATGAAATCTCTACATAAGGAGTATTCTGTACCAGGCTGTCTCCCTGGCCTTTCCTGGGGTGTAGAATGTGTTCCACACAACAGACCCTGGATTGATTCCATAGGTCAGAGGCTCCTGATTTGATTTTTCTTTAGATTTTTCTTTATTTTGTTACTCAGCTCTTGCTGCTGGCAGTGATGCTGAGCACAAGGACTCAAGTTTGTTTGTTCAGTGACACGCTGCGAGGTCTGTATGTACGTGGATCTGCTACCCAAGCTTGCCTGCTTTCCCTCCGTGTCCCTGATGTTGCTGATCTGCTCCCACCCGGGCCAGGCAGTGTTTCAGTGCTGGACAAACAGCCAGGGGGATGAATGCAGGCATTTGGGGCCACATGCAGGTGTCAGTCTGTGACACACAGTGAGGCACAGCCCGCTACCACCTGAGGCCTTTTCACTTCCAGTCTTAATGCAGCCACCACACGTGGGTTGTTTCCAAGATTAAAACCACTGCAGGCAGCATTTCTTGCCAGGACTTTTTGTGAAAAATTACACTGTTCAAGGAAAGCAAGGGCGATGTGACCAGCTCAAACATTCTCCCCAGCTGCCACCCCTAAACTCTCTTAGCACAAGTCCTTTATTTCCACTTACTATTAGGATTGTTATTTTTATCTGTTCCTTTTTGTTTTATCTGCTTTTCTGTTCATGGTTCTGTTCTAACCATAGATTTTTCTTTACAGGTGGGTGAAGGTAAAATATGATGGTCCTCTGAAAGAAAACCTGACATATGAGAGTTTGTCAGAGTGGGTTTTTTTGTATGTACCCACCTCACTAGCATTTTAAATAAAATCAAAAATTCCACACTGTGTCTCCCAATAGTGATATAAGTATCTCAGCATCCCCTTTTCCCTGTGTAGTCTTCAGGGCTTGTTTCTGAACATTATGTTGGTGTCTCTAAATGTACTTCTCCCATCCTACATCTGTTTGAAATCATGGTTTG
Organism: Myiotriccus ornatus; assembly: GCA_036023395.1. Taxonomy (NCBI): domain Eukaryota; kingdom Metazoa; phylum Chordata; class Aves; order Passeriformes; family Tyrannidae; genus Myiotriccus; species Myiotriccus ornatus. Next base: position 108,881,785 of record JAYRBT010000001.1, read on the forward strand.
AATTGTTTCCAACTCACCTACAACTTCAAGAGTGTTAGTAGAAGTATAGTAGGGGCTGGGCACACTTGAATATTCATTTGTTTGTAACAGAGGCAGCATTAAGCAAATTTCTCTGTGACAGCAGCTGAGGAGTGGGCAAGGTTTAAGCTAACTATCAAGTTTAAAATGAAAAGATCTCCCTTCCGTGAAGAAAAAGTGCTGACCCCAAACCTAAGCCTGACTCTGCTGCTCTGAGTGGTCCCAAATATGTCCACTAATCATGAAAAGCTTCATTTTTCTTTTTCTGGGTGTTTTGGATGCTTTTTCTCTTAAATGCTGATTTTTGCATTTTGTTTAATAGCAGCTGAATAGTGATACCTCCTTGTTCTATTCCCCCTAAAATCTTTCACATGCTCTTAAAGCAAAGTGTATAACAATTGATATTTTTATTATGCAGATTCATTAAAAGAAATGTAGGTTTGAAAATAATTTCTAATGTTAGGTTCTCTTCAATATTCTTTTTCAGCCCTGTGAAATGTTATTTGTAGCTCAGTCTCCCTTTTCTTACCTAATTGTGCTGCCAACCTTCATCACCTTTCAGCCTTCCCTCACAAGCAGCTTGGTTCTGTGGAAATGCTACTGTCTCCCTCACTGGTAGAAGTGTTCAGAATAGGGGTTTCTGTCCTGCACAGTACTTTGAGATCTCAACATTTACTGTTCTGCATAGCACAGCATTGACTTCCTGAAAACTTCACAAAATCATGATACCAGTGCCAAAATACTCAGTGTCTCGGGGCTGTCAGCAAACCCCCAGCCCATGAGGAGGGCTGGCTCTTGCTCTGACCTTCTCACAGCCCTGGAATGAGGATTTGAACTTGTGTTTCCTCCTCTGCTGCTTTGCACATTGAACTAGGCTAGCAGTCTTCATCCTTTTTCAGACTTCAAAATCCCTTGAAATTTTCTGTAGTATATGCAGATCTCTGGGTATAGCGAATTTAAACTACTTAACGTAGACTTAATTTACTGAGTAGCTCCTTATAGATTCGTGGAAAGCAGACCAGTATTCTTCTGTTAAGGGATATCACAGGGTTTGAGCTACTCCTCTTGATTTTTTGTATGCTGTTGATGCCAGCCTCAATGTTAATGCTTTATGGATCACAAATTCCATCTGGAACGTGAAAAGTCATTGCCAGTGTGGGTTTGGTTTCTTGTTTTTGTCAAAACTGGCATGGTCCCATGAGCAATTTTAGCTTCACTGAATTACTTTTCAGTGTAGAAGAGTTTATTAAAAAAAAAATCCTGAGTAGCAGCACTTGATGGCTCTATGATTAACTACAAATATGTCTCCTAGCAACATGACTGAAAAAAGATCCCCAATCCTCCCATTGATCATTTGTCCAGAGATTTCCAGATGGATGTGCTTACCTTGATGATAAGCCATCTCACTTCTCCAGTACTCCCTGCACCATATTTTGTGCCATACTGTTGAAAAGTCTTCTCCAAAGTGACATTAAAAGTATAAGCCCCGATTTCAGACTCCTGTTTTGGGACATTTGTAAAATGCCTTCCCAGGCAGCTGAGTAGTGCTTACCACACGTCACCAAAGCATTCACTTCCCTCTGGCCTGCCCTTTCCCAGTGGCTCTTCTATGCCAGGTCTTGCAAAGGATAGAGACCTGTGGAGTTCTTTTTGCTGTCTGACACAGGTTTTCAGAGCCAGGTGCAGCCTGTGGACCTTTCATTTGGCATCTCCTCTGTGCTGGTGACAATGACAAATTATTGGCTTGCTGATAATCAACATTGTTTTGATAATCCTTCCTTTTAAAGAGATTGCTGTAGTTGGTTGTGAACAAATGCTCCTCTTCCATGAGGTTTCACAGATGAGATTCTGCAAGAGGCTGCCCTGCTGTGCCCTCCACCTCCCCATGGCATTTCCCTCTGCTTTCTCAGAGAGCCTCCTCAGGCTGCAAGGACACTGTGTCACCACCACAGCTGCAATCTGTGTTGCTTTGAGGCTGGTTAGCACTCAGCACAGATGTGATGGAGGCATTGCTGTATGAGAGAGATGGCAGGGATGCTGTCTTTCCCCACTCCCAAGGAAAGGCGTCCAGCACTGAAGAAAACGTGGTCATGGAGCGCAGGCTGCCATGGCCCCACGGTAGCAGCCACTCTGCCTGGCTGCAACTGCATTTGGCCATGAAGTGATGCCTCTGTCACTGTTCAGAGCTCTATTTTGCTGCAGGACCAGCCTGTGGCTCCATGTGACCAAGGCTAATGTGGTAAGAACTGCTCAGCTTCACGTGAGACGTTGCAGGGCTGTGCTGGCTGCCCCATGGCCTGAAGCAGCTTTACAAACCTGCTCTACACACCCCTAAGCTGCCATGGACCTCTCTACCCGAGAGATCTCTTCTCTCCATGTGCTACAGGCAGCAGCACCTTGGCAGGGCTTGTGCTGCAAAGGAGGCTGGGTGAGCATGTGAATCTTTCCAGGCCCACAGAGCTGCCCTGTCTCTCTTACTTGCATGGCCTTAATTTTAATCTCACTGGGGCACATTCTAAAAGCTTCCTGTTTTATGTAAGGCTTTGAAGGGAATATAAAAAAATCATGTGATGGTGCCTTGGGAATGTTCCTGCCGTCACTGTCCAGTGCCTGATGCAAATTGTTTTCTTCAGTTTGTTATTTAAACTGCTGGCAGGTGAGTTAATAAATTTTAATAGAATGCTACAGGGTAGGCTTTGAAAATCTAATTATTTGAACAGGACTCAGAAATGTTAAAAGGTCTCTTTTAATGCCAAATCTGAAGAAAGTGATACAATTAAATAATGGTCTAGTTTTTTTTCCTTAAAAAAAAAAATAGAAAAGAGAGAAAAGGAAGAGGATAATTCAATGGGAGTAATTGCTTTTGTAGTAGTTGTTTAAAAAGTCCTTCAAACCCCTTGCTTATTTTTGGGTACACATATCTCTGATATCTTTATTTTGTATATTTAGATCAAGTTAACAGATGCTTCTCTGTTTTGACTTGGCCTGCCTTCGTGCTGTGGTTGGTATCAAGATACGCAGGAAATCCACAGCAGGGACATCAAAATGGGAATATTGGACCAGCACACAGTACCAACCACCCTCAAGCGCAACTGGAGATACCGGTCCACTAAACTGGATCGGCCAGTGCAGGCACTGGTGGTATTTGTGTGAAAGGGTCAACTTCCAGAGAGGGTTAATCAGAGGCTGGTTGGTGTGCATCCAGGCAGTGGGAAGGGAGGCGTGCAGGAATGCTGAGATTATCCCAGCAACCTCGCAATGTTGTCTCACCTGAGAGGTGTTTTCATTCCTTAGGAGTTTTTAAGTCACCCCTCTGCTCCCTCGGTGGGTGTATAAGGTTATCCCTACAGGGCAAGTAGATAAAGTGTCCCCTAAAGCCAAGAGATTTGCAGTTATTTTTCTTGTCGAAGAAAACAGTTTCTGTCATCGACATGTCTCCTTGTCATTTCCCTTTTAAGCCTCTGTCAGTAACAATAGAGTTTGGCCTGCTGTATTCACCTTACGAAATCAAGGGAGTGGATTTCCACCAGTGTTTATGTATTCACGTGTCAGCTGTGCTCCACCCTGGGTATGAGAACACCTCCAAGGTTAGAGTAGCAAGTTCTGTACCTGCCTCTGGCCTTAAACCATTAAATATGCTGAGTGGTTGACTCCTACTGTAGTTGAAAAGCACCGATGAAGGACTGCAGGGAGTTAAATCTTGCTGTGTTTCAGCTGTTTTCGCTTTAGTCATGCTCATCTTCAACTGAACACTCTTCAGAACACCTCTTCACAGATTAGGTTTTCTTTTTTATTCTTGCTTGTGCCAAAGTAAATTTATAAGAGAAGTTTTCTTTCATTTGTGTGTAACCTTGAGAAAGACTCTTTCAGCTGGTAGTTTGACTGACCTTACAGAGAACAGAGCCGAGCAATTTTGTTTAATCTCACTATGTTGGAAAAGATGTACTTTTACTAAGAAATGAAAAGATTAAAAATGCAGTGGTTGTGCACAAGTCTGTTCTCGTTACATTTTTCCAAGTAACCATTTCAAGCTTTTATCTGTTGTTGAGCTTTGTTTCTATCACTAATAAACCTATATGAGACAAATAATGAAATATTGATTTACCAACTTGAAACTTTTTCAACTGCCATTTTATTCAGTGCCCCCACAGGCAGCACAGCAGAATGGAAGTTTTATTGTGGGCTGAGTGAACCCAGTGGTTTGAGCCTGACACTGTGAAATTGTAGCATAGCAATAAAATTGCAGGGCACGTTTATGCCATCTGCTTCATAGTGGGAAAACAAAGAACTCTTTGGTGATGGCCTCAAACAATAAATCTGGATTTAGAAAAGAATAGCAACTGGAGCTTGTAATATTAGGAACAGTGTAAGATGTTGTATGTCCTCCTTCCCACACTGTTGCTCAGCTGCAAAATTGTCCCAAGTGTTTCTTGTTTTAGGTGTCCTTAGCTGGTTTCAGGGCTCAAAAGAAAACATCTTGGAGTCATAGAGCACAGATTCAACACATTTGCCTCATCCTATCTCATCTATTGCTTTTATCAGCTTTCCGTTTTTGGAGTGGGCAGGCAGGAAGGGGGTCTGGTCACACTGCTCCACGATCAGTCAGTGATAAGAAACAAAGCTAAAGGGTCGTGATCGAAGAGCAGGAGGCAAGCATGAAACAGTTTTGCTTAATCTTTCATCAAAACACTCTAAAGTCTAAGACATGAACTGTGTGTTATCAGAAAGTGGGGAAAATAGATTGCTGTAAATTATGTAGTATGTGCAGAAAGGGTGTTTTCATGTTTTCCTTGGGAAATCAGTGATGGAAGATAAGAGGGTTCTCTTATTCTGATCACTCATCAAACATCTGATATTGTGGCCCTTGTATTTTTAAGTAACCTGTGACCTGAAAGAAGGGGTCATAAAATACTGTCCTTGTGAGCTGTTGAAATCTGTAGATTGAGAATATGATTAAGATTAGTAATAAATCCTGTTATTAACTATTTTTGTTGCAAGGTTATAAATGTTACATCATTTTTACCTAATAAGAAATACACATCTTTCTTCAGCTTCAAACTGAAAGAGAGCAGGTATAGATCAGATATTAGGAAAAAATTCTTTACTCTGAGAGTGGTGAGGCACTGGAACACATTGCCCAGAGAAGTTGTGGATGCTGCATCCCTGGGAGTGTTTAAGACTAGGTTGGATGTGGCTCTGAGCAACCTGGTGTAGTGTGAGGTGTCCCTGTCCAAACTGGGAGGGTTGGAACTGGATGATCTTCAGGGTCTCTTCCAACTCAAGCCATTAATATGATTCTGTTCCATAATACTTTGGTGCATGGAATCTCCTTCAGGGAGTTTCTCACTGTTTTCCATGCCCTCATTTCCACAATAGTGCTCTGCAATGTACGTGGATGACCTTCTGTAATGGTATCTAAGTCTGTATGTTGAATTCTGGAAGAGGAAAGGAGAAGACAAAAGATGTCAGGGTTATTGAAGCCACTGGTTTCTGGTCCAGCTACAGCATTGTGATTGCCTCAGGGCATCTGTGCACACTTCCAGTGGCTAAAACTCTCCCTGGCATGTCCTTCTCAGCTCAACTATCCCATCTCCATCCCTAGTCCTGGTTCTGCAGCCTGCCAAAAAGTGCCACCTTCCTACAGCCTCCCTGCAGACTGCTGCTTTACAGAGTGAGACCTTCACAGCTAATTGCCCTGAGTCTACCACCTACTTCTCTGAAGGGGTTTGCCTCCTTACCCAGCTCTCTCCGTTAGCCACCTGGTCACCTGCCGGGCACAAACTGGTGCCTGTCAGATATTAAATAAGAAGGATGGAAGCAACTGGGTTTGTTTGTGTTTAAGCTGCAGAAGCACAGTTTTCTTTTTTTTTTTTTTATAGTCTTTGCCAGTTTTAAGATGAGAGCTTGAAAAATGCCATTACCATGAAGAATGGTCACAAGGTAATAAAGAAACAATCTTCTCGTTTTAATGACTTGAGCTAAAAGCTAAATGACTGTAGCAGCTCAGATTGTAAAAGCAGTGGGAAATTTAATGAACAGTGACCCCACAGGAAAGTCAATCTGTCTATTAATGTTTAGTTCTGTCATTTCTTCTGAAAAGTAATAAACTTCTATTATATAATCTATTGGTTACAGAACCTGGGGTCAGGCTCCCGTTGAGCTTAACTCTGCCAATCTGCCTCAGCTGAAATTACTGACCTTCCCCATGTAATAGGTAAACATCCCAAGCAAGAAATAACTGTGCAGGTACTCAGGGAAACAGCTATGGTTGTGAGGAAAAGAAATTCTCATGAACTTGACTGCTAAAGCTCTAAATGGTTTTCAAATTCCCCTAATGATAAGCTGATTCAGCCAGTTAAATTATGTAAAATATAATGAACGAAACTGTGATTAGTCAGTAGTGGCTGATGCCCTGGTTCTATAACATGTTATTCATCTGGATGCTCTAGAATACGTATTGCAAATCTTGTAGCAGAGGTGGTAATCAAGAAGGAGATAAAAATATGAACCTCTTTGCTTATGTTTAGCTATTAAGAACATGTATTTATTTAACCAGGTAGCTGCAAGAGGCATCTTGAAAATTGGCTGATTTAGAGACGTGTATTTTAACTACAGGATAAAGGCTGGAAAGCTCCAAACTTAACCATCCACACAGGTCAGTCCTGTGAGCACAGGCCTGGAAAAGGCTGGAGAAGTCTGCTTCTGGAGAAGTCTGCAAGGCAGAACCAGCCCTGTCCCATAAAATTCTTCATTTGGGCTAAAGTTTCAGGTTGGCTTTGTTTTAATCTTCTCTACTTAAATCAGAAGCTATTTGGTTGTGCTTTGTGACCAGCATGTTTGAATGGCTTTGCACAGCAGCTTGTCCTGTGAGAATGGGACTGTGCATGGGTGGGATGTCACTTTGGAAGTGGGTGAGCTGACAAAACTCTTCAGCCACTCTTCTTTCTTTTCCCAGTTAAATAGTAGCAATTATTCAGAGTCCAACCCCTGATGCACACAACCATGACAGTGTTCAAACTGGAGATTCATGAATTGGTTACATACTGCATGTCACATTAAATCTGTATTTTCTTCTTTATGATGCTTTAATAAAAATTGTGTATGTCTATTTACATATATTTCTCACAGATAACATTTCTTTAAAGTCCACTCAAGTTTATTTTTGCTTGAAAGCCTGTTGCAATTTACTCTCAAATATACAACACAAGTAGAGCTTCACATTCAAAAAGTCACAGAACTTTTTATAGTTTCCGTCTTTTATTCCCTGTTTTATTTTTTTTTTTCTAAGCTGGCATTTGGTTCTGTGGGCTGGAAAAACTGCTTTCCCCATTAGTAACGTCCTTTTCCATTAAACAAATGTTGTTGATGTAAAGGAAATTTTCCATCCAGTGGTTTGGTGTTGCTGAAGTACACTGAAAAGCTGGTACATATTAGTCTGGAGAACACCACTATTTCATGAAAAAAAAATGAACCTAAAAAGGGTCATAATGGTCTTCAGGGTGCCCTGACACCAGGGCAGAGCCAGGATGTGGACAGTGACCAGCAACCACCTGAGGTTGGCCAGGCATGGCTGGGGCTACGGGGCAGATCCATGGCCCGGCCAGGGGCCCAGCAGGTGAAGCTGGGACAGCAGGGTCTGCCCCCAGACCGGGGCAGAAACCCCCAGTGCTCTTCCTCATCCCAAGAAGCCAGCCTTGGGCAGGGCCTGCAGAGCCCCAGGTGTCCTGGCCCTGGACTGGTTTGGTCCCCATAACCAGCAGGATCCTCCTTTTCGTGCTGCCTGTTGCCCTCTGCCCACTCCGCAGCGGTGTGACAGCACAGACGGCAGCACTGCAGCCTCCCAGCCTGGCCCTGGTATGCCCTTTGCTCCTCTGGCACTCCTGGGCACAGTCCTGATGCACAGTTATTTTTGCTCATGCTTTAATCTGCTTAACATTTTCATCAGAAATGTTTTCTCTCTCCTGGCAGCGTCGTGTGCGTTCAGTGTGTTCAGCCACCAGCGGCCCCTCAGTGTCCCCACGATGGGCCGTGCCCAGCTCTGGGCTGCACCACTCCCACCTCACCTTTTCCTGAGCAGAGCTTCCTGGCATCTTTCTCAAAGTAAATTTGGAAACTACAGACTTATTAATGAACCCTTTCAAATACACCTTGTGGGGAAAGGTACCACATCAGTCTTCTGCGTGAGCGCACGATGTCTCTCCGGCCGGCAGAAAGGCTGTGGGCAGAAGTGCAGAGGTAGCAGTGCTCCCTGCCCGCCTGGGGCATCCAAAGGAAAGCCAAAATAAAACTGAGAGTAGATTAATTTTTAATTTTTCATGATGGTGGCACAACCACTTCTCACAGCAGGGCACAGAGTCATTAGAGACTGATCTGTCCTAATAGGCACAGAAGTACTTCTGTAATTATCTGAGTACAGTTTCTTTCCGATCTGGTAAGACTTGCCTCCCCAGCACTGATGCAGTCCCTGTGGCATCAATGACTCTGCTTTCCAACATCCTCACTCCTGATCTCAGAGGGCAGCAGCTCATCCTCACAAGGAATGATGGCCTTGTGCATGTGTCTAACATGGAGTGTGCAGGGGACACGTGCACGAGCCACAATTTCACCGATGGTGACTAATCAAACTACTTAATTCTTCCATTCCACAGGGCTGCCCGACAGTTCACAGCAATTAAATAGCAAGATATGTGGGAGAAGCACACATAGTAATGCCTATGCCATGCAAAATATGTTGACCCTTTTGCGTCCGTGGGTCTGGCACAACCTGCGCCCCTGTTCCTGCCATCTGCCCGCACCGGCACGGTCGGCTGCAGGCTGATGGGCCAGTTTGCTCCAGAGGAGTCAGTGCTGCCAGGCCTCTCTGTGTCCCTGCAATGCCCTCCCTGCCTTCCCGTGCTCTTCATCCTGTGCTCACCCTGCTGCAAACAGTGCAGTCACAGCCAGCTGCTAGGATCTGATTGTTAAAAGATACCTCTGCTCGAATTAAGGTGCAAAAGGGACCATATGCCAAAGTCAATAAGCACGGATTTTATTTGACAGTAAATGTGAGGGAGAGAGGAACAGGAAGAGGGGGGAGGCAGAGAGAAAGAGAGTGAGAGAGAGAGACAGATTTAGCAAAAGATCACCACCACATGGATTCCACTGGCATCTGCCTTTTTCTGATCTTCTCAGTATCCCAAAGTTGTGCTTCTGGGATACCATTTTTGTACATTTCAAGTCCTGGATATTCACAGGGCATCAGGAGATGTCCCCACAACTTGGAATGGCATGGGTGTAAGTAGTTGTTTTGTTTCCCACAGCTTGCACAATGAAATATTGTAGGTTTGCTCATTTCAAACCTTCACCTTCGTTAGGTTTGGAATTAACGTTTTCCTTTCTCACAGTTTTCCGCGGTGGGAATCTTTGTCTGGATAGGTTACCCAGATCTGCCTTACCAGGCCTGGTTCCTGTTGCTGCCATCTGCTCTTATCACAGGTTCCTTTTCTGACTTATCTTATGGGAATTTCTTTCTTTGACAGTGTTTTGAGACAATTAATTGCATTCTTTAAGTCCTGACACCGGCACGGTCCTTTATCTCACCTTACTTACTTTTTTTAAGCAGTTGTTTGTAAGAATGTGTTTCCTCCTTCCCACAGTGTTAGCCACAGCATTTCTGATGTACTTCGTCTCTCATTTACCTGTCAAGATCTGGTTAACGACTCTGCATCCTCCTTTGTAATAGCTGGTGACACTGCAAATCACTACCAGAGCCTGCAGCTGGCGAGTAACTTCTGTGCAACACAAAGCAAAGAGAAATCACTCGTCTACGACAGTATCACTCAGGACAAAATATTTCACCTGCATCTGATAAGACAGCTGCAAAATATGTACAGCCCTTTGGAGTATAAGAACATGAAGTATGTGGGGAAAAAAAAAACACAGACGTTTCTGGGTGGCACTATCAAAAATGTTTTGCACATGGTTAGGAGTTTCCAGTCAAGTGGAAGATAAACCTTTTATAGACTGCAGTGATTTGCTGTCAGTGGCACTTTCAAAAAGGTCAGTTCAGATCAACCAGGTTAGGAGGTGATACAGACATTTGTCAGCTAAACAAAGGAGGATACAGACCCGAGGGTGAGATACAAAATAAGGCATTTTATTGCATAAGGGTCAATGAAAGTAGCACATGGAACCTATGGAATTGTATTCATACCATTAGTCCTATTAAAACACCTGACAAATGGATTACCCCCTGAGGATGAGTTGTAGCACTGAGGCTCCAGTTTAATTGTCTTACAGAGCGTCTGAGATGTGAAAAAAAATGATTTTCTTTCAATGTTTAGGTGTCCTAGATTGGATAGCAGCAGAGGGCCATATTAGCTTCTGTGAGATGAAAGAAATTTAATGCATACTGCTATAAGCAAAACAGCAGCACTTTAAAAGAGCAAAATGCTCTTTCTATAAATATACACATATACTGTAGAATGAAGTTCCTGGTTCCAGAGCCTGATCCTTTCTGTGAAGGGAGGAAGCGCGATGGATGTTGCTATATTGCCCTCTCGTGGGTCGAGCCTGCAAACAGCAGCTGAACGTACTGAGCTGCCACTCAGCGTCACTCACGGGTTTTCAGCTGCCTCAGCTGAGAGCCAAGGGGTGCCCTGCCTCAGGAGAAAGGATTGAGAGATCGGCACGCGGTAAATATTTAGTCAAATAAGTCCGTTTCCCCTCAAATCCTCTCTTTCTGCATTTCTGCAGAACACAGCTCTGAGGGTAGGTCCCCGTGGGAATTGCAAATGTTGTCCTGTAACACCAAAACAATAAGCAGCACAAATACAGTACCACTCCTCTTCCCAATTCTCTTTCTGCGGGACTCAATGAAGCAAACAGTAATTAGAGAGTGGGGGGATGAACAACATTATTTGGTGGCACAGTGTGCGGATGAAGCACAGGCCAGAAGTGAAGGGAGCATACCTGGGAAGAAAGTCTACACACAGATCCATGTGCTGTGTGATGTAATCTATCACACAGAGTGCTGCAATTGCCTCCCACTTTGCTGTATCTCATCTCTATTCTGTCCTGCTCTTCTGGGAATTTTAAAGCAGCATTTTCCTGTCTAGCTGAGGTACTTTTGTCACCCGTGCTGAGAGAGTTGTCTGAGTACTTCATAGTCTCTGAAATATTTATCCTCTTACTTTTCTTGTCAGGTAAGAAAATTCTCCATTTTGCAGATGACAAAATGAAGCACATGGATTAATTCTCAGTTCAAAAAAGAGATTTATTCATGCAAAGTGGTGCTTAGGCAGAATTTAAGAGTCTATATCCAAAATGTACTTCGTGAAAAGCCCTGTTCAAGGGTTGGAGGCGTCTGATGGCATGCAAGGAAGCTGTCAGGGAGTTCCCTTCTCTGCCTGAGGGAGAGGAAAAATGACAGCAATCCACTCTTTGTTGTGAGCCATTTATTTCTGTATATGAAATAAAACTTCTGAAATAAAACTGCATTCAGATAAGACTTTGCATGCAGCCTCTGCTACTCATAACCACCTTGGTGTAGAGGAGGAGCAGCTTACAAAGCTCCCAGAAGGGAAGGAATCAAGGTAAGATTTTGTCCTCCCATGCTGTGACTTGCTGAGGGAAATTCTGCCTCTTGTTTTATGCACATTGGACACCTACATCCCCAGGGAAACCCTTCCCTGAGAGCCTGCTGCCGTGTCAACAGTCAAGCTACACATGGCCTTGGCTTCACTGAGCAGACTAGATATGCTGAATTTGTGAGGCTGTTTGGGGCCTGACCTACAGTTCAGAATTCATTTCTGAACTCTGAACTGTCTTGGAGTTCAGTTAAAAAGACTTCATCACAAAACATGATGCCCTACTCCTGACTGATAACCTATAGCACTACTCTGGGAAACACCAACCCTGCATCCTGGGCTCTTCTAATCACATGAAAGTTTGAGCCTTCATCTCCCTGACCTCAGAAAAATGCCCTGAACATCAGATGCTGATTATTTGGGGTGGGAATGGTCCCCATTACTCTCAGGCCACTGAGAGAGGAAGGTCTGCAGCACCAGCAGAGAGCAGCGGTGACCTGCAGCTCAGAGGGCTGTATCCCTTCTGCAGGCAGGACTCTGGCTCCTACTCCAGAGTATTTTTCTCTATTTTATGAGAGCTGTGTTTCAATTTCCCTACTAGCCTGAGGAACCACAGCGTGCCCCTCCCCAGGCTAACTGCCTACAGCCAAGGCTACTGATCCAGTCCCCTGTGGGGATTTCGCTCTCACAAATCCACATTTTTGACTATGGAGCAGTCTGAGCTCAGTAAGAGCTGACAATCACCCTGGTGCAAAATGCCCCATAAACTGGCAGCTTTTCCTGTAATGCAGAGCCATTTGTTCAAATGACAGGAAGGGTGATGATGGTTTGAGAATTAGTCTCCTGGGCACTTTTTGTAATCCCTGGCTGTGTAAGAGAGCAGGCAAGACACTGCAGACACTGAATCCCTGTTTCTCCAGGGAAACTTCAAAGACAAGTTTTCAGTTCTCTCAGTGTTTCTGACTGACTAGTCTGAAACTCTCCTGTGCTCACCAATTTGGCTTTTGGACATTCCCATCTGGATGCCTGATTTTCCTGTCTTTGATGGAGAGTGACTGTTACGGGCAGAGTGGTAGATTCAGAGAAAGTTTATTAAAGAAATCCCCCCACTGAATCACAGGGTGCAGAAAGGACCCCTTGCTTTCTAAATCTGCTACAAAGGATCCAATCTTAGCCCCAGACTTTGTCAATATTTTATGTGTAAAGTATTGTATAGATGTAATTGAACCTTCATAAAACATTGTCGCCAGGATTAAGGACACCAAACCACATATATATATTTATATAAATATATATATATGATTTATTATGATAATGATCAGACAAAATTATCTTCATCAGAATTATTAATGACACAGTAGAGGAGCTATAACAATATTATAATACTATACATAATATAGTGCACTATGAAGCAATACTGAAGCAGTATATATATATATATGCCATTCTATTAAAGCTAACAAAAAATTAGGTAGAGAATGATGTCACTCACCCATACCAATGACTGTGGGCAAATCTCTTTCACTCAGCCTCAAGGAGTAACACTGAGGGACAGCTTCACTCAAGGGAGGAATCTCCACACATTTACTCCAAGAAGGGATATGTTAGAAGACCCCACCATTAAAATTTCAGACTGGGCTTTTATAGTATAAAGTGACTGACTGTCCATCATATATCCACTGGCTGGCTGTGTCAGCTCAGCAGCCTTAGATAACCAATTGGTATCACTTGTTTCTTCCTTTATCCGGGTGCTTTACCAGGCCTGCCATATCTTCACCTCACTATCAGGATGTTGAACTTTGGGATTGATGAGTCAGACTGATTTCACCATTATTCAACGCCAAAAGCAGCATGACTCCTCCTCCATCATTTACCACTGGTAGCTTTGCAAATAGGGCATTAACTGTGTTGTTTTACCCCATTGCAGGCAGAGCATCCTGCTACATCCACCAAGATGCACCATCCTGCTACATCTGCAGATGGCATGGCAGAGAGGATGCTGGCAAGAGTGATGCCACAAGCTGCGCATTAAAACTCTTAAAGCCCAATGCTGGCCACCTGCTAAAGTGCTACTGAAAGCAGCCATGTTAGGCAGAAAGCTTTGTTTGCTTTCTTGAGTTTGGGACAAATCACTCCCCTAAAAAAATTACATCTGAAAGAGGTTATTCATGTGGCTTACTAACAGCACTTAAATTTAGGCAACTAATTTAGACATCTAAACTGGGAGACTATCCCACCTCATTTTCTTTGTATGGAGTGTGGGGAAAGAAAAACTCACCCAGAAGCTTTTCAAAGATGAAACTAAAAGTCAGGGGCTGTTTCCAAGTCATCAGTGGTGGTTTACATTACAATGCAGTGCAACATCTGGATTTTCTGATTTGTCCTCTGAAGGACTCTCACATCTGCAGTGGTAGGAATAGGCACATTTAAGATCAGGCACCTCCTGCCATTAGTAGTGTATCTGTCTCCTAAGTGTGACTGTGTGAAGAAGAACAGCATTAGCACTTTTCTACTTGATGATTCAACTCAGCAGTAAGGGAAATTGTTACATTAGAAAACAGACACTGTTTTTATGCATTCTGCAGACATCTTCTTCTGAAGCTTCATTCAGCAAATAATTTGGAAGTTGACTCAAGGCCCACACAAAGAAGATCATGTCTTACTATGTACATGTCTTTAAGCAGATGTCTAAGGACATCTCTATCCAGCAAAATACACTTGTGCATTTAAATCCCACTGGAGGCCAATTTTCCCCCATAAGAGCATTATTGAAGGGGGATTTTGAAATACATCATCGCTTCCGTTTGAAATCTTTCCTCACTTTGGAATTCTACTGTTTCAAGAAAAAAAAAAGCCATATGGAACTAATCATGCACATTTTGTCTAGCAGATAGGCATTATAGCAGATTGTGTTTTCCCTTCAAGTGACTGTCCATATGAGCAGGCAAACTGTGGTGTGCATATAGCTGAACGTGCAAGACAAGGTTTTCAGCCATAACAACATCCATACTGATGTACCTCCTGCTTAGTCACATAATTATGAGATGAGAATTCTCATCACTGTCTATCTACCAAACAAATGAGGGCCCTTCCCTTCCCTTCCCTTCCCTTCCCTTCCCTTCCCTTCCCTT
>JAYRBT010000001.1:108896600-108930784 GCA_036023395.1 Myiotriccus ornatus
TTTCCCTCTCACAGACCTTACTATTTTTTTAGCTTGTTTTCTCCTTATTTGCTTTCATTTAACAACTGGTCTTTCCTTCTTGTCTGTTGGCTCCTCAGAAAGACAGAGTTCAGATTACAAAAGAGAGATTTCCCATTCTGGCAGATATTCCACGTGCTACTATACTGCCCCAGAGAAAATGCTCCTGGGAAGGATATGACTTCCTGGAACTTCAGTACTGGCTTGCAGAGAATCAAGAGAGGCCCAGCGCTGCAGGATGTCTGCAAACCATAACCCCAGGACTGGAAAGGAAGCATCAAACACCACTAATCCTTGTATGAGAAACTTGGAGAGAGAGGACACAGTAAAGTTGTACAGAGCTAACTTTTTTTTTATAATTATCAAGTACAGAGTTCTTTTCACTCCTTATATACATCTCTGTCTAAATAACTTCTTGCATAAGCTTTTCTATAGTATGACATTGCATTTCAGATATACCCAAAGTTCTTACTTGAACCACTTCTCATTCCTACCTAATTAAAAAAATCATTCTTCTCTGGTTGTGACTGAAATATCTTTTGTCAGCAACAGAGGTCACACAACACAGACTAGTGTGTTAAACATGGGTTTTTTTCATATTCTTCATATTTTACTCAAGCAGGATACATCCTTTCCTCAGGTCTTTATACCCAATACAGAGAGATCATATGAAAATTAATAGCAATCAGCTTGCATTTGAGATGATCTAAATGTAGCACCCGTGGAATATATGACACAATTTTTAAAGGAGCCTGTAATTGTCTCTGTTATCACTCATGTGGTGAGCACTGGGTTCATCCAGAGTGAGACCTTGCTCTGACTTAAAGACAAATGGCAGGTTGTTGAACTGTGTAGATCAGATGCCAATAAAGACCAAACAGTAAAGTTTTATCAGCTCACAAAGTACCCTAATTCTTTCTCATTAAAAAGTGACAAGTATAGTTCCAACTAAAATTGCTGTGTCCGTGGCAATTTTGTTCATGTCACAACACTGGACCTACAAGGCAAACTCACCCCAGTTCTTTTCACTTAAGGCCTCTTAGCCAGAGGCATTCTGAGCATTTTATTAGCAGTTGTTTGGACTCTAAGGACAACATGTTCATTCCTCCAACTCTTGAAAATAGACCTATGCATTATGCCATGACACTGTCCAATTTACACAAGCAGAAACACACCTAGTACAGATAGATATGTGTGAATATTATTATCTGCTGAAAAAATATATTTTAAATATTTTTCAGAATATGTTAACAGTGTTTTGGGAGGTGAATATTTGAATCACTGTAAGTGCAAAGATTTACATCCATCCTTGTCTGTAAATCAAAAGGAGAGAGAAAACTCAAGAGTAATACAAGTAAAATTTCTCAAATGTGTACTAAAATACTCTTCTGTACATTAAGATTCTCTGTGATCAAAGTTGTGTATCTCAGCACTCTTCGGTTAATTGGTATAGTGGATATATAATCTGGGAGACTCCAAAGCTCTTCCTTCCTTTAGTGTTTTAGCACTGAACTGCATTGCATTGATCCTACCACAAATACTTGTCCAGCATGGAATATCGAATGCCAGGAGAAGATAATATGGAGGAACCCAAATTTCCCACAGGGCAGATGGATATGAAGGCAGAGGATAGGAATTTATGGCAGGGTGAAGTCTGAAACATTTTTGTAATGGCCGTCATTTGGATTAGACAGGCAATTGTAGTGTCAAATGGGCTTCCAGCAGAGGGAGATGGAAAAGTTAGATTTTAATTTATTTTTTTTTTTAGAGGTCTAATTTTTCATATAGCTGTACCTGTGAGTGGGTGTGAAACTATTTCCTTCATACATATGTAAGAGAATGAAAAGGGTATGTTAACAGCATCGTAACCACACATTCATATTTTACAGTCCCAGCTGGGACTGAATGAGTATTTTATGAACTGAAAAGGTAGTTTGGGTTCACCTGGCACAATTCACATGGCAGATGATTTGGAGCTGGCCTCAATTTGAGCTGCAGGCTTTGCAGTGAGCGAGAGAGAAAGGAATGGAGGGCAGTAGGGGTGTGTGCCTCCTTGTGTGCTGCAGCACATGGCCTTGAAAATTCTCACTGAAGTTGCCAATTTTGTGTAAAATGCCTAAGAATAATCAGCACAATGACTCAAATCCGTTTGCTCTGTCAGCAGGTCATGTCACCCATAGCAGTGATCATGCTATAGGTGTGCTTAGACCCTAATTCTGGCCCAAGGTGAACTGACTTATTTCACCAGGAATAAGCAGCAAAGATGATGTTTGCCCTTGCTTCATGACTTCATATTTGAGTGGGGAGTAAACAGTTCTTTGAGAGAGAGCAACCACTGAGCCAAATCTGAATCAGCTCTATTAATCAAGTAATGGAAAGTGCCTGAAAGCAAATCACATTTCAACTTTTCAGTGGTCTAAAATACAGGGAGGTTGGTTTGATTTGCAATATTTTCCTTTTTTGTCTGCTTCAGTGAGAAATCAATTGTTTGAAAAGCATGAGTGGTTAGAAACTCTCAATCAGCTTTTGATTAATAGAGAATAGGAATATTGCAAAAATTTTCTTTTCTCCTTTTCAGTGGGTGTGTTAAATATTTTATCCTGCTGTTCAATTTGATCATTCTGACAGCTTTCTGTATAAGATGCAGAACTCTCCATGTGGAGTAAATATTAACTCATCTCCCTTACACAGAATAAAAAGAACAGAGATGTATGGGCTTATGCCTGTAAGCAGAAAAACTGTGTTGCACTCCCTGAGAATGTGAAGAGAACAATGTCTAAAGGAATTATTCTGAAGTGATTAAATAACTATAAAATATGTGAAAATTATTTTTTTCTTGGTTCTTATGTTTACTTTCATCTGATTTTCCAAACTGGGTTTTGCTTGTAGATATTCAGATCATCAAAAATTTTAAAAAGCCAGTGTGCATATGGGTGTATGTGTTTGACAAATATGATAAATAAAACCTTATTAAAAGTTCTAATTCTCAATCTTTGCACTCCTTGCAAAAAGTGCATAAAAGATAAGTGTTACATATCATTCTTTGTTTGCTTCAGTCATTATTCAATGAGGCCACAAAGGTTAAATATGTGACTGAAAGTGGTAGGTTTGAAAAAGCTCAGTGTCAAGTCAGAGGCATTCAAACAAGCCCTAGTTTGACTTGCAAAAAAATAAAATATCACTTTTATTTGTCTCAATTTAATTTTTCATTTAGAGATATTATTGCTCTTTATCATGGGAAATTAAAATATAATAAAATCTCAGAAAGATTTCAGAGTATTTTTCATCTGAGGTGCCAAAAGGGCAGTCCTGGACTGCCTCCTCTGGGATAGCTGATGGATGTTCGGGATACCCTTGGGCTAAATTAAGGTGAAACAACACCAGACAATCAATTACAAAGTTTTATTTATTATCTCAAATTTGGTTCTAGAGACAGCTACCCAAGATAAGGAAGGTGGTCCCAAAAAACTACTATCCTGCCTGGAAAGACCCTCTTTCCTAACCTTGCCTTATCTTGTCAGCATGGTAATATTCCTTTTCTCTTCTGCCCAGTGTTTGAGACATTAACTTTCAGCTTTACATTAACCCTTCCAGATTTTTAGCCTCTCCCGGCGGCTCTTCTCTTTAGGATGAAAAACACATCCTACTCTCCCTACTCTATAACTGACAAATTACCACTGACACTGAAGGCACACAGTAGACCATGAGCTAAGGCAAGAACCAAGATGAGTTTCTCTGATTTGTGAATCTGTATCCTAGACACTGATAAGGTAAAGTTTATTCCAGTAGCAAATATTCAATCTTTATTATGTGCATTGCAGGCAATCTGGGAAGCTCAAAGCAGTGGCATGAAACCTATTGTTTAGGCACTCTGAGAACACAAACCAAAAATACAGTGTCATCAGGGGAAAATGGAACATGACAGAACAGTGCACAGCAGCATATTTTTTTCTGAGGGCATTTTTCCTTTGTTTGCCACATATCCTGGCAATACTACAGCCTTAAGATGAATTTGACAGCCTTAAAGTCTGTTTGGACAACTGTTGATGAGATAACGATTTCTAAAGCAACCAGCAGCCACACAATAGCTACCCAATATGTAGCAGAGCCACAAGTGCTGATCATGCCATTTCTCCACAAAATCAGTAATGACTGGAAAGTTCAACATAATTCAATTATACTTTGAAGCTAAAGCCTTTTACTGATGTCACATTGAAGGAGAATGATCTCAAACATCACTTATGACACTCAAGAAACATAACCTAGAGCCCTCTGCAGCCTCTGCTCAGCAGAGCAAACTCCTAGAATGAAAAGGGTTCACTCATTTTTTCTGAGTTTTTGTAGCATCTGTGATAGATAACAGTATTAACATCATGGTCAGCCTTATCTTTCACTGGACCAGCAACTTTCACTGCAGAAGCTAAATTTAACTTATTAATGTGTGACACGATAAACATTGCAAGGACCTTTGGTAGTGCATGTCCCTGCATGTTATGAACGCTCAGGGCTCTGAAGAACCACGTGAAGCTGCAGTTTAAGCAGTGTAGATCCAAGGAAAGGAACATGAAGCTTGGGCTTCATCTCAGGTACCTGGGAGAACTGAAATCCTGTGGGCAAAAGGGCAGCAGAACTGGGTCTGGCCCCAGCCAAAGCCTGACAGCACTGAGTCACTGGGTGAGACCCTGACAACAAAAGCCTTATAGACACCATAAGGGTCACTTAAAATGCCTTTTTTATTATTTTTTTTTTTTGATTTGGGATATATACATAGAAAGATATATAGAAAAATGACTGGAATTGTCAAATGAACCTCAGGTGAGGAATTACATTGAGCCTAGTTACTACATTAGACTACTGCAACAGAATCACTGAATCAAAGAATCATTTAGGTTGGAAAAGACCGCAAGATCCAACTGTTAACCCAGCACTGCCAGGTCCAGCACTAAGACATGTTCCTAAGTGAAAAATCATGTATTTTAAATACTTCCAGGGATGGTGACTCAGTGACTCCCCTGGGCATCTTGTTCCAGTGCTTGTCGACACCTTCAATGAAGAAACTTCTCCTAAAATTCAATCAAAACCTCCCCTGGCAGGACTTGAGGCCATTTCCTTTTGTCCTGCCACTTGTTGCTTGGGAGCAGATACCACACCTCAACTGCCTAAAACCTTCCAGTCAAGGCTTTGGCTCTTCTGATTTTCCCCCTGCGTAATCCCACGACAGCTGTGAAGTCCTCCTGAGTAGCTGCCCCTCCTCCCAGAGGTCATAAACTCGCTGGTTCCATCTGAGTTCCATCCAAAGGCCAGGCTAGCAGGGTGGGGTCACCATGGGGCTCTGGCACCTGTGACATCAGAGGGGACAAGTCCCCAGATGCCCCATCTGGCAGTGCAGCTGCCATTTCCCTGCCACCCAGCCCTGTTGCGCCCCTTCTCTACGTCCTCCTCCTCCAGGTCATGGCTCTGAGCGTCACCCAGCTCCTGATGGTGCTGGGAGTCCTACAGTTCACGCTGCTGATGGATGACCGGTCAGTGAAGGTCACGGAAGAGCTCCTGCGGCAGCACGAGGAGCATCAGAATCAGGAGATGGCTTGGCTGATGGAGATGAAGAAGAGGATCCAGGAGCAGACCAGACTCAGTGAGGAAAGCCTGCTCCTCTCTGCCTGCCAGCAGTGGTGGTTCTGGGCCTCTGCCGAAATCCTCCTCATGCTTTTTGGTTTCTACTGGCTGCCCAAGCAGAGGAGAGCTGGCTCTGACAGCGGCAGCCAGCGGGGAGCCTCCAGCAGTGCCCAGGAGCAGAGGGTGGAGGAGGACTGGGAAGATGAACCAGACTCTTACAACACTCAAGACATGCCCCTGGAAAAGGTAGGAACCTGTGCTTCATTTGCCAAGCCCTTTCCAAGAACAACTTTCTGATGGCTGCATCCGGCCATGAGAGCAGGCAGCGCCTACAAAGTCCTGGTGCCCTCAGGGACAACATCATCAGCCTCCTGCTGCTCATGTCCCTGAGACCACCCTTTGTGCACTTTTTCCACCAGGGCTCAGCACCGTGGTGGGTCTGTCAGTGAGACACTCCTGTGGCCATGTGGAGAACCCACTGAAGAACGTGTAGTGTTTCCTCCTGTGCTGCCTGACAAGACAAACAGAAGTCACATCCCTGCTTCCAGTGCAGCCTCTGCACCTGCTCCTAGTCCTGATGTTTCCCCCGCCAGGAGGCATGGGAGAAATTCACCCTTTGTACATGTTACTAAAATTGTTTGTTTTGAGAAATGCCTTGTCTGTGGCTGTCTGGGCAAGACTGTGTTGGAGGATGGTACCCCTTGGCTCCATCTCCCCTCTGCAACGAGGAGATGAAGTTTGTGCTCCAATTTATGTTTGCTGTGATTACACTTGTGCTGAGGGGCTTAGCACCTCCCTGTCTTCTCCTGGTGTTCTTGACATCTCCTCCTCCCTGTGTCCTTTCCCATGTCCCAGAACACCTCTAAACCGGCTTCAAAAGATGCTGCTGAAATCAGCATCTCCATCACGGGATCTTGTTGCTTGTCCTTGAGCTGTTCATCAGGAGGGTGGTCCCATCAAGTGAATCCCCAAAGGCCTGCAGAGGCCATCACGTTACCTATTTCTGACCATCAGATCCTGACCTACAGCTGGAGGCTCAGCCACTCTGGACACAGTTTGACAGCTGCTGGTAGACAGCCTTGTGTACACAGACCTCCACAGAGCTCCTGATTTTCTTCCTGCACTCCTCCTCCAAAGGGGGAGTGTTGCCTGTGTCTCCCAGGCAGCTGAGGAGGTCACTCTTGGCACAGGCAAATCCGTGTCTGTGGCCCAGGTGTCCAGGCTTGGCAGTGCTGGAGCTGCAGGGGAGGCCTGTGTGAGAAGAGGCAAAATGCTGCCCAGCAGAGGGGGGAGTGAGGAGAGAAGTGTGAGGAGCAGTGAGAAGCAGCAGGAGAAGGAGGAGGAGAGGGAAAAGGAGGAGGAGTAAACAATAGCAAAATGTCACTTCCAAATAAATGCTTTTAGGACAAAACTGCCATGGCAATCTGTTATTATTAGCTTTGCATATCTTTAGTAAAGTTTCATGCTTCTATAGACTCATGTGCCAAGAGACCTGAGTGTGTTCTCATGGTCATCTTTCTGGATGTCAGTCCTGAAAAGAAGCACAGCAGTTCCCTGTGCCTATCAAACAGGTAAGATGCACTCTCAGAGGATCAATTCACCTCTCTGTTCATTCTGCAAATGAAAAGAAGGGCTTGGAGCAGGACCAAGACTCTTTGGGGTGTTTTCAGTGATTTCACCAGCATGACCACCCTCTCCAAAAGCAGGGTGCACTAAAGGACAGGCATGAGAAGTCCATGTTGCTGGCGCTTCTTATAGGATTAGCCTGGCCCAGTCATGTGGATGTCTCATCTTATTCCATGAGCATTTGCTGTCTTCGCCATGAGGAAAAAAGTAGTGCCAAATAAATGAAAAGCATTTTCATTCCTGTCTCCATTAAACACAGCAAATTTCAAGACAGAGTTTGTACTGCAGTTGAGAGCAGGAGGACTTGACATGTCAGCTCGTAAACAAAATACAATACATGCATCTTTAATTCTGTGAGAGCATCACTACTCAAGAACATCATTGGCACTTTAATTGAAATGCGTCAAAGGAAAGAATGTCAGAGAAGCCTGGATGAAGGGATAGAATGCACCCTAAGCAAGTTTGCCACTGATATGAAGCTGGGGGGAGTGGCTCATACCCCTGAAGGCTGTGCTGCCATTCAGTGGGACCTTGATAGGCTGCAAAGCTGGGCAGAGAGAAACCTAATGAGGTTCAACAAGGGCAGGTGTAGGATCCTGTACCTGGGAAGGGATAACCCCAAGCACCAGTACAGGCTGGGGGCTGACCTTCTAGAGACCAGCTCTGCAGAGAAGGACCTGGGGGTCTCGGTGGACGACAAGCTGACCATGAGCTGGCAGTGTGCCCTGGGGCCAGGAGGGCCTATTGTATCATGGGGTACATCAGAAGGAGTGTGGCCAGCAGACCAAGGGAGAAGATCCTCCCCTTCTGCTCAGCTCTAGTGAGGTCACATCTGGGGTGTTGTATTGAGTTCTGGGCTCCACAGCACAAAAAACGTCAAGCAGCCACTGGAGGAGCCAGCAGAGGCCACAGAGATGGTGAGGGGTCTGGAGCATCTCTCTTATGAGGAGAAACTGTGGCAGCTGGGCCTGTTCCCTCTGGAGAAGAGAAGACTGAGAGGGGATCTCATCAATACATTTTAATACCTCAAGTGTGGGTTCCAAGAGGATGGTGCCACACTCTTTTTCAGTGGTGCCCAGCAACGTGTCAAGGAGCAGTGGTTATAAAGTAAAACACAAGAAGTTCCTCCTCAGCATGAGGAAAAACTTCTTTACAGGGAGGGTGGTCGTGGCGTCTCCCTCTCTGAAGACAATCAGAATCCACTTGGATGCACTCCTGTGTCACCTGCTCCAGGTGCCTGGGCAGGAGGGCTGGAGCAGATCGTCTCCAGAGGTCCCTTCCAACTAACGATTCTGTGATTCTGTGGACTTGTAAAAATAATAAATTTTTCGTGTGTGAAAATGTCAAAGGAAGGCATAAATTATAAAACACAAATCTTTTTTTCTCCTTTCCGTTTTCTCCTTTCCCTCCCCTCCCCTCATTTCCCCTTCCCCAGTTCTCCAAGTCCCCGAGAACAATGTTATAAATACTCCAGCGGTCAATCTCTAACGGAGCAGTCGGGTTTTTGCCGGGGTACGAGGATTTTCCGTGCGAATTTGGGGAACCCCGCGGCGGGCGCGGGGCCTGGCATTGCGGGCACGTCCCGCCAGGGGTCCCCCTTGCACCAGATCCCGAGCGCAGATCCGTCCGTGGAGGTCGAACCGCAAAATCCCCGTGAATTCCCTTCAGAAGACTTTACATGCGACTACGCAAATATCGCCGCATAACCATTTGTTCACCAGAGAAGACAGTTTTCAAGTAGTTCCTCCGTTTTGAATTATAACGTTCCTTGAAAGGACATAATTTGCTGATTAGAGATGTGTTTGTTTAGTTGCGGCGCCTGAAGCTTCAATTTTGATTGCGTTCGTTTTAATCACAGAACTGATCTTATTTTCGGTAACATGGAGTCGTTTGTTCCAAATGCATTTATGAATTCCTGTCTCAGTTATGTCACATGCTAGAAGTGATAGTACTCTTCCTAATTCCTAACATCATAAAACCTACGCAGAGGAGAAAGTGCTGGAAGAAGGAAGAATCTTTTGAATTTCTATAAACTAAATGGGCTTAATTTCAAGTCTTTAATCCTGCTTATGCTGCCATAAGGGACAGGCTCCAAAACCACACATGATCCTTGTGCCTCTGACATGAAAGACCTGTCAAGTCTCACACACTGTGACATGAATACACTTGGCTCATGCCACGCAGCCTCTGTCTGTGCCTACATCTCCCTTGTTTGCCCTGCTTTACCATTTTCTCCTTCTTCCTAGGTGCAACCTACCTCCAGAAACAGCTGTTGCAGCTGCTATTCCTTATTCTTTCAACCTATAGAACAAGGGAGGAGAAAACATATTAAGTGAGGCAGTGGCACTTCACAGCACAATTTCCTGGCTCCTGTACCACCCCTTCTGCCCAGGGATTGGAGTGCCTGCCCACCCTCTGCCTGGAACTTTTTGTGAGAATTAAAAAATGAGCTTTCTGGGCCTTCCAGGCAAGCACCAGAGTAAACTTTTAACAAAGGAGGGCAGGGAGAGGTTTTGGTGATGAAAGTAATTGCACCTGGCGAGTCCCCTTTTACAGAACTTGTCTCTGCTGCATACTGGAGACAGAGGTGGCTTTTCAGAAATCTTCATTTTCAGCCAAGGATTAGAGTGGGACCTACAATGAATTAACTATTAATGTTACAAACACATGTAATCCTCTGTCCCAACCTCATATGTTTAACAGTCATGCCTGTGGGCCATAAGGTGAAGGACAGAGACCTAAGGATATACAAAGTTAACAGCAAAATGTTGCTTGAGTACCACAGAGCTCCTTTGCCATCCCACTTGCAGCCTGCCTGTGAGCTGAGTGTGTCCACACTGTCCAGGACATGTGTGCCAGGGATATGTTGCTGGAAGAGTAAGAGGTTCGTTATCTTGTTCCAGAAGTTACTGGTCTTTAGGTGCTATTTTGGGAAGAGGTCATCAGTGGGCCATAAAGTGCTTGGAACATATCCCCTCTCACCCAGAAACTTCCTCTGTGGCAATGGTGGGGAGAATGCCAGTGGAAAATTCCTATCCATAACGAGGTCAGACACACTGGTTTTCCATCTTTTTTAACTACCCAAGCAGTGAAAAGCAATGGGAGTGACAGCCAATGCTGATCCAGACACAGCTCCAGGAAACATTATGCAGGAATAGGACCTTGATGTAAACAGGAGACCAGGACCTTAATGCAAATGGGAATCAAGCGCACTGAAAACATCAGGCTGATCCCCTCCTGAGATAGGGTTGTTCTAATCAGAAGAATTATTTGAAACTTCTCTTCATCTCCTGAACACAACACCTAAATCTAAAGGTGAGTATGGGAACATGTGACTGAGTACCCCAGCGTGGGCCTTGGAGCCTCAGAGCCAGCGTAGGCTGGAGGGCAAAGTGACATTAAAAAGAGGGAACAGTTTGTACTCTGGCTAACATGCAGAGGTTTAATTTCTCCACAGTAGGTAACAAGCACCGACATCTCTGAAAGTCACTGTGCATTGAATAAAAAGCATCCAAATATGGGGCATGCAGAAAGTCAGCCAGTCCAGCCCCGCCAGCATCAGCAGCTGCACTTCCAAGCACAAAGTTTGCATGGCAGTGGCTGTTGATGGAGCCCAGCAACCTTTTCAAAGGAGGGGCTTCTCATCAGATTGTGTGTTAATGCCTGACTCTGGAGAGCTGATGGCTTTGTGTCATAATCTGATTCTGACAGAGGGGAACAGAGAAGAAGGGGAGGCAGCAAGAGAAGGCAGCGAATGCTTGCAAATTCTTCTAAACTAGTTGTGATTCTAAAAAGTGATGTCAAGTTTCTTCATTGCACAAATGCTGAAAACAGTCCTGTGACACAGCAAATAAGCCAAGCAGTAAGTGAGTAAGTATAACTGAATTAATTTGTTTTTAATGAGGTGCAATAATAAAGCTAATAATCACAGAAAGAAAGGGTTCTGTTTAAAAACTATTTTCAAGCTCATCACAGCAAGTTTTATTTTCAAATTTGAAACATGAGCTTATACATACAGCTATCTAAATTTGTGTATAAACATTACATATATATTATTTCCTTTATCTACATTGCCTTTTTCACTGATGAATTTGAATCACCTGGCTTACATAGAGAAACTCTAAAACCATGTTTGTCTGGAAAGGCCATGGTTTTATTCTGTTATTCACTAGTGCCACTTTGTGAAGACTTAAGTGTCTTAAAATGCCTTTTATACAGCCTTAATTCTGCTTAGTTCAGAGAAATCTCAACTTACAGGAAGCTGGAAGGGGGAAATCCTGTGCCAGAGCAGTATAGGTCTGATCCACTCAAGCATGAGCTTTTTATATCGAGTATGTGAGCAATACTTCTGACCCATATGGTTTACTGAATCAGAGCCTAATTTTGTCATATCCCATCCAAATTTATACCTTAGTACCTGAACATATTGCCTTATCAACTAGAATGTTTTCCTGCATAATTCATGAAGCTGTGAATTATTTTTATATATCCTCTGCCTCTAGCTTTTAAAAGAACCAGTTTGAAAATGAAAGACTAGAAAAACAAAAATGCTTAACAGGCTTCTGAAGCAATCTTAGACCATGATCTTGTGAACAACATTTACTGAGAGCAGCGAGGAACTATTCACAAATGCAAGATAAATCCCAGATGTAATACTTCCTTGATTATAGCTTACACATTTGAGGGTATAAAAATAAAGCAAAATGCTTTTGTTTAAAGTCCAATAATACTACTTTATCTAATTTTAATTTATAACTTCAAGCAACCCATAAAGCTCATACTAAAAAAAAAAAACAAATCACAGTATAATATATTTAATATTTCTGTTACCTTCCCCTTGGATGCTTAACAGGCAAAATAGTATAAACTGCTACAGATGGATCTTCATCTAGCAGAGTTTAGCACTGCTTCTATGCATCCCATCAGACTGGTATATAGCAATGAAATGAAGACAGACGGCGTAATAAGTGCAAGAGCTGCAAATGAAAGTGAGCAGAAATTGATTTTGAAATGTTCTTGGCACTTTCCCAAGACAATATTATCACTGTATTTAAAAGGAAGTGCTCCATGCATTGTTTCAGGATTACTAAGAATTAACTCTGGCCTCCTTAATTATTTTCTCTTCTGAGACCTATTTTTAGTTCAGTTATGACATCTACATTAAAAAAAACCCAACCAACCAAACAAACATATGTTGTGGATTCTTAAACTTAGAAGACCAAGAATCACACTTGAGAAATGTGTCTGGTTGTGGGCTCCCCAGTACAAGACAGATATAGAGCTGCTGGAGGGAGTCCAGCAAAGGGTCAGTAAGATTACAAAGGGACTGAAACCTCTCTCCCATGAGGAAAGCCTGAGACAGCTGGGACTGGTTGGCCTGGAGAAAACTCAGGGAGGGTCTTCTCAGTGGTGCCCAGTGACAGGACAAGAGGCAAAGAGCACGAACTGAAACACAAGAAGCTCTGTCTGAACATCAGGAAACACTTTCTAACTGCGAGGGTGTCCGAGCACTGGCACAAGTTGTCCAGAGATGATGTGGAGTCTTCGTGCTCAGATATTCAAGAGCCACCTGGACATGGTCCTGGGCAACCGGCCCTAGGTGACCCTGTTTGAGCAGGGGAGGGGAGCTGGACCAGATGACCTCTGACAGTCCCTTCCATCCTCAGCCATTCTGTCATATCTATCTAGAGAACTGTGATTTAAAATGTGTCAATCAAAAATTAAAAACAAACCCTGAGGAGACTGCAGTTTTCTTGAGCGTCAACCTCATTAATTTTCAATGTCTTAAATTAGGCCAGCTGTTTCATTCTTTGAGTGGACAATAACTATACATCCAAAGTCAGGTTATTTTATGTTTTCCTAGGTCTGCAGCTGTAAGGGATAATGCATCAGCATTCTGTGGAGAGAAGCCAGTA
This sequence comes from Myiotriccus ornatus, assembly GCA_036023395.1. NCBI lineage: Eukaryota > Metazoa > Chordata > Aves > Passeriformes > Tyrannidae > Myiotriccus > Myiotriccus ornatus. Next base: position 108,909,773 of record JAYRBT010000001.1, read on the forward strand.
TTCTGCAGATTCATAAAAGCATCTACACCAGGCTGCTCCCACATGCACAAAGCCAGACTCGTGCAAATTTGCACGACTCGGTGCTCCCTAACTTAGGCTACTTACTCCTTAGGGAATGCTGAAAATAGCTGTGATAGAAGGTTCTCAGGAGAAGTCTCATATTAAAGTTTTCATTTTTGTAAACCCAGCCTTGTCTTATGGTTTTGTTAATTTGACAAAAACAAACAAACAAACAAACAAAAACCCACAAACAAACAGAAACCAAACAACCAAACACCTGGAAGAGGTTTTGTTTCTGGATAGTTTGTATTTCTAAGTGTGTAACTGTGTGTGTGTACATGTCTTGTAAAGCACAACATGTCATCTGGCAGTACGAATGCCTCAGATATGTCAAGCTGAGAGGTCTAGACCTGGTCAATAAGCATGGCCAAGATGGAAATTTTAAAAAAAGATCAAATGCTGCACTAGTTTTGATGATTCAGAACTTGGAAATCCTCCATCTCCATTATCATGTATCTAACTTCCTTAGCATATCGTTAAAGGGTAACTCGTTTCTGGAGGTGCTGTCTTTCCCCAGGGACATAAAACCACTATTAACATTACCATCCTTAGTTGTATTTAACACCCCAGGACATTTTCTTATCAGACTTAGTGTTACAGCCTGAAATCCCAACAGTGGGCATTCCTACTCAGTGCCTGTGGCTGTGCCAAGGTCCCAGGGCTGCCATGGGCCCAGTCACTGTCCCCAGCTCTCTTCACTGCCTGCTGTGGACCCACTGGTGAGGTCCCTGCCCTGGCAAGTAGAAACGTCATCTATTTGTCTATTATTTCCATCACAGCAATTACTGAGATGAGCTAGCACAAAGGCAATAGCAAAATGGACTACTTGATTTCTGATATTGATTTTCATTCCTGTACTTTGAAATGCTTCCAAATTCCGGCTGTGACAAAAAATGTTACAATTAAAATCTTGGATATCACACTGAGATCTATTGTAGAAAAGATGCACTTAAGGAAACTTAGAATTTACAGTATATGTTGTATATAGTGTAATAGTATAGTGTAATTAGTGAGATGAAAAATAACTATTTTGTTTTAACATCAACAGTAGAATATCCACTGGGATTTTTTTCCTTCCTTATTCCAGTAGACAATATCAAACCAGGCAGAGAACTGCAGATGAACTACTGCTCTCCGAGCGTACAAGAGTACTCGTGGTTCATTAGAAATCACCTTGAACGTGAAAAAATGGACATAATCTGCTGGACAAAGAAAGTGTGGATTGTGCCAGACATGTCTGCAGGAAAGAGTTCTGCCATCCTGTTAGTCTGAGTAGGTATGAGCCAAGGGAAGGAACACCAGAAATACCAAAGCCTATGGAAAAAGTTCAGGGTAGGGTCAAGGTAGTGCCATTTTGAAGTTGTATTTTTATCACTTAAAGCAAAACTCCAAATTTCAAACCTCCTGCTCTGCAGAAAGTCCTGGCATTTGTCAACAGCTGAAATGTGATTCACTCATCACAAGTAGGATGACATAGAGATACTAAAAAATTCAATATTCTCTTCAGAGACTCCATAAAGGCTGTTATGTTTTTATCTAAGCTGAAACCATTACCAAATTAGCCTACATTTCAAAATAGAAAATGTGATACTCTGTAATAACAATCAATTCTGTAGGCAATAAGGATTTCTGCTCACTCTTTCAGTATCTTGTTACAAGAACCTATAAGTTGTTCTTTGCACATTCTCATAAAAAGAAAAGAAACAAAAAACAACCCCCCCAAAAAAAACCCCAAAACATTCTAGTCTTGTCTCTTCAGGAAGCAAGGCTTGCATGACTGCCCAGTATCTATTTAACATTTCCCACCATCCTCAAATTTCTCACCTGTTGGCCAATTTCTACCGTACTTGTGTATAAAGGCAGAGTCTCAAAGAAATTAAACTCCTGTTCAATTCCTAAGTTTTATGAAACTGAGCAGTAGATAGAAATTCAGCGTGCCCTTGGAGAAAGAAGTAATTCAGTGCATCCCCATCTTCCAGTGTGTAATTTTCTTTATGGCAATGGTACAGTCAATGGCAACATATGCACTAAAACTTGCCTCATGTAGAAACTGTGTTTGTATTATCAACTACACACAAGTAGCTGAAAAAAAGGTTGACTTAGGAAGAGATTCCATTGTACAATGCCAAGAAGTACTTAATTTTTAAAACATGTCTTCAGATCACTGTCAATTGATTGTCATGGAACAAAAAAAACCTTTTGTGTTGCTTTGTGAGCGGAGTCCATACAGAACAGGGTAGTTCAACCTAAGAAAAGGAAAAACATGCTTATGGTAAGAAACTAGAATATACTGAGCAACCAGAAACTGCTGGGGCAATGTGGCAGCTTAATGACAATGCCATGAAACCCTTGGGGCTGCCTCCACTGCATGACTCCCAGTCAGACTCCTCTGTATTTTGGCTATTTCCATGGTATCTGCAGTGCAGTGGTAATTTCCCCTTCAAGAGCCCTCAACAGAGAACACTGGAAATGCAAGTACTTGTACTCTAATGTGGACATGAAACAGCTCTGCCTAATTCATTCCTTCCTGCCAAATGCCCAAGGGCCAGGTGCCCACCAAGCGGTAACCTGAGGCTCAGGAGAAATGTGAGCCACTGGGTAAGAACGAAACTGGTGACCACGTGGGCATCCAAAAATCCTGAAGGCATACAGAATTGTAACATCAGTAAAAAGCATACAAGACAAATGCCAGAATAACCAGTACGACATTTATTAGGAGATGCCTCCAGTCCCCCCCATGACAACGGAAGACAGACTGTTGTGCTCTGTCAGAAATATCAGCTGGCACAGATTCCCTGAAGGAATCTGTAAATAAGCAAGTAGAAGTCAACAAGCATACATGAACAAGCACACCAATAAGCCCTACTTTAAGCACAAGCTGGACTAGATCCTAAGGTTCCTCCCAACCGGAATTATTCTATGATTAGATATTTTATCAACACGCAAAAAGCAAATCTCCAGAATACGTGTTGCATAATGGTGGAATTAGTAAAACAGAATAAACAGCTTCAAGGCTTCAGCTGCCTCCTCCACCCACCACTAGTATCATATCCTTTCCTTGGAAAATCCATAACTTTTTTCCCGCTCCTTGGCTTGTAGCATCAGATTTAAAGAGCCAGAGGAGAAATGGCATGCCCAGAGAGCACAAACCAGGGAGCTGCAGCAGTGCAGAGGAGTGAGAAGGAGGAATTCACATTTTTCTCAAACTGAAGGCCCACATTGTAGGCCCACACTTACTCTGGGACCCAACAGAAAGGCAAATCTCAGATGATCTGATGAGAGACACATGATCTAGACTTGATAATCAACCCTTCTTCTCCTCCACTTGTATCAGGACTGCAACTGTGCTTGTTTGAGAGAAAAAGGCACAGAATACAGCCCATCTGAAAACATGAAACTTTTGTACATGAAAACATGAGTAGTTTAAGATTTGGGGGGTTTACACGTATAAGAAGCATGTGGGGGGCTTTAATGTATCTCTCCTTTTGGCTTAGGTGGTTAATACTCATACAAAAGAAGTACAGCAGAAACTGCCATCCTCATTTCTTGCTTGATTGCTGCATGACACTTGCTCACCCCACAGTGGCTAAGCTCTCTTTATTTCAACAAAAGACTCTCCAGAGCACAGAAAGTGCTCCTTTTTGGCATGTCATTACTGAACCTCTTTTGAAAAATATTGTAGCACTTATTTGACCCTCGTGCAGAAAAATGTTGCTAACTCAATTGATTTTCTTATAAACTCTGTATTTTTCTTAAACCCTTTGCTGCTGAAACTGGCAGGGGTCCATTTCCGCCTGCTGAGGTTCTCAAAAAGAGGTACCAGTGCCAAGGTAACACTCTCAGTTACATTCAGTGCAGGGAGACGAGCACCTCCAGTGAGAGGATTCCTTCACATCAACAGGAAGAGTACGTCCGAGACATCTCCCACCCCAGAATACTGAAGGAAATTACGAGTCCTTTTAATTTGAAAAATACTGGAAAGATGAAGCAAGCGTCCACAAAATGTGGAATAAATGGTGTCAGAATGAAAAACAAAACTCCCAGATGTTCACTTAAAAGAGCATGTAGGGAACATGTTTCTCTACACCAACAGAAATTAGGCTGGAAAATCCTTAGCTACACCCCAAACCCTATCAGTGGGCCAACAGGATCCAGTTTATGACAGTAAATACTGTATGAATTAGATGTCCTATCTATTGGTGGGGCATTTTCACATTTTCAATGCTCTGGATTGGCAAGATCTGTGTGGCAGAAACAACACATGGTACAGCTGTGGGTAAGACTGAAAATGGATAAGGAGCACTATACAAACACAAACTAGCAGGTATCTGGAATGTGAACACGGCAAAAGTGCAGTGAAGCAAAGTGTAGAAACCAAAATCAGAGGGTGAAAGCAAATGTCCCTGAGCAGATCATAAACCCCACGCAAAGGAAGGAAAGACAAAGGATCGATGGGTTGAATCAGAAAGTGGGTGTGAAAGTGCAAGTGAGGAGCTGCACAGAGTTGAAGGTACTTTCTAAGGGAGGCAGGAAGAGGGCTGAAACAGCCAGCATGAGGCCGAGAGAAGCCAGACACACTCTAGAAAGGTCTTCCAATGGCCAAAGGACAGTGCTTTGACTCTTGCTACTGCTGTGCCAGCTGGTGGCTACTGGTTGGAGCCTCCAGCAAGCTGCTCCTTCCACCTTCCTTTGGGAAGACCCTCAGTTACTGAGGTTGCATCTCCAGAGAAAGTACCAGATACCACCAGGTGCCCATAAATCTTTGATGATAAATTCATTTATGCTGCACAAGTTCACATTATCAGGGGAAGATGTGACAACTGTGTATTTGTATCATTTAAGAATTGCTCTAAGTATCTGCTTCAAGATTTTCCCTCTTCCCCCCCTGCTTTCTTTTAACTGGAATCTATTCAGTGACCTAAATTTTCTATTCCTCATAAGCTCTGCTTGGCTTATGCATGAAGGAAAGGGGCCAAAGATGGCCTTGTGCCACTGCTGGTTTGCTGGGGACTTGCTCAGCTTCCCATGTAAATTGGCCTCAGGCTGCCCTCATTTGGGTTTGGCTACCTCCTTCAGCTTTGGCTACAGAAGCCCCCGAGGGGCCGTTCCACAGCCAGGAATAACTCAGCAGCTGTCCGGCCACCCTTCCTTGCCCCTGGATCACCCCTGCAGACCCAGAACTCGTTTCTGAGCCAAATGGTAGCACCTCTGGCAGCAGCGGGAGGGGGGAGAGTGAAAAACCCAGTTAATCCCTTTTCCCCGGGGACGCACAGACGGGTCGGGCAAAGGTGCGGCGAGGGCTTCCATTTGTGAAGGAAGATCATGACGCCAAAGCTGGCGGTCCGGAGATCCGGGTCAGCCACAGCCATCCAGGGAGACGTTCCGAGGGAGCGCTCGCCAAGCGCAGGTGGGGCGGCGGGGGGCGAGGAGGGGCGCTGGGGAGGGACCGTCCGCCCCGTGCCAGCCGCGTCCCTGGCACTGCCGGGGCTCCCGGCCGGCCTCACCCACCCCCGCCTCGGCAGTACCGCGCATCCCGCCCGGCATCCTCGCCCCTTTCCCGCCTCCCCCGCGCATCCCTCCGCCCCCTCGGCGGCAGCCCCCGCCCGCCTCTCCCCGCTGCGCAGAGCGCGGCGCCGCCGGGCGATGGAGAGCCAGCGCTGCTTCGCCAACCGCTTCGATGACTACCCGGGCAGCCCCGCGGCGGCGCCGGACAGAGAGGCGGCGGTGCCGCTGGTGACGGCCACCATCGAGCGCATCCTGCGGGAGCTGCCGCCCCTGGGCGGCCCCCGCGGGTGCCCGGGCGGGCTGTACGGCGGCGTGGCCGGCGTGGCCTACATGCTGTACCACGTCGCGCAGTGCCCGCTGTTCGCCCCGTCGAGGGACTCGTACCTGCGGGCCGCCCGCCGCGTCGTGGACGCCTGTCTGCGGTACCAGGAGGGATGCGGCGAGGCCGACGCCGACACCCGCGCCGCGTTCCTGCTGGGCGGCGCCGGGGTGTACGCGGTGGCAGCGCTGGTCTACCGAGCCCTGGGGCTGCCCGAGTTCGCCCGCCCGCTGGGCAAGTTCAGGGAGCTGAGCGAGGTCTGCGCGCCGCTCTCCTTCCTCGAGTGCGGCTCCGACGAGCTCTTCGTGGGCCGCGCCGGGTACCTGTGCGCCGCGCTGGTGCTGAAGCAGCGGCTGGGCATGGAGGTGAGGGGGGCGGCGGGGCATCCCCGGGGGGGCCGTCGGGGAGCTGGCGGCGGTCCCTCGGACCGGCTTCTCGCCTCGCTGCCGAGGTGGGACAGTGCCCTCGGTTCTGGCTGGCAGTGGAGGGGGATGCAGCGGGGCCGCGGGTCTCTACAAAATAAGAAGGGGGGGGTGGGGAAAGGCGTCTTTGTCAGCTTGTACTTTGAGGGGCCGCTCCCCCGGGAGGAGAGGGCTTCCTCTAGTAGCTGCTCCTTGCCGAAATTAAAAGATGTGTCTTTGGCTGGAGGGAGCGGAGCGGAGTGCACGGGACGAGCGGGATGGGGTCGCGCCTCCGGGCTCTGGAGCGGAGCGCTGCATCCCGGGGCACGCCAAGAGCATCAGCTGTTGGTTGTCAGGTGGTGAATTACTTGGCAGGAGCCACCCTGGGCTTTCAAGAGTATTTCCGTAAGATGAAGCGGGTAAGAAAAGGAGGAGTGTTGGGTATACAGGACTAAGCTAAGCTGTGCTGTGCTGTAATTTGCAAGCAAGGAACCAGATTTTCAGAGGCGCTTGGTTTTGTTAACCCCAGCATACAGACTTCTGAAAATCTGTGCTTGTATTTTGGTGCTTTTCATGAATGAGAGCCGTTCTTTTAGCTGGAAGCACAAGATATGGTTATGGGTCAACATGCTATTGGTTTCAGTAGTCGGGACTTTACCCCAGGATACTGTCACTGTCAGTGCTGACAATTCAAGGCTTCCACTGACTAGGGCACAGTAATTATTGCAACTGATTCTGTTTGCTGTGGTGTTTGTTACTAGGAGGTCGGTGTGGTATCTGACCAGGCAGTTGGTAGATTTTTTTTCCTGTACTCTTGTCAGGTCCAATCTGTGTTTCTTCTGTTAATCACTGATTTGCAAGTTCATATGCCAGAAGGCTTTCTTTCCTCCCAGGAGAGGAAGCAACATTTATTTACAAGTAAATAAATGATGTAAAAAGAAGTGGCCCTGCCCCATCCAATACCAGTCACTGCAATTGGAGTCCAAGGAAATTCACTTACTGGAGGTCTCAGGAGACTCGAGGGTATCCAGAGAAGACACGAAGAATGTTAAGTCAGTTAAATGCTTTGATTGCCTTGAACAAGAATTCTTACAGCACTGGGCATTTGAATTAGCACACATAAGCAGGTGTGCTGTTTCTTTGTATGGCATTGTCTGACAATCACAACCATAAACGTGGTTATGTTGTTTGTAACCATAACATCACCAAACTTTTCACTCTGACAGTGTTTTCTATAAGAGGAAAGTTTTGAAGACACATCACAATCATATATGGAAGCAGTGCCAGCCTGAGGGGATGGTTTCTCACTGAGAAATAAGCCACCCCTGTTAGTTCAATTTGAATTGGAGGAGTGTGTCCAGTGCCCATATTAGTGCTCATGATGGTATGGTGACATACTAGCTGAATGAGGTGGCACACTGCACTCTACTGCTTCATTTAATTCCTTTATCCATTTGTCTTACATCCTTGAGAACAATTGCTGAACAGTTTGGAGAGTAGGTGCAATTACCTCTTACAGGCAGTGTGAAGAAGGGGAAAACTCTCCTCTCTGTTTGCTTGCTGGGTGAAAAATTATTCTTAACGCAGCTGTAAAGAGTTAAACGTCCCCACAGACAGGCAAAGGTGTGCACTTATTATGGAATGTATTTAGGAGGTGGGTTAACTGCAATCATGGGGACTTATTTTGCCAATAAAACATATATTCTGTGTCTCCTTGCTGATGTTTTCATCAGTAAGCTAATGTCCTCCTATAGTATTATTTGTTTTGTCAATACATTGTAATTTTAAATGTATAGTGAAAGAAATAAATTAAGTATTAATAAAGCCAACTTAATTTTTTAATTTTAACAAAAATTAAAACTTTTAATTTTGCTCCTTAATGAGGAAAACTACAGTGTTTTCTAGTCTCTATGTACTCGTGCTTGAGCAAAATTTGTGTCCTTTGAATAAATGTTCCCATCCTAATACAGAATTATTTTAATTAGTACATTGCCAGATCAGACCGTGCACCTTTTTACAAATGAAGGCAGGGATGCCCAGAGAGAGTGCATGTCATTTATTACCCAAGGTCAAACGGTAAGCCAGGTACATCCCAAAATAGAAGCAACGTCTTATGATTCGAACCGCTGGAAAATGCTACCTCCTGTAATTTGATTGTGCACAGTCTCACATGGCTCATTGCAGCATGTTTTCTTGTTTCTCACGTTCTTTTTTTTTTTTTTTTTGAGGACACTGTGCAAACATTTCCAGCACAAAGTGAAATCCATTCCTTACACTGAAATACAGCCGCTGCTGCCCGTATGGTTGGGGGTTTTTTTCCCTCTGAAGAAGTCAAATGGTGACCTATATACAAGGAATCGCTTGCCCTTGAAGAAAGCCTTGGGAGCGAATTTTACAGTTTATGTTGTGGGTTTGGTTTTTGTTTATTCCAAGCAGGGAAGGAATGAGAGGGCTTTATTTCAGTAAACACCAATTTAGCTCAGCTGCTGTGCCCTGATGCTTCAGTTTCCTGCCAAAGAGTCTTGGTGTCTTTAACATGCTCTTCACGAAGTAAATGGACTGTCCTGAAGGATCCAGTTGGTTGGATACCACTGGCCTCATGTGAAGAAGGCATTTACATTCAGCTGGTTTTTAGATTTTCAGGCTAATACAGCATTTTCCCCTGATGAATTAATTGGGATTTTTTGCATGAGTAAGGATTACTTCAACAGTCAAGGCTTAACAGGATTTGACTTCCATGATGCACTGTGCATTAGGAAAGATGTTTGTATTCATCCTTTTTTTTTAATTTCCATTATGTTGCAGTCAGTGCTTTCCAGGCAGAGATGGGTAAAATACTCTTTTGGCAGAAACAATGTGTCCTTTGTATAAGGTGCATGTACTTTACCTGTCCTTACCTGCTGTGTTTTCACCACTCAGGGAAAATTTAGTTTCTGTTCTCTCCTCTGTTTGTATGTCTTTTCCTGATGCTCGTAGTGCTAGTTCATTGTGTGTTCTTGGGGAAATCTGTCAGTCCGGCTTTTAATTCTCTTCACCCAGTCTCTGTTTGCTTGTGCAAACTGTAGTAAGACACCGTCAAAATGATGGTCCCATCCCTCTATTGGAATGATATTTTACCCTTGGTTTTTCTCAGGGATGTTTCTGTCCCATTTCGTGGCTGATGGAGCATGGTGTGCCTCGGTAGTTGCGCTTCCTTCTGGCGATGTAACTGTCAGATGACAGAGGGAAAGGTACAGAAGTTCAAGTGGCTTCTTGCATTACCATCTGCCAAGATATTACTGCCTTTTAGTACAGCTTGGGTTATCTTTTAATAACTGCCTGTATGGATGGGCTTGACTGACTTCCACTGGCTCGGGGCTGCAGCAGCAAAGACATCAATGGATCGCAGTGTGCCCTGTGGGAGATGGGGCAGCATTTTGAGTGGCTGCCTGGTGCTGTGGTTTCGTTAGACACCGTGGCTTTGAAAGACGCTGGGGCACTGTAAGAGACCTTTACCTGCAGTTGCAGTGGTGACAAGCTGGACACTGTGCCACCAATGTGGCCAAACCTGTTCCCTCAGGGGTTGAGACACTGGGCTGAGTCTTGAGAATCTGCAGCAGAGACTTTAAGCTCTTCCATGCCATAGTGTGGTTAAGGTTTCTCTTTCTGTGGCAGAGGGCCCGCAGAGGGGTTTCCTTTTTCAGCAAATGCAATGTCACAATTTAGTGTGTGTTTCTAAGGGTGTTGTCCTGTCCCAGGGTGGACACAAGCCTGATGTTATTCTGTCAGGGCATGCCCCAAAAGGGCAGCGGTCTTTCTAACAGGACCTTGTTGAGTGCAGGGCCCTTCCAAAAACCATACTTACCCTTGCTGCTGTGTATAACCAGAGCTTCTTTTGGACCTCACAAGATTGCAAATCAAGCTGAGCCAACTTCACCTGGTGCATGGAAAACAGAAATAGCACTGCTGCGCAGTCTGGGATCTGGGTGCCAGACCAAGGGATGTGTCAGGCAGGACTGGCTTTAAAAGGCACTAGAACAGATGGATGTACAGTGTGTGGGACCTGAGAGGCCCAGCCAGTGTATATTTCATAATATTCTGTGAGAGAAGATACTAATGAATGAAAATTATTTTCTTTCAGCCCCTCAGACAATTCTGGATGATGAAACTTGTTCCTTAGAGTTTCCCCTCCAGATAGTCAGCTAGTTTTTAAAGACTATTGTAGGTTACTTTGCTCCACTTTCTTTTTTGTTTTTCAATCTCTTAGGGAAAAAAAATGGAAAGTATGAGAGGAAAGAGCTTCGTGAATCCTGCCTAGAACATGTTCATTTGCAACTCTTTAAAGTAAATGTATTAATGCTGAACACAGTGTTTATGAAAGACACTCAGTGGACTGATCTTAGCAAGGGAGATCTGCTAAGTACCCACAGAATTGGTGCATCTGCAAGTGCTCTAGGACAGAATCCCCGTGTCAGGCTTTTAATCTCCACCTGCACCTAAAAGGGAAGGATTGTCCTTTGAGGTGAGATTTCATTCCTCCTCTGCGGCCACTGAAGTCCTTTCTCTCTGTGGAAGAATTTGCCAGTTTATCTGAAGCGTTGTGGTGTTCGAAATGTCAAACATCATGGTGCTAGCTGGAGCTGTGCTGATTTCATTATTTCATTTTACACAGGCCACTACACAGCCAGGATGTCTTTTTTTTTTTTTTTGCCAGAGGATTAAAATGAGTTAACAGTAAAGATAAAAAGCTTTTGATCCTGGCCTGCCTCTTGAACATACAGTCTCCTAGCCATGGTTTCCACACAGGGGCTAGATTTTGCATTAATTTGCTTAAATTGGTGAATTTAAACCTGGAGTTCAATATTGGAGTTTTCTAAAGTAAACAGTGAAACAAAGCTCATTATTTGCATTTGGATTTTTTTTAGAAGGCATTCTGAAACAATTTGGATCTATCTTTCAGAATTTCTCTGTTTCTCTTCAGCAAGGCAATATGAATCGCTTTCGTTTTAACAGCCTTCAAATTCAGAGATGGCAACATGTTGATAAGGGCTGCCTGGATTCAGTTCAACACAGCAGACACTGAATGTCCAGTTCTAGAGTCAAAATAGAAAATCTGAGGTTGAAAATGTTGAATTTCAAGTGCCTTGTTTACCAGCCAGTAAAAAAGCACTGTAATACAGACCGGATCCTTCTAGAATTGGAGGTTTGATTGACACGAGTTTAGCTACATCCTTTACATATTCAGTTGCAGAAATACGGATTTCAGTCGCTTATAGCTGAGGAGTGGTATTAAAAAGACAGTTTTGTACAAAAGCAGTGCCATATCTCTGTGGCTTTGTGCTGTTGGAAGAAAATTTGCCTGTGCAGCAGCATCCTTTAGCTGAAAAAGCAGCCCAAGCACTAATACAGATGTTATAATAACAGCTTTTAGCAAAAAAAGATAAATACTTTTTTGCAGAGGCATCTCTACTTTCCCACCCTTCTTCTGACTCCTTTAAATTTCATATGCCGGAATTTAACTCCTAAACTTAGTCAGTTCAGTCATCTTCCTCATCATCCCCGTGGAGAATTTTGAGGTCACCCTTTGGAGTTTGTCGGTGCCGCTATGGTGTTGGAGAGGTGTTGGAGGCAGTGCCTTGTCCTCTGCAGAGCAGAGAGGCTTGACGGTGAGATCTGCAGAACAAAACACAAAACACGGGAATCGCAATGAGGGCATGTTTGTGGAAAAGTTGCTGAGCAGTGTTTCGGACCTGTGGAGTGTATCTGGTGACTGAATCTCTGGAAGCATCTGGAGACATCAGGTCGTTTGAAGCAAAGAAGCAGGAGGTCTCTCCAGCAGTGAGGTGCAGGGCTGGGGTGGAAGCTACTGTTCTTCACAGCATTGCTTACTTGGGGTCACTTTGGTGGCACAGTGCAGAAAGTTCCTTAAATCCATTGCCTTAGGGTTTCAGATTTTTTTTTAATATCATATTTTATTTATGCATCCGTCAAAGAACTTTACTGAAATACTGTGTTTCTACGGATATTTGACATTGATGGTTTCCCTCATGATTTTTTGTTGTGGTTCTTATAAAGGACCAAAATCCGCCGTGAACTGTTAGCTCACACTGGATGACATAGCAGAAAGAAACAGTGTGTGTCAAACATGCATGTGTGGTGGAGTGTGTGGAGGCAGAAAGACAGGCAGACATGGGGAAAAAAGACATTTGACAGGGATGGAACAGAGAGGAAAAAGAAAAAGCTAATAAAAAAATCTGAAAAAAATCAAAATATTTAGTTGCTGGTAAAAATATAAAAAAAATTAGAGAATTGCAGAGGGGTTTGCAGAATTCAAAGATAAGAGGAGAAAGGCAAGAAATAATGTAGACCCTGGAGCAGAGGAGATTTAAAACTAAACCCATGCTCTCTGACAGACAGATATAGATCTGATGGCTAATGTACTCCATTTAGAATAAGGTAAAAGTTCAAAAAGAAGAGTAAAGATAGGGAGGACAGGCAGAGCAGTAAACTACATTTAGTTGGGGAAAATTATTATTTTTGTATGCTTGTTTTTTGTTTGTCACTCTTCTGTTACCATATTCTCTTTGCAAAGGCTCCTACACTTACAAAAATAGCTGCCATCACATTCAGTGGTTAAAAATTCAAAGCACAACACTATGTCTTAAATTCTGTATTTTCTTTCTCTACTGAATAACAAAGATAACTATTGACATCTGGAAGCAAATATGGGCATTTTCCTGAATGTTTCTGGATTTCTGATGCTGACATTTCCCTATTATGTGCATATAACACTATAAATCAGTATGTAACCTGAACAGTAATTCTGTTAGTAAACCTTACTTAGGCACCAGGCTAAATAAACAGGAATATGAAAGACTGAGTTGCTTCTGAGAGTTAGAAAAGAACACAAGGCTAACAACAATTACCAGTTAAAAGCATAACATCCTCAGCATTTTACAGAACTGAAATGGAGGGATAAAAGTAAGCCTTAAGTTCCTCTGTACTCATTTAATACACATTGTTAGAGCATTAGAATTGTGCATAAATATGTAGCACAGCAACGCACCAAAACCAGCAGGGCCCAAATACAGAATCTGTCTTCTTCTTTCGCCTCACCTCCATTAAATCAATAGGCCCTACTTCTCTGTTAATTCAGCTGGACAGTCCTGAAATCAACCTGCCACCCCACAGATGGGCTGTGTAAAGGCTGCAGAGAAGGTTGCGCAGCCAGTAAACCTCTGTCTTCTGCCTCACCTCTGAGCAGTAGTGGAGCTCTGTGGAGCGGATCAGAATGGGTAAGTCCCATGGTCCTGCTGTCACCCAACCTCTCTATTCCACCCCTTTCTAAAAAAAATAAATCAGAATTCGATATATGCAATCAGGTCACCATTTTTGATAAGACAATCTGTCAAAATGCCTCTTTGTCTGTGTCTGTCATGCAGTGAGTTCTTTGACCATTAACAAGCGTGAGATTAAGCACCGAGTGATGTTGCATAACCTTCTGTCCACTCCATTACAAGAAGCTCAATGACAACACCCTGTCAAAAAACAAGTATTTCTTATCTATGTTGTAGGATTATTTTGAAGTGATCGTTAGTGAGCTGGGCAAAATAATTGATATACTATTTCATTTTAGGCAAACATGATCAAAAAGCATCTGAATAGCAGTCCAAGCTGTGTCTGAGTCATTTGGTGTTTCTCAGCTCAGTATATTTTGATGTCTGAGAGCAGAACCATAAATCTATTTTTGCAGGAGATCGACATTCCTGAATTCTTCATTTTAATGGCTTAGCATATCTTGTTGAAGAACAGTGAATCATGAGTGAGTTGGAATGGATGTCTGATAGCACTGAATGATCCGGGAGAAAAAACGTGTGGCAGATAAATACACCTTCTATTTGTCCAAGTAATTTAGTTACTTTATGTGTCTAATCTTTTCCTTCACAGGATGCTTCTATTCCCTTATTAGTACAATGTTAGCATAAATTGAGGATTATAAATTGGGGATGTGCTGGTGATATTTAGATTTCAATGTCAAGGAAATTAAAGCTGCTCTTAAAAGTGTGTGGGGACTAGAAGCAGTACAGGACAAAGCAGCTCTGCTGGTTGGTCAGTGCAGAATTAGAAGGTGGTGGCATTGGATGTTCCATACTGGTGTTGTTCTGCAGTTTGTCTGCCTAGGGCTGACAACCAAAAAATATCCCTACCAGAATCAAAGAGCTGATAGGGCCCTTGAGAGGAAAGTCAGGCTGCCCTCTAACCCACAGGAAGGTGCACCTGTGTCATTCCTGGCAGACCCTTTCTAACCTGCTCTTCACACCCTGGAGTCAGAGACAGGGATCTGCAGGCTGCCTTGGCTATCTGATACAGGGTTTTTTAGCTTCCTTGTTAAAAGTCTGGCCTCATGACTAATCTGAATCTTGCTGTAATTTAAGCCTGATATTCCTTGTCCTCCCCATTGAGAAACAGCGAGAAATTCTGTTCCTCTTTACAGAAGAGAGAGACTGTTGTAATTTTTATCCTTAATCTTCTCTTCTAAAAATAATCCAAATCCCTACAGTCTTCCCGTGTGTGTCATCTTTTCTACATGCCTGGTCATTCCCATTGCACTCTGCCAGTCTCCCTCGAGCCTTTCCTGAAGAGTGCCAGAAGTTGGACACCTGGTTCTGGCAAAGGCCTTTCTGATTTAGCAAACAGAGAACTGTGTTTCTTCCAGGTCTTGTTTCCATATATCCAGCTCAGTAAGGTGTTTGCATCTCACACCAGCGTGATGCTGACCCACATCCAGCTCATGACCTGCTGTTATCCAGCAGTCTTTTAATGGGCTGCTGCTACATGGACAGGTGTTCATTAGGAAATGTCTCTGAACAAGTGAGGAAGGCAGGGGTCATGTGGAGGCAGGGAATCATGGAACCACAGAAGCTGTGCTGTGATACGCAAGATGAGAAGCTTCTTCAAAGCTTCAAAGCTGACGGGACTTTGTGTCATTAATGCCAACTAGAGAACCTCCTTTCCTTTGTTCCCTGAATAAAACTGGGAATATGTTATTCTACCTTGTAACACAAGGTGTGCCATTATATATCCAGGGGATGTCTGTGAAGTGATAGAGTTCTTTTGTGGAAGTATAGGTGGAGCAATATATTTGAGAGGGCTGTATTAAGTCAATTGTGTTGTCCACATTAGAAATCGAGGAGTGACTGAAATCTGAAGAAGTGTCTGGAAGTTAAACTGAGTCTGTTCTCGTGATTTACTTTTGTTGCTAATGTAAAGGTAATGCTTAGTGTTGTCTCTTCTTCTTGCCATCTGTGAAATGGCTAATGCTATGCTTGTTTCAGTTTTCTAAGGCTAAGCCAGTGATTAAGTAGTCAGAATTACAGTTATAATAGCAATGGGCCGCAAGGTACATATTCCACACGTAGCTGTTTAAATTTGATCAGATCTAAGTTGGTCAAATACGAGCTTGGACAAAATTCTTAGCAGTAGAACAGCAAAATAAACTTATTCAGGCTCTTTAAATAAATATTGATTTGTTTGTTCTGGTCTTGCAGAGCTGAATCAATCATGAGCTTTCTTATGCCAGGCTGCTGTTTTCATCTATACATACCTTTTATTATGCCAGCAAAAATGCCTGGAAATGATGCTCAGATAACTGCTACACATCCAGAAGACAAAATGTAGACAGAGCTGTAGTATGAATGGACTTGTCCTATTTTGATTTTTTTTTCTCTAAACACTGTGGGATAGTTTATTTTGGTAAAACAAATATTGTGAGATAAATTTTAGAAAAAGTAACACAGGTAAGCTGAGTCGAACTTAGAGTTGAATCCACATGATCCATCTGAACAGTGTGCTACTCACTTAGATTTGGATTTGGCTCAGTTGTAGAGTCGAAGCATGGCCAAGGCTGGAAGGCACCTCTGGAGGTGTTCTGGTCCACTCCCTGCTCAGAGCAGGGTCCACAAAAGCAGGTTACCCAGGGTTGTGTCCATTTGTTTTTTAATGTCTCCACCTTCCCTAGGCAGCTGTGTTTGGCCACCTTTACAGTAAGAAAGCATTCTTTATATACTTTAGTAGAATATTCTGTCACTGGGCACTGCTAAGAAGAGCCTGGCTCTTCTCTGCTCACTCCTGTCAGGTGTTTATACACATTGATGAAATCTCCCCAGAGCCTTCTCTTGTCCAGGCTGAGCAATCCCTGAGTTAGTGCACAGAAAGCACACAGTCATTCCTGCTCCATTTGCACCTTTTCCCCAAAAGCAGGCTCACAATGCCATCCCATCTCCTCTGACTCCCTCTAATATCTTGGATGGACAAAGGATTGCAGTTTTTTTTCCCTTGCAGTTGGAAGCAGGGAAGAGCCTGAATTCCAGAAGTGTCAAAAGGACCCTTTCAACACCACATTCTGCCACAGAGCCTCGGACTTCAGCTGCATCCTCCTTGTCAGTCTTTGCTGTATGAAAGGAAGGGCAGAGTCTTCTCTTATAGCTAAATATTGGGGTTGACAAAATTGTTACTGACTCTGTCAGGGAATTGGGAAGGTTGTGGATCTGAAGAGCTTTAGTGTGAAGATTTTTTTTATTATTTTTTTCAACAAAACCACAGCTGTTTTAATGCATGCTGCAACTCAAAGGCTTCTCCGTGCCCTGCAGCCCTGTAGCACTGAACATCTATTACTGAAAGTGTCTCTAAGAGGTAGACCATGCCCCACCATTAAAGGGAGACAAGAAATACCCTAAAAGTGCCTATCCCCCTGCGCTGTGGGAACACTGTTCCTTCACCATCCATGTTAATCAAACAACCTCAGGTTTCTGTTTGCCAGTGGAGGAAGAGAGTTCCCTGTCCCACAGGCTGTGTGAGGAGCCAAGGATACATCAGGGGAAGGAGGCAAAACCTTTTTCTGAAAGCTGAGTTACGGGCCAGGGGTGATAAAACATTCTTCCTGGTGTCTGCAGATGGCCAGGACACCCCTCAAGTGCCTGGGCTATGTAGGAAGTTCTTTCCAATTGTTATTTTTGTGGGTTTCTTTCAGATTTTGCAAGGCAGACATCAGAGGAGTTCCATGTCCTTCTGGGCCCTTGAAGTGAAGCTGCTTTACTCCAAGGGCATTGGAATATTAAGCACACCGAATAGACAGGAAAGGCATCTGGCAAAGAGTTTTAAATACAAGTAGTTTGACTTGGAAAACCCATTATATGATCCATAGGTCCAGGAATAGCCGGCTGGGGCTCTTCTGCCTCAGTTTACACAGTTCCTCCCATGGGGCTGGAGAGAATAGTCATGTAAAATGACAAATCCAGCAAAAGAAAAGCATGGCTTTGAGTGCTCCCAGGGCACCAACAACACAGTGTCCTCTGTAACGTGAGGTAATGGTAGTCCCTGTTAGTTAATGATATGCAAGGTAATGCCCAAGTGCTGTGAATATTTATTACTGGTGGCAGTGGTGTGATTTGTCTCGTGACTCTTACTACTCTTCTTCCTTGCTGTGTGAGGTTTGAACACTCAGAGTAATCTGAACTGTGCCTTCTGACACAGCAGTCTCTTTTTCCTAAAGTCTGCTTGGTTTACACACGGTCATAACTGAGAATAAGTAGCACAAAGGGAAGATTGATAAAATTTTCCTGATTTTATTATGGTACCAAAAGGCAATCTTTTAACTGGGAGAAAAGTACAGACGGTGATCCCATTACTTACCAAGTAAGCTACATTTTAAAGAGCACAGTATTCCACACTTCCTCAATTTAATCTCATGGCTCTTACTCTGCCCTTGAAATGTGGCAGTACTGAATTATAATAGACTGTCTGTATTTGAAATATGACTTGAATTGTATTTGGAGTTGTGGGCATATTTCCAAGCAATGCTAATGGCCCTGTATGCCAGTGGAAATTCTTTTGTTACTGTCTTTTGCATCAGAACTGTCCTGTCGATGTGCCTTGGAGTATCTGGGAGCCACATACAGAACATCAGGATTTTTACTACATCAGGCTGCTACCACAGTCTAAGGATAGGGTAAAATTCAGATGACTCAGAGGACTTGATCACCTTCATCTGGTTTTCCTGCATTATGTTGTCAGCATTCTTCCTGTAGCTTAAGTTGATATTTCTATTCAGTATCTTATTGGCATGGCACAAATTGCAGATCATCACACAAAGTAGAAGTGGCATGATGCCAGCATGGAGCTCTCTAGAATCCCCTTTGCTTGGAGGCACTGCTGGTGCTACTTTAAAGTGACTAATTTATGCCTTTCTTAGCCTGTGAATGGTGCTAACATTGCAGTGTTTACCTAATTTAACTAATTTCACAGGTAGCCACATTGTTCCTCAGCCACAAATATTTAGACATACCTCTGTGTGTCACATGTCTCAAATATCTGCATGGTAGAACTGCATATAAAGCAGCATGGCTTAGAAAAAAGAAGTCTTTTGAGACAAGCAAGATTACTTGCTGTAAATAACAGAATTATAAAATTAGTGGCTGATGAAAGAGCAGTAGCCAATACCTTGTTTACATTTGAATAGGGCTTTTGATACAGTGTCAAAGATAATCTTCTTTGAAAACTTAATTCATGCTGGCTTGGGTGGGGACATTGTGGATTTGGAATTGGCTGAAAGACCAAAAAGCAAAGCTAATCATAACTACTAATAAGGGACTGATGTAGCAACCAGCCTTATTTATTATCTTCATTAATGATCCAGAAGAGGTAGCTCTCTGGATAAGAATTGCTTTGGCTTTTAAACTGAGACAAGTGCCAAATCCCGTGCACAGGCAGAGGGAAAGTATGAAAACAGCTCAGGAGATTAAAAAATGAGCTAAAACAAGGTTTATTTTTAGCAGTGCAAGCACATGCATCTGGGGAGAAGTATCTGTAATACTTATCCTGTATGCTAGGAAGAAACTGAGACTCAAGTAATCTGGCCATGACAGGCCCTGAGTTTCTCATGTGCCCAGTTCACGTGAGTGTTAGATTAGTCTGCACGTGTGCTGCAGCACTTCCTGTACACCTGGGTGTAACATGAGAGCACGTCAGTGTTCTGCACTTACTTTAGTGTAAATTATCGTTACATTCCTTTGCATTTATTCCCCGTGGGAGTGAACAGCTAATATAAATGAGAAGGCATAACTGGTACCCATAGAAATTAACACAACACGGCATCCAGAAGGTCAGTGAAGATTTGGACTGCCTACACAGCTGTACCATCCAAAAAAGATACTATGGACTCACTCCCTGTGATTCTTCAGGCCCTTCCATCACCTAAAACTCAGTCTGGATGCCAAGATGTGGAATTTTTGTAGTCAGACCTTTCCCATGCTAGTGGTGAAGGTTGAATGTGCCTAAAAGTCCAAGGCACCTGGTTTATTCTACACCACTCACCATCCATGGAGCTCTGGTACAGATTTATAGTGCTCTCTTTTCTCCATGCTGTTTATGCAACTCCTCCAGTAGTGACATTTTACTCTCCATCTCACCTGCCAAAACTCATCTCTAGCTCCTACAAAGGAGGCCGCAGCTGGGGAGTACATCCCACCGAGCTCATCTCTTCCAGTTTGCTGGAGGTGCTCTTCTCACAGACCCCCAGGCAGGGTCTGACCTGCTGTGGAGTAAAAGTGAACTAAGAATTGTGTCTTTTCCCAGTGGCAAGGGCAGAATGTGTTCACCTCCTGTCACCCTGCAGATTTCAAGAGCAAATGGGCTCTAAGCAAATTGCAGTACAAGTAGGGGTCATAGTCTCTTCCTTTTTATGTGCAATAACCTTGAGATTTCATCACTAACCTGGCAATTCAAATTCACATCCCTTCTTTTTCTGACACAGTGCAAGAATTTAAGCTGATGCCTCTAAGCTGAGTGTGTGCTGATGGCTAGAGCAAGTCTCTCTTATTGCACCTCTGATTGAAATTACTTATATAAAATACTCCCTCTGATTGAAATTACTTATATAAAATACTCAAATATTCTTCACAGCAGGGCCTGGAGGGAAGTGCCTCAAAGTCTAGGCTCCCAAGTCACTCGTGTTTCTTTGTCACCCGTGGTGTCAGCATGCAAGGATACTATTCCTACATGGCAGAGACACACTAACTGCAGAGCAGGTTTAAATAACAGGTTTTCAAACTGTTTTACGTACAGCACAGCATGGACATTGTCCAAACAGTTGGATGCTTCCCCTTGTTTGCAGTGAGGAGTACTGCAGTATACAAACAAATCTCTCCTTCAAGATTTGTTTCCAATTCTCCATCTGGTTTAATATCTTGTACCAGTATTAGATGACTCAGAGTAGCTGCACAAATGTCTGTGGAAGTTAGTTTTGAAATGTGTTGTCTGTAACATGCCTAACCTGCGTTTTTTAAGGACTGACTTAATGCTCTGAAGCACAAGAGTTTATTTTTCATCTGGAATTGGTGGGCTGAGTTCTGGGAGTTGATTGTAAGATTTAGCCTTGCCATATCTGTCAGGAATAAATGTTCTTACACTGAAATATTTGATGAGTTGAAAGGTGATAAATTATTTATTTAAGCAACACAGGCTCTGAACAATTCTTATTTAGTTCCGTTTGGAGTGGTGGAGCACTTCTGGCAGTTAAGCCTCCTATAAATTCTCATCTTAAGTTTCAGTTGGTTTGTTAAAATTCCACAGTGAGAGTGGACTCAGCTAAATTTTGCAGAAATAATTTCTCTGATTTACTTGAGTCTTGGCTATGCAGAAACATATTTTGTCTTTAAACTTGCAGCTTTTTACAAGCTATCATTTTGTTTT
>JAYRBT010000001.1:108940089-108966163 GCA_036023395.1 Myiotriccus ornatus
GTGTAAAGTTCCGTCTTCAGTATCTCAGCTTACAGAGAGCCCAGGGCCAGCTGGGCTCCCCCACACAGCAACATTAAAGAACACTAATGAAGATCAGAAGTAGGTTGTTCTCCAGGGTACAAATAAAATAGTCATTTGGAGCAGCTGTAATAAAAATCAATATATAATAAATCAATATAATAATAAATCCCTTGTTATCAGGGAGCAAGGTGAGACAGACAAATAAGGGTTTTCGGCCATTAGTTTTCAGTCAAGTTTTAGGTGACATTAATTTTCTGTAGCATCTTTTACGTCCCAAATGAGAGAACAGAGTTTATACCATGTTGCCTCCATACTTAATACTATCAGTATTTTTTAAACTTTTTAACTGAAGAAGTAATTGTAAATCCTGTCATAATACAAATTATAGCAAACCCAAATGAGTTCGGAAACATTTCAAAGACATCATCTTGGTATTCCAGTTAGTTTTAGGATTACCATTTATCTTGTCAAGAGTATTTGTACAGCCTTTTTCTTTTTTTTTCCTGTCTCATTTTGCCTTTTTTCCTTCTCAGTTCTCTTTCCATAATTTGAAATATATTTCTTCAAAGTACTGCTGCCATACAGGCTTTTCTCTAAAGCCAGAACACTACTTCAATTAAATTATTTAATTGGCCTAGGTGTTGGTTAGTAATGTACAGGTGCGGCTGACACAGAGGAAATTGCTGATGATTGCAGTGAATTGCATATAAATAGAGATGTAGTTAAAACCTGTAAAACTGATCCCTCACCGAATGCTTTGGGTCAGTAACTTGAAAAAGTTTATGTCTGATGAAATATATGATTTATCAGTCTTACTTATAGAATAAGGCATTAGTCATCTCTTAGGACTGCAATAAAGGCAGCATTGACCTGTTCATGATGATAAAGTCCCATAAGCATAGCTAGTCTATCTTCACAGAAACCAGTCCTGTGCTTCATTTTTCGCATCTTCTTGAAGTAAGAGAGCCTGAGTTTTTAACTAAGATATTTCTGAACCCACATATGTAACAGTGATTTTCAATAAAACCTGGTACCCTCCTCTTTGCTTCCTCTTTTTTTTATCTTGTCTGTAGAAAAATCTGTCTAGCCTGGTGCGTCCTAATAAAGCCTGTAACACAATTTTCTAATCTTTTCCTTTGTCTTATCCTAACATGTCTTCCTCCAGTCTGGGGGCTGCTGTTCTGCAGCTTGCCTGCTGCGTGTTGCCAGGTCCCAGACTGCTGGATCTCTGGGAAGGAAAGGCTCTTAGTGGGCTTCTTTTCACCTTATCTGTGCAGCTAAATGTTTGACATTCCCTTCCTGAGAGGGGATGAAACTCTGTTTTTGAGAACCATTATGTAAATTGACTGTGTTATGTAAGGAACTTTTAATAATGATATACATTCCAGCATGCTCATAAGATTAAAGGCAGTACTTTGTTTTGTGCACCAGCAAAAAAGCAGAGTCCTGAAAAATGTCCTTAAAAATTAAATTCTATAATAGACTTGATGTTTGTTTGATGTTTCTGTTTAGGTGCTGACCCCAGCACAAATAAAATCAATTTGCCTGGCCATACTCGAATCAGGAAAACAGTATGCAGTGAAGAAGAGGAAACCATTCCCACTCATGTATTCCTACTACGGAACGGAGTATCTTGGTGAGTAAAACA
Organism: Myiotriccus ornatus; assembly: GCA_036023395.1. NCBI lineage: Eukaryota > Metazoa > Chordata > Aves > Passeriformes > Tyrannidae > Myiotriccus > Myiotriccus ornatus. The sequence goes on from JAYRBT010000001.1 coordinate 108,941,759, forward strand.
CACCAACAGCCTTGAGAATGATGCCGTGTGTAGATGCTGAACTAGTAGGCACTTCAGAAATAATATACATAAAACCTGCAGTGTGGGATTTCTCCTGGCCCAGTTGGGACCATCCAACCTCCTAACACTGCTAAGGGGAGCGAGGAGCTGGAGGGAAGGTCTGATGCTGCCGAGCACTGGGGAACACAAGAGGTGCCTGTGCTGCACCGGGGAGCAGCAGGGAGCAGCTTCATTCCCTCTTCTCCTTTCTGCCCTGGTAAATCTGCCTTGCCAGACAGAGGCAGCGAGAGGTGCCCATGTCTGTGTGGAGCAGGTTACCCGAGGGAACAGTCAGGGATGTTTTTTATAAGCTGCTGTTGCCACGCAGGGACTTGCCGAGGGATTTGGGCTGTAACAGCACAACTCAGACATGGGGTCAGGTCCTACCCATCGAGAGCAGCTTTAGCTGCAGCTCATCTGAAGCAGTGGGGAAAGGCCGTTGAGCAGCTCCCTGGCAAGGTCCAATATGCAGAAAGTGTGAGATTGATTTGCATATATTAACGAGTTCTCTGGCAGGCGACCAGTGGGAGAAGTCACTGTGTTGTGTGTGCCACAGACCCTGGCAGGTACAGACAGTTCTTGCACTGAAATTTAGGTTTTAGTTGACTGATAGTGTCAGTCAGTAACTGAGAATACCCATTTATGGCCCAGTTTCAATTTGAATTCAACAAATATTTCAAACTAATGGTTCAGATTCAGCAGTGAGTCAAGAATAACATCTTGAAACAGTATTCAGTTCAGGTTCAGTTTAACTTCATGCACTGAGTTTCAGTCATATCAGTGAGAGCAGAAAAAATTCCTGTATATTTTTGCAAAGCTGGAGGAACTGAAAATTACAGAAGTAGTAAAATATGGTGTTCTGCACCTAGAAATCTTTTATTCTATGCACTGTTGTAATATGCATAAAGAAGATGAAGGAGCCATGTGCTTGACAAGGAAATCAATCCCAAGGGAAAGTTGCCTTGAGGTGGAGGTAGGACCTAAACCTACCCTCTAATTTGATTGTTTCTGCTCTTTACAGGTGCAGCTCATGGGCTTTCGTCAATCCTTCAGATGCTGCTCTCCTACTATGAGTACCTGCAGCCAGCAGATCAGGAGCTTGTGTGGCAGAGTGTGGATTTCCTTATGGACCAGGAACAGAACAGCAACTGGCCTCCTGAGCTGGGGGAGACAATCGAGCGGGAGAATGAGCTGGTGCACTGGTGTCATGGAGCTCCAGGTTCTTTTCCAGTTGATGCTCTGAATAGCCAGATGCTGATCCCATTGCTTTTTCACATTAGGTGATTCCATGTAGAAGATAATCTCAGGTTGAATTTGACCGGGTTTGACCTTTTATGAGATGCAGACAAACTATTTAGACACCTTCTTCCAGTTCAGAGTGTTTTATTTATTGCTGAAGCAGCTAGAACAATATTTTCTGCCTTAAAAGTGTAGGTGATCACAGCTGAAAGAGTTCTGGTGATCCTGAGCTGTATATTTTCTGCTTTTGCTCCCATTCATGACAAGACCTCAAAGACTGGTACAGCTGAGTCAAAAGACAGCATGTGGCTGGAAAGAAAAATGGTGTGTGAAAGAACACAGATACAGACACAGACACATCTGTGAGTCTGGGGAAGGACTTGAGAATACCTTTTTTCCCCCCCTGTCTGAATCAAAGTTTAAGCTGCACTTGTCACATGGATAATGCATACATTTGACTGAAACATTTTCATGTGAAGTACAGTTTGTACTAGCATGAGGTATTTTTTTTCTGAAAGTAATGCATGTAAAACTGCTTTTCAGAAAAAAAAACCCTCAATCTTTAGTTTGGGTTCATGAGGTAAGGCTGATGTCTGTCGGCAATTTTGGCAAGTAATGCTGTATATTGCAACTGCTGCTTTACTTCTGGGCAGAATTTTTTTGCTAATGAGTGATACAGGCTTGGTAGCAATGGCACTCTAGTGAAGTGGAGTAAAAAAGCTTTTGCCTACCAAACTTTATAGTGATTAATTTATTTAAATCCCCTCTAAAAATAAGCAAAATAACTTTTTTTTTTTTTTTTTAAGTATGCATAGCTGTATATAACTAGAATAAAGCAGTATGGGCCCCACTGGGAAAAAAAAAGTGAGTTTCTTTTTCTCATTTAGTAAAAAAACTTATCTGTTACCAATGTAAGAAATTATCTTGGTCATCCTTGTGTTTCTATCAGTGTAAGTAGGTGAGGTGAATGGGGATTTGGCACCAATAGAAGAAAGACAGTGCTAAGAGTTTACTGTTTTAAAGACAAAAATGTGACTGCTGTTTTAAATTTATAAAAGTCTGGTAATGTGAGAGTAAACCCTGAAATTCAATGATGTATTGAAAATATTGTCATAGGGAATGGAGAAGTACATCTTGCCATTTGGTTTTTCATCATAGCAGATACTCCCTCTCCACATTTAGCATACAGAGGTAACGCTGACACGTGCAGAGCATGAGACTGCAGTTTTTTAGTGTATTAATCTTTATTTTCCTAAGCGTTCTATGAAACCCTTGGCATCCTTACTAGGAAGGATAATTTCACTGCTCTTTTCCTAGGCATTGCGTACCTGTTTGCCAAAGCTTACCTGGTTTCCAAGAAGCCTCAATATCTGGACACTTGTATCCGCTGCGGAGAGCTGACTTGGCAGAAAGGCCTGTTGAAGAAGGGCCCTGGAATATGCCACGGAGTGGCTGGTAGTGCTTATGTGTTCCTGCTGCTATACAGGCTCACTGGAAACTCAAAATACATATACAGGGCACAAAGGTTAGCATTCCTGTCTTCTGGATTTAGGGTAATACTGGAAGGTTTTGGTAGCATTTGTAAAGCAGCTCAGTCTGTGGTCGGTGAGTTGCAATGAGCTGTGGGGCAGGTGCACTCTGCAGGAGCTCTGCAGTCCTGTTTCCAGGCTGCCTGTGGTGGGAGAAGTATCAGGTTCTCCCCGGCTGCCTCCCTCCCTTCCTCCCCGCCTGAGACCCTGTGCTCTTTCAGAGGGAACCGGGGCGGATGTGGAGGGACGGCGTGCAACCAGCTCTCATCCTGATGTGAGTTCATAAATCGGCCAAGTTGTGTACCTGAGTCCAGCAGCAGAGCAAAACATGATCTGTTACATTTTTTTCAGAGCATTTAATGCTATTTCTTTCTACTAGAAGTTGGAAAATAAGTATAGGACATGATTTGCTGTTATTTTACAGTTTTTTAATTTATCCTTCCCACCTTTAGCCAGTTTGAAGTTGTGCTGTTCAGTTTAGCCAGTGGCTTTTATTCCATTTTCTACAGATGCAAGTATGTATGGTCCAGCAAAAACTCTGTCACAGTGCTGCAATTATCTTTAATTATATATCTGTAATTTACTACATATGTTTAAAAACATAGAATTCAATGTTTGTTATTGTTTTCCCCATAGCATATGACAATGAGGTAAAGTGGGATAATAAATAGATTTATTTTCAGCCATTTTCTTTGAAGTGAGAACCTTTTATTTGTGTAGTTACTTCAGCATGACAGAATTTGCTGCATCAATGTGAAACCTTGCTTGCATCCTAAAGATTTTTAAAAAGTATTTGTATAATGATATGTCCTACAGAAATCAGAAAATGTTTACAGCTCTTAAACAAGCAAAATGCACATACAGATTGCAAAGGTTTGTCCTTTCAAAATCTAATGAACCTCAGTTTCTTGTGGAAGTTAGATAGCGTAAAAGTTGTGGATAAGGTTAAATAGTGATCATTCTATTTTTTTTTTAATTGCTGAATGTTATTAAATGATGTTTTCAAACAACAGGTAAGTAGACAGAGTGGGATATCAAATAATAACAAACTCTTTTTTTTTTTTTTCTCTCATAGATTTGCAGAGTTCTTATTTACAGAAGAATTCAAGGCTGGTTCCCGGACACTAGAAAGTGTATATAGTCTGTATGAAGGCTTTTCAGGAACTGTGTGTTTCCTGACTGACTTGCTGCAACCCAACCAAGCCGAGTTTCCTCTCTTCAGTGTCTTTGTCTAAGGACTGACACCCTCCAGGGCCACATCCCGGTGGCGAGGGGGGAGGGCACCTGCAGTTTCACCTTTCTGTCAAGACAGGCTGTTTCCAAAACGAGCCAGTGGTACCACTAATGCTAGCCTTAATGTAGCTGGGAGTCGGGTGAGAAAGAAAACACACTGGGGCTTTGGGAGGGAAGTGTGTGGTCACTAAAAATGGGTCAGTGAAAAAAGAAAAAAAAGGGGGGGGGAAGTGATTGGATCTGATGGGGTAGATATTTAGCTGTAATAAGAAGCATAATATAATCATTCAAGTGAGAGAGAAAGGGGCATTATCATACTTTTAATTTGGTGGTTATACAGGAGAAAGAAAATAAAAAGGCAAGCTGGAATTGCAGGGACATGCAAAGAAGAAACAGTGACGCATTCAGTAGGTTTTAAAAAGAGTCCTGCAAAGACAATTCATGAAGCAATGCACTTACTGGGAAAGGCATTCTAGACGTTTCACTACACTGCACAAAGGGATTTTTTTACCTTAACCACATCTGCTAGTTTTGGTAACATGTATTAGGAATACCTGTATCTTGGAGCTCTTTCCTCTTCATGTGCATATAATAATTGTTCTGTAGATAGCTGTGTTCAGGCTGCAGTTTCATGGTTCATTTCAGTAAGTGGGGTGTCATGTGTGTAAATGTGCACTGAATTTGACCATGCCTTTCAGAGCTCAGTCTGTGGCAAGGAGCTGGTCTCCTCACTGACTTACTGTAACCCTGTCACTTGTCAATATTTTCCCTGTCACTGAGAAGGTGGGTGGAGCTATGGAGAAGACTTGGTTGAAAAAGTTCTGTAGCAAAGATAACAGCAGGCAGATGCTTTCTTCATGATAGAGCATTGCTAGATAAGTATTGTTCAGTGACACAAAAGCTTCCTTTAAAAATTACTTATAGCAGCATTTCTGAACAGTAACATACATGTTTTGAACAATGGAAAAATCTGTTTTCCGTGATGAATTCTTCACCATAAACCCTGCAAACTGAATGCAAACCTTGGATGACATACTGATCTTAAGAAAAACCTGGTAACAAAAACTGAAATTGCTTCCTTTCCTAGTAAACAAAATACTGTATATGCCCAAATTATTTTTAGATATAGAAATAAATGGGATGCTCAATACTAGTTGCACTAGCACTTAAGGTTGCAGTTATATGCTGTTTTATATGTATTATAGATATGACACGGTACTTGAAAGCTAAAGAAACCATTGACATAAATTTGAACTAAAAATATAAAAACAATATCTGTAGTTAAAATATATTTAATATTTATTCATTTATTTTTATTTATATTGGAATAATGTAACACAATTACCTGTAAAGACTAATTGGGAAGACCAGTATGTCAAAAACTGAAGTTGTAGAAAAAAAGCTGATATACATGCACTGCCAAACAATGCAGTCTCTCTTCCTGCATTCTCAGCTGGAGGAAATTACAATTTCTTTATTTTTAATGCCTAATGGATTAAAGTTCCCATTTCATTTCAGTGGGCTTTGATCAGGCTGTAAGTTGGAGCAGGGTCTTGAAATCCCTCCACATTTTAATATAATAATCCCATTCCTGCTCTTGCCACTGTAATTTTAATGAGATGGCTTGCATGACTATGAGCTGCAGATAAGGATTTCTGTTATTTTGTGTTGCCCTGTGCAGCTCTAATTAATTACTTAATCATAGAAATAACCATATTTCATTAGTGAATAAAGCAATGCAGTTCTATATCAGTTTGTCAAGAATTTAGGTATCTTTTAGGAAATGGAAATGTTACAACTCAATCTACATTTGCTATGTGTTTATTATCTGTGGGTTAAAAGGCATTTTAAGAAAGCCATAAATGTCACTTAGTTGGTTACTCTGAGCACTATGTGTGCACACAGAAGGATGAAATCCACAGGGAGGTATACACGTGAGGCTGAATGAAAAAGTCAGTGGAGATGTGTGTGAGCTCTGCCCAGCAATGTTGAAATGCTCCTGCTGGATCAGAGCTAAGTCAGTTGTCGATAGTCAAGATCTCGTCTCCATTAGGATGTTTATCTAGTTGCTTCCTGTAATGCATGTGGCTCATATATTTCATACCTGGAATCTTTTTAAATAAATGTTTTGGAAAGGCAAAAGTTGGCCTATCCACTTTTCCAATGTGATCAATAACTTTTCAGTCTCAGTTTTTACTGTAGGGTAATGTCACTCAGCTCAAGCGAGTAACAACGTTTGTGCCACAGCATTTAAATAGCCACTGTAACTGTGTTCTGTCTTACTCTAAGCCAGAGAAATAGGTTTTGCTGTGATGTAGACTGAAACTTTTGCAATCCTTCATCTATTGCTAACCCTTTTATTTAGAGATACAAACATAAACCAAAAGCATCTAGTGTTTTGATAACTACACCCTAAAAAACTCCTAAAAACCCCCTAACAATTCCAAAGTTAAGCCTTAACGGAATCTACACATGTAAGAATAGTAATCATGACCTTTTGATTTTGTCCCCAATGCCTACTTTTTAATTATCAGTGGGCCACAACATTTAATTGTTTCCAGTTAGTTATTTCTCAGGAGATGCTTGAGAGTGAAAACCATTGCCAAAACCTCAATAAATCTAGAGCATGATAAACCAATAACTTGGATTCTGACCAAGTTACAAGTGCTGATACCATAACACATACCACGTGTTAAAACTTACCATAATAGCAGTAGATAAAATCATACTGCTTTATTAAACTGTACTTGCAATGGTCCAGTTTGCATTTATCTTTAAATGTGATTCTTCATAGATGGCAGGAAATAAACATTAAGAACTCAGTGTCAGTTTTTAGTGGTTTTTCCCCTGTGTCCCTTTGTAGAATTAATTCCTCCCAAGTTACATTCAGAGGAGACTGATCTGCTCTGTGTTGTGTTTAACAGCACTCTCAAAACAGATCTTTCTCCACAACTGTTCTCCATATATAAAGCCATGTGTTTGGCGTCATTTGATACTAATCTGGTGAAAAAGAAAATAGTTACTTGAGTAAGAGTTATTCCATTAAACAATAATTTAAAACCAAACAAAAAAAAACAAACAAAAAACCAACCAAACAAAAAAACAACAACAACAACAACAGGAAACTGCCCAGTTTTTGAAATCTAGGTCCCAAACATCTCTCTGCAGGTTATGTGAGTTGGTCACTGACTTCAGCAAGGGCAGCACACAAATATCCAATCTCATGGTTTACATCTGGTAAAATTTTGGAACATGATTATTCATCTCTTTCATCAGACATGGCAGTTTGAGCTCATTCTTAGAGCTTTGTGGCTTTTCTTACCTGACCTGGCTGGGTTAAGGTGGCTACTAAATGTGCTGCAGTCACAGCTTCTGAACACAATGTAAATACACCCTAGGGCTCTTCAGAAAATCCCAGTCATTAAATGAGCAGAGTTTTTTTCATCTTTTCCCTCCTCTTTATTGCCTATCTTGATTTTATTGCTTGTACTACATATGCTGTTACATACGTGCTGTTGCAACCTTTATTTGTTGCTTTTAAGACAAAGACAGGAAAGTAACCTGAGCAGAGCTGTTGGCACTTTTCAGTGTAATAAAAAATAATGTTCTCTGTGCTCCTTTTTTCCTGCTTGGAGAAAACAATCATGCAACCTTTCCTAGACATTCTCCATGGGATGCTGTCCCCTTCTGCTCCTGAATTGGACCCCAATAGACTGAAAATGTGTATTCCTGAAGAGATTCTGCCGTGGTGCTGTGACAAAGGACTGTGTTACCGGAAACTCGAGAGGCCTCTTGAAAAGTCCAAAACACAAGTAACTACGTCATGTTTGCACATTAGTTTCTTGACTGTGTTTAGTTTCTAAAGTAGGCAATAGGAATTTAAGTGATATAATAGTATTTCTGAATATGGTGTTAAAGCAAAGAGGATGCATTGTGTGGGTAGTGGTGCTTATTTGTGATGTACCTGTGTTTGTGTGGTGCTGTTTGTGAGTAAAGCTGTAGATTACACATCAGTTTAAGGAGCTATATACTGTTCATGGCTTTTGGTCTGTCACCCATAGATTACTGTCAGGGAATAATTTTGAGGGAAGCTAGATCTGTAATGTCCAGATTTATTGATTTCAAGATTCATAGAACCAGATGCAATAAGTTTCATCAACTATAAAGTTCTAACAAATATATATTCATCTTTACCTGCTACTCACAACTTCTCATCATAACAACGTGTTCATTTTGTGCCACTGCTTTCAATGCTTTAAATATCTGCTTTGTTTACATCATTGTTGCCTTTGGTTTCCCTGCCTTTCTTTCCCAACATACGAATGAATAACTAGAGAAGGCTGAAGAAGCAGCCCAGGTCTTTTGTTCTTGAAAATAAGATTGATTAATTTTGTTTAAGCAGGGTGTTCCACTAACTTGCCTTACATTATTTTATGCTTCCAGCTGGTCTCTTCTCACTGGCTCTGCCATTTCTCAACTGTTAAGGAAAGTCATTATACTGTGTAACAACTGTCACTGATGTTTTACATCATTAAATAAAACAGAGACTTTCTTGGGAGCATTGTCACTTCTCTAGTATCTCAATTCTATTATGACAATCAAACCAAGTGAAATGGCTTAACATTCCAAAATATACCATTAATTAGTTCTGGGAAACATACATATATAAATGCAAGTAAAGTGGTCACCCTTATTGCTACTCTGTCAGATTAATGCCATTTTGATGTTGTGACACTAATTATGTATGGGCATGTAAACAATATGAGAATAGTGAATGGTTTTTTTAAACACTGCGGAAAAAATTGAGATGTAGGTACTGATGTATTCAGCAGCATACAGGGGCAATATGTGCAAATGGAAACTTTGATAAGCTATCGGCTTTTTGTACTTACATAGTTATCTGCATATACAGTTACAGCATCTGCCAACATATTGCATGTTTTATGCCAACAGTGACCTATTTTAGTGTGTGCATGCATTTTGAGAATGTACCCTTGTTCTTTGGATCTCTGAGGTCTGCCAAGTAAATCTCAGGTGCAGTAATCTTCTCCTGCATACCTTGAATATTCACTGGCATGAGTGCATATTCTAATCTGTAGGAAGATTAGTATATCAGGAATAAGAATTGCCCTAGAGATTTTTTTAAAGAGTAATCTTGACGTGGAGAACTACACTGATGAACAATTGCTGGCCAGCAGCTCAGCCTGGACATTTCAGTTTATGTAATTATGTCCTGGACAAAGTAGTAAGCAGCAGAAAGCTAAATTGAAAAGACATAAGAAAATGACCAAAAATCACACTACTAGGGGAACAACAGACTTCAAAGCCATAAGCCAAAAACACTCAGGGCCCGCACAAAACAATACAGCAATTTAGGGATGTGAATAGGCATTTTCCTAGAGAATAGCACAGTGTGCTTCATTGCACAGGTTGTGGTACAGCGTTCACTGTGCAGGTTTCAGCTGCCTTGAACAGCACTTCATTGCCATTATAGCAAAGTCATCATATGCTGAAAAAAGTTTGCCTGTGAGGGAGTTGCCTGTAGCTGAACCTCCTGGAACAGAAGTGATGTACACTATTGATGCTGAGGCAGTTTAAAAAAAATGCATTCACGAAGCCAACAAGCACCAACTTTTCAACCTGCCTTTGAACTACTAAACCTCTTGACTAATTTGTATTGTCACCATTGGTCCTGTACCCTTTATATTTAAAATTCTATATCATGCTCTCAAAAAAAGAAAATCAGTTTTTAAATAGCAATCTGCTTGAAAATATGTAAGGCCATATTTATTGTTGATACTTAGAAGGCTGTATTTTGGAAAGTCCCTTGACTTTGTTCATTCCATGAGTCAACGAGAAGGTGGAGGCATTTAGGTCAAGTACAGCAATACTAACTAGAATGGCAGCAAAATAAATAAAAACTCATTTTGCCAAATGGTATAATGATATTTGAATAAAAGATACTTTATAGTGCAGTGATGTTCAGCAACAGCACTGCATGACTATATGTGCATAGTCCAGAGAAAATGTTATGTAGAAGTCCTGAAGTCAATTATATTCTATAGGGAATGGAAAACTGGTCCTAGTCAAACATCTATTTCTACTTCAGATAGAAGAGGAAGGTTGTCTGACCAGAAATTAAACTCTGCTTCTGTCTTCATTGCCATGACCACACATGAGAGAAGAAAAGATTTCCTCTAACAATGGTCTGATTTTGCCACTGGTTCAGCCTCGTGCAGTCGTTTTAAGGGCCTGATATGCCACCTGCTGATGTCAGTGGTGGACCTCCACTTGATTCCAGGCATGCAACGTAGGTCCTTCCACGTGTGAAACAGGGGCAAAACTATTATTCCGGACCCCAAGCCTACAAACTTTCCTTTACACAAGTCCCATGGAAATAGTAAGGCTTGTTTGTATAGTATGAGGAAAGCACAGATGTTTGCATATGCAGGGCTCTATTTGATAGCAGTTTTATACACATTTTCTCTCAATATCTCTGCAATATACATGAATGCCAATACCAATGAAAAGTACAGGGAACTTAAATGGCATTATTTCATTTCTAGTTTGTGTTGGTGACACTTGATTATTCAGTATATTCCAGCGTGTGATATTCATTCCTTGAGTATGTGCCACACCCTAGATTGGTTTCTCAGTGTTACAGCCATTCACAGCCATGATGTGGTACAGGCCCGTAGAATCAAGACTGATTTGATTCTTTAGATATGCACCTTATTGTTTAAAAGCAGGACCCCTGCCCTGCTTTTCCAGTATTTTAAACACTGTGATCTTTCAGACTGTGTTTATTGTATTAGTTTTGTATTGTAGATTATGATAGAAACTAGATTTTATAGCTTTTTAAAAGCAGTGATAATGTTGAGCTTCCTAGTGGCAGAACAATCTCTGTGTATATCCATATTATGAATATTAAAGCTGTGATTATATTTTGCCTTAAATAAAAGTCCAACCTTGAACAGTATGATTTTCTGTTGGATTGATTATTTCTGTACTTATCCTTCATAATGCTGGCAACCTTTCTTATCAGAAGAGTCGTGACTCAGGGCTCCAAAAGCTTTTCAGTGGTACTGTGTAAAATAAATCATTAGAATTAGATAAATCATCCAGGCTGCACATAGTGCTTAGGTAAAACTACCTCATGATAATTTCCCATGAGACACAACAGGTGGCATTTAGCCTGTAGATTAAGATTTCTCACTTAGGTGTTTATTTTCAGCCTGCTTACATCTCAGTTTTCATGGCCTCTTCTTTTTCCAGAAAGACCCCTCCACTCCCAGTGAAGGACACAGAGCATGAAATTCACCTAGGCCTGCCCGTAACAAGGTTTCCATCTTTGCCGTCATGAGCTTGAATTCAACTAGAGCTGAGCAATGGGGCTCCAGATTTCCCAGAGTAGCAGTTCAAGAAATGGCATTTTTAAAATTCTGGTGACAATCTAAATTGCATTAAAGAATAGTAGCAGACATGCAGAAGTAGCTATTAGCATTATCCCATTAATAGGCTAATAGCTCCATATCCTGCCTTCCTGTTGTGCTCCTGGTAGGTCCCAGATCTCTTTTGTTAATCTCCATGTGCAAAGTCTGCAATTGCCTGGGAACAGGCAAGGAGAAACAAGATCTATCAGGGGAGGCATCAGAACCAGCTGAGCATGAACCAAGTACCTGCACCAAGAGGAGGAGAGAAATAGCAGTGATTGCAGCCCCGTCCTGTGCAGGACAGAGGCACCATCTGCCAACCTGACTTGGTACCTCAGGAGTTTTGTTTCTTGCCAGGTGCTCAGATTCAGGATCTGAGATAAGGAAAAGGCTCATCTTTCCCTCAGGCTGTTGCCTTGTGCTGCTCGTCCATGCAGGCATCAGTGACACGGCCAGGGTGACATTTCCAGAAGGACTGCAGAGCTCTGGTGGGCAAGGGAGGAAGGATCCTGCTGGTGAAGGGGAAAGGCCCAGGGACAGTGGGCAAGTGCTATGGGCTGGTGTTACCAGCAGGTGCTTGGTGTTCTGTGACCTTAGGAACCTTTGCAGGAAAAGGGCTGGGAAGCAAGGGTGAGATCCACCTAGCAAAGTGCTAAAAGGGCACCTCTACCACTGCCTCACTGCCCTGCTGAGGGGCCTCTGAGCTGGGCACATCAGAGAAGGCTCCATAGCACTCACACCTCCCTCTCTTCCTTTTGTTTCTTAGGCTTTTTGTTGTTGTGTTTGTTTATTTATTTAATTTTTTATCAGCTGTCTCTAGCCTTCATTGGTGTGCAGGGTTATTTTTTTCCAGGTAGAGGACTTCGCCCTTGCCTTCTCCTTTCAGGATATCTATTCTATCACCCTCTATAACTCCCTGAAAGGAGGTTGTAGCCAGGTGGGGGGCGGCCTCTTCTCCCAGGCAACCAGCAATAGGATGAGAGGACATAGTCTTATTAAACTGCACCAGGGGAGGCTTAGGATGGACATTAGGAGGAATTTCTTCACAGAAAGGATGGTTAGACATTGGAATGGGCTTCCCAGGGAGGTAGTGGAATCACTGTCCCTGGGGATACTTCAGGACTCGTCAACACCAAGTTGACAAGGTGGTGTTCGGTCATACCTCGGACCCGATGACCTCAGAGGTCTTTTCCAGCCTAACTGATCCTGTGAGTCTGTGATCCCTCCAGCCCGACCAAGCGCCCTGGGAAGCACCCGCTCCCCTCTCCCCGCCCCGGCCGATCCCCCTCAGTTCAGTGCTGTATCTCGGGGCCGAAGGAGCCGCGATGAGGGGGGTGATGAGGGGCTGCTCCCCACGCACCTGCGGGGAACCTTCCCGCATTTACAGGCGCGGGCCGAGCCCCGGCGGTGCCGGGGGCTGCGGACGCCGCGGGCCGGCGGTGCGAGCGGCGCTGAGGGCCGCGCTGAGGGCGGCGGGGGCTCCCCCTGGCGGGCTCGGCGCCGCACCGCACCCACCGCACCGCGCCTCAGCTGGGCGGGCCGGGCGGGCCGGGCTGGGGCGGCGGCGGCGGCGATGAAATTCCCGGGCTCCGTCCTCGTCTCCCTCGTCCTCTTCTTGTCCGAGACGACGGCCGCGCTGTGCCTGAGCGCGGCGTACCGCGCTGCGGGGGACCCCATGTGGCACTGGCTGACGCTGCTCTGCGCCCTCCTGCCCTGCGTGCTGGTGCAGCTCAGCCTGGTCTTCATCCACCGCGACGTGACCCGCGACCGCCCGCTGGTGCTGCTGCTGCACCTGCTGCAGCTCGGGCCGCTCGTCAGGTCGGTGAGTCCGAGCCGCCCCTCGGCGGGGCCGGGGCCGAGCGCGGGGGCCGCCCGGAGCCCCCCGGCCTTTGTGCGGGGCGGGCGCGGCCGCTGCCGCCCTGCGCCGGCGGGTGCTGCCTTTGAACGGCGTCCTTCGGGAGCGCCCTCAGGTTCTGAGCCCCAGGGTGAAGGGGCTCAGCCCTGACGGGCCCGCGGGGAGCCGGGAGAGCTGCGCTGGTTCGGCATCGCCGTGGCTCCCTGGCGTGGCCGTGTCTGTTCGCTGCCGGCTCGCCCGCAGCGCTTTGCTCGCAGGTGACTTCCAGGAGGCAAAGGGAAGGTTCGCTCGGCTGGTGAGTTCAGGACCGCGATAGTGATGCTCTAGCCAGTCTCTTCTTCCCAAATGTGAGCTTCTTGCCCCAAATTGCGTTGGGGATTTTTTTTTTTTTTCAACGTCAGTTTAACTTCTCACTGAAAATACCCTTAGGAAGAAAAAAAAAAATCCCAGATAGATGAAAAGTTACGGTGGTGGCACAACTCCCAAGACAAAATGTTTGCTGGGGTCGTTCATTTTAAATTTACGTTCATATGTTTTATTTAGAAAGAAAGGTGATTAAATGCAGTGCATCTGTAGAAGAGGCTGGGAGCAACTTTTTGAAATTCCTGGACAGTGTGGGAAAGGAAGTTTTGTTGACACTAAGAAGGGTGAAGAGTTTGGATGTTACAAAATATCTTACACATCAAAAACAATGACTTCTATAACCACTACTGGATTTTGTTAATATTTTTGTTTTGTTAAGATTTTAAAGATATTTGAGTTATGGCTAAACAGTTTTTGAAGAGCTCTGATTTCTAAAAGCTGAGAATAAAGTACGTCTGCATTCTTTGGAAAATAAGAGAGGAACCAAAGAGAAAGAAACTATAAAAAAAAAAATTGTGTTGGTGACTTTTGTCATTCTAAATAAATGTCTTGAGGTCAGACAAGGAAAGAATGTCATGTCAAGCTGGAATATGTGAATAAACAAATAAAGGATGTAAACAACAAAAAAAATTGGAAGATTTTCTTTCTAATTATCTGAAAGAAACAGACTTCCTCTTTGACCTTAACCACCAGACATGCCTTGACTTTCTCTTTCTTTCTCAATATCAAGTTTATCTGTTTACAGCACAAGTCTCACGTTGTGCAGAACACACTTTCTGCTCCATTGGCGAGCTCCCAGCCACAGTCACTGCTGTAAAACTAGTGGGCATATGGAAGCCTTCTCCTCTCTTCAAGTGTGTTGCCAACTCTGCAATTCTGCCTTTCTCAAAGATTTACAAACCTGGCATTTCCAGAAGGTTTGAAGGTCTTCTGGAGGTGTTGCAGCATGCCTGTGCCACAGTCCCCGTGGCATCATTTGGGCATTACAAAGTGATGTATGTTGACTTCTCTCTAAACCCATTGTAACTGGAATTATAATTACTAATACGAAGAGGGTGGTACATTCATGCTACCTGAGAAACTTATTTCCTGCTAAAGGCTGGAAGGACTCTACAAAACAAAAACTTCATAGAGAATGACCTCTCTTTAGTTTTCGGGAAACGTGTCTATTTGTAGGATGCAGCACATCCTACAGAAAGTGTGGGAAGATGAAGGGAGCGGTCTGAGGCAGACAGTAAAGGGGTTTGGTTTGGGTTTTTTTTTCCTTCCTGAAACTAAACATTGCTGCATCTGTGAGAAGAGGAAACTGATTGCCTCCCATCAGTTGTAGCTCTGCCCTGTATAAGTTTGAGGGTTTTCAGCACATAAAATACCTTACAGTTCCCTGTTTTGCACAGAAGGCTTTCTATCCTGTGTGGACTTCCATGCACACAAGTGGTAGCTAGAAGGCAAAATACTTTTTGGCTGTATCATCACTGCACTGTGGCTTTAACTTTTGTAAACTGAAAAGGACCACTGTCCTTGGAAGCTTTTTGTTCCATCCTGGTAGGCAAACCTCTGCTCCTTTACATCCTGCTGTTCTTAGCCAGCTGCTTCCCTGGTGTGAAGCCTCACTCCATCCTCCCTGCTCAGTCTCTTGTATCTCACTGGCACAGCCCAGGGTTGTTTAGGGAGGGCTGGGCCAAATTAGGTCAAATAGGATACAGACAGTAGAACCTCCTCAGGCTCTGCCTGCTTGTGGCATCAGTGAAATGTTTAAGAACATTTAGGCTGTGCGAGATGACACGCTGCAAAAGAGGGCTGATTGCTTTGGCTGGCTTTAAAAAAGCTAACACCCACTTTTTAACTATCTATCTTTGGTTTGGTATGATACAAGGTAGTCAGAATTTCTCTGTTCAAACTCAGATACTGGGATATCAGTGCACTGCTTACCAACAGCACATATATTTTGTGTGAGGTTTTCTTTATCATCTTAAAATCTAGACATTTTTCTCCCCTTCTTTTTTCCCTTAAAAAAAAAAAAAAAAACAAAAAAAACCCAAAACACCACCTTTAAATTTGGGGGAATGGTTTGGAAATATCTTGGCAGGGAAGAAGGATATTGAACTTTACAAGAGAAATGATCCAGCCTATTTTGAATCATCTATGTGATGGGGAGAAAGTACATTCTCTCGTAGAACCTTCTTGCAAACCTTCCCCAAACACCCACACTCCACCTGTTTGGGAGGCACTTGCTGTCCTGCTGCCACCACGGGAAGCACTGAAATTAGGTAACATCCCTCTTCCTGGAGAGGACTTTTGCTGTGCTGTTAATATACCCTTTTTTTTTTATTATTTTTTTTATTTATTTCTTCTCACACTCCTTAGAAGCTTCTCTACAAATTTGGGGCAATTTGTAGAGCAAAATTCCTATATCCCTTAGTGGCCTGGCTATGATCCTCAGGATGCAGGCATGCCAGAGACTGTGCAGAGACTTGGCTGGAACAAAGTGATTGCAGGTTTCTGGGCATCATGGGGGATTCCTGCAGCATTTCAGGTCAGTGCCGTTCCTTATGAGTGCACTAATTTGTTTGGATGCGTAGGAGATATATTTGGATACTATATTTCTTTTTTAAAGGAGATTCTTTTACCACATAAAGTAAATTATACCAGAAAAAATTACTTAAAATAGTAGCCAGTGTTAATGAGAGGTTTAATATACTTTTCTTTAGGGAAGGTCATGATGAGATTTTTGGTCCATTATTGGCTGCTCTGTACCAAGGACTGTCTCTTTCTTCCCTGTTCATTTGGATGGCACCTCTATCACCAAGATCATCTTGAGATTTTAGGTGCTGCTACAATTCCAATAAATAATAACTGGATGTATTTTTACTAGTGTACTGCAGCACATGTAAGGATTTGTTCAAAGTGCAAATACCTCTTCATAGAATCAGAGAATTGTTTAGGTTGGAAAAGATCTCTAAATCATCAAGTCCAACTGATAACCCAGCACCACTGTGTTCACTACTAAACCATGTCCCTAAGTGCCACATCAACATGCCTTTTTGAACATTTCTAATCATGATGTTTCCACCACTTCCCTGAGCAGCTTATTCCAGTGCTTGACCACCCTTTGAGTGAAAAGACTTTTACTAATATCCAACCTGAACCTCCGCTGGCATAACTTGAGGCCATTTCCTCTTGTCCCATCGCTTGTTATCTTGGGAGGAGAAACCAACCCTTGCCTGGCTGCAGCCTCCTTTTGGGTAGTTGTAGAGAGGAAGAAGGTCCCACCAAGCCTCCTTTTCTCCTTTCCCTTCATGAAGGGCACCAAAGAACCCCCTGTTAACTTCCTTGCCCTTTTCTATTTTGAAAGCAACAAACAAATCAGGAGCTGAAGTGCAGATTTCCAACAAACTGGCTTGGACAGTCACACTCCAGAGGTGTTGCTGGTGTTGTACCTTAAGTCTGCTAGATGCAGAGGTTCCCTACCATCTGATTTACTGAACTGACATACTCAAGAGACTGGTGGGAACTTGGCAGTGCTTCCTTCTGGTACCAACTTTGTGGAGAGGAAAGCTGAAGTGACTGCAGGTGTCTTTGAAACTGCTGTCCCTGGTGTTTTGTCAGTGGAATGTGAGCCCACGGGCTGTTCCTTGTGAGGAGATGCAATCAGGGAAGGGCTGTATCTGCAGAAGGATGAACTCTTGCAAAAAAACATCACAATCAGATATAACAGGTCCCTATGTAGAACACTAATGACTGTTTTCCTCAGGTTGTAATGGGACAAGGATGTAAACAATAGAATATTTTTTTCATGGGATCACTCTTTGTTTCTCTAGGCATAAGGAGAAACAATTACATGCCTGTATCTTGTAGACAACACAGCAGATGCAGGAGGAAGTTTGCATCAAGCTGCCAGAGGAGCTGATGTTATGGCCAAAGTCTGATTCTGTGAGCTGCAGGAAGTAAAAAAAAAAAACAAAACAAACTCATCAAAGAAACCTCCAAGAAAACTGCCTCTAGGCTGAAATTTTTGCAGTCATTCATATTTTGGATATCTAATTCTGCAGTTTGAAATCTAATAAGCTCTACTGGTTCAGTCTCATTGTGCAGAAGCATTGTCTCCCGTGGGTAGTCTCTCTTTGCTAGTGACCTGCTTTATAGTTCAAAACAGAACAGGTCTAAAAACTTAACCTTCCTTCTAGTACTTCCATTGGCAGACCTTATCATAGGAGATCCTGCTAGCTGTAAACTTCACAACTGTTAATGTATCAACTTCCTCTTTTCCAGATGGGAAGAATATGCCTAGATTGTCTTCAGGCTACTTTTTTTCCTTTATTCCTGAGAGGCTGTGTTAGGTGTCCATGATGGGATGAACAGAAAGTCAATGCAGGTGGAAGGTAGAACAGTGAGTAAGGAACAAATCTTTGCCTGATGTAGGTGAGTAAGTCTGCAGGACTGATAAGTCTTTTGTTTGCTTTTCTAAAGAGAAGGAATTACTAAAAATTGAGTCATTAGAGAAATCTGTATGTTTGCAGTGAGCTTGTGGGGATAGGTCTCAAATACCTGTTTATTCTTGGAGTGCTTGGCTGTGGAAAGTTCCCAATTTTCATTGCCTACTCCCTCTTCACACCGCCATTATTTGGTCTGTATTTAAATCCCACGCATCCATAATTAAAAAAGAGAATGAGGTGCTCACTCTCAGCAAGCTTATAGGCATGGGATTATTCCTCCTACTTACCATGTAGAAGGCAAATGTTTGCTGCTGAATCACTTCTTGTGGGCACCATCAGGATGCTTGAAAAAGTATGGCTCTTCTCTCTGCCAAGATGGGGAGAAAGCAGCACCATCCTTTTCTTACCTTTTAACTTTCACTGTACAAAATAGACCTGGCTTTTTTTCTTCAGAACAAATTTAGTTCCTTTGGAGCCCATACTGCAGCTGTCAGTGCTTTACATGCAGTGAAAACAACCAGCTGCTCTCCTGCTCTTGGTGCCAAGTGAGGAGCTGTTGAAGGGGCCCTAAATGTCACTGCATTGCAGGAAGTGGATTGTGCAGAAGTTGGGATCTCTCACTCCTGTTCCTCTGGAGGAGAGCAGCGACGAGCAACCAGGGCTGTCACACTGCAGCAGTTTGTAAGTGTGGAGGAGAGTTATGAAGCAGTTGCTGTCTTGTACTGTATCTTAGTTGTGCTTCATACTAAAAAAAACCAAGCCAGTTCAATTAAAGACAAGATGCCCAACCCTTCAGCGTGTATTTTGTAGGCAAAGTCATAATCTGGCACAGGTGCATGATCTGAATTGATTCTGCATCAGAGTTCTGGATCCTTCTCATCTGGATGGTCCTTCAGGTGCCTGTTCCCTTCTTAATTCTCTATTTGTTAAAACTTTTAGATTGGTGCTCTCTATTTCTAGTGTGTCAGCTGCCAGGCTGCTCCTGTTCTAAGCAATTGCTTGGGCAGTGGCACCAGTCAGAGTCCAGACTGCATTTATTTGCCCCAGAGGGCTTGACCTCCAGAAACACTCTTACATGGGATAGGCGGGGCCTGGGATAAAATGGGCATAATTATTGATGTAATCTGAGTGCTTGCACATACCATTTTTATTGCTCTGCTGTACTGGTAAAAGTCCCCTTTGGCTCTAAGGTTGCTCATTTCACACTGTGTTTGCTTTTCTCTGCTGATATAAAATTTCCCATCACAAACAATATACTTTTACTTAATACCCAGACAATAAATACAAATCAAATGCTTGCCCCAAAATCCAACATTTTGTTGATTATAATGTTTGCTACAGTCAGTTGTCTTATAAATCTTATCATTTCTTTTATTGGATTATTGTGTATTTTTTGGATAGGTCCCTAAACTATATCTGCTTCTAATCACAAACAGCAAGAGTTCAGAAGCTGATGCTGAGATCACATTTTCCATAATAGCTTCAGACTTGCCCTCAGCTCAGGGTGAATACATGGCTGTGAATACTAAGCAGGACAAAAATGTTCTGGTATCTTTCTTTCAGAATAAAATCAATTCGTTGGCTTCAGAATCTATGTTGGCTTCATAAGTACTTTATTAATTTTTCACACTTTATTTTTGGCTGTGTGGATTCTTTCACGTAGAACAAGGCTGGCAGGGAGTGAAAAGATTAATGAGGGGAAAACAGAAAGTCATCTCTATGAATGGAGCCTCCAGAGCACCAAGAACTTCCATTAGTGATGATAGCTGAAGCCTTGTGAATCAAGAATAGTACTACACACTCCTAAAATTGCTCTTGAAACCGTTTCAGCATTAGCAGTTGAAACTTGCTAATGGTCCAGTTAGGAGAGAAAATGAAGTACAGTTTATTAAAATAAAAATCAGTATGCTTATAATTGAATTTTTGTAAGTGCTGCTCTACAGCTTTCTCCCAAAAGGCTGTGATAGGCTCCAAGTTGGCAAGTGGTTTAAAAAGTCAGGAAGAAAGTGGGAGTTCAGTAAAGACTCAGACAAGCATAGCTCTGTGCTGTTTAGTTGCAAGATACTTTTAAATGGAAGATAACCCTTATTTGTAGGTAACAAAAACTCATTGGCCATCTGACCTGGAGGGGACTTGGAGATGCTGCATTCCAGCAAGTATTAACTGCAGAGGTGGAGGAGGTGAACCCCAGCAGGCACTATGGAAGGAAAGAAGACAGCTCAGTCCCCACCAGCAGATGATGCCTGTGCAAGAAGATGCCCTGCATGCCGGGTTGTGGGAGGGGGTGTGACCAGAGCTGGTGCCACAGGTCACCTTGGCACTGGGGGTCTCTACCCCGCAAAGCTTTCCTTGGCTGGAATCCAGCCCTCAGCAGGGCTGCTGCTCACACTACAGCTGGGTTTGGGCTTTTGGGGGAGGGAGTACTTTTCAGCTTATGGATTCCTCCACAGCATGCCCTGTGTTTTTAGGACCCTAAGCAATGGGACAGAAATAAAGTTTTTCTTTCCTCTCCCTTCGCCCTCAGATTATGATTTCCCCTGTACCTCTGTCATTCCTTGCTTGTCATTACTTCCCAGACAAGGCTGAAGGCTGACTTTTCCCCTTTGTGTTTTGGGTTCTGCTTGATGCCCAAGCCTGCCCTTAACACTTTCATATCTGAGTAGTTCTCTTAGAATAGTTTTTCTAAAGTTTTATCCAATTAAAAAACATTAATTGGCAGGCAGTTTCAGAAACTGTCCTTTCCTTGCAGAAATATGTCTGAGGCTAATTCTCAAAGAGCCAGATCGTCCTTGTTGCTACAGCATTAACTGTAGATAACTTTTTCTGTTCCCTCCCAAATGTATGGATTATTCTCTGTGCACAGGTAGAGGCAACAAATAGTACAACAATGTGTAATTTATGAGTAGCAGCAAATAGTACAAGAATATGTAATTTATGAGTAGAAGTGTGTGTGCTGGTACCACTTTGTTTCTTAGAAGTTAGTCTGCAGTTAGATTATATAAACAAGAGGGTTTGGCTCCCACTGTGTTTAAAGTATGAAGAGCTACAGCAACAGGAAACACTGCATCTTCTTATTTGAAAGCTTTTTGCAAGATTAAGTTTAATGTTTCTTTAACAGTGCAATAAACATAAGCAAACATAAGGACTAAAGCTCCTTTTTTTGTGTCTTTTAAAAAAATGCTGATTTCCAGAGTTATGAGGCTCAAAACTGCTCCTTCTCACTGCTCTGGCATGTTACTGGTGTTTTGAACCATTGCTGGGTACAGCAAGAATTAGAGTCCAACAGCTTGAGGTGTGCACACCTGCTTGTACCTTGAGCTTCTCTCTTCAGATATCTTGTTTAAGGCAAAGATATGGAAAGTGTGTTTGTTGCCATGCCCCACTAGCGTGTCACAGATGTATGGATAACAGGAAGGGGAAGACATGAGGATCTGAAGAAACACCTACGGCTTGGGCCCTAGGTTGGCCTATAAACATTGTAGTTTAAGGATTTCAGTGGAGCAGAGGACAGCAGAAAGCAAAGGCAGCTCACAGGAAACAACTAAACCTCCTCCCATGTCTGAGTACTGCAGGCAGCCCAAGTGGCACTGCTGGGTTCTTGCCTAGTTGCATGTAGTTCGTGTTTTAAAGAGTGAAATCTGTCCTATTCCAAATTTACCAGGATAAGAAAACATACAGGCTTTGCTCTATGAACAAATGGCTTAGGACTTAGTATGTGATTGCTTAAAATACTAAGGATTGGCAAGACCTGTGCTTTTCTTTCATTTTTTTTTCCCCTGTCACTCTATTTACTCATTTGCTTGTAGGTGTGTGGAAGCCTTTTATATTTACTACCACGCTGGCAGGATTGAAGACCCCTATGTCAGCATCACGAAGAAGTGGCAGGTGCCCAAGGATGGGTACTCGGAAGAAATTGAGAAGGAAGTGGGGCAGGCTGAGCGCAAGCTGCGCACGCACAGGTCCGCCTTCAGCAGGGCCTCCGTGATCCAGGCGTTCCTCGGCTCCGCGCCCCAGCTCACCCTGCAGCTCTACATCTGCATCATGCGGCAGGAGATCACGGCTGCCAGAAGTAGGTAGAGGCGCTGTTGTCACCTTCTCTGGTGTTTTGGAGGGAGGGAGAGGAGGTCAGCAATCAGGTGTAGCTGCCCTGGATGAGAACCAAATGCGTTGCAGTGCATTGCGTCTTCCTGACAGATTTTGATAGTGGTGTTGCTTCCAAGTTTATATCATGTTTTAGACTCTGACATATTCTGTGCCATACTTGGGTTGCTATAAAAACACTAATTTGATGAGGTGACCGTTATGGCATGACTGGGAGGCAGCTGGAAAAACTGAACTGTCTTTATGTAGACGGAAAAAAATATTGCCTCTATTCCATTTTGGTTTTGAGCAAACTTCCTGGAAAATTCCTTTGGGTACACCACAGAGCATGTTTTGCCATGATGAATTAAGGAATGTGTACTTTCAAGAATGGAGTTTTAAATATGGACTGAGGATGTGAGGACAAGTCTTTACTTATGCCAGACTCTGATTTCGGAATCAAAAGGCAGGATTCAATAAGCTGGTATGCAGCTGTGGCCATCTCATGTCTTGACCCAAGTTGTTAAGCCTTCACCAAGCAGTGCTGCGCCACATGGACTTATCAGGACACATCTCTCTTACTGTGGGACTCTGGATCTTGCTCCATGATGAGCTCTTGATTTGCTGGCTTGCTGCCAAATAAAGAACCTTCTCTGGCTGATCATGGAGCTTTTCAGTGTAAGAAGGGACTTTGACACCTATGTAAATTTGGAGGTGGGTTTTCACTGAAATACAAAATGTTGTATCTCTAAGGCCATGAGTGGCCTGTGATCTTTACCAACATCACAGGTAGGGAGGCTGAGGCTAGGGTGACAGGTTAATAATTGAAATAAAGGAAAATATTATTACAGTAATATAATAGTAAGTAATACTACAATAATAAAGTAGTAAGGGAGTGGAGGAGAGAGGGAGAGGAATAAAACCTAAGACGCATGATGGATAATACAATTGTTCACTACCCACTGACCAATGCCCAGCAGCAATCAGACCCTCCCAGCCAACTCCTGCCAGCTGATACACTGGGCATGGAGCTCAGTGATGTGGAACATCCCTTTGGCTAGTTTGGATCAGCTGTGCTGGCTGTGCTTCCTCACGGCTTCTTGTGTACTTCCTCACTGGCAGAGCATAGGAAACTAAAAAGTCCTTGACTTAGAGTAAGCACTGCTCAGCAACAACCAAAACATCAGTGTGTTATCAACTTTAATTTCATACTGAATCAGAATTCAGCACTGTACCAGCTACTAAGAAGAAAATTAACTCTATCCCAGCTGAAACCAGGACACCATAGCAGTAGTTTCTTCAAAGACATTGCTCCTGACAGTTTTCAGTCCTTCACAGCTAAGGTAGAGTCTTCAAATAACCATGGCATTTGTGACATGGGATGAGGACAAAGCACCTGAATCCTTTGCTGAACAGTGCAATTAGCAAAGTTTCCAGTCACTTTGCTGCAGATGGCATTTACTTGACAAAGGTCACCTTTTTATTGTATTTTTTTTATTAGTGGTTTTGACCTTACTAGTCATGACAGCCAAGGAGAAGCGCTGTGTTCCACATGATTAGAGAATTGCATATTTAAGAATGATTTGTAACACTCTATTACTTCTGACTTTTTGTGTCATTGCTGAGATAAATTGTGAATGACAGACTGATAAACGACCTTTTGTGGGTGAAATGAAGTTAAACAAACAGAGGTAATCTGGCTCACCAGTGAGTTTGGTGAGCCCACTAGCAAATGCAGCAGTCACCTCATGACTCCCAGGAGCCGTCTCTGTAGCAGGTGTAATTCTAAAATACACAAATGCACAGAAAAAAAGACTGTTAGGAACAGTGGCAATGTCTGTTAGAGATCATTCATAAGAAAAACAAGAGCACTAACCATATTCCTGTTTTATGTATCTTACCTACTGAAATATTGAAACTTTCTGCAATGTCTTTATCCTGCTTATTTCTGCAGTAGTACCTTTTGTCCACCAGTATTATTCAGCCTCCAGATTAAAGGGGAATGATGCATAGCACATTTTCATATTGTTTTCTGTGTGTACCCGGGATTCTCACATAAAACAGAGTGGACAGAGTGGCTGGAGAGCAGCCAGGCAGAAAGAGACCTGGGAGTTTGGATGGACAGGAGGCTGAACATGAGCCAGCAGTGTGCCCAGGTGGCCAAGAAGGCCAATGGCATCCTGGCCTGTATCAGGAAC
>JAYRBT010000001.1:108970185-109018514 GCA_036023395.1 Myiotriccus ornatus
TTTTAATTTCTAGCTACTTGGAAAAGTAACAAACAGGGACCAAAATACGAGGTAGGGTTAGAGTTATGTGATGGCTTCATTTTTTTTCACACAAATATATACAAGGAATGGCTTCTGTGGCATTTCACCCTGCTGGGAATCCCGAGGAAAATCCCAGGTGAAAATTACTGCATCTGCGCTACTCTGCTGCAATGTCTTTAACTTCTGCTGAGCCGAAGGTCCTGATTTGTGTTTTCTCTTTGTAGGTATCTTTATGCTGCTTTCTCTCCTGTCCATTGTTTACGGCGCCTTGCGCTGCAACATCCTGGCCATTAAGATCAAGTACGATGATTACGATGTCAGCGTGAAACCAGCTGCCTACCTCTGCATATTCCTGTGGAGAAGCTTTGAGATTGCCACACGGGTGACAGTGTTGGTCCTTTTCAGTTCAGTCCTTCGAATCTGGATTTTCCCCGTTACGATGGCGAATTTCTTTGGTTTTTACTTCTTCCCATGGATTCTCTTCTGGCGTAGCAAATCCCCATTTCCCGAGAACATAGAGAAGGAATTCAGCAGGGTTGGCACTACCTTCGTCTTGTGCCTTCTCACCTTCCTGTATGCTGGCATTAACATGTTCTGCTGGTCAGCAGTGCAGGTGGAGCTCAGTGCCCCTGACTTAATTAGCAAATCCCAAAACTGGTACCAAATGACTCTGTACTACACACTGCGGTTCGTGGAGAACGCGTTCCTCCTGATGATGTGGTACCTTTATAAAACAGATATATACATGTATGTCTGCACCCCGCTGTTGTTCTTGAGGCTGCTGTTAAGTTACTGCATGGCTATCTTCTTCATGTTGGTGTTCTACCAGTTCTGCCACCCCTGCAAAAGGCTTTTCTCATCCAGCATTACCGAAGCTTTGCTATCCTGTTTCAAGTTCCTCTTCTTTATGCGCAAGACTCCCAAATCCGCTGTACTGAGAGACGAGGCAGCGGTGAAAACTTCTGAAAATACTGATGAAGCACGGAGCAGTAGCAAGACAATAGGCTCTCAAAAGGGGAACCTTCATCAAAGTGCTTCTTCCAATGCCTAACACAACTGGAAGCAAGTAGGTGCCTTTGAAAGGTGGCAGGTCACCTGCTGGGAGCGCTGCGTATCTTAGACGTTGTGTCTTGTGGATGGGGTTTCTTTCTTGCAGGTGTAGCACTGCATGGTGGCTGACAAGCCTGTCTTTGTGGAGAACAGTGTTTGGGTATTTGTATCTCTGTGTGTTTGTATGTGGAGAGCAATTATTGTTTGTAGACTTCTATTTCAGAGGGGTTTTGCACATAGGTTTATTATCACATGCTTATTTTTAAGTTATTAGCGGAGATGTCCTTCAAAAACTGGCCTGTTGCTCATCTTACTCAGGAAGTCTGAGGATAGAAGGCAGTGAATTTTATTTCAGATAGTATGTCCCATGGCACACCTAGCATAGAAACAGAACTTAGACCTGGACTATATGGGGGCTGTAACTGTGGTCTGCTTTGATCAAATTGCAGACTATTTTACACTCTAATCAGTGTAATGAGATAATACTTCTCTCTGCGGTATAAGAGTTGGACTTCCACAATGCACTGTAGTCTGGGTTGCCATGAAACAGCCAATTAGCTAGCACTAACACTGAAATGTGACTGTTACTGAGGATGGACAGAGGGGTTATTGACTTTGCACCGTTTCACCCTTCATATTTGCTGCTTGTTAGTAAGGGAATTAAATCTAACACATTAATTGTGATGTTCTGGAATACCTCATTTTTCTGACATTATCATTTGTCTAATACTTTGCTATGTTCTGGTATCAGGGGGGTGTTCATTTTATTTAAATACCTAGAAGTTGAGAAGATAGTGTGTACTTGTCATGTAGGTGCTCTCCAATGCACATCTCCAGGGAGTGATTCACCCGATCTTAAAATGCACAGGAGATGTGAATCCTTCTCTGGAGACCTGTTACTCAGTGTTAATCAGATGCCTTGACAACGAGATTTGACTATCCATCTCCCTTTTAGAGGGCTGAAGTTGAGAGATGAGCACTACTCTGATTGTCAGAGGTTTGATAGTGCACCAAGTAGGAAGCTCAGTGACTTTATCTGGGGAGAAAAGACACTGAGTCCTTCTTTTAGAGGCTGTGATTTGTTATGATTAGTTTAATATCATTAATTCAAGACACTCTGACTTCTTTACCTCAGAAATATCACAGGCTTGAAGACTGAGAGAAAAAATGGAAGTCGTTGACTTTGTCTTCTCAGCAATACATAACCACAAATAAAAGGGTTTCTGAATTTTGCAAGTTGCTGAGAAAGCTTTAGCAGATGAACACCCAGGAATTTAGTGGAAATGCACAAAACCATCTGTATTTTCAAAAACTAAGTGAAAGCTATTAGCACTTTGTTTGCTTAGCACCTTGCATTCCTTTTGACTGATACACATTGTGGCTGCTCGTGGGAACAAATAACTGATGACCCAAGGCATCTCCCAGTGTCCTAAGCTTAGCCTCCATTCTGTCACCATGGAGGGTGAAGCTCTTCACTAGAGATGACATCGGCATCATTGCATTAGAAGTGCCTCAAATTCAGGTCTGAGGTCATTTATAATGAAATAAGTCTCCTGCAGTTCTGAAAAGAGCTAAGCTGCTTTTATTTTTTTCTTTATTGCACTGTAAATGAATGTCTTTATATTTCAGTTGTATAATGGAGTTATATTTTCATTTAGTTTATTATGTATCTGTGTATGTTATGTCTACGTAGAGCTCATTAAATTATTGGTGGGTGGTAATGGGAATTTTTGGCCTGAGCTTGCCATGGGAATGTACCTCACATCTGGGGAAGACACCAAACACCTCAGTTCTAATTTCTCTCTCTGAGGAGCATAAAACAGTCAAGTGACTCCTTGAAGACACTACATGATTTCTCTGCACTTTTTTATGTGGAAGTACAGTATAGTTTTTCTCTCTACTCTTCCAGATGCAAAAAGGTATTTCTTTTTTGTTGTTGTTTTTCAGTAGTGAGTTAAAGGGACAAGAGAAAACATAATCCTTGCTTCCAAACCTGCAAAGTTCAGCACACAGTCTCAAATTTTCTGGTGTCCTTAGCCAAAACTGAGTGTCTGTCTTTATAGTTGGATACTCATCAATATCATTAATCAGGGAATTATGGTTGATGCCTATCTACAGGTGTACCCAGGTCTGAAATGTTAGTTTTTGAGGGAAAATAAAAAAGACACTTCATATGTAGAAGTAGTTCATATCTAAAGATCTCTCAAATACTTAAAGCGGGCTTTGGACACTGTAAGTGATGGTGCAGTTGTGATTCTGCCATTTGGACACAGTGAAAGCTTCACAAACCTCAGCCAGTGAAATGTTTCTGCTACAGTGAAGTCAAGTAAAGGAGAGTTACACAGCCAGGAGCCCGGTATGAATACACAGTGAGTACCATTTAACCTCACATAACAATGCTGAAGGCTACTGCATATGCATATTTTAGAGTGTGTGCCATATTACTTCCCATTTTTATACCAGCCTCCTGAAGTGCATGCATAGGGAACTGAATATTTAAGTCACTGTTACGAGACGGGAAAAAAAAATAAAAATATTTGTATGGGTTATATTACTGTCCTATGGTTTTGCCTTAGTTGTGCAGACTAACCAAATACAGTTTAAACACTCCATCAGCACGAGGGCCACTGCCTGTGCAGTGCCTCATGTCACCACAGCCTGGAGTGCAGCTTCACCAGCAGCCTTGCTGCTCTGAGAGGTTTTATCCCCCCATGCTGCCATTGCAGGTGGGAAGATATGACGGGGAGTCATAGAGACAGGAACTCTGTTAGACCAGTGTTTTAAAGGACAAGCTGATTTCTCTGAAGCGCCAGGAGAGGCAGTTTTTTCTCAAGATAACAACAGTCTGGAGGGTGTTGTTATCAGTCCGTCCAGTGGCTGCACGGAGAGGATAATATTGGCTACAAAGTCTGTACGTGTACAAATGGGTCATCTCTTGCTGCAAACGTTACTCTGGTTTTACTCTCCTCCATGAATATTTGAGGGGCTTGTGTGTTCACTGGAAGGGTTTGGGGCTACTGCTGAAAACTGTACTCCCTTGAGTCGTCCTGAGTCACACTGCTCAGTAAGGATTATTCATGTGTATAAGAGTATGCAAGATCTGATACATGGGTTTTCTTTTGTACTCATAAAACAACACAAATTAAAATGTTGAAACTATCCTTTGAGTTGTGTTGGTATCAGTTCTTATTGTGCTGCTTTCGGAAATCTGTCACCACACAGCAGGAGGAATGTTTTCAAGCAGATGTGACAAGAATAATCTGTGATTGATTCAGGAGCTCCTTACCTCCAACCTGTGGTGCTTCCATTGCTTTTTAGAAGGAAATTTTTTAAGAGGGGGGCAGTTTAAGAGGCTAGTGTTATGTGGAACAAGATCAGTATATATATTATTTATTGTCAGAATGAGAATATTTACTGATTTACATTGGGAATCAGGAAGAATTCATTACCTTATAAAGAATATTTTAACTTTTATTCTGCATACTTGTTTCAGACTCATCTGGATTTACCATGTCCTTGTCTCTGACATAGTTAATAGCCAGCAAAATACATTCTTAGAACTGTTGTGGAGGGACATGAATGCATAAAACTTTGCAACACATTCAAGTGTTTGTAAATTTGTATCTATAAAATATACATTTATTTTATAAATACAGGTGTAAATAGATACAAGTTGTAATGTGAGTACATCACTTAAATAAGGAGTAGTGAGAAAGGCTGTTAAATGTCCTGGTGGTGATGGACACTACTGCTGCACTCCCTGTAGCATAGAAAATAGTTAATCCTTTCTTACAGACATTGTTTTTAGTCTCAAGGGATGATTTTAAAGGTAATATCCACCATATATATTTTTTGTATTCACATGTAGATTAAAAACTCAATGAAAAATTCTGGATTTAGGCACAATGTTGATAACTTCTGTTTTCAACGTGGTTCCTTAAAGAAAAGTTTATGTGACCTCACTGTTTCTCTGTCAGCCCTGTTCTCCTTCTCCCTGATACATATCAGACATCATCATCAAGCAACATCAACATTAGATACATTAAAATTACATTTTTCTGAGGTCAGATATCTGAGGAAATGAAAGAGGTTTGTACAAGCTTTGTGATGGCTGTCAACTTCCAGGAGCAAAAGATAAAATTGAAGAGGAATTGATAAAATTATTTTATTGAGAGTTTTCAGCGTGACCTTCTCTCTGACAAGTTCACAAGCCAAGCAATGAGCACAGTCTAGAGGTTATAAACCTGTGTATCACTCGGTGATCCCCAGACCAGGTAACTCTTGCCCGTAGCATGAAAGAGGACCAGAAGGTGAGGGGAGGAAAAGATGGAGAGGGAAGGAGGACAAGGAGAACATCATTAAGTCATGGGAGGCAATGGGAGTCACTTCAGTTGGAAGGATGCAGCATGGACTGGATTGGGAGTTATACTTTCTGCGTTGGTCCATCGGTTGCAGGACAGCTGAAAATAAGTTTCTAAGCAATCTAATAAAAAACAGGGTTTTCTTAGTCTTCAAAAAGACATGACAACTAAACATTTTTAAACAAGATTTGGGTTAGTAAACTGTAATCTAATTTTTAAAAATCTACATTGTTGGGTTTTTAACTCCCCTATAGTTCTTTCATTTTTGTCCCATAACAGCTGAAAATATCTAACCTAAAACAGTAAACCATTTTCTGTTGTTTTCTACCTGTTTGAAGAGCTTATGTACCAAACAAAATGGGATTTTGAACTCAGGTTCAAGCCAGACATCATAGTGGATATTTATAATCTTTTATTTTAAAATGGATTTGCAGTGACTGCCTCTAGTCACTCATGAATCATCACAGCAACACGAATATACAGTAATTTGGCAGAGGGGGTAAGTTTGATTCACCAGAGACAGAAGACTTGAAAAGTAAAAGGTATTAAAGATTATGTAATTTATTCCTGACCAAGAAAAATAAGTATAATAAAACTGTTAGGTCTTGGGTTCAGCCTAAAACTAAAGTAAAAATGAAAGGTAAGTGCTTCAAAATGACAATATGAAAGCTTACTGAATTGCTCCCTTGGATGAACAACTTCATATCCTGGGGGGAAAAAAAAGGACAGTTTTATCTTTTTTATTATTATTATTTCATGCAGTCATGAGGAAAATCTCTTGCCACTAAAATAAAGCTTTACAAAAAATATGGGTGTCTGTATTCAGGTATGAAAATTTTGCCTTTCAGGTGTGAAATTCACATGCGATTGCATCTGTCTGTAAAGGCTTCTAATCACACCCTTGCATTAATGGGTAAACGCATCTAAGCAGAGGATGGATGCTAATTTGTTAATGTTGCTTATTGAGATCCTTCTGGAATAACATCACAGTTGTAACTTCTTGGCTCTGAAGGTGAAACATGATTGAATGAACTAGAGACAGCCTGTCTTAAACACGTTATGTGCTTTCACGTTCATAATTGTTTAAGTTCCTATTTTGACAGAGCTAACAAAATGACAGGGAATGGATGTTACATATTTTAACTTCTGAAGTGTCTTTCATCAGCTAGTTGTTTCATCTTATTAATGTGCCCTGTCAGTCCAGAGCTTTAATCAGCCACAGATGCTTTCCAGGAGATGATCAGGAACAGGTACAGATGGAGAGCGGTGCCAGAAGTGGTCAAGGTGAAGATTAATTCATATCTGGCTTCTAGAGTGGGAGGTAAATATCAAAAACAATAGCACAGCACCTTACAAACGAGATGCCAGCATTGCATTTTGTTGTCTTTATGTGTGGATTTGTAATTCTTATAAATCTGTGTTGCATTAAGTTGAAAGCTGTGAAAAGGGCTGAACTCATGGAGTGCATCAAATTCTTTATTGCCACTTTGAAAATTTTAATACTAGGGGGCAGTACAGTAACTCAAAAGAATGGGAAGGAAATTTTAAAAAATTAGTAGCACCAACCTGTAGTACTGCAAGGAAAGCAAGGGAGCCTTTCAACAGTAGAGTAATTAGGTGTTTCTTAAACTTTTTTTCACTGTGTTTAATGTGAGCTCCCTCCCCCCTTTCTTATTTTTTAAGCAACAAGAAGAAGAAAAAACAATCAGGAGAAAAAGAAATATTTTATTAAAAAATAAAATGTCACTGCAAACCTATGGAAATGTGTGGGGCAACTCAAAAAACAATTTGCACTGAGGGCAAGCTTAGATTTATCCACTGATCCTCTTGAAGTTACAAGGTGCAAACCCTATAAAAGAATTTAGGTAGAGCCAAGCAATGTAGCCCAGCCTCAGAAAGTGAGAAGATCTCTCTGATCTAGGCATAGCCTTATATAAAAAAAAAAACATTTTTCTTGGTTGTTTGACTGTCTTAATACCAGCAGTCTTAATTATATGCATTTTGTTGCAGAACACACATTAGTTCTGATTCTGCATCTTGGCAAAAATAGGCAATTTCCTTGCTAATGATCAGAACAGAAATATTAGCACTGACATAATATGTTCAGTTTGCTTATTCAACTCCAACTTATGCATGGAAAGAAAAACAACAGGCCATGCAATATATCAGATCATGTTTTAAACTATGTAGTAGCTGAACAGTTATTGCTTGGATGCTGTTTTCTTCATCAAGATGTGATGCTCTGGAAAAAATCTGTCAACTTTTACTGAAAGATAAAATATAATCGACTGGAGAAACCTGGGACATTGCACATGCCAAGCCTTGTTCGTGGTGGTTTGGCTGTGTGGATCAGAAATGAACCAAGCTGCTTCAGAGTAGGAGGAAAGGGAAGACATTGCAGGGGAGACAGGTTATCAGTTGGGAACAGGCAAGGAATGTAATATGTGAAAAATTAGTTCTGCCTTGCCATGAAATATGGGCCCCAGTAAGGATGTTGTTGTTGTGCCATGAGGATTGATGGTAAGGCAAATTCAGGGAATGCTGAAGTGTGCTGAGCCATTAACTCATCGGACAACTCAAATGCCAATGACTCCTGGCTCTTCAGTATCATTTACCATTGGTACAAAATGTAATGGAAGCCCACAGGGGCACCAAGCAGGAATCCGATAGCAAACCCCTATCAATCACATGTCCTAGAGTGTCCTGTAGCTATCAAGGGCTTATGTGTTTGAGCTGCTATCTTAATAAACCATACATCACTGCTCCTACCAGGGTACAGCAGCAAAGGAGCAGTTGTCTCTTCAAGCAAGAAAAGACTAAAAAATTGCAAGGTAAAGGGAAGATTTCCTAACGGGAGATCTAAAATTTAGAAATGCGAACTGTCTATGGTCTGAAGTGTATCACTCATTCCAAGGAGTTTCTAGTGTAATAGAAAACTAAATGCAATTAGCACATGTAAAAGCATACTTGTATGAAAAAAAAAATATGGACAAAGGATTGGAGTTTGATCTGGCAGACTCTTCCTGCCAGGTAGCAAAAGTCTCAGCGAGGTGGGGTTGTGTCCCTGGATGCAAAATAAAGTGTTGTAGGTCACTGTGATTAGCAGTCAACAGCTCTGGTTTTAACTGAGGTGAACACAGCTCCTTGAGCTTTGTCAGAAAACTATGTGAGAGAAGGATCTCTAAATCCAGCTGAGAAAGAACTGAGATATCTCCAGCCTATTCCTGCTTCCAGGAAAACCTTAACAGGGAAAATAGCAGAATATGATTAAACCATCAAAACTTACATTGAAAGGTCATAAAAGCAAGAAAGATAATGAACAAATAATATTGTGAAAATTGTAATCCCTGATCTAATCCACTCATTTAAATTTTGGTTTTCATAATGGTTTCTCTGGAAGTGCTGAAAATGTATTACAGGAGGGAGGTGTGTGTGTATGTAAAAAAAAAAGCTGTAAATATTCTTGCAACAGAAGGCTTCAGGAGCTATTAATCCAGTGGTAATTCAGCCTGGAGGAAAGTCATCCCAGTTCAAAGCCCAGGTTATGTGACATTTGTGTCTTCACTAAGTTTCCCCAAGAGATGGACAGATGCCTCTGAGCTTCTCTTGAGTGTAACTTAAGCCAGGTAGGGCTTTGCAAAGTACTATCAGGCAAGTGTCCAAGTTCTCAGGGCAAATCCAGAAGTAAAAACAGCTTTATCATGACAAATGAGTGAAGGGAAACATATAAATCCCCAGTGACTGTGTGGCTGGAGCAGAATGATTCTATAATAAGAGGCAATTTAAGTATGATTTAGCATGTAGTAGTCCTGCTTAATCTTGGCACAGGGGTGAACCTCATTTTAGTAATGTAGCTGAAGGATAATTTTTAAGCAAAAGCCTGTTCCTCAGTGTCACAGTTTATTGTATTATGTTATGTTGCTTAGACATGTCCATTAAACATAACATCATTCCTCAGTGTTTTCTCTATTGGTATTACTAAAAACTAGCAGTCCTTGATAAAGCCAGGGCCAACCAGACAGGACCTGAG
The DNA here is from genome assembly GCA_036023395.1 of Myiotriccus ornatus. Lineage (NCBI taxonomy): Eukaryota > Metazoa > Chordata > Aves > Passeriformes > Tyrannidae > Myiotriccus > Myiotriccus ornatus. The sequence continues at coordinate 108,979,648 of JAYRBT010000001.1, forward strand.
GGAATGCCCTGAAGTTGCATCAGGGGAGGCTTAGGATATTAGAAAAAGGTTCTTCACACAGAGGAAGGTTGGGCACTGGAACAGGCTCCCCAGGAAGTAGCCACAGCATGAAGCCTGACAGAGCTCAAGGGACAATGATCCTCTCAGGCACATGATCCTGTGCAGGGCCAGGAGCTGAACTCAGTGATCCTTGTGGGTCCCTTTCAACTCAGTATATCCTGTGATTTGCATCTGTTGGGTGTTTGCTCATGGACAGGTATCTGCTAAATGAACGGATCACCCTGTTACCCCCCCCCACTGAGGACTGGGAGAGGGAAAAAACAGTAAAAAAGCTGTCACAGCACTCCTTTGCACTTTATAAGACAAACTGCAGCAATACAGAGACCCTGTGTGGGCAGGGTGTAGCCACTGCAGTGTTCAATCCTGGGTGGATGTTCCTGTGCGTGACGGGGAATGCTAAAACACTTCTATGGCTGTGTAGTTATATCGATGCCACTTTTTCCACTGCTGTAACACAGACACTGAGACACCCACCCAGCCCAGATAAAAGCACAGGAGTTTCACCGCCAGAGCTGGTCCGGAGACCACTACAATATGCAGTAACCACACAGATCCCACTCCCCACTGCCAAGCCCAGTCCACCAACACCAGCTGAGCACACCTCTCCTCTCAGGTGTTTTTAAATGACTCCTCACAGCACACTGTCAGTCATCAGCTACCACAGCACAGCTATAGCAGGCTGGGAGGCACCTCCCTTATTTCTCGTTGTGGAAGTGGGGATGCAAATGTGTGTCTGGAGTGATACAGCTCCAATGGATCCTGTTCGGAGTGGAAGTCGGCTAATGATCTCTGGAGATCCTTTCACAGACTGTGATGATTAGCTGCTAATTAAAAATGGGATTTGACAGCCCAGCACTGAAAGCGAGAGGGAAAAGTGGGAAGGCGAATTTGAGCAGGGATGCTACAGGAAAGGGGACACGAGGGCAGGTACGTACGGTGGGAAGGTGCGGAGCAGAATGGACACATCTCCAGTTCCTTCGGCTGAGCCGCGCCCCGGGAGCGATGCGGGGTCCCGGCGCTGCCCTGGCGGTGGCACCGCCGAGCTGCGGGGAGCGCTCGGGCTGGAGAACCACCGGCTTAGGAGAAACTGCCCTGCCTCACGTCTTCCGAGGTGTTTTCTTGAGTGGGAAGTCGCTGGTGAAGTCCCCCTCTCCAGGCGGGGGTGAGTTACCCTGGGCTGTCACCGGCACGTGTAAACGAAGTGGACCTGAAGCACCGGGGACAGAAGTCTCACTACAGAGTGAGAGCAAATAGTTGTGTTCCAGAGCCGATTTAGCAGATCGTGAAGGCTGGGACCCTAAAGAAAGGCTGGGTTGAGCTTCCTCTCCCTCAGTCCCATGCAAAGCCAGGTTATTTTGGCCTCTGCCTTTATTGCATGGGAGGTTATGCTGTATAATGTATATATGTAATATATGTATATTATATATGTACATGTATGTATATATGTGTGTGTATAAAAATATGTTTATTTTATATATAAATATGTATATAAAATATTTTTTGTTTTATATATATATATATAACTTTATTCTAGCTCTACTTGGAAACTACTGCCTGCTTAATGGAATGAAATTTCTGTAGGTGGAGTATGTTGCTGGTGATGGCTCTTCCTTCCACTTACAGAGCAGTGTCTGGACGTTCTGGCCCATTTTGTGATAGTGCTGCTTGACTTCAAGCCAAGACTGGTGTGGTAAATAGCATCTGGATTTTCTTAGTACAGCACGTGGGTCTCTCATGACCATTTCAAAAGGCAATGTGAGGAAGTCCTGGAGCAGGGTTATACTGAGGGTTATAGTGTAAAGCAAAGACCTAGAAGGATCTGCCAGTCCTTACTGGAGTCTCATTGACACGTTTTTTTTCCTGGTTCATATCTATCCACTTTTCTGCCCTTATCTCAGCATGGAATAATTTATTTTGTAAACAAAACAGAAAGAGCAGCAGTTTCAGACTGTGCCATTCCCTTGAGTGATGGCAAGTGCATACACTGACAGCCTCAGGCTGTGTGTGAAGAGTCCCTTCAGGGAAGACAGCTTGACAAGCCTCTTGTTTGCTTCTTCCTCATTGGTGTAGAATCAAGGGATGGTTGGTAAACAGGTATTGCACAGCATTCAAAACAAAGACTTCAGCATACAAAGCAAAAGAGGTTAATCAAGGTCCCTCCTTGGTTTTCATCCCGCTACACGGGAAGGAGGGGCTGGGTCTCTTTTGCTCTGTTCTTCATATCACTCTCTCTTTTGGGGTTTATACTTGCAGAATATTTTATTGTCCCTTTTAGGAGGCAGGTGTGAAACCCCTCAGCCAATTGCAAGTGTCTGGCCTTAAATTTGTGCAGCAATACACAGACCGTTGTTGCACAGAGCAGGAGAACTGAATTAATTCCAAGGCAATGGGATAAAATTACTGCAAGGAAATGAAGAACCCTGAGACCTGAACATTTTTGCAATACTGTCACGGTGCAAAAGGATCCCCATTCACCGAACTTTTCAGTGCAAAGAAGGATGAAAAATGCTGTGGATAACAAGTAGCTTGAGAGAAATTTTAGAAACAGAATAAGGTAGCATTTATTTTTTTCCATTCTCTAGTGTTACACTCCTATTTAATTAATACACAGCTGCCAATGTTGCCTTTTCTTGTACAGGATGCATTTTCCAAATTAGAACAAAGTACAAAACACGAAAGGTTTTGTAATAGCAAAGATGTTTCGCTCATTCAGAAGGTGGAAGTATCAGAATTAAATCAGGGGTGATGTGTGGGTGGTTTGGGTACCGTTGATACTCAGACTTGCAACAGGCAAATTTGCTGTGTGTTGTCATGGGACTTTCAAAATTAATAGGAAAACTCACAAGCATCAGGGAGCACCAGAACTCACCAGCTGTGGAAGGGCCCAGCACCTCTGCCCTTTCTTTTGATTTCAGGCAGTGTTTGCATTTAATAATTTCTAGGCTGGGGGCAGCTGAAATATACTCTGTTTCATGGCCTGTATTCACACTGCTAAGAGGACGTCAGACTTTGTTACTGTTGTGACTGATCCAAGATCAGCCCCTTCTGGGGCTGTGGCCTCTCAGAAACCTTCTGAGCCAGTAAATCCATGTCTCGGGGGCTATGGTGTCTGAGGAGCTTCCAGGCAAGGTTGCTGTGCGCTTGCTCACCCCAGAGAAGCTGCAAGTAGCTCAGCCTAAACTAAGGAGAAGAAAAAGGCAGTGAGAACACTGGTATTCCTGGGCAGGAAGAACAGGCTAGTCCTCACAGCCAGAATGGACATCCACAATTCAGAACTGCCTCCCTCCTCTCCTTCCCCAACTTCTCCAACTGTTCAGCTTCCAGAGGCTGCCTCCCTAAACAAATATGTGGGGGACCAGACCCTCTTATGGCACCCAGCATCCCTGAAAGTGTTCAAGGTCAGGTTGGATTGGGCCCTGAGCAACCTATCTAGTGGGTGGTCTCCCTCCCCATAGCAGGCGTGTTGGAACTAGATGATCTTTAAAGTCCCTTCCAACCCAAAATATTCTCTCATTCTGTGATTCCATGATCCATTTGGAATGGCTATGAAAGTGACTGATACCACATGAGAGCCTGGCCCATCACAAAGCCTGTCAAATGAGGTTTCTGCAAACCCCTTTTAACAGGTTTTGAAGACTTCATTTTGATTTCAGTTACTGAAGCTTGAGAGGCTTCAGGAGGAAGATGTTTGTGACACTGAGAGTCCTGCCTACATGAGGAGGTGAAATACTCCTGGGCTACGTTTGAGATATTTCTTCTCTATATCTCAAGAAGGAACAGTAATGCAGAAACCACCTGAATCATTTAAATAGCTGTGTTTATCTGTTTTAGGAAAAATGCAGAAATACGTGAGTTTTCTGCTGTAATAAATCTTTGTTTCAGTCCCAGTTGTGTCACCTGATGGAAGCCATATTCCAAGAAAAATTCAGTGAAGGGAGTGGTGTGTTGAAAGTAGAGGAGGAAAGAGTCATTCACCAGTACCTGGGTATTCGGTCCAGGTCCCCTCACCCTCATTTTCACATCATGATCAAATATCCCATCACTGCCACAATCAGACCTTAATACAGTTTCTGGTTCCAGAGTAAGGCAGGCTGTGCAGAGTCCTTTTTCTGAAGGCTGTGAGTCACTCCCACCTCCCTGGTTCTTGTCCTCATTAGTGGTTCACCATCTCGCTCTCAGCTGCAGATCAGATCAGCTTTTACTCTGGAGAGTAAACTTTAGTCACACAGATGCCATGAGCAGCTTGCTGTTCCCTCCAGCAGGTGCAGGATCAGGCCTGTGGGAATGTGGCTGTGCTCTAAAGCTGTCAGCACAGCACGAGGCTGCTCCAGGCTGGCTCAGGCTTTCAGATCCATGAAATTCTGCAGGGTCCAACAGGGAGTAGCATCAGAGAGACATCACTGCTCAAACTTTCTGCTGCTTTCTAAAGCCTAAAACAGTCTTTTAAAAAGAACATGTAAGATCTCCCTGGAAAGGAGGCAGACTCATGTCAGTAAGTTTGGGAGGAGATCTTTATTTCTGAGGCACAGTGGGTAGAATACATGAGAAAATGAGCCATCAGGAGGCAGGATGCCTTGCTGCGTCTAGGGGCCTGGACCTTACAAAGGGTGGTCCCTCTTAATCACAAAGCTTCCTCCAACCTACCCTTTTGCACTATTTATCACAGATTTTAGCACTGTAATACTACAGAGGTAAAACTTTCAGAAATCATTAAACTCCCTTAATTTTCTTTCTTTTTTTTTTTTTTTAACAAATACACTTGGGATAGATATCCTCTGGCTTGTAAGCGCTGAAGTACATTTGTAAAATTTCCCATATTTTTCTCTAATCACAAAAGCAAAATGTTTAATATTTTTTCTTATATAGGGTGCTGGTTTTGGCTGGGGTAGAGTTTTCTTCCAAACAGTTGGTACAGTGCTGTGTTTGGGATTTAGGAGGAGAATAATGTTTATAACACACTGATGCTTTAGCTGTTGCTGAGCAGTGCAAGCCAAGGACTTTTTAATGTCTCATGCTCTGCCAGCAAGGAGCTGTGCAAGAAGCTGGGAGGGAACACAGCTGGGAAGCTGATCCAAATGGGACAAAAGGATATTCCATAACATAGAACATCTTGCCCAGTATATGATCTGGGAGAACTGTCTGGGAGCCACAGATCCCTGCTGGGAGACAGGCTGGGCATCAGTCAGAGAGTGGTGAGCAATTGTATTGAGCATCACTTGTTTTTCTTGGGTTTTATTCCTTCTCTCTCTCCTTTTCATTACAATTATTATTATTGTTACCGCTGTTGTTATTATTTTGTTTATTTATTTTGTTTCTATTATTAAACTGTTCTTATCTCAACCCACGAGGTTTACTGTGGTTTGGTTTTTTTTGATTCTCCTCTCCACCAGGGCAGTGGGGAGTTAATGAGCAGCTGTGTGGTGCTTTGGTGCCAGCTGTGGTTAAACCACAACATGTAGTGACCTGGTTCCTGGGCTGGAGACTCAGTGAGAGTGCAAAATATGAAAAAATAGCCCATCTACTGTCCTCAGTTTTGGCCAGAGCAGAGAGGAATTAGCAAGGCTTGAATGTACTACACAAGAGGAGCATTAGATTACATTTTGAAGCTTCTGTCTACACTGAATTACTGGAAAAGAAATAATACTTGTGATTATTTATCAACGAGGATCAGCATGAACTGCATCTCAGACCTGAGGTGATAAAAAATGGCAAGTCTGGGCAGAGATAACTCTTTTGTGCTTTCTATATTACACCTCAGAGTTTAAAGTTTTATAAAGTGGCAATACATTTTTTAGCAGAAAACCTGACCAGTTGTATTAGTTACTTTATCCTTTGTATCAGAAAGGAAAAGTGGGCTATTTCAACAGTTTATATATATTTGGGTTATGAAAAATTATATGTAAAGATGGTAGAAACATGTTTGAAAGAGAACTGTGGGCATGATTCAATGGTTAACTTATTTCCTAAATGAATGAGAAAGGAAACAGGTTGCTGCAAGCTTCTACTCTCACTTCCTTATGAGAGAAGACATAGAGGCTGTCCCTGAGAGAGTGGGGCTGTTGTGCACACACATCTCGGGCAGTCATGGGTAACTGGGTGGAGAATGAAGGACTGTCCATCTTCGTCGTTGTAAGTACAATTTTTATTGTGATTTGTGACAAGAAAAAAGTTCTACAGAAAGTTGTGCTAAGCAGTTCTCACTGTGCCAGTGAATGATGCACCTGATTGTGCTGAAACTAGGGCAGCAAGTGCAGGGAAATGCTTCAAGGGAATAATTTTTTCAGGAGCTCTGTCTGGTATTTCAGTTGCTGTGGTCTTCATTGTTAACTGAGAAATGATCGCGTGTTAACTTTAATTTGCTTTGTTAGAAATATTTTAGTTAAGGAAAACAAGTGACATTACAACTCAACTGTGTGCACTTCAACAGAGAAAGCAACTACATCAACCACCTTTTCTTGCATTTTTGTAAACAAAAGTGGGTGCAACTGAAAGCACAGTGTCTTGGTGGTTCAAAATATGTATTAGAGTCAGATTCAAGAATTGAGAGCAGAGGATCATGAATCCTTCATCAGGAGAACTAGTATTTGAATTGAATTTGTTTACTGCTTGCATAGAGGGGCTGTGAAAGTAGGTTCAATTAATTCTGAGCAAAATTTAAAAGCGTTGAAAATCCCAGTTGCATTTAAGAGTGCTAAAGAGTAACCAGGGCAGTCCTCCTTGGGGAAAACTAAGTTAATATTTCAGTGTTTTTTTCACTTCACAGTGTGAAGGGCTACACGTATATCTAAATATATATCCTATATGCATATATATATATATTAAATAACATATGCAACACAAAAATGTAAAAGCAGTTGAGGTATTGTTGCCAAGTGTGCTTAGTAGATGTAAATGGTGAAAGGAAGAAAAAGAAGACATAGAACTTAGATATTTGTGGTGATGGAAATGTGAATATCTTTATTCAGTGGAGTATTTCTGCTGCTATGAAGAATTAGTACTTTCATATTACACTGTAGATAAGTAGTTCTAATTTAGGAACATAATCCCATAGCTGTGGCACTTCAGTGCTTTGAAAGAGAGTAACTGTGTTTGCTGTCACCTTCAGTGACTTGAGGAAGTTGAAACTGCCAAGAGGTGAATTTTGGCTGCTTTTTTTTTTTTACCACCAGAACTGAAATATTAAAAGAATTAAGTAAGAGGCCTTTATTTTGTTCAAATAAGGAATTTGGGTTTAGAGCCTCAAAGCTATAACAAGGTCAGCCAGTAGGGAAGGAAACCAACGGAGACACTGATAAAACCAGCTAGAAGGACAGACCACTGGAAGACTTACTGAAGGGTTCTGCTTTGGCTTCTGCAGCTTTGCTGCACATTGACCAGGTACAGGGTTGTCCAGTGCTTGACAGACACAGGACAGACACAATTTCTACTGATGTACCTCAACAGAGCAGAAACATGTCAGCCTGAACCCCATCCTATGCTGCCTCCACTGGCCCTGGCCAAAGAAATGTCTGACTGCAACTCCACCCAAGCTGCCAGAGGCTGTCACAGTGTCTCCAAAGGGTCCATGTTCCATTTGGTTTAACACCCAGAAGAACTGTAAAACACCATCAAGATGAGGCCAAGCATCTTGGTGTTTTAAATGCTTAGGATATTTATTTAAAGTCAGAGAGTGCAAGAGTGTATCCTAAGCATTTAATCCTGAGATTAATCCTCAGCACCAAATCCTTGGTGTTTTAATGAGGACTTGGGGATTTCCCATATACTGCCTTGCCCTGTTGGAAATCCCTTCATTTCCCAGTATTTATTTACATTTTCAATATCTGAACTAATCCCAAGGTTTGTTTGTTGTTTGTTTTTTTGGTTTTTTTTTTAATAGTGTTACTTGGGCCAAAACAACTAGCAAAATATGCTAGGATATCTATGGTTAGGAGGGGTGAGGGACTGTAATGTCACAGTTTCTGGAATCCTTAACTTCTAACCAGAGAACTATCTGAGAGTCTGAGAACTGGATTTTCTCCCAGTTCTCAGACTTTCTCTCTGTTTTCATGCATCACTCAGTAAACCTGCTTAGACCGAGTGTGCACTGATACAGATTTGTTTCACTATGGGATATGAACTCGGCCAACCAGCTCCAGGAGGGCAAATGCCCAGGTTCACGATGATCTTTTTGCCCAGATGGACCTAAGAGTTGGTAACTTGTCTTTTGCTAAAGAAACCTGAGAAAACTTGCATCATCTCATGATGAGCAAGTGTGAGAAAATTCCCGAGTACAGCTATGAAGAAGCCCAGTTTTGGGTAGTCTGCGTGCTACCAGTATTTAATATTTCCTGATGGCTGATTTCAGACCCTCAAAGCCTCCTCTTCATTTCAGCCCTAGGTGTAATTTAGGCTATCTGTTTTTAGATCTCAAGCGTCTTTGTCCTTTGTCACAGCTCCTAAGTCTTCCTCATACATAGGTTAATGTGCCTGAGGAGCTGCCATTTGGAACTGCCTGAGGAACAGCCATAAAATCCCTAACTTTTAATCGTGTTTGGAGATTCAGCTACTCACAAAATTAAATACCTGCAATATCATGATCCTTACACAATTATGTGTAAACTCTTCGAGCTGTGCAAAAGTTTCAGCTACACATTGCTGTATTTTGGTTTATTGCCACTCCTGTGCCCTGTGTGGACACATCAGAGCCCATTTACACCAGAAAAATTTCTATCACCCCTGCTGAAACATTTGTACTCTGCAGAACGCTTCTCTGTGCAAACAGAAGCACAGGGAACTAATTGACCATTATCTGAACTGTGTAAATTCAGATGGATGATCTCTAACAACAAACTGTAAGCTTCCTGTTCAATTCTCTTTCAGCTTGTGTGGCTGGGGTTAAATGTCTTCCTCTTTTGGTGGTACTACCTTGTGTACGATGTCCCACCAAAATTCTACTACACCAGAGTACTCCTCGGCGTAAGTACAGGACATTATTACCTTGACATAGACAGAGCACAGCGTTTTTGCCTCGTTTTGCTTGATTGAAGCAGGGTCAAGTGGCTGGAGCGGCAGGTTCATGTAGGAGTTAAAAGTCACATGCAAAGAGGTGTCACATGCAGACAGATGTCAAGTGCTTCTGAAGAGAAAGCTGGTACACAAAATAGAGAGATCCCATTCCAAACATGTTTTCTGGTAACTATTATGCTGCTGGTAATTAAAGTAAACATTAATCATGGCTTCTTTATTAAGCAAAAGATGAATAAAATATTGCCATTGAACTATTGTGCTATTATTTTCCCTTTCAATTATTTTTTCAGAGCATGAATAGTTTACAAAGATGTGAGCTCTGAAAAGCAATCATCATTCACATATTCATCAAGCGTCTGAATTACAGTCAAGCTGTGAAATGATCCTGGATCCTGGGCTATTCAATATAATCCAACTGGCTAATGCAGCATTATGTGTCCTACTAAAAACTTGCTTCCAAAGCTACCACAGGTCATGACCAATTGACAGGGAAAATTAATTTGTTCACATATTTTAAAACCCTGATCGCAGATGTAAGAATCAGCCTCAGCTTCAAATCACAGAGCACAGGGTTTTGTCAAAGGTTTGCAAAGCCATGGTTTAATTCAACCAAGCATGAAATCTCATTCTGCATACATCTTCAGATCTATGTTCCAATTCCTGTCCTTGGCAATCATGGTGTAGTTGCCTTTGAAGTCTCAGAGACCTGTGCTTGGATAAGTAGTGCTCAGTGTAATCCCAAGTCAGAAGCTGTGGTCTGAAACCTGAAAGGGTCCCAGTCCATGCAAGGAGAGCAAATATTATCTTTTCCTTCCCTTCACTGTGTTTGGATTAATATGGTCATTATTCCCTCATTTCAAACAGTCTTTGTTCAAAAATCTGAAATAATTTAGGGTGTGAAAACCAACAGTAAGGAAACAGATTCCTAAAAGATGAGGCAACAAATTTCCTTAGACTCCCTTTAGTGACAAAAGAGAACTTACACCACTTCCATCATAAGGTGTCCATCTACCATAACCCCCAGTCAAACTGAAACAACAGCTGTGAGACTTTCTTTACAGCCTTGGGACACAAAACTCTACCAATGGCTTAGATTTGCATCTGTGTTTGACTGTTGATTGCTAGCCATGACAGGGAGATTTTTATACAACCACATTATTTCAAAACTGAAGGTGTCTATCTGGAGGAATGTGTTCTGCCTGCACGTGTCTCTGACTTGACCAGAGCACGATTACTGTGAAATGTGAACGTTCACATTGTTCATGTGAGCTCTAGATCTCACACTCACTATAAGTTGTGATATAATAAAATTAAATTTGTGCCTATCTGTGTCCCATATAATGTCTTAGGCAGCGCATTTAATGACAGCATCTCTCCAATTACAGCGTGCCTTGGCCCTTGCAAGGGCTCCTGCAGCTTGCCTGAATTTCAATTGCATGCTGATTCTGCTGCCAGTATGTCGAAACTTGCTCTCCTTCCTCAGAGGATCAAGTGCGGTAAGATGAAGAAAGCATTTCAAAATTTATGAAAGATATTAACCTGAACAGCCTTGCAAATATGCCGAGAAACTTTGTCCAAGTTCCCCAAATATACCACACTTTGGGGATGTCCTCTTTCAAGAAGCCTGGAGTTTTGCTATGAGCAAGACTGAGGTTTACTGGCGTATCTAGGGCTCTCTTGAATTAGCCTTTTTTGATGCCTCCTGAGCACGGTGCTGCCCTGGATGCAAAGTCCCTCTTTTGGCTGGCAGTGGCTGTGGGTGCTTACACACATTTGCCTCGTTTGTCACTGATGCAAAACCCATTTAGAGAAGGAGATATCAGCCCTTGTCTGTCATCTTTGCATGATCAGCCTGAGATAAATGTAGTCTTTCACAGACATCCAGAATGCGACTGTTTTTCAGCTGGTTCATAAATTACATTCTTTCTTGTCTGGTTTGCATTTCCATCTCAGGATGAAATAGTTGACAGCCTTTTGACCTTTTCTAGTTCCCAAATGCAGTCATTATACCCAGCACTAAGGAACCATCACTAAGACAAGCACAGGTGATTCTAAGTAACAGCTGGAGGGACTTCCTATGATAGTACTGACTGTTTCACACTGCCAAAAACACAATTTCAGGCTATTACAGCAGAAATAATGCAGATAGTGCAGGCCATGATCCAGTGAAAATGCAATATTCTCCTCAAGCTCATGAAATGTCCTTCCAAACGCATAATGATTCCTCCTTTCTTTCTGGCCACTCTAATAAACACATGATCAACAAAAACAGTTCACATAAGCTGGTTTTCATCTCTAAATCTAGTATGAATTCTTTCATGCCAATGAGGCAGCCTGTGGGGGCTGAAAAAGCAGGGCAGGAGAGGAAGTGGTAAAATAGATGCAGTGTTTCAAGAGTCCTTCTTAAGGGAAGAGAGTGGGATATGAAGTAATAAGAAAATAATCAGAGACAACCCAGGCTGTTCCTCCATCTAGTACATATATCCTGACAATGAGTGTGGCTGAATAAATGAGATGTGCCTGCCACATTAAGCTCCTAAATTACGTTCAGGAGTTAGGCCAGTGCCCTAGACTTTCTAAGGTACAACACTTAGGAATACAAAATTAGAACCACACACACTGGGTTTTCATCTTTTCCTGTACTCCTTCAGATTCTGGGCTGCTACAAAAGCAGACAACCATAACTTCCAGGTATGTAAAAGGAAAAATAATAGTAAGTAAAACAGTAGGGTCGAAACTGTTCTCCCCCTGAACTGAGATAGATCACCCAGTATCTGCCAAAATTCAAAGCTGACTCCTCAGGCTTCAGAAGTCAATAATGAACATAAATTTTGTAAGAAATATGGTTGCTATTGGACAAATGCAACAGGAAAATGATGAAGGTCAAGACCTTCTTGAGATTCCACAGAGGTTGATCTGAAAGTGGGTTGGGCAGAGATCTCCTGAGGTCAAAGCAGCGAAAGATCTGAAGATACTGACAGATTACTGAAAGGCTAAAACCTGATTCCAAGCACTGAGAATTGTACTCCAGCGGGGACTTCCTGCTACATTTTATTCTACAATCTTTTTAGTTGTGTCTCAAGGTACAGAGAAATTTCTGCTGGCTGATATTATAGTCTGCATAAATCATTGCAACAGCCCCAGGGTGTTTGCTCCTTGTGTAGAAATGTTTGTGTAAGTTTACAAAGTGTTTACTTCCCTCGGCCAGCCAGCAAACCCAATAAAAAGCTACAGCACATGATAATCATGCCTTCTGCTGTGTGGACACAGCAGATGCCAGCTTTACAGGAACTTTAAGTTCTAGGAGGACTCCCAGTGACTGTAGCACAATTCAGATGGAGCCTGTTAGGAACCCATCATCATCCTTCATGAAAATATCATTCTGTTTTTCTTAAGAACCAAACTCTTTGGTTTGTGTCAGCACATATTTTTTTCTGTCTCTTTTTGGATAACTCCAACAACAAGCTGTAAGTGAATTCCTGCAAGTACACCCAGTATTTTGGGGAAGGAATCCCTTTGTATTACCACCATAAGTGACTAGCACATTTGGGATGGGAGCTCTCTGAGACAGTTAGACCCAAACTTTTCAGTCCATTTCTACAGTGTGAACCACAACTGTAGGATCCTGACGCTAAGTGGCAACTTGAGAATCTGCCATGGCAGACTGTGATCCTTCCTTCTGTTTATAAGCTGTAATTTAACACAGATAAGATATATAACTTTGTCCTGCTGGATGTTAAGTTTTTTCTCTTTATCAAATACTTAGTTTCAGTGAGACATGTTGAAACATAATCTGTTATTCCCATTTTCTGAAGTAGGGGGTAAAATATTTTTGACTACATCTAGGAATTCTAGATTTTTCCTAGCAAAGCCACAAATTGTTGTGCTCAGGGTCACTGTTTTTGTCCCTGCATTTAAAAAGTATGCATAGACCACACAAATAGTCTTCCAATATGCTTTTCTTCTTCCTACCCAAAGTGCTGCTCTACCCGTATCAGACGACAGCTGGACAGGAACCTCACCTTTCACAAAATGGTGGCATGGATGATCGCCCTTCACACTGGTGGGTACTCTAACTTTCTTTGTTTGTAGCTTTCTTGTGCATTTTTTTTTGCACAGAATCGAAGTGGGATTCAAGTTCTTAAGGGTATGGGAAGAAACCCGATTTCACTAACCTAAAGGACTTGGCATGTGCCAAAGCTTAAATCAGTTTCCAAGTATGTGTCAACTGGCAGAGAGCAAAAGATAAACAAGAAATAATACTTTTATTTTGAACCATCAGCATGATTTATGAGAATTGAATAAGGGGTATTTAGCAATGTCCTTAGAACCAGGTATCCCCGTTTGAATTCTTGTTCAGACTTATTTCTTAGTTGGCATTTCTGAAACAAATAATAGAAATTATTCAAAAAAAAAAAAAAAAAGAAAAAAGGTATTAAAAATGTGGACTGGCCATGAAAATGTTTTTATTATATTTTATCTCTCATTTCCTAAACTAAGGGCTTTGCACCTTTTTTTTTTTTCATCAAATGAATCATTTCTCAATGCAAGCAACTTACAAATCACACATCCTAGAACAGTCCCTGTATCAACATATTACTTGGGCTGAGCAGGTTCCCTTTCTGAGCTGTGGCTGAAATCTGACCACAACTTCATAGGAAAGGATCAGGGTGACAGGGGTAACATCAGGCCACAAAGGAGATCTGCAGCAGGGGAGGATTGTTTGGGGATGTTTGATCTGTATCTGTTTTGAAGGTGAATAAGTATCTGCTTATACAAGAGGAGACAAATTTTGAAAAGTATTGTACAGCTTTACCCCTGCAATAACCTGTAGTAGAATTAGTGTGAAACACCTCACCTGTTTTAGGGGTTTTGATACGTTCAGCCCAGCAAGAATACTAATATTGATTATTAGCGATACAAAAGAACAAAGCAGCACTAACAAATGTGACCCCAAAGAAATCCAGATTCACTTCTTGGCACTTTCACATAAACCATAGATGAGGATGATCCTGACAAATAATTTAAGCCATCCCATGCTTCAGTTTCCCATGCATTAAGGTACTACTACTTGAGTTGTTGAAAACCCATGTTAAACAAAGGCGTGCTGGAAACTTCCCGTTACTTCTTACCCATCCAAAACTGGTAAACTTCAGATGGTAAAGCTTTAACAGTAACACACATCAGTGACCTCAAATTGTGATGAAGAGGGTGGGAATGGCAAAGGTCTTAAGCTGCAGTTGACAAATGTGACAATGTTTCAAAGGTAAACCCAAACCACTGAGTACTTGTGCTTAATGCTGATTATTTCCTGTCCCTCCCAGCAATTCACACCATCGCACATTTATTCAACGTAGAGTGGAGTGTGCATGCGCGTGTTGAAGAGAAAGGAACTCTGGCAGCTGTGCTTTCCAGCCTTGGCGACAAACCACAAGAAAGCTACATCAACTTTTTTAGACAAACTATTGGGGTAAGTGAAATCGGGCTGTGGAATCATCACTGAATTTATTTGGATGATCATATAAGACCAGAGTGCCTATTTTTGGTGTGCAAAATCCGGGTTTGGGCCATCTTGCAGCAAAACCTTGTATAATTAATTTCTCTCTATTTGTCAGGAGTAGTGTCGCTAAAATTTGGTGGCACCTTGAACTTTTTCACCTTAGGATTTCAAAGTAGTTTAAAATCATGATGCAAAAACAAATATCCTGCAAAGCACTCTTCTGACTGGAGTGGGATTTTGGCATTGCTGGCATACGAATTCTCAGAGGGTGGACTTCAGACTTGGAGCAAGGTGCAGGGTTTGGTGAGTGATGGTTCAACTGGCTCTGCTTCGATGCAACCCCTTCTTTAGATCAATATTTATTTCACAGAATCCTGTGGGGGGCCTGTATGTGGCTTTCACCTACTTGGCTGGTCTCACTGGCGTTATCATCACGCTGGCCCTCATTCTGATCATCACATCATCCACCAAAACCATCCGGAGGTCGTATTTTGAAGTATTTTGGTACACCCACCATCTCTTCGTCATCTTCTTTATTGGCCTTGTCATCCACGGTGCTGGGTGAGTATTTGTGCTTATCACAAAATACGTGATAACTCCAGTGTTTTAATTTAAAGCCCTCTACACACATGAGAATAGGATTTCAGTCATTGAGCAACAGGTTATTTTTGATGTGCCAGTCAAAGTGGTGGGCCAGTGCAGGCTCTGAGAGCCAAGAGGCTCTCACTGCTGGGTGTAGCAGCTGTCCACACACATATGAGATTTTGGCAAACAGCTCACTGACACTCAGCTTCTTCTGATATCTTAATTGTAAAGCTCTTTTCCAAGGTTCCTGTTTCTAGTTGTTAAT
This sequence comes from Myiotriccus ornatus, assembly GCA_036023395.1. NCBI lineage: Eukaryota > Metazoa > Chordata > Aves > Passeriformes > Tyrannidae > Myiotriccus > Myiotriccus ornatus. The sequence continues at coordinate 108,995,064 of JAYRBT010000001.1, forward strand.
TTATCTTTCTCTCCTAAAAGGAATTGCTTCACACACATGCATGTAAGGGGATCTCAGTATAAAAATTTTATAGAGTTTAGAATTTTGTTGGGTAAATGAAAGCTATAGTAATCACAGATATAGATTTATGTTTCAGATTGGATGAACTTTTAATATCAGCAGCATTTAAGAATCAATTTTTAGCTGCTGCAGCTCAGATACAGGCAACTCTAAGTTTTTCTAACATCCAAATGCTGAACTTTTTTTTCCACTGTTGCCTCATTCCATATTTTCTTTTGAAACATCTGAAAATCCTAATGAAACAGTTTTAATACCACACAGTTTTATCCCTTAGAAAATGAACTTTAGTTCCATTTTATAAAACCAATGATGAATAATAAAAAAAAAAAAAAAGACTCAAGTATCCAAGCCTCATTTTGTAGTTCATAATTACACTACATTGTCTTTTTAAAGGAAATTCTAGGTTCATTAGAAAGCATGCTTGAAAAATGCCCAGCGAAAATTGACTATTCAAAACCACTTCCTTTCAGTCCAGTAATGCCATAAAAAAAGACAGAAATGAGAGTAAAACAGGAAGAACAGAAATAGAAGGCAGATGGGGATCACCCCCAACTATTTGTCCATTCCTATTTTCAAAACAAGGAGAAGGTTTGAGCAAAACCTGCTGAAGGAAAAGAACAAATGATTCATGTTTTCTGCAGCAAATATCATAGAGTTACTGACACAGTGTCCAAACTTGCCAGTAGTTACTATGGAATGCTGTCATAAAGAGCCATAGATGTCAGTTTATCTCAGGAGACAGAAGACTGTCACATGTATGTTTATACACATATGTACATATATATATATATACACACACACAGAAAACCAAACCAAATACTATTAATAGACTCAAAGGGACAGATTCTTGTCTGACACAAGCTGTTACAGTACTCTTGTAGCACTAATGGTTTTTTTGTGTATGAGCTACGTGTCACAGACAAATGTCCCAAATTTCTCATCACTGTAAATGTAAAAAGAAGAGAGTACAGGGGAGCAGTTCACTCTGCTTTGGAAGCTAAAGAAAGACTTTCAGCCAAAAAAAGAAGTCATTATAAGGCTACACTACTGAAAGCTGAATTACAGTACCAGAAGAGCATCTACACTGAGTTATAAGGGAAAATAAGTTTTTCTTTCTCTTGTACAGGGTAGTGGCATTTTCAAACCTTGAACAGAGCTTAGGGCAAGGCACAGAAAATCTCAGGCCCTCTTTCTCTTAAGCAATGGGGTGAACAGAGGCGGAAATGGGCTCTCCCTGTTCCCGTAACTCATCCCAGAGGGCGGCTCAGCTGAACCCGTTGTCATTATTGGGGAAGTAAATTGCTACTGCAAACTGCAACTCGTGATTCTCCTAGGACAGTGTCACTGCTTCCCTTTGTTTTTCAGGCAGGATATTAATCAAACCTTTAATGAGGAAGAGGTTCATTAGTAATATTTATGAGCATTGCAATGTCTTAACTTTCAATAATGTGCACAGGCTTTCTAATAATCCTCTGATAAATCTGTCACCCAAAGACAGCCGTGCATGTGACTTAAATACCACGGGGGTTTTTTTAAATATCAGAAATGCAGTCTAGTTCATGGACACTAAGCTAGAAGAGCAGAAAGGGAAGTCATGGAAAGAAGATATCAAACACAAATATACAGGCATAAAACTAAACAGCCTGATCAGAATCAGAGTGTTTCTAGGCAAAATCATCAGATCTAATCTGAAGTTCTCTATTATGATTCTTATCTACTAATTCTTATCTACTAATTACCATCATTTTTGTGACTCTCACATGCCCCTGAGGTTGGCAGAACTCAACAGAGGGGCAGGAAATAGTGAACAAGATCAGAATATACTTTTCCCCCTTGGAACTGAAACTGTCTGTCAGCAGTAGTTCTGCAACTGGAAATACAGCTGGATCAGTCAGAATTCTCTATAATAAACCAAACAACAACAACACAAAAAAACTCCTAACCAGGGAAGAATATAGGGGCCAGAAAATCAGCTGATGTGATCTGGTATGGCTGGCATAACTGCGTTGTGTCAGAAACATCTGTGTTTACTCACACCATCTGAATGGCTGCTCCACAGCTTTAAAGGGATAGGAAGGGTCAAAGCAAGGATATGTGTTGGAAAGGGCTTTCCAAATTTGTGAGATAACAGAAATAATCTTTGTACTGGTCAGTAGAAAATTGATTGCTCATTCACTCCAGGTTTCGGGCTTTTTGGCGGTTTTCTGGTTGGTTGGTTGGTTGTTTTTTTGTTTGTTTGGTTTTTTTGTATTTAGTTTTTTGGGGTTTTTTTAAGAAAAAAGTAGGATAACTCAGAAAAGAAAAAGAGCTCTCCTACTGTGACCAAATCCTGGAAATGGCAATGGACAGAATTCTAGGTTCCTCGCCTAACCTTGAAATCAATATTTTCTCCCACGAACTTTCCTCCCCATTTTTACTTCTTTAATAGCAATTCTGTGGGTTTGATTAGAGCAGTAAAGCTGTATCAAAGCTGTAGCATTGTAAAAGTCCACAACTCAGTATAAATAGAGTAGTACATGAATAGAATAATAGTAAGGGACAGATACCTTCATTTTAATTTCATTGCCTTAATGATCTTTACTTTTTTACAGGCGTATTGTACGGGGGCAGACAGCTGAGAGTCTGGCTGAACATAATCCAGAGATTTGCTACAAGAACTTCACTCAGTGGGGGAAGAAAGGGGCTTGCCCAATCCCCCAGTTTTCAGGGAATCCTCCTATGGTAAGAAAAGTTGGCTTGAGTGTAAATCCAATTAAAATGTTTACAGTTTACTCTTTCTTAAATAATATATGCACCTACATAGAAAAACAGCCATGTAACCCTCAGTGCTCTTCAGTGGCAGCTTTCCTTACATGAAGCAATAGATTTCAACACAATGGATGATAACAGAAGTGACAGACAGACAGATAGACAACCCTGCTTGCAGTGTACCCTAAAATGAGCACAATTAACAGGCAAAGCAAATGAGCAAAAGGTATCTGAGAACTGTTTCTCCAAAAAGTAAAAAACTGGCTTCTGGGGTTTTCTAGAAATGCATAACAGATAATTTCAGATTATTAATGGATCGTTAACAGAAAATTAATGCCTCTGGAAATGTGACATTGAAACTTCAGCTTTTATTGACTAACCAAGCTGGGTTTTCCTTCACATATCAGACTGATCTGTTAACAGAAACCACATATTTTACTGCAGTAATACAGATATGAGTCAATAATACATTTAGAGTTTTACTACACATTTCACTTCGTTACCTTATTTTTTAGACAGGGACAAAATTGCTCATGGGAAAACATCTTGCTGTAACTCTGGTAGAAACTAAAAAGTCAGATGTAACTCTGACCAGAATTTTGAAGGAGTCATATATCTTAAGGGTTCTCAACTCTGACTAAAAGAAACCTAGATTACTTGAACTTCATCTCTGCTTGTAGCATTTCCAGGATTTGATTTAAACCAAGTTGCCATCTAGTTGAGTGGAAGGTGTCCCTGTCCACAGGAGGCAGGTTGGAACTAGATGATCTTTAAGATCCCTTCCAACACAAACCTTTCTATGATCCTACGATTTTCATCACCTGACTTACTGTTTTCTGCTTACAGACATGGAAGTGGGTAGTAGGTCCCATGTTTCTGTACCTGTGTGAGAGGCTGGTGCGGTTTTGGAGGTCACAGCAGAAGGTTGTTATCACAAAGGTATGTGCTGATGCTACACCTAATACCAGGCAAAACACTACCTTTTTTTTTTTCCAAATGGTGTAGCAAAGCCAGAGGCTCCTACAAAATGAAGTTATCATTGAAAGGCACGTTCTGACTGCTGTCATGATGCAAACCTCTAATATTCTCTAAAAGGGACCAAGAGGAGGAAGTTTAGCTAAGGCACAGGACTGAATCTTAGTAAAGAGAATTTTCTTTGTGTTGGGTAAAAAATTCTACAATGCAGAAATTCAACAGACTTAAGAGTAATTTAAGATACAGAACCAATGACTTCTGAGAATGAGAGTTAAAGGTTGATTATTTTATACCCTCAAATCTAATGTTGAGCTTCCATTCCCAGGATGTGTTGCAGAAATACTAGCACAGGTTCTGTAAGTCTGACAGTCAAATCTGCAAGGCACTAAGCTCAAATATACAAAAACTACCCTGGCCTTTCCTAATGTAACTTCCTCACATGACACTGGGCTCCATCTTGAGGGCACACCCTGTTCAAATCACAGCAGGGCTTGGGGGATGTCATTAGATGTCTCTACTGTGCTCTGGAACAATGCTGACATGTTGGAAGGCACCTACATACCAGTGTGCTTTTGGTAATTTTACCAAAATATCTGTGAGCCATTTCTACACCATATGTCTATGGTGTCTGTTTAGTGACCTGTCAGCAAAAAATGTCTTCCATAGTCGTAAGCACTGCTATTAATACCTACATTAGCAGATAGAGAGGCTTGATTCTCCCTCTTGCAAATCTCTTTTGAAAAATGAAAATAACTTTGGCAGACAACTTTAGAACTAAAAAATCACAGTGGCAGGATTACTAGCAACTACTAGCCTTGCTTCTAGAATATTACTTCCATTTATTCTAAAAAAATAGCCAAGGTCCCACCCAACTATAACAACAAAATGTCAGTTTCCAGTGGTACTACCTATCCAATTCCCTATCTGTAGGATAGCTCTATGTTTTTCCCCTTTATTTATTTACAGTCAGGTCCACTAAAAACATGCTCTGTGCATCTGGCATTAACAATGTGGACACGTAGATCTGGTGACGTGTTACAAGATGTGCCAGTCTGCCCTGTCCCTCTTGGAGGGACTCCAAGCATGGTGTGAAAAACTATTTCAACCGAAAAATTGACATCTTCTCCGGGCTTTCATCTGCTGTCAGGTGCTGTTCCTCACTCTCAGTTCTGCTGGGAAGACAGTCTCACCTGCTTCCCTTGCTCTCACAGCAGAGGATGATGACAGGGATGGAAGATGTTGATACATCCAGGGAACAGTGAACACAGATGTTGTCTTTTCCTGGTTTTCTCCCTTGTCCTTCTCACTGCAGGTGGTCATTCATCCCTTCAAGACAATTGAGCTCCAGATGATGAAAAAAGGTTTCAAGATGGAGGTTGGACAATACATTTTTGTCAAATGTCCAGCTGTGTCTAAACTGGAATGGCATCCATTTACATTAACCTCTGCTCCAGAAGAGGATTACTTCAGCATTCACGTCCGTATTGTGGGAGACTGGACAGAGGGCTTGTTCAATGCCTGTGGATGTGATAAACAAGAATTCCAGGAGGCATGGAAGCTGCCCAAGTATGTACAAAGAATCTCTGTGGTAAAGTTACCAAACACCTGTGACAGTTTAAATTTTGCTCAACCAGTTTGGTGACACCAGTAATAAAACCTTGACTACTTTCATCACAGCTTTAGGTGGCTCTTTACACTTTCTTCTATCAATTCCACCTCTCCTTTTGCTGATGAGTGTTCAGTCCAAATATGCATTGTAGCAGACAAATACCCTTTTGCTGTTATTTTAAATTGTGTTAATAAATATTCACTATTGATTTATCGAGCATACTTTCCACTTCAGGATAGCTGTGGATGGCCCCTTTGGAACAGCGAGTGAGGACGTGTTCAGATATGAAACTGTTATGCTTGTGGGAGCTGGAATAGGGGTCACCCCCTTTGCATCTGTGCTCAAGTCTGTGTGGTACAAATACTGCCACGATGCAACCAACCTAAAACTCAAGAAGGTACGTGTCCTCATCCCCAGAGCCCATGTAATTGTTCAAGAGCCAAGAGCCCAAATCAAAATAGGCACAGCAAAGGTTATCTGGCTCCAGATATACGTGAGTACTAAAAGAAGAAAGAGTCCAGTTGCCTCACAAGGTTAGTAGGAGGGATCAAAAGCAAAAGCATAATGAAAGGAGAAATAGCACACGAGCAAATGTACACACTGACTGTGGCCCTGGGGATTTCCACTTGCACTGGAGATGGTGTTCAATCTGCTTGAGGAACACAAAGTCTGAGGCACTAATGCAGCCTGGGCAAATATTGCATTCCTTCTCCAAGCACAAAGAGAACAACTTTTCATCAGTGGAAGAGCAAAGTTACCATCCTCCTCTCCCCTCCTGCACCTGGAAACTCCCTGTGCAGAGGTGTGGGGTCATATTTTGCAGTTACAGTCCTATTCAGAGAACAGAACTGGTTTTGTTATCTACTTTATCTTGCCTGCCAGAAGACAGAAAGAGAGTTCACCTCTAAATTATTTCTTTACGTCCTAACAAACTCTTTTACAAGGACGTAAGGACGGAAACATTGTGAACTAAAAATGTGGAAGAGAAATAGAAAGGTATTTCCTTGTTCTTGCAGTCAGTCATTCAGCTTTACAACCCTGCCAGCATTAAAACTCCTGAATAGCTTCAACAGAATCCTACCCATCTACTGAAGTGGTTAGGACAATCTCTACAAGAACTCCGCAATCCTCACTCTGTCAGCAGACATAAACCCAGAAACCATAAGTGCCTATATCCCCTGACAGCTCACTCTTGTCTCTTCCAGATTTATTTCTACTGGCTTTGCAGGGACACTCATGCCTTTGAATGGTTTGCAGACCTCTTGCAGTCTCTGGAGGCCCAAATGCAGGAGAGGAATAATGCAGATTTTCTCAGCTATAACATCTACCTTACAGGCTGGGATGAAACTCAGGTAACCACACAGTGGAAAATATCACTTCCACGTGCACTGGGGTTAATGTTAGCAAGTCTGTTTTGATAAATGTTCAAATGGTCTTTTATCCTGGGCATCCATCTGTCTCTCAGAGGTTTTGAATGCAGACAGGTATTATCCATCAGGAGTTACATGGGATCAGCAACTAATGTGCACTCTGACATCCTATCTGGTTTACTCTGGCTGTGCACTGTGGGAATCAGGCTTTCCTCACAGCAGAAACCTCAGCTGACCATGGAATTATCTCTAAAACAGCTAATGCTGCCTAAAGCACATAATTAAGAGCCTTTTGGACCAGAGAAGCTAATGCACAAAGTGTGAACAATAGCAGCATATTTGTTTCAGGACTCCCATGGGTTGCCTGTCTGGTCCCACACCTGTAGATTGCTGTGAGGGTACAAAGGAGCAGCCACTTGGGAACGTGTGATGAGTCAGGAGTAATGCTCACTCTCACTTTTAGTGAGGTTTTAATTCAGTTACATCTCACTGTTGCAAAATTCACCACGTGCCTACAGTGCTGTAGCTCAGCTAGACAGAGAGGGAAGTGGAGAAGCAAGGTAGGATGTTATCACACGTGCAGTGTTAAAAAACAGGAAGGGAAGAAGAAAAGTCCCACAATTTTTGCTTGGGGAGAAAGTTACCTGTAACTTTTTCTTTTTTCCTCACATGAAAGCTCTGCAGAACTCTACAAGCCCTTAACCACATCTTTTCCCAGCTTAACTTAACTGGTCTAGGTGAAAGTTAGCTCCTATGGATCAAACCTTCCAGAGAGCAAACTGGCAGGATTTCAAGGGAGTTGTGTTAATGTACCTGAAGGGAAAGTTTTGTTTTAATTTGCAGCCTAATTTTAGAATTCTTAGACCAAAACAGTTCATTGCAAAAGAAATGTAATTGATTGCTGTGATCAATGCTTCATAGCTTTAACTCTTGAGATCGCCCCACGTGGGGAAAAATAACAGGTAGATACTTATAGTCAGGATTTTATTACTGTTGGTTTTCCTTTCAAAACACTATAAATTCCATATTCTTTGTTGGGAAATAATGCAGTCAATATTGACATTCTTCGTTTTTTAACAGGGCAGGATGCTGCCATATCTACCTCTGCCTTTACACTGTCCTGTGTGTTTCATTTCCCACAGGCCACTCACTTCGTGGTGCATCATGAAGAAGAAAAAGATGTGATCACAGGCCTTAAACAGAAGACCTTGTATGGAAGACCTAACTGGGAAAATGAGTTCAAAACTATTGCTGAGCGGCATCCTGGGTAAACCTGTGCAAATTTATAATGTCTAAGGACTTCCTCTATCTAAATGCCATGTTCCTTTGTCTGATAAAGTCTGAGGATCTTTTTTTTTTTTTCCCTAGCAATCTCCAGGTATCTTCTATTCTCTTTTCAGCAATGAACTACGATCTTGACCAAAGTGTTTTGACCTACAACTTAAAAAAAAAAAAAAAAAACAAACCAGAATAAAAAAAACATCCTTTTTTGGTCAGGTAGTCCTTGGAGTGTATAATTACTAGCAGAAGATTTAGGAAAAAAACATACCCCATCATTTCAGCTGAAATAGATAGGAATGATAGGTGGTCTCTAAATACCTCCAAAACCACTTTCTACTTCTAAAAACTAAACCTGAATATGGATGACCTTTACTTAGGCAGCTAAAATTAGTAGGAAAAAACCCAGACAGCTCCTCTCAAGATTTGTGCTATAAGATATTTGCAGCTCTATTTCCTTGATCCAGTGAGGTTGTAAACCTGTTTCCACTGACTTCTAGTGAGTTAAGATTTATCCCACCTTTATTTTAGAAGCAGCAGTAGGTTTTAAGGGGTTATAAATTTTAAGAAAGAGACATCTCGTTCTACTTTAGTTCCCGTAATTGAGGAAAAAAATATTTGCATCTATAGAACATAAAAATTATTTACATGAAGAGCATCCATACCTAGTTTCTGACCATATTTTCATTTTCTTAACAGCTCCAGAATAGGTGTTTTTCTCTGTGGACCTGAGGGCCTAGCTGACACACTCAGCAAGCAGAGCATCAGCAACTCAGAAGCTGACCCACGAGGAGTACACTTCATTTTTAACAAAGAAAATTTCTAACTCCCAAGCATATGGGAGTCATTCAACACAAAGTCTACAGACTGGATGTGTTTCTCTGTTTGGAGTCTGGAAGGGACAGCCCCACTTCTAATGTCAGCTACGCTAACACAAATCCTTTCGCTTCTTGGGAATTATTTTGGCTCTGTGGTAAAGTAAAAGCGTAAAAGAGTCAGGTTTTAACTTAGGGAAGTTTGCACTGCCCTCCACGTGCTGGCTATTTAGTAGAAATCTATTTTCTTTGTCTGTGTGAGGGGATTTCCCCTCAATTAACTGCCTTTATCCTCCTATTATTCATCAGGACCGCTGAACAGTCCAGGCTGACATATGCATTTGGGAGCTAATTCACACTGATAAAGCTTAATGCTATTGAACAATAAAGCATTCTAGCATAATGCTTGCTACTAGGAGACAGCTCATCCTGGCTGCAGCCAGTCCCTGAAAAAAGGGGATTTGGGGAAGGGTGACTGGGAAAGTTAGTTCCGTGCAAGAGGAAAACTCTTTTGCGCACCAGTGTCTTCCAGGCTTCCAGCATAATTCTTAAATTCCTGTCCAACAGAGCATGCAGGCAGCTGAAAAGCAGCTTCTTCTCTTTAGGGAAGTAGAGAACTGGAAAGGAACCACCTGGGCTCCTGAGGACCACCCCAGTTGCAGGGGTGTGACGAGGACAGATTCAACCCCAGTCCCACACCTGGCATATGAGTCATCGCTTGGCTGCTTTGAACACTCTCAGTTCCAACTTCTTCAGGTTCACGGTGCAGGGATCCAAACAAGAAGAGGTTTTGTGTTTTCAAGACTGCCACTGCTGATTTTTGAGGCTGAAAAAGCTTGTTGTTAAATGATTTAATGGGTATTTTCTGAAGCACTCCTAAAAGCACAGAGTGCTTTTGGCTCTGTTGCTCAGCTGTTCCTCTTTGATGGTGAAAAAGGCTTGAGAAACGAATGATCACTTTATTCACAGCTATGGAATAAGACTCCCGTGCAGAGCACAGTGCTTCTGTGTGTACACTACAGGTAGCAGGTTCTTAAAAAAAACAACAAAGAGAGAACTGAATCTTTTAATAGCAGCAGCAGGGGGGGGGGGGGAAAGGCAATAAACCCAGAAGCATAGAAAAAATAGTGAAAAAGCAAGTGCAAAAAGCCTTGAAAAAGCCACAGTTAAGTATACTATCAGTCTTCTGTTCAACCCAGTTGCCTGTTTAGTGACTTTTAAACTCCACAGCCAAGCCCTATGATAGTTCCTACACAGCACAAGACCTTGCTGACAGGTTCATACAGCCACAGAAGAAAGTGGTGGTCTCCTTGTGCAATTTCAGACAAGTTTGTGCAGCCATCTGGTTGCATGTGGCATATTTTACACCTCATTTTGCCAGACAGGATGTGTTCTCTATTTACAACATTTTTAAATGTTATGGAAGGTCTCAAAGCTACTTCAGAAAGACAACCTACCAGTTCCTATTTATTAACATCAGTTTTTGATAAATGTTGGCAAAGATCAACTCTTGGTGGGGAATTTTACATTTCTTTCCCTCAGAAAGGCCATATTCAAATCCAAATAATTCTGTTTGAAACACACCTATTAAAGAGTAGTAGAACATAAGCAGAACCAAAGAAACTTCCTCTGTGGAATAAAAAATACCTCTACTGAAATATAAAGAGTGTCTCATCCTGTGCAGAGAGTACTGAAATATTTGCCTTTGATTTTAATGAAAATGTGATCAGGCTTTTATACTCTTAGAAAGTGGGTAAAGAGGAATCACAAGGCTTCTAATGGAGACAGCATATTTATCAGATGAAGAGTCTTGGAAGGGTGTATTTTAAGTCACTCATTAATTTTCTAAACATTTCCATGTTTGTCCTTAAAAGGGATCTTTTCTGACTCAGTCATTTGCAGTGACAGTCCTTAATCTGCTGCACACTTGTACCAGGGCTTGTTCCACACCTAGAACTCAGAAAAAGTAATTCCGTGTTCATTAATAAATCACCATCTTCCTAAAACATATAAAAGAATAAGCAAGTGAGAGCTTCTCCGTTTCTTTCAAAAGTTTGTTATACTCCTGCTAGAATAGCAAGCCATGCATTATCAGTCATGGTCTGAATATGTGTAGGATACATGAGTGAAACAAAGAGCACTGAAATAAAAATATAAGAGCCAAACTAGCTTGTCCTCAGGGCACTGGGCTAAAGGTGAGCCTAAAGGGCAGTCCTCCTTTGTGGCCAAATGCTACTACTTGCAATCTGACCAGTGGAATCTAAACAATATAAGGAGCTCTCCCAGTAAGGCTGTCCTTTCACAGTAACCTTCAGTCCCAGCTCTGCCTCATCAGCAGGGATGACTCTAAAAGAGGTAAAACACAGTCAGTGCAGACAGAAGTGCAGTCTGCATGACACACGTTGTTGAACTTCAGCTGTACCTGAGTTTACAAAGGGGATTGACATCTGATCTGCCCTTCAGTTCCGAACAATTTGCTATTCAAATGAAAAATGATCTGCTGAGGGGAAGGAAAGCCAGTTGTTGGACTATTAAAATAACTGTTTAAACTCATGGAAGCAATTATGAGTTCAGTTCAAAATGACTGAAGAATTGGCCTTGCTTATGGCCTCAGGGTAGCATGTTTTCCTTCCCTTCTTATATATTCTCCATGTCTTTCCATATGTAGCCATCTGAAACAAACAATTAATTCACTAATATCCTTGCTCTCCGGTCCATTGTAATTAGTCTAATAGTTAAAAAGATCATAACCCTCTGGGGTGCTGCACAGCTCTGGTTTCCATTGGCCTCATCTTGATTTTGGAAAGTAGGAGGGGGTTTTGGAGAGGACAGGGCACTGGGCCATACTCAGACAACGTACTCAAACAAGAACTTCATCTGTACTGGGTCTCATCTAGTCCTCCTTCCTTCTCTGGTACCTACCTGCAAAGTGTGCACATGGGCAAATGACATCCAAGTTTCCTACATTAAAAATGCTACCCTGCCTGCTCACCATCACGGTGGGGAAAACACGCTGGTTGCAAAATAGGTCTTCCTCACTGAAGTCTTTTAAGTCTTTCTCTGCTGGGTGGGGATTTTCTGCCTTTCAGTTCTCAAATGATGGGAACATCATTAGAGATGTTAAATAAATTAGAAACAGAAAGAAAAGATGCTTGTGAAACACAAGTTATTTTTGGAAAAAAAAAAAAGAATGCTAAGGTCTCATTATGGTACTTTTTCTGAGGATCTTGCTCTATTTTGGAGTGTTTTTAGCAACTTATTATTGACTGATTATATTTTTTCATCTTACAATGAGTTTTTTTTAGAATTCAGAGTGAAGTGTTAGCCCTGACACCCAAACACATAGTTATATATACGCTCAAAGGAAGTTAGGAGCATCCATGAAGATGCTATGGTTGTAAGTGTTGATATGATCAAGATCCTCATGCCTGACTGTGTAAAACAGTGTCAGTTCCACAGACAAGCCAGAGCAGTTATTTGTCACGAACCAGACACTTGATTTTGCATTTGATACAGACCTTAGCAACTCACTGGTCTCATTTACATTCACCACACACAAACCAACCCAGACTAGCAGTTAAATTAATCACAGTAGAGTGGAAAAGTGTTGAAAGACTTGATGAAAGATTACAAATGCTTTCCAGTCCCATTTTGCACCTCTGCTGGCCTCATTCCCTCCCTTTCCACTGGTACTTTTCTGCCTGGCAAATTGGTGCATTTCTGCCCAAACAGCTATCATGGACTTCTCTCTGTCCATTTCTTCTACCAATTGCTGCTCTCCTCCCTTCACTTACCCACTCCTTCCTGCTCCCAAGCTCTGCAAATTTCCTGAAAATCTCCAACTCCCACATCTCTTTGCCAGTGTTGTAAGTGCTTGTGCCCAGTGCAAGTTCAGGGAGAGGCACAAGAGGCACTCTGAGCTCCAACCACTGCAGTGCACATCTCGGGTAACATGATTCTGCTGCAACCTCCCCTGTGACTACAAATAGACCAGGGCTGTGGCCACCTCTGCATTACCAAAATGGACTGTTTCAGTCCTCTCTCATATTATTTTCTCCTTCTGCTTAATGATTTTAATTTTAAATTCTGCAACGAAAGAAATTTAGGAGCTGCTCTATTCTAGGTTTTCAGCGCGTGGGTCAAATTATGTACATTTTTCCTGAAAAAAAAAAAATCTGCATTTGACCCTGTATTTCATTTGCAGTGTTCAGAAATGAAAGAAACAGCCAAAAAACTTGCTATCCCCAAATACCCATCTACCTTGCTGAGCACTATTGTACAGGGAGGGAGAGAATGGACAGCCAAAGGGGAGCCAGACCACCTCTATTCCTTGGAGCTGGTGTTTTATAATTCTGGAAACAATTTACAAAGCAAGGGCCCCTGCAAATAACCTTTTGGATTATTTTGGTTTGTATTTGTAGGTTAGCTGGTGCTAAGACCAGAAAGCATATAAATACCATTCAGCAGAAATTTTATGGTCTCCAGGACAAAGGGATTGCAGAGACATCTTTGGATACCTTTGAAGCAAGGTGTAGACGCTTCTTATGCTGGTTTTGTCTTTTTACACTCCTGTGAATCAGATTGGACTATGCAAAAATCTGGGGTCTGCTCTGTGGCTCTGTAAGGTTTCTCTTTGGATGATGGATGAGAAAATTCCGGTGGAGTTTTCCTGGGTGCAGAAATGGCATAGGGAAGAACTTGGACAAGGCAGTTGCCATTATCTCTTTGCAATTAACAGGGCAAAATGTAGCTGTCAATACCGCTGTTAATAGTAGGGCATTTTGGCATAGCAAGTGTCCAGTTTCACATTGCAGGCTCTCCACCAATATAGACCAAAGAGATTTCTACCCTACAGTGCCACAGAGCCAGGGCGTAAGTGAGTAACCCTGCAGGATGACCCAAGGCTGGGTTTGTTCCCATGAACAGCTACTGAAACAGTTGCTGCTGTGGTTTTATCACTCTCTCTGCTTTTTTCTCATACTTCCCTTTCATCTGTGACAACCAATGCTAGCTCAAGCCTGTTTTCGGGTGGTGAATTCACTCAAACCCTCTGAGACCTTACCCTTGCTCAGACAGCAGCAAGGAAATAATCAGCAAAGACCAACAAACTGTGAGAAACACTTTCTAGAGCAAATCCCCCTGAGGACACAGAAAAAGAACCTTGTAGACCTTCAGCAGCTGTCTGCTGCCTCAAAATTATCAAAGTTCCTCTCATCCGCTAACAATTCCTGCAATACTGTCACTGTAATAGGGCAGCACATGGTGAAGTAAATATGTAGATCACTGTCCATCACTACTGTCCATCTCAAATGCATAAACTAAGCATTTGATAGCAAAAGCCTAACACTACGAGCAAAAGAAATAATGATAAAAACAATGTGTAGAGGACAGCAATAAAATACTGCTTACAGAACACCCTGAGCTCTCCTCAGGGGTAACCATAGTGATGTGAGTGCTGGCCTGAGCATTGCATTACATTATTGTACAGCAATACATCAGTGCACTTACAGCATTTCTCACTGTTCCTTGTTGATAGCCTGCAAGAAGACAACGTCCTATTTAAGCCCCTTTATGCACTGCTGTACTCTATAAGTACCTGTATACTCTAAATCCTTCCAGGTTGGTGGGGAGGTTTACTGTGGGTTAGCAGAGTACAGGTATCAGTGACAGATTTGAGATAAGATCTCTGTAGCTACATTTGGAGAGGGGATCTTGAAGCTGGAAGAACGGGAACAGTAGTAATTAGGGAAGCAGATGATCACAGAGTCATAGAACAGCCTGTGTTGGAAGAGGCCTCAAATACCATCTAGTTCCAACCCCCTTGCCATGGGCAGGGACCGGGTTGATCAGAGCCCCATCCAGCCTGGCCTTGAACACTTCCAAGGATGGGGCATCCACTGCTTCTTTGGGCAACCTGTTCCAGTGCCTCACCACAGTCACAGTAAAGAATTTCTTCCTAATAACTAATCTAAACCTACTCTCTTTCAGTTTGAAGCCATTCCACTTTGTCCTGTCACTACATGCTCTTGTAAATAGTTCCTCTCCATCTTTCCTGTGGGCTCCCTTCAGGTACTGGAAGGCCACAATTAGGTCACTCCAAAGCCTTCTCTTCCCCAGGCTCAACAATCCCAGATCTCTCAACCTTTCCTCACAGGAAAGGTGCTCCATCCCTCTGATCATCTTGGTGGCCTCCTCTGGACTTGCTCCAACAGGCTGGTGTCCTCCCTGTGCTGAGGACCCCAGAGCTGGATGCAGTGCTCCAAGCAGGGTCTCACCAGAGCGGAGCAGAGGGGCAGAATCACCTCCCTTGAACAGCTGGCCATGCTGCTTTTGATGCAGGATATGGTTGACATGATGACAGATACTATATGAGTCCTGGCTTCTGAGTCTGGATAGAAAAAAAAAACCCACATCTCCCAACTGTTAATGTTGCATGAAAAAATCTGCATTTCTCAGACACAGTGAGGGGGTGATAGACGCAGGCAGCTTACTACTAGGAAAATTTAACAGGCACAGTTGCATCTATGTAAGCAACAGAAACCAGGCCCAAAACCAAGAAAATTATGAAATCCTCACTTTACTTTCAAGTCATTTCCAAAGACTAAGCTGTAACCCATTGAGATGTCCACTTCCCCTTCAGAAGTAACAGATGTTCCCTCCTTATTTAGATGATGTCCACAGCCATTTAATTTGTTTCCCTTCTCCCCCTACCAGTGGATAAAAACACTGTTCATTGCCAAGCAATGGGGACAGCTTTTGCATTTTGTAAATACCCAAGACAGTGGTATCAGCTGAGAAAATACTGCTGGGATGAGCAAACTGCTGCCTTACGTGCCAGGTAGGTATTTACTCCTGCAGAGGAAAGTGTCAATGGGCAAGGTCATCCAGGACTTTGCATACCTTGTAAATGCCACAGGCTTCAAAGGGAACTCTCACCTTGTTTGTCTTGTTCTCCACCCAACTCAAGAAAACTCTCATATTTTAAAAAACTAATAGGAACAATTTTTTTGCTAATACAACAAGCTCAGCAGTGACCTTCCCTTTATCTCTGTCCTCATCATGAGACAATGATTGGGCTCAAATTCCTTTCTAGGACTGCTGTTTTTGGGGTGGCTAATATTCCTTGTTTGTGTTCCTAGGACTGCCTGTGTCCATCCATTTCAGTTTTCTCTCTACAGTCAAACTGGACAGCTTTCAGACCGTAGTTGGGCTTTTCTTTTGTGTTTGAATAACATCCAGCATAGCTGGGCATTGTTCCCAGCTCAGTGTTTCTAGGTGATACAGCAATAATACTATTAGAATAACAATATTACTACTGCTAGTACTACTACTGTTACGGAGAACCAGGATCACACGTTCCAGTGGCTACCCTCTGAGCAATTACTAAGCCACATTTCCAAGCTAGTTTTTGTTTAATCTGTTTTCCAAAAGAAATGAGACAGGAGCTGAGCAGACTAACGGATTACTGAAAGAAGGAGAGATGGAGGCCAGGTTCTGTAAATTCAGATGCATTTCAGTGTTGGTTCTATGACTTGGAGTTTGCCATTCATTTAAATAATCTACCTATGTAGAAAATAAAAAAAACCCCCAAACCATCTGGAGCTCAATTCTTTCCTCAGTTTCTGTTTCAGCTGTTGGTATTTTCCATGCCCCTTTACAATGACTCTCTTCATTGCTTTTCTCAGTTTCAAGTTTGGCTTGTAAAAGAGAGAACATCATGCAAATTTTTACGAGATTGAAGGAGGTTGGCCATAGATAACACCAACTCTATTTTTAATTTTTGGCAACATCTGTTCAGTATCACTAGGTACCACTACTGGTACTCTGTCTCTTCTCAAGGGAAAGTATTTTTAATAGTAGCAACAATGAAATTAAAACTATGTCATATGTGGAGTTAAGCATGCATACAAAAAGATTACTTTTATGGGGTCCAACAGTTAATGCCAAAACAGCTCAAGCTGTTGACTTGATGAGCAGGTGACTCATCTGGTCTCACCCAGCTCGCAGCTGCAGCCTCTGCCCCGAGCCTGGAATTCCCAGTAGGGAAGTAAGAACAGGCAGTTTGCAGCCTCGTGTTCCCTGGAGGCTGTGACAATTTCAAAGAAACATGGTTTTCACCAGGAATGGCATAACCACAACTGCCCCTCGCTGTTTTGTAACAAAGTTACTGTTACTTGTTATAACTAAGACCACAGAGGGGGGAATTTCCTCCCTGGCTGGCCCCACACCCCTGAGTGTATCTGGCAGGCTCTCCCCCGCACAGGCGCCTTCTGTAGCTGTCCCCTGCACCCAGTGGCAGCAGAACTGTCTGTTCAGAGATGTCTGTGTTTGCTTCATGTGGAGCAATTCATGGAGCCCAATCTGGAAAACATGTATTTTCCAGTTGTTGCTCAAATAAAGCCGAAACTTTGCACAGACGGAGTCACACACCTGAGGCAACTGCTTAAGTTGCTTATGATGTCAAAGCACTGCTACAGAGATGAGCTTGGAAGATCTCAGCACTGATCCCTAAGCCCCAGTTGATCCAGAAATAAACCTTAAATTAAAGCTACTCAATCCCTTCCCATCCAAAGCCAGCTTTTGTTAAGTTGTTCCCTACAAATATAATTTCAATTTTCATTCAGGGGACATGTATAATGAGTGCCACGAAATAGGCAACTATAATTGGTTCACAGTATTAGCAGACCACCTAGCTGCAACTGTGGCTACAGTTTGATTAAGGTTAATTTCCTGTTCAAGTGAGGCATGAATATTATACTGCTATCACAGCATTGATCTGTGAGGTCCTTGCATAATCTTGAACACATTTCAAACTTGAAGACATTTCAAACTAACAAATGACATCACTTGAAACCCTGCAGTAGATTCTTGTATGATTTGGTCAGACCACTTTCAACAGCCACCATAAAAGCCCCCAGATTTATTGACCGAGGTTGGATAAAGTTATGACTACCTCCAGCAGAGTGCTGTGAGTACCAATAAAGGCAGTCATAACCTTGCTATTACCTAGCCCTCCCACTTCTGCCTTCTGCTGGCTAATATCTAAGTGCTAAATTGTATTATCTCTAAACAGGATATTTGTTTGTATGGACACTGTTGGAGCCCTTGTTTTCATACCTAGATGTTGCTGAAGTGGAAATTCCAGAGACTGAATTTTAAATGAACAAAATTGTCTATGTATGACTCAAAATTGTTAGGGAAATGGATAAATAAAAAGGGATGGACATATTTAGAAATATATGTGCGTGTGTGATAAGTTATACAGAAAGATCACACTTCTTTGTGCCAAATAAGGACTCCATTTCATTCATTCCTCTTTCCCCCAACCTCTAAATTTACCCAGCCGGTCACGAACAAGCACCGTATAATGGCTGCCTCAAAAACTGCAGTAAACTCTACAAAACCAGATATGATGTTTTGCAGATATGTTGTTTCTGATTTAGGATATGCTGTTCAGAAATTAATTATATCCCATATAGGCCTTTGAGAAGGAGAACCTGCCGACGAGAAAGAAGTTTGTCTTGCAGCTGAGCCAGTTTGTCCATGTTGCCCCCTTCCTGCGTAGATGGGGAATTTTTATGTCTTTGATTTGGGACTCTGTGGTCTCTATGCTGTGAAGCTACATAAGCATAGATAACAAATTCTGTCATTAACCTAAATATTTGGTAAAAATGTCTATTTAAAATGGTAGTGCCACTACAAAACTTGCTCTTCTGTCTGTTTTGCTTCACACACTTGTGCTCTGCGGCCTCGGTAGCTCCTTTGCATGAGAGGGACTGTAACTGCGTGACACAAACAGCAATGACCAGTGAGGTGTGTCTGTAACCCTGATTCTCCTTTTCAAGTCATTTTAAGTCAGACAGTGGGATGGGTGTTAAGGAGTGTCTGCAGCTGTCACTTCAGCACGACCCTGTTTCTTTTTAGAAAACTTTTATGTAACAAATAAAGCTGCTGTCACTTTTCCTGTGCTTGAAAACAGATGCTTGATGGAACATGTGAGCTAAAACCTCCAGTCACTCAATGGTGATTTAGATTCTTCAGACTAGAAAAATCTCCCTCAGTGGGCATGTGGTGTTTGGCTGCAGCCTTCCATTGAGCAGGGGGAGGAGAGAAACCATTCCATCTACAAGCCAGCGTCCATAGACCCCTTACCTGGCACGGACCCAGCAGCTCACATGCAACACAACGTAGATGTGACTGCACAGCTTTGGAGCCACTTTGCAATTGAGTTTATTGCTGCACTTACCGAGTATCACATCTGAGCTTGGATACTCCCTGAGGGACAAACCAGGGCTGGCTTTGAGCTGGGAGCGTCCTGTGAGCACACAGACAGGACTCCCTGGCTCAGGATATTCTGATGGGGGTGCAGTCTGGCTCTGTACTTGTGTCACACCATGACTGTGCTAAAAAATCCTTCTCCAAATTAAATGGGAACAAAATCACCTGGTCAGGCTGCACAGGAGGCAGAAAGGCACATCCAAGTGATCAGGTAAGAATTGTTCACTAAAGGGCCTGCTGTCTGTATTGGAACAAATCCCATCTTTCTCTAACTGGCAGCTACTGTACTGATGCATATAGCCTACCAGTGGTTAATGTTCTCTTTTATGGTGTATTTAAAATATCAGTGTGCCGATATTCATGTCCAACTCCGGCTGCCTACAAGCTGGGATTTCAGTGTCTTCCGTGAAGTGTTTTAGATTGCACGACTCTAAATTGAACATACCGGGATTTGTATCTGTTTCATTGATCGAGTTCAGTGTAATGGGAAGAGAGTCATTGGAAAGGCAACGAGCTACTGACAGACACCTGGCAGGCAATGAAATGGAAAAGTAACAAATCCGATCCCCTACTTTCACTTTCCTCTAGATTAACAAAATCTGCATGGGAAGAATAACAGGTGCCTTTCTTCATTAAATCATACATGGGAACATGTATCTTCACATATATATGGGCTGCAACTTAATGCAAACTCCTCATGTCCCTATAAAAAAAATTCCTATTGTTAATGATGACTCCTTCTCCTGATTGCAACAACTAAGAAAATATCGTATTGATAAAAAACACTGTTGTTGTGGGTTTTAATATTCTGCAATTCACAGCTTTATCCTTGAAGACAAACTACTTGGAAAAGCAGCTGATGGTGTTCAGCATTCATTTGGAAAGTTATATTAAATACCAGTAGCTCTTCGTACCCACAGAGGATGGGGAAAGAAAGATGGGAAAGAAGTTAAGTTCACTAGAATATGACAGAGAATGAAAATACTTTTTCCAGAATTTCATAGTAATCTTTCTATAGTAACAAAACTTTAACTTGCATCATCAAGACACGTGGTAAGAGGAAGAGGTCTGAGTAGACAAGGTGTAAGGAATTAGTCTGGGAACAAGCCTTTGACAAGGTTTTGTCTCTAAAATGCACACACAGCTTCAATGTATTTCCTAAGTTCTCACTATTGTATACAAGTCAAGGAAAGTAAGAGGAATATTTTTCTCAGTTCCTATTTATATTGATCAAGAAAACAAGGCAAAAATACAACTAAAGCAAGACTTTAATTTTTTGGCAGAAATTAGAAGGAAGCAGTTCTGCAGCAGGACCTTCACCAAGCCTCATTAAACTGATAGCTTTACTCAGTGCATCTTGTTTTCAAGTAAAGCAAAAATACCAAATGAGATTACAAGTGGCTACGTGGAATATTTCTTCTGACCCTGGTACCCGAATGCACATTAAAGGGGGGAAAAAAAGGCACCGCTATTTTTACGCACCCACTTCTTAAACTGTATTAACTGTACCAAACCTTTTTCCTGTTGCTACCCCATGTATTTTTTTCACTTTGCACAATCCCAAATATCAGTGAAGCTTCTGCGTCTTTGTCAGTTCCACATCTCAGCTCTTGGATGCTGGCACACAGTCCAGAAATTTGTCCCAACCCAAATAATGTTTAATAAATCTACATTTGAAGGTCAGGACACACACACATTTTCATGCTACACTGTTAGGTCAATGCAATAATACAGTCCTACTTTTACTTGCACTCAGGTAAAACCAGAACTCCATTTGTCTGCAAAGCAAGACATTTTGAACACTACTGTGAATTACATACACACGTGTCCTTTCTGTAGTGTCATACTGGTCATATGTATACGTAACTTAAGCAATAAAATATTTTTTAGCTTGCTCTTTGTCCAGGACATCTGTTACACGCCCTAATGGTCAATTATCTGGAAAAAAACCAACAAAACAAATCAAACCAAACAGAACTGTGTAGTAGTGCTTTAATATTCATTTCTGGAAATCCAAAACAGCCTTACAGCAGCTGTTAGGTAGTTACCAGTCTCTTCCAAAGACATACAGTTATAAAGAAAAAATTCTGTTCATAAGCAGCATCTGAGAAAACAACTTAATGTAGCTGCCACTTAGTGGCAGCACTCATTTAGGCATTTTTGGTATCAATACATCTCTTTATCATATAATTTGTGCATTAATGAACAAAAATGTAGGCCTCAATCTGGCAAATACATCCGTGTGTGCAAATGTTTTTCTTCCACGTGGAATATTTCAAGTTAAGACTCATCAGATGAGCAAAGTTAAGAACTTGCATAAATCTTTAAAGGAGGGGAACTCTTAGTGCTCAAAACTTAACAGTATTATTTCATGGGACTAAGATCCAATTCTAGACTTAGGGAACATAGGAAACACTCTTATAAACAACAGATATGTTACTCTGATAAATGTTTTCAATGCTAGCAAGAGCCTCTAGAAATGTGTGTCCCTTCTCACCAAACACTTTTACCCTACTTGGAGTGATGTGGGTCCACTCTTACTGCCCTAGCTCCTGGCTACTGCATGAGGAATCAGTAAAGTGCTTCTCACGAATTCCACAATCATGGAATAAAATCAAATTTAGGTACCTTCAGAATGTTTTTGGATTTATAAACAATGAATTGAGGGCTGGTGTCAGATCCCCAGCATGTTTCCCTGAATTTCTAACAAATATTATGCTCTTCATTTGAAGACAAACTAGAACTCTTCTAGGACTAGATACATTTCACCCAGCAAAGTCCTCCTCTGCCTCCAGGGGGAAAAGCTTAACTGGATTTAATGCCAGTGTAAATGTTCATGCTTGACCAAAACACGATGCTCATGCAATTTCACAAGCACCAGCATTCAAAGTGAAAGTCAGCTTCGTTTAATCAAACATGAAGAACCAGTATTGTTTATAACATATCCACTCTGAATTGTGTTTGTAATTTGTTCCCAAATGCACCATGATCCTGAGAGGTCTTGCTTGCCCTTTGACATTTCATTTGATTTGATATGTTTTTTTCTTCTTGAATAAAGTATCTTTGATATTAACTTTGACATAAATGTATTAATCTTTGTGGCATCTTCTCATTAACATACTTCTGAATATTTAAATTACTAAAACTTTCTCTTTAGATAGATACATACATATATAAATTAAATTTTTTTGCTAGCTTTCAGATAATTAATCTATGAGAACTGGCTTAGACTGTATGCTCTCTGTAGAGAATTTCTGTATGCTCCTCATACAGAAACAAATAATAGTTTGAAACATTTAGCCATATGTTTGGATAATTATTTTTTTTTAAAGGCTTCGGTGTTGCTTATCTTTATCTTCCAGTCAGCTACAGGATAATAGCAACAGCAAACACATTGACAATGCAGTTCATTGTCCGGTTCTCCCATCTCACTGTGCAGGTTCCTAGAAGAGATTATTACAAAATGAAAAACAGAATTCCAGTGGCTTTACTACATTCACTTTATCACAGTGTAAACGATGTCAAATTAGTATGAATATTTCAGCTGCGATTTAAGGTAAATAATATTATGTCATCTTGTCTATAAATAGACTACACTCCTCAAAACATTTTCATTAATTTGTACATTGTTTGCTACCTAACATGAGTCTTGTATGCTTAAGACAGTTTAAAATCCTTAAAAATCCCAAACTGAGATTGGCAAGATAATCAAACAAGAAATCAGAAAAAAAAAAAGACTGGATCAAATACATTCTACTGTATTTATTTTCCGTAATTTTTCCTCTTCTATTGTATCAATACCTTACAAGCCAAGGAAACACAAAAATTAAACTGTTTCACAATTTTTTTTAATCTTGGATAACTTTTTGATGCCCTGTCTGCTTTAACATTAAGCCTTGGTGCGCTCTTCTAAAAAGACTGTTGTGGTTTTGCCCACCAGCTAATCCCTGGGGTGAAGATGGTTTTGTCCAGGTGGATTTCTGGACAAGAAGTCAATCAAAAAGCTCAGTAACACCTTTGCTAATTACATATTTAAGAAAACGAAAGTGAAGGGGGTTGAGCAGTTGAAAATTCGGCAGCCATGCAGAAGAGGGAGCAAGCCCCAGGTGGGGGCCAGGCCTCCCTCCTCCGTGGCCCTGGGCTGGGGGCAGGTGTGACACTAAAGTCCCCTTCTCTCATGTAAGAGAGTGAAAAAAAAAACTTTAAAGAAAAACTGACTGCTTGAACGAGAAACGCTATAAAAGAAATTCCAGCAGAGAGATAAGGGACCTCCAAGGTCAAAGCTGGCAGCCGGAGGAAAGAGAAGAAAAGTGTGAAG
>JAYRBT010000001.1:109018614-109030070 GCA_036023395.1 Myiotriccus ornatus
GGACTCATAAGCCATTATCCCCTGTAACCCCGTGGAAGAAGATCCATGGTAAGCAAGTGTCCCCTTGCAAGTCCATGAAAAACCTTCAGGGCCTGGGTAACCCTCAGCCTCCGGTCTTAGCCCAGGAGGGGGGTAGCCCAGCCCTGGAGGCCGACACAGAGCAAGAAAGAGAGAAAAAGAGTTCCAGCTGCGATGAGAGTGCTGCAGAGTTATTGAAGAGACCTGGAGCTCCGAAAATGGAGGAAGGGACTGCTTCTCCTCCTTGAACTGATATAAAGGGGGAGAGGGAAGTATTTTTTATAAATACATAGCATTTTTACTTAAGTAGAATTGTTATATAGTTTTCAGTAGTTTTATTTTGCTAGTAATAAATGCTCATACTATTTTCCCCAAATACAGTCTCTTTTGTCTGCATAAACCTTCTCTCAACTAATAGTAATTGTGTGTGTGGGGGGGAGGATGTGAGCAAATTAACCCAGAGCAAAACCACGACAAAGATCTTTCTGAATCTGGTACAGACAAAAGATTATTTTATTATTGTTTCCCCATGATATTCTGAACCTGGGGAAAAAATGTATTTAGAACTGATTTTGAAACACTACAATGCATCCAAAGCCTGGCTGACAGTTAAGCAGATGAAACACATGCCGTTAGTCAAACTATTTCTATTTTTCACCCAGCTCTGTTCTCCTCCTCACAGCAGCCAGGCAGGTATGTTTAGGACTAACCACTTGTATTTACTATTAACGTTTTACTGCCTGTGATGGTTCTTCAACCAATCTGTGGTTACTGACAAGGATTAAATGCTTTGACTCTTGTTTCAGAATGGAAGGCATTTCTATTCCTGCTTCTCATAATTTACAAAGCAATTGCTCTTAGTGCAGGCACTGACTGGTAACATTTCTGCTGGGATTGTAAACAAGCCGCTAATTCTGAAAGCTGCTGCTTCTACAGCCACTCCTGAAAACGTTCAACACAAATGTTACAGCTGAGCAAGAAGTAATGTTTCTTTCACTTCAAATTCTCTATTTGGATGGAGAAGCTTACCATCAGTTGTGGTATCCCAGAAGCATGAGCTTGCTGTGTGAAGACCAGCTCCACTCCTCTGCATCACTGCACAGGTAACTGCAAGGTGCAGTCATAAAATCAAGGAATTAATTATTGAATTAATTATTAAAGCAGAAGAGGTGAATCATTCAGGACTTCTGAACTCAAGCCTGTATTACATGCTGGCACATGGCATTCAACTAATTCAAAACTGATTTTGACAACCCCCTCACCCCTGGTATTTTCCTCAAGAACTTGTTATTCATTTCATGATTATTTTTACTCACATTAACACAACAGCTTTAACAAAATGCTTGCTAATAGGATTATGATTTTTATCTTTTAAACTTCTTAGATATTAGCTTGTGTCATGTGCATCTCAGAACAGGACTGCAAGTGCTGTCCTCACAGGTACAGCAGAAGTCACAATTACGAGAGTTGTTCCCCAAAAATACTTGTTGCCTGCTCTCTGAAAACACACTTCAGTAACATGCAGCATTTCTAGACTGACCTGCAATGGTCATAAAACCAGAGGCAATCCGAACCCAAGACTCTCAAAACAGAACTGAGTGCAACCACTACACTCCACAAAAGGACCAAAGTGAGTTAAACTACTTATTTCACTTTCCCTTCCACATGTATATAAATACAATGGGACGGGACAGCATACAGGACTAAAGTGTTCCAAATGTTTGCATTTATAGGAAGCTTAATCCAACTGATAATTTTATTTAAGATAGCAATTATTTCCTGAACTGATACCAAAAACCTGATATCATTGTCTTGGGCTTGCTTAACAATCAGAAAAGACCACATAACATATACTGTTAAGATGTCTGTTAAGAGTTACCAGCATGTTCCGCCCAGGTAAAACTGCCAGAGCTTTACCACAAGGTATTACTAAAAATCTGCATAACACAAGAATTCAGGTATCTGCTCTGCTTTGCTTACAGTTTAAAACTTTCTATTCAGTACAGCACTGCATCCACATGAACTTTTCAGCAATTATTTACTGTGACTGCATGTGGTACAACCGCTTGTACTTACCTATGTACTTGTATGTTTTCCCCAGTTTCACCAGATGTGTCAGCGACTGTTCCACTATAGCAGCAGTCCACTGGTTGACTTTATTGTGATTATAATCTGCCTTGCCTAAAACACTTTCTATGCACTAAAACAGAGGAAAAAAAATAGTTATAGTAAATATATTTCAAAATACAAAGGTTCAAAATGTTTCAGTCTGAGGAATTTTTTCCGGCAATTAGGTTACTTTAAATCACTTGAGATCATCAGGTATCAGTCGCTGAATGGGAATTAAAATGACCCTTCTTGGAAACTTATTTTTAGTACACATTTACCACAATATCACATGAATAAAAAAGAGGCCCTGACTGGACATTTCTTGAAGGAAAGACTTTAGCCATATGCTTAAAGTACCAAGTATGTATTTACCAGTGAAGGTACTAACACATCCCACTGTTCCTAATGACTGCCTACTCCAGCCTGGCTTCCAGAAGCTACTGTAATGGAAATGGTACAACTACAATCAATAGTATCAGCTTGGGCTAGACAACCTTTCAGAGCCTGTGAGCAAAATTCCAAAATCTTCTGAGATAGAGTGACAATAGTGAGATGCACACCCAAGCTCAAAAGATGAAGAAGATATGCAAGATAGTCAGAGATTGTGCAATTTTCAGGCAGTTCAGGTATTTCTTGTGCTGCAAGATACATTCTCCCACAGCTACTGATTGGCCAACCCTTGCTTAAAATGATTGAACAGAAAGCCTTCTCACTAACTGTAAGTCTTAAATTGCATTCCCTGCTCCTAAGAAATTCAGAATTATGTGCTGGTTGATACTTCTTAAAATTGAGAAACCCAGCTAAGAAACACACATCTGGAAAAGGTAAGTAAAATAAAACTATGTTCTCCTCTGATTTTCAGTTAAGATGAATGCCATGTACTAACCACCCATTACCAGGCTGTGTAAGAGTCTTATGCCCCAGATTTTGAAAAGCCCAATTAGTTCTGATCACAGTGTATAAAGGCTGGCCAAAGGAGTCAGTGGAAACAAACATCCACAAAACACAATAGGGACAAGACCCCTCAGGGATTTTGGTCCTTCCAGAAATGTACCCAGTGTTAGAGCTCTGGTTAAGCTTCCAATCAGAGGCAGAAACATTTGGCTTTACTCCCAGCGTCTGGAGTCTGTCTCTAACCGTATTTGGCTTTACAAGGCAGGGACAGTTACATAAAGGGTTGAATTGTAGTTTATCTGACATCCAAGACCTTGCTGTTGTGTACTGTAGCAGCCTCAAAGGTACAGTCCTTTCCCTTCCTTACAGGGCAAATGGAAAAGAACCTGCAGAGCCACTCCAGGAACTCCTTTCTGAAAATGTTTTTTGCTTCCCTGCAAAACCTGTAAGCCACAGGCTCTTCATTAATCACACTCTAGTTACTAGGTATTTAACTCAGGCCATCAGGCTACTCACTTGTCAGCCTGCTCTTTCTGTATAAAAATGTTTTTCAAAAGCATTGCTAGAACAACAAGCTTATGCAGTGCAACCTCCCACACAAGCCAAGGCTAAATTCCAACTCTGATTACATTGTCCAAGGCCTTGTCAAGTCTTAAAAATCTCTAAGAATGGTTACTCCACAAGCCCTCCCTGCAACCTCTGTAGTTATTAGCTTCTCTCTAGCTGGATAAAGGGGCAAAAAAATTGGTGAATTTCCCTTGCAACTGCGACTGCCACCCCTCCTCTTTCCACTGCAATGCAAATCTGGCTCTCCTCTCATCTACCCTCTCCTCTTTAGGTAGTTGAAGACAGCAATTAAATGAAGCTTAAAGCAGCTCCAAATTAAACTCTGTCTTTCTTTGATAAAATAATACTTTTATATAAGATTGAATTTATGTGGGATGGTCAATGAAAATAAGGGTTTTTACTATACTTCAAGGTAAGATAAGGTAAAGAATTTCTTTGAAATACAGCTGTTTAAACCTACCTCCTTAACTATGTTGTGGGCCTCATCAGCATTGAAGATCATCTGTAATAAAAGTTAATTATTATTTTTGACTGAAAAGTAAACCAATTATACAGTTTTCCTCTAAGAACACATAATGATTAGGCCTCGTGTTTGGTTATTTCCATTGTGGTCTGTTAGTATAATTCTAAAAATCTTACTTTTTCTCCCAGCTTCATGGATATGTTATTTGGTATCGCTTTGCCAGTGATGTTTGACTGAGGCCAAAAAGCTCAGGCCTCGGTAAGCTTGGTTCAACTTACAGTTTCTGCAGCGATCGAATCCCACCACTGTCTACTCTTGTCATGGGAAATATTCTCCAAGAAAAATTAAATGACAAATCTTTTATTCTGGGTTTTATTCTGGGTTATAATCTGTGGTTTTACGGGAATCACGGACTAGTAGCACGCAGTTTACATCTTGCTTCCAAAAGGCTTTGTAACCCTAGCATTAAAAAAAAACTAGTCTGCACAGTCATTAGGGTACCCAAATGTCTCTCCCGAGCGCAGGAAAAGCTCGCAAGTTTTAATTCCTCCTATCTCCTGCTCATTCCTACTCATCGGCGCTCGGCTTGGATTCCAAAGGGAACGCGGCACGCGCCCGTCGTGCCGCCCGCCTCTTCCTAGCCATGCATTCCAAACACTCGGGCAGGGGCAGAAACCTCAAGAGCATTAATGTTTAAGTTAGGGTTTAGGGGTTTTTTTTCAGTGAAAACCGGGGGCCGGAGCCCCGAGGAGGGGCCCTGGGGAGGGATGGGCTCCCCCGCCAGGGCTGGCAGGACCGGCCCGCGGCGCTGGCCCGGCCTGGCACTTGTTGGGTTTTCCCCAGAGAAAAGGGGTGGAGGGGGGGGGTGTGCAGATTTTCCAGGGAAATCGGGGGTGTTCCCAGGGAAAAAATGGCCGCGGTGTGACAGCGCCCCCTTCCCGGAGGGAACACCCATCCCCGGCGCTGGGCAGGCCGGCGGCAGCCGCAGCCGCGGGGCAGCGCCGCTCGGCCCCGGCCTGGCCCAGAGCCCCGGCCCAGAGCCCCGGCACAGCCCCCGCGCCCTCGGCGGCGGCGGCCCCTACCTCGTCGTTGTGGGGGTGAAACTCCTCCATGGCCCCGGGCGGGCGGCGGCTGCTCCGGCAGCGGCGGCGGCTCCGAGTCCTGAGCGGCTCCGGCTCCGCCTCCGCCGGGCGGGCGGGGATCGCGGGCCGCCCTGAGGGAAGGGGGGCCGGGCTGGATCCCGCCCCCGGGACCGGCGGGGCCCCGGAGCCCGCAGTGCCGAGCCGCAAAGGAAAGGGAAAAGGTCCCCGGCTCAGGGAGCTGCTGCTGGAGCAAGTCCATAGGAGGCCACCGAGATGATCAGAGGGATGGATGGAGCAGCTCTCCCGTGAGGAAAGGCCGAGAGAGCTGGGGTTGTCCAGCTTTGGAGTGACCTGATTTGGTCCTTCCAGTGCCTGAAGGGAACTTCCAGGAGTGATGGGGCGGGACTGTTTACAGGAGCGTGTAGTGACAGGACAAGGGTGAGTGGCTTCACAGTGAAGGAGAGCAGGTTTATATTAGATATTAGGAAAAAAACCTTTTCTGTGAGGGTGGTGAGGTGCTGAAACAGGTTGCCCAGAGAAGCTGTGGCTGCCCCGTCCCTGGAAGTGTTCAGGGCCAGGCTGGATGGGGCTCTGATCAACCTGGTCTAGTGGAAGGGGGATTGGAACTGAATGATGTTTAAGGTCCCTTCCAACCCAAGCCGTTCTATGATTCCACGAGCAAGTGCCCGTTCATTACCAATAGTGTTACCACCAAATTTGCAATAGTGGAAAACTGTAATTTCATGTTATTTTAATTCCACTTTATTACAAAGAGTTGATTCTGAGTTTTGTTTCACTCAGTGCATCATATATATATATATCAATATCAATACAGCAGATCTTTTCTCTCTCTGAAGTTGCCTGGGAAACAGGAAAGGCACCTCATGCAACACAATGCAGAATTTTCAAGTGGTGGATTTTTTTGTTCTTGTTGGTTTTTTAAATTATTACCATTCTTTTCATTTGAGGGGAGGTCTTGTGTAGATTTTCCTCCTGTGATTTCTCCTGTGTTTTCTTCTGGTTTCTCCTGTATTTCTAAGCCAGACTGAACATAACAGAGAAGACTAAGGCTGATGCCCCATTTCTAATTTTAGTTTTGGCAGTATATATTTGGACAGATACACATTTACCTTACAAAAGGTAAATGTGTTCAGTCTTAATTGTACACTCACGGGAAATACTGTGTTTGAAAAGCATGAAAGTACAGGGGAAAGCAAAGCTGAGCATTTTTATACTGACGTGCTCTCAGACTGGTTTATGTGTTTAGCATTTGGAATGATTATGGCAGGAGAAAACTGAAGATGAAGACTAAATCTCTTTAAAAGCAGATCTTTATGAGCAAGTGCAGGTGGATGTAGTCATAGGAAAACACATGAAAGAAAATCTCTTTCAGTATTAGGTTGTTAGTTTGGTTTTGGTTTTGTGGTGTTTTTTTTTTTTTTTTTGCTGTGACCTCTTCAGTATCTTCATGGGCTAAGCTAGGGATGAAATTGCAAACTTATTTTTAAAGAAATAAAAGCTGGCAGAAGCATGTGTTGTATATGCATTGGCATCCTGTAGACAAAGCTAACGTTGCTTAAATAACTTACCCTTGGGTCCTGGGTGTTTTTTGTTCCCTGTATTTTCAGATGTTTTGCATCTTTACATGTGTGTTTTCAGATGCAGCATGCTTTCAAGCGAAAATAGTTCCTAGACTATTTTTCAGTTCTGTTTATAAATATTGAAAGAAATACATTCCTTGAAATATTAGCAACAATAATGTCACTGAATTACACGGAAAATAAAGAGGTTTCCTGTATGATGAATAAGTGTATGTGTGTATAGGTCCAAATGCAAAAAAAAATTATCTACCCTTCCTTTCCCGCTACCCTTTGTTGATTAGGAGGATAGCAGGAGGTTTGAGGAAATGCTGAGTACATCAGACTCAGCTCAGCATCCAGAGAGCCATTAGAAAAATAATAAAGTCACTAAACTATATTAACCTGGGAAGTGTTTACAAATAAACTCCGAGCATCACCCATGAGCATCCAACACAGATGTGTCAGGAGTATATTATGTTAAATAATCTGATTTTTTTATTCTTTGTTAAGGCAACCAGTTTAATGGATGAAGAAGAAATAAAAAGTAGGTGTGTTATTTTGTAGTAATTTTGTCTTTTTTTTTTGCTCTGTCACATAAGAATGTATAATCTAGCGAAAAACTAACCAATCATTCCTAATAAAGGTTTATCAAAGTAGAAGGAATAAGTGCAAGGAGATGGGTAGGTTTTTTCCCCAAAAGCTAATTAATATTTGTCACAATAACTTGAATAATGGAATAAAAATAGTCCTTATAAAAGCTTTTTAATGACAGCACGTTTAAAGAAGTTACAAGCACATTTAATGACAGGATCAAAATTGAAAGTGTTGAATGGGTTGGAGAAAACAACAAGAAATTTCATAAAAAATATAAAGTATTATCTGTAAAACCAGAACATCAAAGGCACAAATACAAAATGGGGCCTAATTGTCTAGGCAGTAGTGCTGCAGAGAAAAATACGTAATTATAATAAATAGGAACCCTAGTAGGATGTTATAAATAACTAAATCATTTGAAGGGTACAGTGAAGGACACAGAAGGCAGTTATGTTGTTCTGCTTGGTTTTGATCAGGCACTGAATGTAACAGAGACAGAAGAATAATTCTTCCTGAAGGCAGCTAGACCAAAAAGAAGCTTAGAAAATGGGATTTGTGGAGGAACTGGATTTATTTTATAACCCTTGCCCAGACTTTCTTGTAGATATCTCTGACTGCACAGTGATTTGCTGGAAAAGGTGATTAATGAGCCAAGGCATGATGAAAGGTAGGAGAAGAAATAATGCTCTTATTAAACTCAGTGAAATTTATGGTAAATATTAGATCAAAAAATCAAAGTATAAGAATAATAAAACAGTGAAGCAGACCTTTGGAATCACCTTCACTGGATCAATAACACATCAGATAACATCTGCCGGGCATCTAACTAGCCTTTAGTGAGGAGGAGGAGGATAAGGTATTACATAATCTTTTGAGATAGTTTTAGACATAGATTTGTTCAATTCAATGAAAATACAGCTACTTTCACAACTATTGAGTGGTTATTTTCCTTCCTAGCAGATTCCCTTTTTATGTAGTCTCAGTAACCAAAATCACCATCATTTTTCCCTTTTTTTTTCACTGATTTCACAAAAGCAATGGCTAAATTGTAAAAAGGAGCCAGTACACTTCTTTCAGTGGGAGTTACCTGATAACACTGCTTAATTTGTTGTTACACTACTGCAAATTGTGACCCGGGAAATGCAAAAGGGTTGGCAGTATAATTAGCTCTGAGAACTGTAATAGGAAATGGGAAAAGTGCTGAATGAGGTGGCTCAGAAACACAACCTTAAATGTGAAGGAACTGTAGGCTTTCATCTTTCAAATGCAGAACATGAGCTCTTAACAAGAAGGAGAACAAACAGTGCAGTTCAAATCACTTGTTGATTAGAAAGCAAATATTTGAGGAGGATTTGGCGTACTGGGGAGGTGGCAGCCTGTGCAGGCTGTGCAGATCCTATGCTGCCTGAGCACAGCCAGCAAAAAATGTGAATGCTAATGCATCTCAAATAGTCTACCTCCTGTCTCGATTTTTCCTTTAAATTGCTGTAAACATTTTAAACTTTCACATCTACTTTAAACTGTGAAATACAAAATCAGTAGAACTCTGGTATTAATTATTTCTAGCTTGGCTCCTAAGCTACTTGTGGCTGGATGCTGGAGGAAGGATCGGCGTGTGCTGCTCCTGTTCTTGCTCTCTTCCTACACACTCTGCTCAGTACCACAGAGATCAGAAGGGTGGATCAGATGGACTCTTGGGCTAATCAGTATGTCAGCTCTTGTGCTGGTCAGATCAGGGGTGCTTGACCCCAGCAGAAATTTTAATTAGTTGCCTTTCTGATTCTTTGTTTCTCTCTTTTTTTTTTTTTTTTTTCCTGAGAGCTGTTTTTAATGTTAACTGCAGTGACTTCCTAGAACTTCTTGGAGGAGCTGAATGGCCACTTAACAATTGTTTAAAAAAATCCTTGGTTCTAACACAGCAAATCAGAAGCATTACAGTACACAACATGACTACTCAAACAGAAACCCCTGAGCTGGAAGGGGAGCAGAGCACTGCCTCCTTCAGTTCCTAAGATTTGAAACTCACTTTACATGAAGCTGACAGAACAGTGCAGACTGGCCTTGTTTCCTTGTGCCCAGGCAACTGTGTGAACATATTGGGATGTAAAATATGTAGCAAACAGCTGGGATAAAAGCTGATTGATACTTTTAATTTTTATTTAATAGGAAATGCTGACATTTCAGATCTTATATTTTTTGGCAGAAATTCAAATGAAATGCCATTTGTGGGAACTGGTCACCTGCTCACTGAGGACAGTGTATTTATTGTGGCTTTCGTGACAGGACAAAACAAGCCATGATGAAAACCATTTGCACTGATCCAGTGCTGGAGCTAGACCCAACTGCCACCAACAAGCATAAATGGCAATAAAGAATCAAAAATGTTTGATGAAGGTAGGACAAGACACTAACAAAATGTAGAATGAGATTGTCTAAAGAACTGATTGTTGCTGTGCACGGCAGTAGTTAATCAGTGCAATGAACTGCTTCAGGAGAAGCTGTTACCTGCCCTTAAAGATGTTT
Organism: Myiotriccus ornatus; assembly: GCA_036023395.1. Taxonomy (NCBI): domain Eukaryota; kingdom Metazoa; phylum Chordata; class Aves; order Passeriformes; family Tyrannidae; genus Myiotriccus; species Myiotriccus ornatus. Next base: position 109,028,445 of record JAYRBT010000001.1, read on the forward strand.
TCAGAATGTTCATGTTCATAAAAACTTCTAACTTCTCCAAAATTGCAGCTGATGAGAAAAAAAAAAAAAAAAAAAGAAAAGCAGGGGGAGAAGACATGAAGAAGAGCTCTCCATGGTCAAACTCTTCAATATTTTCCTTGGCATCAAACAGAAGAAAAGTTAGTGACATAACTAATGAATCTTTCCAGTTTTTAAATATAAATGTTGGCCTCAAATAAAGAGATAAGGGGGTTTAGGCTTGTTAAAGGTATCAGTGGTGGTCCTTGAAAGCAGCTCCCTCTGCTGCTCTTAGGAAATAGGCAAACTCTTACCTAGAGAGAGAACAACATGCTTATGGCTTAACATGGGGATCTGCCTTCTCATTTTGTTTCCTTCTGTGCTGGCACAGAGTTCCAAATGACGGCACAAACCTTCTGTACTGAGTTTGACATGGTAATGTGCTGGCAGTGGCTGCGGGGCTGAGGGGTGACCTCTCTGGGAAGACATCGGGAGCTGCCTCCATGCCAGGAACAGCTGGTTCCAGCTTGCTTGAAAATGAATCCGCCACTGCCCAAGGCTGTGCCAAGCTGGTGCCTCTGTGAGAATGTGTTTAAGTAAAGGTGAAAAATACTGTACAGCAGCAGCGAGAGGGAAAGGTGAGAGAAAAATGCGAGAGCAACAGCCCTGCAGACATGAAAGTCAGTGAGGAAGGAGGGGGAGGAGGTGGTGGAGCTCCTGAAGCAGAAATGCCCCTGTAGTCGGTGGAGAAGACCATGGTGACATAGTCTGTTCCTCTTTAACCTATGCAGGACCATGCCAGAGCGGATATCCAGCTGCAGCCCGTGGAGGACCCCATGGCAGAGCATGTGTACACACCCTGAAGGAAGGTGCAGCCCATGGAGAGCTCAGATAGGAGCAGACTGCTGGCGAGAGCTGTGGCCCGTGGAGAGGAGCTCACACTGGAGCAGTCTGCTCTCAAAGGACTATACCCCCTGGAAAAGGACCCATGCTGGAGCAGTTCATGAAGAACTGCAGCCTGTGAGAAGGACCCACGTTGGAGAAGTTTGTGAAAGACTGTATCCCATGTGAGGGACCCCCTGCTGGAGCTGGGGAACAGAGAGGAGCTGATATGGACTGTTTGTAGCCCCTGTTCCTCAGCTGCCTACAATGCTCAGTGGAGAGAAGGTAGAAGTCACGAGCAAAGGAGTGAAGCTGAGCCTGGAAAGAGGATTGGAGGGAAAGTCATTTTAGCTTTGTCCTCGTTTCTCATCATTTTACTCTATTTTTAACTTACAGTACATTAATTTTCCCTAAGCCGAGTCTGTTTTGCCCGTGACCATAGTTGGTGAGTGCCTTTATCTTGACTCATGAGCTTTTCCATCCTATTTTCTCCCCCTACCTTGAGGAGAGGGAGTGCTGGGACAGCCGGGATGTGGTCTGTCAGTCGGCCAGGGTCAGCCCAGCACACACACCTACTGCCAGCAGATTACAGCTCCCCCTGTACATCACACCTGAGAGCAGCACGTTTCTCCGAGCTGCTGGCTGTGCTCTGTAAGTGTTACAGAATAACTGCCAGCAACGTTTTATTCGGTAATACTCAGCAATTAGAGACACAAAAAAGGCAGGAGGGATGGCAGGTATTCTTTG
>JAYRBT010000001.1:109030170-109046124 GCA_036023395.1 Myiotriccus ornatus
GAGGGAAAGTCATTTTAGCTTTGTCCTCGTTTCTCATCATTTTACTCTATTTTTAACTTACAGTACATTAATTTTCCGTAAGCTGAGTCTGTTTTGCCCGTTACCATAGTTGGTGAGTGCCTTTATCTTGACTCATGAGCTTTTCCATCCTATTTTCTCCCCCTACCTTGAGGAGAGTGAGTGCTGGGACAGCCGGGATGTGTCAGCCGGCCAGGGTTAGCCCAGCACACACACCTACTGCCAACAGATTACAGCTCCCCCTGTACATCACACCTGAGAGCAGCACGTTTCTCTGAGCTGCTGGCTGTGCTCTGTAAGTGTTACAGAATAATTGCCAGCAACGTTTTATTCGGTAATACTCAGCAATTAGAGACACAAAAAAGGCAGGAGGGATGGCAGGTATTCTTTGAAGGCCTTTGAACATCAACTTTCTTGAAGCACAAGAAAAAGATGCAAGAGCTGCTTATCGTTTGCTCCACTTCAGTTGTTTTTCTCATTATTTAGATGAATACAGAACAGGAACAGCAGGAACAGCTCAAGAGCAGAATGCTGAAGAAAAGACCTTGCACATATGATATAGCTAGGCATTCTCTACACTGTGGCTTGTGTTTCTTCTGAAAGTGATGCCTTTGTTCCAGTAAGATAAAGAAATCAGAATATATCTAGCCAGTCAAAAGCAAGGGACAATGCATTTAGAATGCATTACTAGCTTTTTACATCTATGATAAAGCATTATTATGTATTAACATCTTTTAGACCGATTATAGCCCTAACTTAGGATTTGTGTGCCTGAGGGGAAAAGATCTTGTTTCCCAAGTAGACCAAACAAGCATTATAGAATATATTTTAGTTTTCCAAAGCCATTAGCAAAACAATGTGCAAGGCAATTTAGTGGCAATTGCTAGGGGTCAAAATATAAAAATAAATACCTTAAAGCAAATTTATTTTTTTAACCAGAAATTGGCTGATTTCTATTTAAAATTGATCTATTTATTAAAAATGTATTAAATGTATTGAGAATTTATTGAAACTTCCTCCTACAAATCAAAATTCACCACAGATGGCTCAGGAACAATGTGTGATCTCTATATTGAATTCACAGTTACTGTTTGATTTACTTAGGCACATGGATAACCTCTGAAGTTAGAGAACCAGAAATATATTAAGTCTTATTGTGGCTATTCATATCACCATGAAAGCTCAGAAATTTGAACGATTTCTGAGACAACTGTTTTATTTGTCAAGATTTCTGAAAATAGTCATATATGGTAAAGAAAATAACCTTCAACGACCTTACTGTGCAAACATCAAAGTGTACCAAGGCTGCCTGTTCACATGTTTGTAACTCTTCATTTGCTTCTGTTAAATGTTATTAAATAATATGTTAAAGTGTACAGAACATGGTGTTGTTTTAAATGTTATTCAACAGTCACCATAACGCTGTTGTAAGACTGTAAATTATGAGAGCTTGTGTCTAAATACTCCTACAATATGCGTGTTTGAAGATGACAGATTTTATGATGTATAAACATTTAAGTGAAAATGAGAACTGTTTTAAAAAGTATTTGTTTCAAAACATCTAGCCTTTGAAATTTTTTATAGTGTGCTATGCATAAAACCATCTTAATCTCAGTCTTTTATAATTTAGAAATGCTGCAGTATCAGCTATTAAAAGCAAGCACACTGTTATCCCTTTCTGGAATGCAAGACATTAATTGCATGAAATTTAAATGAAACATGTGCTTCTTTGCCATGACTAGAGCACTTGTCTTTTAATCTATTACTTGCTTTACTGAGGTGAAAATAACCATTGTAGGACTACGAAGTATTCCCAACATAGTTCATAATACAACTGATATAAAATGTCAAACCATTAGATGTTGAATTAAACACTGGTAGGAACATTTCATGGAGACACATTTTAGTGATCTTGGGGTTTTTTTGTGTGGTTCGGAAAAAACCCAAACACATTATTTTTAAGGTGGAGCAAACATCACAAGACAGCTGAGCTGATGTGAAGACTCAGTGCCAGCACATGAAAGGGTCCAGCCCCTCTTCCCCTCAATTTTCTACTTCAGCAGCACAGCCCTGCCTGCCCTGGTGGAGGCTCCAGTCCTCCACTGACTCCTGATCCCGAGGATGTCTCACCAAATCATCAGCAACAAAAACTGAGTAACTTTCTGCTAGTTTTCTGCACTGGCTTGCTAAGAGATCACATAGACAGTTGAGCCAGGGAGAACATTATTGAAGAATGGAGAAAAAGGTAGTGAATAGAGGGTTTCACCTTTCAGTGGCTGCAAACTATCAGACAAATGCAGCCTTTTAACTGAACATGAGCTCATTTCCCTCAGGTATAAAAATAACTTCTTTAAATGATCTTTTTACATAGTAATTTTTTTATTTTTTTATTTTTAAGCTATAGCTATACTATGAACTGCTGTTAGGCAGCAAGGATTCTTAATGACTCTTGCCAGTCACAGTCTTTCTTTAAGGCAATGAGCACTTATTCCAGCTGAAAGAGAAGAGACATTGAACATTCCTTTTTGTCATTCTGTCTGAAACAATAAAACCCCTTGTCTAAATTATTGTTCAACATATCACAGAAAAGCATGAAAACAAATATTTTTTTTTTTGGCTAATGGGCTTGTCTGAGCTAGAAATACCAGGACTAACAGTTTTCTTAATGAGCTAAAGGAGGGACAGGTAGCAAAAATGTGATTGTTCCTGTTGGGAAGAATGGGTTAAAAAGTGGAAGACTGATGAGAAAGATTGCAAATCTCTCAAGTGATCTGGCAGCTGGGAATAACTCTTGATAAGCCTGTGTGAACAGCAGCATAGATCCTCTGGCATGGACACAGTTTAATGGTGCCTGAGTTTCCTCTTATGTGCCTCTGCCTGGGTGTTGCTTCAGGGATCCTGTGGTTAGAGAGGTAATGGAAATAAATTTACTCTTTGCATTCTAGCTGTGAGTTTGTGGCTGTCGCGGCTGCCTGCCTGTGTCAACTCACAGAATGCCCTAAGAACTTTGAAGAGCAGAGCTTACTTTGGAAAACATGCTTTCTACAAGGACAAAACTGTATGTCTGCATAGAAAAATTCCTATAGAAAGATAATTATTTCTGTAGTGTTGTACTGTGTTTGCATGGCAAGGTTTTGGTAGCAGGGGGTGGGGGTTACAGGGATGGCTTCTGTGGGAAGCTGCCAGAAGCTTTCCCTGTGTCTGACAGAGCCAATGCCAGCTGGCTCCAGGACAGACCTGCAGCTGGCCAAGACTGAGTCTGTCAGGGATGGTGGTAGTGCCTCTGGAATAACAGATTTGAGAAGGGGAAAGAAGTTATTGTGCAGAAGCAAATTGCAGCCAGACGAGAGAGAACATTTGAGAACAGCAGACCTGCAGACACCAAGGCGGTGAAGCAGGAGGGGCAGATTCTCCAGGAGCCAGAGCTGAGTTTCCCCTCCCGTGGTGCAGACCACGGTGAGGCAGCTGTGCCCCTGCAGCCCATGGAGATCCACCTGAGCCCATGGAGGACCCCATGGCAGAGCAGGTGAATACCCAAAGAAAGCTTTGACCCCATGGGAAGTCCCCACTGGAGCAGGTTTTCTGACAGAATTCATGACCCCATGGAGAACCCATGCTACAGCAGTTCATGAAGAACTGTAGCCTGTGGGAAGGACTCACACTGGAGAAGTTCATGGAGGACTGTCTCCTGTGAGAGGGGCCCCACACTTGAGCAGAGGAAAAGTGTGAGGAATCCTTCCCACAAGAAGGAAGAAGTGGCAGAGACAATGTGCAATGAACAGAGCACAGCACCCATTCCCTGCCCTGTGCCTCTGGTGAAGGGAGGAGGTACAGAAATTTGGAGTGAAGTTAAGCCTGGGAAGAAGGGAGTGATGGGAGGAAGATGTTTTAAAGATTTGGGTTTATTTCTCATTACTGTACTCTGATTTGATTGCTAATAAATTAAACTAGTGTCCCTCGGTCAAATCTGTTTGTCCTGTGATGGTAACTGCTGAATGATCTCTCCCTGTCCTTATCTTGACCCATGAGCCTTTCATTGTATTTTCTCTCCCCTGTCCAGCTGAGGAGAGGAGTGACAGAGAGACTTGGGTGGGAACCCAGCGTCCAGCCGGGGTCAACCCACCACAAGAGTTCAAGGCAACACAGTTGGGCTGTGTTTATTAGTCACTTAAACCATGTTGAAGAAGCACTTCCTTCAAGATCATAGAATCATTGATTTGGGTTGGAAGGGGATCTTGAAGACCATCATCCCCATGGTCAGGGGCACCTTCAACTAGATCAGGTTGTTCAGAGCCCCATCCAAGTCGACAGTTTTTCTCTTGGCAAAAATCACCTCGTAAGGCTACAGCTGTGAGCAAGTTCATTGACCAAAACACAGTGCAAATGAAAGAAACTGAAGTTAGTGACTTGCATGAAATAATGGAAGAGTTTTTCTTTTGCTGTGAAGATATAAGTTTGCCACCTTAGTTATTTTTCCAAACCCTCTTTCAAATGCAGAATGCAGCTTCTCACTTCTGAGGCAAGTTTTGCCAAGGACAAGCTGAACCCATTTGCTTGAGCTAAAGTGTCCTTTCAGATTCTGACCAGAATGGAAAAACATTGATGTATAAAACCTGCTTCCAATATTTGGTGTTGGTGTTAACAAGGTCTTTGCATGGAGCGGAATAGTTGTATAGACCATTCTGAGTTTCAACAAGTTGGTATGTTTTGTTAATCCAACATGTGAACCCCGTAGCTTTATAGATGTATTTTATAGATTTTATAGATGTATTTTCTGGTTGGCATATATTGAAGTGTTTCAGTGAGTCAGGATAAGATTGGTGAAATGCCTTGACCTTAGAGCAGCTCAGTGGCAGCAAACAGGGGAGTTTTTCCTGAAACCCTAGAAATTTTTGCAAGCCGCATATTACTGAAAGGCTCTAAGGGTCTGTGTGTGCATCTTCAGCCAGAGTGACTGAAGTCACTTGCAGAGTTTTAGGGAGGTTTTGTTAGAAGAAATGGCACAACTCTTTACAGGTCCAGCAAAAATGTTGAGGTTAAGGTGTAAGAAAAATAGTAAAAGAGCTAGGAGAAGACTGTTTCTGTTCATTCTCTACTGTGTGGAACTTTAGGGGTGTTTGGGTTTTTTCCTCTGCATCTTCTTAGAAGTATTAAATCTTGTCAATTAATAATTAGTTAGAAGATAACTAACATTTAGGTGATTTAAACTATACTCTTGATGAACCTTGCAAATTTTGTATATAGGAAATTTAGAAATTTAAAATTAATTAAACTTAATTAAAAATAACATTTTCTACAATAAAGCATTTCTTTAAAAATACAGTTATTTTACAGATTAATTTGCTAGTTGATAGAATTGTACCTAGCTATTTTGAAGTAAAATGGTAATTCTAAAAAGTACCTTGGTACACTCAGGATGAAATTATATGTTTGAGTTGCAGTTTAGGCTTTGCAGGTGCATCATAAACGTTCAAGTTATTTCAGTGGTTCCTCCGGTGCTACCTTGAGAAATATTTTTCAGTGTGGAACACCTGGCACCTGGATGTTAGCTGAACACTTCTTTATGCAGCATTTCACTCTACAGCTTTGAGTCACTTTGTGTAGTTCTTGCTTCTGCAAAGAATGGCACAGGTGACATCAAAATAATTGTCTAAATAAATAGTACACACAGTAATGGGGTCTGTAAGAGCATTCCTTTAGCTTACCTGAGTTCATTCTAGGCAGTAATTCAAATATTGGCTTAACATAGCACAGTGAGGCACCAATTAGTGCATTGTCTTATTCTTTTTATTTTAAACGTACTTAAGAAAACAGGAGAAAAGAAACAGATTCCTCATTTTAGGATGTGAGAAAGAGGAAAACAAATGTGTTGCTGCATTTGATGTATCTCTGAGTCTGCTTTTAACTTCTCCTTTAAAAACAACGTGAGATGCTGTCATTACTCTTTTTGTAAATACTATTTTTCTAAATCTTTTCAGTGGCTGAAACAGAAATGGCCTTGTTTTAGAACAGCTAATGACATCGGTTCCCCCTTTTTCGTTTCTAAGCCTGTGACATGTAATTTTTCTGTTCATGTAGTAACTACCACTAAGAAGAGCCTTTTTAAAGTGTGGCCCTGTTGTACAAGAGGTGGCTTCATTCTTCTTGCAGAACGTTTTACTGTGTCCTGGTTTTGACAATGCTTATTTACTATGGAGAGGAAGAGAAGGCTGAGACGACAGTGAATAACTGGAATGAAGCTTGAAAAATGTCACCCTTCTCTCAGAGATAAACTTCTTGGCTTTGTAATAAGAAAGCCTCCTCATGTCACCTAAATAAAAACAACAGGGCAAGTACACTCAGGGACAAGAGCCTCTGACTCACATCCCAGTGCCATTGTAAGAAACACAAAATCCAAGTTCTAAGAAAAGCAAGTGAGTCTGGATCCCATGGCTGCTTGGTTGCATTGATCTCTTGAACATTTATGATAGACGCTGAAAAAACCAGTTGTCGAGGCAGTGTCGAATTCCAACAAACCCCATCTGTCACACACTCATCAAGCAGGAATTGTGAAGGAACAGTCTCAAATGAAATTAAATGTATCTCTAAATAAAATTAAAACAGCAGGCATACTAATATTGATTAAATAAATCTGATTTCTTTCAAGAAGGAACTCTGGATGAGCTGGTGAATGGTTTAAAGAAATGTGATGCTATTGCTTCGGCAGCAGTTACTGTATTTCTTCTTGAAATGGTGATTTGTCCTTTTGTTCATTAGTGCATCTAACCAGGCATTTTTTCAAAAGATAAATGTAAGGTTTTTCCCCTTTGGCTGGAAGTGGAGAGAAGCACATTAGTAGCACAAGCCACATTAAAATTTTAACAGGGAGTCTGTTTACAGAAATGCCAAAGAGTTCTTCATTTAAAATACAGAACATGAAAGATCTCAAACCACTGAAAAAAATACACAGAAATAGGACACCATATTGAAGTAGCTTCCATAACTTTTTGACCCAAAGAAGGTATTACTGAAGTCTCTGATTTTTTTATGAATACCTTCACGAAGTGATACCTCAACACCTTGAGCACTAAGAGCTGGCAAAAGGCTTCTCTCTCTCCATGATGACTGCAATTACACTTTTGGAAAATAGCCCAGAGAGTGCTCAACTGGACAATGAGAACTTGCATATCTCAGCTTCCTGAAAAAAAGCTTCTTTTTTTTTTTTTTTTTAAATTTTGTTCTCAAACTCTGATCCTAGCACCTGTGCTTTTCAGGAGAAATGTAAATATTTATCCCACAGCAGCTCTCACTGTTAACAGCTATGGGTGTTTATTAAAAATATCTTTTCTATTTCATGCCACATGATTCCTTATCCAAAACCTTTTAGTTTAGAAAATTTCATCGATAGCCTAGTTTTCTGATATTTAATGGTAGATTAGATTAAGGTGAGGAGAAATAAAAGCTTGCAGAACACTCTAGTGCTACCTGAAATGAAAGCAAACTAGGTTTTGTTCATTAATGTTATTGACATAAACTCTGGGATTTGCACAAGATCTTCATGTTTGGAAGAAGTTGTGGCTGTGGGAACCAGGATGTCAATAAATGCTTGTTCCTTGATTTCTGATGCATGGAGTTAGCAGTTCTGTATTCAGAAAAGAAAACTGACTGCAAAGCTGATGTTCCAGAGGACAAGAGGGTTGTCATAGCACTCTGGAAAAGGCCCACAAGCACTGCAATTAATTCCCAATAAAGCTGCAGTCTGGGACAATATTTAGCTAATTCTTTGCAGTGATGCAAGAGTTACTGATGCAGATTGAAGTCTCCTAAGAAATAACAGCAAGAACACTTTACCTTTGTTCTAAATAGGTCACAGATTTCTGTAATCCTGATTTACAAAGCCCTTGGTTCAAGTGGTCTGTTATGGGTCACAAAGGGTGCTTAATAAATACAGGCTGATGTGGGCAGTGCTACCAAAATAATAGGGGTTCTTCAGTCTCAAAGAGCAACTGCTTTCTGTCGTGACAGAAACACAATACATCCTCACCCCCCCCAGCATTTATAAGATGAAACTGTAAAAAAACCCCACATAAATCTGAAGCTGATTTTTTAGTACTTAAAATTAAATAATGTATTATGGAATATATTCATTTATGTAGCTTTCTTGATAATGATTCACACTGGTATAGAGAGAAATGCATTATTCTGGTAATTGCAGGCAAACGATGTACCTGAGCATTTAATGTAGAGCAGATCCCTTCAACAGCTTTTCCTGAACAAGTCAGAGAACAATATTGTGAATATAACATGTAGCAAACTCAAATTATTCTTCAAAGGGGTTGTATTTATATACCAGCCAAGTAAACATTGTACCTCCAAAGAGTAAAATTCCCAACACACATATCATTTGGAATAGCACAAGCACTGCAGTTATTTAAAACCACAGCACTAGAAATTTGAAGGTAACATGTAATGTTACATTTTATTGTGCATAAACTGCAAATTTGATGCTAAGATTTCGTATGTGGAATCTGAGCAGTAGATTTTGGTTGTATGCATCAGAATTTTTTGAAAGTGATAAAATTTCACAGCTGTGAGAAAGGCTCTTAAGTATTTTCATGTGGCCTACCTTTGTTTATCAAAGGTATCAGTTTCAAAACAGTATTTCAGCATGTTAGGAAATGCACAAGTGCTAAATTAGTTTCCTTATCTTTCTTGGATGCTTGCTATGGGAGCTCTTCAGGTACCTGAGGATGCTTATGAGGGTGAATGAATCATTCAGTTCATTTGGATGAGTCAAGATGCTGTTTTTTTGCTTCATTACTTTTGAAATTTTGAATATTTTGTAATACTTGTATCTGCTTGATAAATCCAGCTCACTTCAACTGTTGAATGTGATAACCATAAAGCTTCAGAAGCATTGTGTACAGGTGTAAGGAGGACAGCTATGACAAATGCTTTTTATTATACTCTTAAATACTATTTTACTTTTTGAATGCTTCCCTCACCCAGTTCACAGAATAAATTCAGCTACTATTTACTAATGGCTGAAAGACCATTAAACCTGTAAAGTAACCACCTTTTCCCTTTCCAAACCGATCCTGAAAAATCAAATCGCACCTTGAACTACCAGCTCCACGCCACTAAAACACCGCTGAAAGCGAGGAGATAATATTAAAGGGGAGATAATATTAACGGGATGTGCACCCTTCCCAGCCCTGTCCGAAGGAAGGGGAGGCCTGCACAGGCGGCTGGGTCCCCTCCGGCTCTCGGGCACGGGGCGGCGGTGGTACCCGGCGCGGGAGCCCCGCACCCCGGGGGCGAAGGGGGAGCGGGAGAAGGAGGAGAGAGAAATAGGAGGGGAGGGGGAAAGGAGAAGTGGGGCCGCTGCGGAGGCGCTCCCTCCCGGCCCCGCTCCGCCCGGCTCTCCGCAGGTCGGGACGGCGGCATTCCCAGCTCCCGCCCCGTATCCCAGTATGATTCCCGCCGGCGAGAGGCGCTGCTGGGCGGCGGGTGCGGCGCTGCCGGAGCTCGGAGGGCTCACCCAGCTGCAGGAGAGGTTCGGGGTGAGGCGGCTCCCCTCCCGACGGGGGCGGCCGGGCGGCTCCAGCCCTTCCCGGGCGCAGCGGGAGCGCTGGGCTGCGGGAGGAGGCGAGGGTGGCTCTCACAGGGCTGCGCTTGGGGCGTCACTGCGAGCCTGCCCGTGCCCCGGGCGAGCGTCAGTGCCAGCGCGGGGCTGTGCGGGCTCGGTGCGGTGTGTGCGTTCCCCGCCCGAGCCAGGAGCCGAGCCCGAGGAGCCGGGAGCGGGACTCCAACCTCCCAGCTCCACTGGGCTGCGGAGTTGGCATCGGCAGCCCTTGGCGGCGGCGGGGATGCTGCTGCTTGTACGTGCTCTTCGTCTCCTGCCGAGGTTCCTGGTGAGTCCGTCGTTTTTAACAGCAACTGGTTAGAGGTTTTGTTCTTTTTCCCCCTTCTCTTCTTTTCCCCGAGAGAAGGACCCGTCCCGGTGGAGAGCCTCCCGCGGGCGCCCTGCCGGGAGCGGGGAGAGAGAGCTGCACTGACCCCGACTTCCCCTACGCAGACCGGGGTGCTTCTGGCGTTAATAACCTGACGGGTAGTGCTTGTGTACTGGGTTGGGATTTATTTTTTACTGCTTTCTACCGTGCGTTACTATGAAAATCGGAGGTGGTGGATCGTACCCGTCAGTGATGCCGTCTGTGGTGGTTGTACCGTGGGAGGGATGCGAAGGAACGGGCACTCCGCTGTCCTCGTCATCAGCAGGTGAGCGGCTCTGAAGCGCTCAGCTGAAGATCAGCTCTTGTCGTGTTCTGCTTAAATTTTTTCTTCCACCTTTTTGCTTTTAAAAATATAGTCTACTTATTCTTAAATACAATAACGTATAACTTCAATTTTATTGTGTGACTGTACAAATAAATGAGTAAATGATAGAGGATGAGAACCACTTACATAAAGTAGTTTTGGATAGTTGATAGCTACTGAGCGCAGCTAACCAACACTCATTTCAGCATACCAAATGTGGAGTCATAGTGTAAGTTGGTGATTCTGCACACCCAGAGCTAGTGATTTTGGGAAAGCCTTGTGGGAGGAGGGGAGGGGAGTATTTGATGAGCAGTCAGCCAGGGAAATAGCCCTTTAAGCGAATGTGAGAAGATAATAGGAGCAGGTGGGACAATTACCTGTGACTTGCACAAGTATTACTGTTTTGCTCTACGCACTTCAGCTGAGACATTTGTGTTCCAGGTGCAGCCCATTAAGTATTTAAAAGCTCCTTGCTGTAAAGGCACCTTTTCTTGAGTGGATCTAAAAGAAAGAAGTGTTTGGATCATTTCCAAAAGATGCTGAGGTGAGGAATGGCCTCTTTACTCAAGAAAGAAAAGGTTTACCAACAGCTAGTGTTGGAAATTTGGACAGTTGGAAGTTGGACATCCTGAGACTAGCCAGAGTGTGCAGTTTTTTAAAATAAAAGCACTCATTAGACTAATAAGCTCTTAAAGGTTTTCCATCATTAAAATCTTTAAACCAGGGATGTTTTTTCTAAAGGCAGATTTATTTTGAACAGGACTTAGTATGGGAAACTTTTATGGGTTATATGCAGGGAGGCCAGAACAGGTGATCACAATGAACCCTTACTGCCTCAATTATGCATATAATCAGGAAAACTGTATCATCTCTGAGAGCACACTCTCCAGTAATCTCTCTTTCTTTCAGTCCCCTAATTTTCCTAATGTAAAAGGGCTTAATAATACTGAGAGCAGCCCTGAGGAAAAGGACTTGTCAGTGCTGGTTGATGAGAAGCTCAACATGCTGTGGCAGTGTGCCCTGGCAGCCTAGAAAGCCACCTATGTCCTGAGCTGCATCAAAAGCACAAGGGGCAACAGGTTGAGGGAGGTGATTGTGAACCTCTACTCCAGTCTGGCGAGACCACACCTGAAGTGCTGTGTCCAGTTCTGGAGTCCCCAAACATAAGAAGGACATGGACCTGCTGGAGTGAATTCAGGGGATCCTCAAAAGTTGATCAGAGGGCTGGAGCACCTCTCCTATGAAGACAGGCTGAGAGAGCTGAGGTTGATCAACTTGGAGGATAGAAAGTTCCATGGAGACCTCAAACCCCCTTCCAGTACCTAAACTGGGTTACAAGAAAGCTGGAGAGGGACTTCTGATAAGGGCATGTAGTGGTAGGGTGAGAGGTAATGACTTTAAGCTGAAAGAGGGTCTATTTTTATTTGATACTAGGAAGAAATTCTTCACTGTAAGGTTGGTGAGGCACAGGAAGAGGTTGAAAGAGAAATTGCGAATGCCCCATTCCTGGAAGTGTCAGAGGCCAGGTTGGATGTGGCTCTGAGCAACCTGGTCTAGTGGAAAGTGCCCATGGAAGGAATGTTGCAGCTATATGAAATTTAAGGTCCCTTTCAAACCAAAACATTCCATGTTTCTGTGATATCAATGGTTAGCTTTTTACTGTCTGTTTTGCTGTGTATCTTTAAGTCATTACCCAAGTGCAATGAGATCCAGGTTTCTCGGGAAAGTGAGGGTTGCAATGAGAGTTGCTGTTCATAGATCTGAGTAAGGTCTGAGGAATGTGGTTTGTAAGGTTGGAGGTGTGGGTATGATTTCCAGACAATATCATCATGCTTAAGCATTTTAAGTGATTTGTAAGCTGACTTCAGCACCTAAGAAATACTTATTACCATCTTTGACTTTTACAGATTTCATGGTAGGTGAAATCTTAAGTTCTTTAGGGATGGAGAAATGCTTATTTAACCAAAATTCTGTGTGGATTATGGTTTGTAGCTACACAGTTTAGAGTGGAAAGACAGTAGGTATAAAGGGTCTTATTAAACAGTTCTCATCGTGATGGTGCAGTTATCTAGTTGTTTGCCAGTCTCCAAAACATGATCTTATTTCATAATGCTCTCTCTAAATCTCCATATCAAGAGGGATAAATTTCATATCTGATGATTAAAGCTGTTTGGTCTTGTGGGGTGGGAATCTGTTTGATAGAATGATGGCTGAACACATCTGCAGTGCAGGATTGTGCTGTGACTGAGCACTTAGTTTTCCAGTTCTTTATTGCTATTGCCTTGCCTACATTAACTCTGCCTTCTAATCAACTTCCCTCATGCCAGGGATGAGCACACTTGAGTGTTTGTTGTCTCAGAGCCTGGAAAGCAGAATAGATGAGCACAGTTGGACGAGCAGACCTTGAAGATCAGTGAGGGTTTGGGTCCAAGGGTGGTAGGTAGGAGGTATATTTGAGGTAGGTACAGGAAGCTGTTATGTGTGTATTTCTTTGGACTTTTGGAGTAAATTTCTCAACTCTTTATATAGGAGGAATGTATAGATGTATATATACAATGTATACCAATGGACATAACATACATACAATATCTGCCAGTGAAGCCTTCTGCCTTCTTCCTGTTCCAAACAGCCTGCCTTTGTGACCATGTGGCCCCATTCTGTGGGGTTTTCTATACACAGAGGCACAGCCTCAGAGCAGAATCAATTGCTTGGGAACTGAATTTGTCTGGGGTTTTATTATTTTCTTTTTTTTTTTTTTTTTAATATTTCTCTGCCTGTGCTGAAATTTCTACATAATTCGATTACTTTAATATGTACCATTTTATTTTCATTGCAACTTTTCCCTGGGTATGCTTTTGGTATTGCTTAGAAACAGAAATGGATATCAGAAATGAAACAAAATTCCATTGTGGTTTGAACTATATTCCACAAGTGCGTATTAACATGAAGCTTCTTAAATGAGCATTTTATTTATTTTAAATAGGGTTGCTAGGCATCTTCACTTCAGTGCATCTCTGGAATATTTATCTGGGTCTTCCCTCACTGTTGACAAACAAGTCCTCTTTTCAGTTACTTTATCTTGGTTCTGGTGAATTTGTCCTAGGTTTTCTTTGTGAGAGATTACCTTTCAGCTCAGCTGTTTCCTATGAGGAAGACTGTGCTTCTTAGGAGTGGTTGGATTATGTGTTGGGATGATTTGTGGTGTGAATGCAGCTGAACATGTTCATGTCTCTGCACTGGGACTCCAGTAATTTTTGAATTAGACTGCTACCTTTCACCTGTGCATCCTGGGAAACTGTGTAAATAGCAGTGTACCAGCAGATGGGAGGAAAATGTGTTCACAGGGTGAAGGACTCCAAGTTTTTACATCACATATTACAGAGATGGGGACAATGTAGGAATTGTATACACCATCAATGTGTTTCCAGGGCTTCAACAGAAGAGTGGAGCTTGAAGGAAATGTTGGGGGGTTTTGGGGTTTTTTTTATATGTATGATACTAGAATTGCAGATATTATCTGAATACTGTGGAAACAAATGTCTTTGACCATGGGAATATTGTTTCCAAGGATTCTGGTATTAGATTTCCAGGAAAAAGTAGTGTTTGAAAGCAAGCCATTCATCACCTGGGGATGACATTTTTCATTTGCAGTTACTGCATGACACAGTTAATGGCTTTTTGAGCAATTGTATGTGCTTTGACTCTGAGCTTGCCTCTTCACTTCCGAGAGCACAGCAGAGGTGTAGAGAAGGTCAGTCTCAGGAAGAGATGTACTTGATATCACTTCTAAAACCTCATTCCTTTTCCTGAATTTTTGCACCAAATCCCTGGTGCCTGATGAGTCAGGGAAGGGAAAAATGGAGGAAACAAGGAGCCAAATTCCCATTCTTGCAATAAAAGACCTTAAGAAAATAAATGGGTCAATGGTGCTAAGGATGACAGGAACTTAAACACACATGTGGCTTCAGAAGGCCAAGAGGAGCATGGCTTACATTTGATTAAATAAAGATATGGTTAATAATTCTAGGAATTAGCACCCGTTCACTGTAGGCATTAGTGCAGTAATAGCAGTAACTGTATTATGAAGTGTGTTAACACTGACAGGCAAGAACAAGAGATGTGTATTGGGAATGGGGAATCTTCATTTTGTGTAAAGTAATCCAGAAGACTGGAATATGACAAAAGTGAGTATCCTTGAAACCTGTAGGTTTGAAACAGGTTTGGCTTTTGCATTGAAGATTAACAGTAAGAAAATGCAATATAGCTCCCTGATGGGAAGTGTTGCATTGCAGAAGTCACTTTTTCTAACAGCTTTTTCTACACTAGCTGTTGTTTCTGTAACATATTTTCACAGTTGCCAACTATAAACCAGCTTCCTTGACTCTTGTGCTCTGAAGTAAAAGTACATTCTTCTGTCCAGAAGAATTTCTATCCCTTTGGTCTACAGATATATTTTCAATAGACTTTATTTAAATAGACTTTATTATACTACAGATGTATTTTAAATAGGCTTAGATGATACATTAGTAATGTCTATTAACTGTTGGCATCTTTATCCAGATTAGAGCTCTCTTCAATGTTATTACCCACGTTAAGTTTTAAAGGGGAAAAATAATGAAGCTATAGCTAAGTTTTTAATGGGACTGTAGTTCTTAACCCTGTCTAGCTTTGAAACCCTCACTGTCAGAACAATATGGATGAGTAGGATGCAATCAGGAGAAAAATAAGAATTAATGCGCTGGGGAATAATGATTTATTAGGTAAGGCTGAAACTGAATAAAGGAGAAACCTATACTTCCTTGGTACTTTGTTCTGCTGGGAAATTATGGCAGCAAAGAAAGGTGGAGAAGTATGAGTAACCTGTGCAAACACAAGTGTCATCTGGCTGCTGCTGGGGTAAGTAAGGAGTGCCCTGAAAGACGGGTGTGAGGAATTCTGAGTGCCACGGTGTGTTTGTAAACCCTGTGCTTTCATTAGTGTAAGTTTGTCTGGCCTTGGCCTTTCTAGATGCAGAACCTGAATGGAGGCCATTTAGGCAAATTTAACTGTGCACTCTTTCAAGATTTCAGCTGTCAGCATTTTGGACTAGAAACAATATTCCTGCAGATTTCCTGTTTTTCCTGAATGTCTTCATGAATGGGTTTGTTTTGGTTATGATTGTGAGAATCTTTAATGGAATTGTTCAAATGGTATAATCCATGATAAGGTGCAAGTCCCTCTTCATCAAACATTTTGTTAAGACTTTTTTTTAAGACAATCTCTGATTTGACAGGAATTTGCTGTTTGCCCTGAAATCACTTTAAGCCACGACCTTGCCCATGACATTTCATTGCACTTGTGGAAGGGAGCAGAAATGTGTCAAAATGATTTGTGGGATGTGAGTTTTGAAAGTGCACATTCTCATTTCAGTGTCTAAATAATTAATGTAATATTGTTTATTGTTGCCGTCCGGTTGAGGCGGGAGGGACGACCCGGTGATCAGGGATACCAGCCCCCTTTATTACAACAGTGCTTCTACTTATACAGTTCTGGGTGTCACACATGTACATGCACTATTGGTCTGGCATAAACATAACAACTCATGATTGGACACACAACCACATGTCCATATGCCATAGGTGGACATGCTAGCAGGAAGTC
>JAYRBT010000001.1:109046224-109076814 GCA_036023395.1 Myiotriccus ornatus
TCTGCCAGGTGTAAAGTTCCATCTTCAGTATCCTAGCTTACAGAGAGCCCAGGGCCAGCTGGGCTCCCCCACAGTTTATATCTGAATTGAAATTATGAGCTCACTTCTGATTAATTTAGTGAAAATGTTTTAATATTAGTTTGCCATGCTGTACTTTCAAATAGGAAAAGGCTGTGTTTGGAAGTAAGAGCAGCTAACTCCAGCCTTGGTGGAAGATTTGAACCACTGATACCTGCAAAAACATCCTCATTAAATTAGTAAGCATAAGGCTGACAATTGCTACAAGTGTTTCTGACATCGTACTTTTTCCAAGTAAAGTTGGGTTTCGAGGGAAACAAGGGAAAATAAATGTTCTAAAGGACTTGTCTTCAATGTCCCCATCCTTCAGCTTCCAGTGAGATTGCAGTTGGGCAATTAAAACCACCTACAATGTCCATTGGTAATGGTCATCTACAGTGGCCAATACCTGACCAGTTTCTAGGCTTGTGCCTGGACAGAATTCAGCTCATGCCTTCAGTGGTTTTGGCAGCAGTGTATTCCTTATGTAGAAAAGGAAACTCTTCCTTCAACCTACCTCCCTACATGAATCAAGCATGCACAACATCCAGAAACAAAACTTGTGAATCAGTTTTTGCAAGGTAATGTTCAATTCATCACTTTTCAGAACAGAGTTGAACCTTTTTGGCATGTTTAGAAACACTCTACATATTTTATGCTTTTGCATGTAAGACTTTGGCTCGAAGGTAATGTATAGAATTGTTTTCCAAAGAGTTTGCTGCCTTCTAAAAAATGCTCTTTCTCTCCCAGGCTCAAGACTGAAGGACTTGTGCCTGGGTAAAAGCAAAAAAAAAAAGAAAAAAATCAGTGGGTTTTCTTTTATCTTGCTTTAGAAGTCTTTGCTTTGAGCCTCCACTGAAATGACCTGGCTGAAAGTCCTCTTTCTGAATAAGTGCAGTCCATCTTCTGTTCCCTCCCTGTGCCTGCTCCTCCATCATGACGGTTCATGAACCTCTGCACTCATTCACATCTTGGTTTATGAGATGGATCTGAGTCAGTGCTGTTACTAAAAACAGGGCAATTTCATTACCTTCATTTTAAACATACTGCAGGTTGATTCAGAAGCTCGCTATGTCTGCAGTGGGCTGCCTTAAAGTGCATAGCAGTATCACAAATAAAGCTTTTTTTTGTCTGACCTTCCTCCCTTTAACTGAAGAAGTAATACTAAAACAGCAATAACTGTTTCTGAACTTGAAATCTGGGCAATATCATATTTCATTTGATACCAAAAACATAGCTGTAAGACAATATAATGTGGATGATTGCAAGTTTGTTTGGGATGTGTGTTGACGTGTATCGCGTGTATCAGTAGCACGCAAACAGCTGATCTCAGCTTTGAAACCCCCATAACTTGATGAAAAATGAGACAACTTTAATTGCACAAGCTGTTTATGGTGGAGTGGTTTATTGTACATGCTTTGTGTACTACTTTTTTTTTGATTGTCCTATCCTCAAAAATCTAGAAATACCTTGTTTGATTCTCTTGTCTTCTGTCTTGATACAATTCTTCCGATTCTGACTGGAAGCAGACCACACCTCTTGTATAAACTTGCACTTTTTTGAAACTGCATTTATTTTTTACATTCTCAAAAATGCCCCATTTGACCTTCAGCATCTTGTTAATGGTGAAGGAATGAGACCAGGTTAAAGTTTTTAACTGTGACCTTGGAGGAACAGAGGAATGGCAAGAGGAACAGCATAATGTATCACCACGTGGCAGCCTGACATAGGAATGTGAGGTTTGTGTTTCATTTTTTTTTCTGTGCGGAGTGTTTTTTCTTTTGTTGTTGTTTTTTGTTTGGGTTTTTTTGTTTGGTTGGTTGATTTTTTTGTCTTGTTTGGTTCTAGGTTTTGTCTGTTTGTTGTGTTTTGTTTTGTGGTGTTTTGTAGTTGTTGTTTTGATTTTTTTTTTTTTTAAAAAGGTAATTCTAATGACAAAATAACTGGTAACAACAAAGAAGTCACTAAATGGAGTGGAGCTGCTTGTCTTACTGCAGTCTCTGGTTTTACAGCAGAGATATTTCTCACTTATGTAGGTGCAGGCTGAAGTCAGAGAAAGAATGGGAGAGAGGTGTTTTTTTCCCCTTCTGACTTCAGAGTGCTCTGTGCCTCATGTCATTGCATTGGGTTGAGAGGGAGTCATGGTCATCAGAGGAGGAGTTGGGATCTACTGCATGCCCAGTTGGCTGAGTCCTCTCACTTGGCTTCAGGAGGAGAGTGAAAGCTCTAAATGAGTCATAGAGTGGTTTGGGTTGAAAGGGCCCCTCATGATCACCTAGTTCCAACCCCCCTGCCATGGGCAGGGAAACCTTTCACTAGACCAGGTTACTCAGGACCCCCTTCAACCTGATCTGGAACACTTCCAGGGATGGGGCATCCACAACTTCTCTGGGCAGTCTGTTCCAGTGCCTCAAGACAATAAAAGACACTCAGAAGTTCAACACTGCAATTCAAATATAGCCTGTATAGTATGAAAGCTGTAGGTTTATTAAAAAATAATTAATGAATTTGTTTGTATACACAAAAAATCTCGCAAGCTGATTCACAAAGAGGATTTATTTTTTGTTAGATTACTATGCAGATGTTTTCAGACTGTTCTGCTTGAGGACAGCAATGACAACAATGCTCAATTATCAGTGCATAAATTGAGAGAAGGCTGAAAACATTCTTTCCATTACTGCAAATATTCTTGAGCTTTGCTGACAATGTAAGGCCCCTGCTGGTGTCTTTCCACTTTTCTTTTTCTTTTTTTTTTTTCTTGAGGAGGAAAATAAAAAGACCTGTAAATCCTAAAGGATAAAATGCATAACAAGATATTCTCTTTTCAGTATTGTAAGCAAATATGTAGACAACACTTTGGAAAAGGATGCACTAAAATTACATATATGAGGTCTTAAAAGTGTGCTATATTTGTGTTCCTGATGGTAAATAATTCTGGCATCCTTCTATGCGATCGTAGTTTTACGGATGTTTTCCTCTACTGCAATACTAACATGCACACCCAGATAGCAGTTTTTAGGTGAAAGAGGAGCAGCAGCAGGATTATGCAATATCATGTCTCAAGGGGCAGGAGGGAGTAAGCAGGAGGCCAGTGACAATTAGCAATCTGTGCTTTGTGGTTTAGAAAGAGTTCCTTTTTTCCTCCCAGTGGGTTTCTCTTTAGTTTTGAAGAACCTAGAATACCTGAGCAGATTGTGGCTCATTTTAAAAATGTAGGGAGAAAATTGCTCTTTTGAAAGATTATCTTAAATTAACAGTGGGAAATACCTCTAATGTTGAAGTGGTACGATGTTCTTTGTTTACCAGTGACTATGAATAGTGCAAAAGAAAATGGGCCATCTGCACAGCACCCTAAAAATGAGAATCTTTCAAATGGTCAAGCATTCAAGCAAACGTTTCTGAATTAGCCAGATGTTATTTCCTTCCATATTATAAAATGTCTGCATCCTTAAATTAAGGGACTATAACCCTATGAATTCTTTGAATTGACTATTAATACACTACAACTTCTCTTTTGGTTTTTAAGGAATCCCACAGTGTTGATCCATCCAGCTTATTATTACTGCATCTCCTATTAATACCTAATGGAGTTTGAGAATTTTGATTAATAAATACGCAGCACAGGGCTGTGTATTTTGGCTTTCTGCTTGGGCAAATTTTTGAACTTCAGCAGTATAATATTCAGTAGTAGAGGCTGACTTCTCTCGCTATGTTATGAAACCCCTGATGTATAATGAAATGTAAATTGAAGGTCAGAACGAGGCAATGTGTAAAAACAAGTGAGCAGTAATGATCATGACGGTGTGGTAATGAAACGCTGTGTGGTACTTGGAATGTTTTGGATTCTCTAGAAATAAATGGAAATTCTACAAATTACGCCTTTTGGATGAAAGTGTGTTCAGCAATTCTAGCATAGTGTGCTTTAATGTGCTCAGTGACTGTGCTGGTTTATTGCAATTCCCTGGCTACCTGAAACCTTTTGGTTTTTCTCTAACAGTTGTAACAAAACATTGAATTAAAGTGTTGAATTTGAAGGAAAGTAAGAATTGAGGTGAACCCAAAAGAACAATATAATGACAATTCATTTTTCTTAAACAGATTTGCAACAGTTTATATTGCCAGAGGAACTGGATCCCTGTATTTAAAGCAGTTTGAACTGGGCTCTTTGTTCTCATGGAGAATTCTGTCTGGCCCAAGGGATGGGGGAGTCCCTTCAGTGTCCTTCTAGATGCAAACTTAAATGTGTAATTCTCTCACACGTGGGCACTCACTCAGATATGAGTACCCCTGCACATATGAAAGTACGCTAGAGGCTGGTAGCAGGACTGGAGACTGGTAGTTCTCAGTCTTTAATAAAAACTCAGGTCCTATGAAATTGAGATATATGGATGTTCATGGGGGCAGATTTTAAAGGCAAGCTTGAAAATCAAAGCAGGTTTTCGAAGGTTTGTGCCAGTTCTGGACTGGAACAGCACCTAAATGGAAGTGATTTGAGTAGGTTTTATTCTATAGTGAGTTTAAACAGAACAATAGTTGCAGTCACGATGGCTGAAACACAAAGAAAATAATTGCTTCAAGCTCTAGCAAAACCAGATAGTTTTTCACAGGTCTAATTATTTTACTCTTGGAGACCGTTTTCCAACCCCCAGTACGATAGTTCTTCACTGATTTATTCCAGTAAAGCACTAAGGACAGAGTGACTACTTTTTCAGAATGCTGTTACACCTTCCCCCCATTAAAAGACTGCAAGTATTTATTTATCTGGAGACCTCACCGGGGTTGGGGGTGTGAGAAACTCTGACAAAATAAAAAAAAAAACGGAGAGCAGTCAGCCAAATGGAAAACAGCTGAATAGGATTTAAGGCTTACAACCATTAACCGAGATACTTCGCAGTGAGGTTTCATGACCTGTGCTAGTGCAGTTTTTCATGTCCTCTGAGACCAAAGCATAAAAGCACTCATGTTATGCTAGGAAGCAAAGGTCCAGGGAGATTGGTGTTTCAGACTATGAAAGAACAAAAGGAATGGGACAAATAGCAAAGAATACCTTCATTTTCCTCCCCACAGTTCTCCATAACTCTATAATTAAATGGAACCAGTGTGCTTCCTTAGTTAAATTTGTATCCGGACTATTGCAACTAATAGACCTAACAGTCTAAAAACCAAAGTAAGCTTTCTCAATTCTGTGAAACCTCCTAAACTGAGTTGTTTCTGTATTAATATCCCAGCTATTAGTCCTAGATTTCAGTGCCTTGCTCTCTCAATCTACCAATTTAATTAACTTTTACGCCATTTATTGTATTGCTTTAGACAAGAAAGTCATCAAATGGACTATTTGGTTTGGCATGTAGTGTTCCTTCTTTTTACTAAGCAAATAGTTTCAGCTGTTCCAGAAGCCTGAATTTCTTTGCTTAAGGGATGACACAGATGTTTATGGAAGTCCTGAAAGACCCTCCCTTCTGGTAAAAGTGAGACCAGAAGAACAGACAGAACTATCATATAGTTGATTTGGATGCTCTATAAGTGACACAACCATCAATTCTTATAGATCAGGTTGCCCAGTATGTCTTGCACATAGTATGTTTTTATTCTTATATTTATTTTATTTCATAGGTGTGGTTGATTTTTGTTTATTTGTTGGTTGTTGTTGGCTTTTTTATCTTCACATTCCTCCAAAATCAACCTAAATTTGACCATTGGGAAATTTGTGTCTTCATGTACTCGGTAGTTTTGGCAAGTCTTTATCAAACTTGTATGAGCTATGCCTTCCCCCAGAAGCTTAAAATGTGGTTTTAACCAGATAAATTGTAACAGCATCTGCAAAAAGATAATCCCTAACACAAAAATGTGTCCTATCCTGTTTTTCAAGTTTGAAGTCCCTGTCCTACAACTTGGATATGAATTTGTGAAAATGGAAACTGTGTATACCTATAACAAAGTACAAACAATGTGGTGGGTTTATTTCCTTGTTCTTTTCAGAATCTTCCTCTAAAACGTGTTACAAAACTTGAGTGTGAGTACCATGAAAACTTCATCTCTGGTGGGTAACTTGGCAAAGTTTTTAGGAAATTGCCCTTTTATAATGGAAAAAAAAATCAGTTTCTAATAGAGAGACTTCCTGGCTCATCTAACGTTATATGCAAAGCAACAAAGGAGGGACCCTGTTTGCCACAGAAAACTAAAGGATGATTTTAGTAATTTGACATATTGTGTGTGTTTTAGTGAAATCTCTGCTGTATCCATAATATCAGTGAGCCTTGTGATCCTTGATGTATTTTTCATTGAGATAGACTCTTGAAGCAGGAGAAGGGGTTCTGCCTCTGTCAGTTGAGAGCTGATGTACAGAGAAATTGAGATTTGCTGTGGTTTGCATGTGATGGGTGGCAATTGTTTCTTCTTCATATCAGCCTGCTGCTCCTCTTGAAGGATTATTGCTTTTCATATTTCTACATGGTTTTAGGGATTCTCACGAGTAGTGGTGAACTGATAATTTGCATGACAATATATCACATAACAAAAGTGCTTAAGAAACTTCCCAAGAATTCGGGTATTTTATAATAATTACATGAAGATCACTTTTATAGATAGAACTTTTATTTTAGAAATTCCTATAATAAATTACCGAGGAGGCACAATACAATTGAAGAGTTAGAGACAGCCAGGTAATACTAAATCTGTTTTTAAATGCCTTTAAATGAGCTGCAGTAAGCTTTGCCTGCTATTGCAGGAGAAGTGACTATTTGAAAAGCTGATGAAAATTTCAGAGAGCAATCCAAGTAAAATACCAGGGAAGGTAAACTGGTGGATGGAATTTGAGAATAGTTTCATGTGACATTTAATATGTAAGCACATGTGAGTATTACACATTCCCCAGCATTCTGCTGAATTTGACAGTCTAAATCCTACTTA
The DNA here is from genome assembly GCA_036023395.1 of Myiotriccus ornatus. Lineage (NCBI taxonomy): Eukaryota > Metazoa > Chordata > Aves > Passeriformes > Tyrannidae > Myiotriccus > Myiotriccus ornatus. The sequence continues at coordinate 109,053,191 of JAYRBT010000001.1, forward strand.
CCCAATTCCGGGGCAGCATGGAAAATGAGCTGTCTGAGTAACCTGTGTCCAACAACTAAGTGGTCACCTAATCTTCCTTCTCCAGGCTGGAAGGTATGTTCCAGTATCTAGAAGTATTCATATACTTCTGTTCCCTTTGTCTCCACAAGTCATGAGTAGTCTTTTTATCAACTGGTAGCAATAAGGCCTGCACTTAGTACATCCAAGACCAGTGGATTCATTTATTAAACCAATTTTAGTCCACACCTAGAGACTTGGAAATCTAGCTGTGCCTCTCCTTTTGCCTTTACAGGTAGGACTTCCCTGTTTCCAAACATATGACTGTATATAAATAAGCTTTTTAAAATGGTTTTTATTTTATTATATTTTTTATCTAAACACAATATTTTTGAGTATCCTGGCTTACTCCCTTCACAAACAATGAGGAGAACATCCCACATGCGAGATCATCTCCCATACAGCTCCTCAGTGATTAGCCAGAGACAGCCTCTCCTTGATCCACCCACAATCCCAGGATGATGCTAGTCTAGCCTGATGAAAAAAATCGGATTTTGTTCATGTGTGGGCAAGGCATCCTTGGCCCGTGACATCTCCAAACCTCTTGTTTCTTTTGCTCTGATGTGCAGGCTTGTGTCCTCTGCTGTGTCACAGGAACACACAACTCTGCCTTGAGCCATGGGATGGGTGATTCCTGTGCACTTCAGGTGTCTTGGAAGGGTTGGATCTGTACAAGGAAACTACACCTGGGGTTTGGACCTCCTAGTGGGTTACGAGCAGCAGAGATGCTGAGGTGTGGTGCAGCACAGTAGGTTTTATCCTCCCCTGTTATCTCATCTGCCAGGTGTGTGGTGAGCTGACCAGAAGAAACGTTTGCTCACTCAGGTTCAAAACTGGGGAAAAGCACCGGGGTCGCTGTGAAGGAGAGTGAACAATAAAGGGAGCCTAAGGTGGGAGCTGAGTGAATCTGATGGATGAGATTTGACAGGTCTTCATCATCTCTGATGGTAAAATTCTCCTTGAGAGAGGAGGAATGAAATGTTGAGAAATTAAGTAATTACTATAAAAAAAGTTGCTTAATTACTTTTTAAAATTTTTTTGGTGGGAATTCACGTTGTATGTGCATTCAAGCTGTACGCAGAAAATGAGTTTTTCATGTGATGCTGAAAAGAATTGTGAGTAATCTTTGCAAAGGAGGCTTAACTGTGGGTTGGATTTTCATGAACATGATAGAGCACACCTGGAAGTAACTTTTTGGGCCAATGCATGTGAAACTGAGAAATTAGTTCCTTAAGGTTTTTTCTAGTGCTCATAGCCCATTGCAGTGCTGGGACATTCTAATTCTATTGTAGCACAAAAAATGTAAAAATATCACCACCAGTCTGTACACACACCAAAGCTGCAAGGTTTTTTATTTATTTTTGCAGCTGATTGAACTTCAGTCTCTTGATGCACTCAGTCTCTTGACATTGTGCTAGAAACATTGAGCTATAGAGGAGAGAGACCATTCACTGATTTTCCACAGTTTAGTGATCATAATTGTCGAATAATTAAACTTCAAATATATCTATTTGTTAGTTTATCAAATCTTCCAGGTAACAGCCAAAATATATCAAAATTAGTTTATTATGTCTTGGTTGTAATATTCAGTGATCTAAAGATTGATCCTTTCCATAGAAAAGCACATGCCAATCTGCAACCTTTTCCTCCTGCTTTGCACCAGAAAAAAAAAAAAAAAAAAGGGCTCAAGCTCTGATTTAATTCAAGGAAAGCTTAAACTTTTGTCGTTGTTAATAGAGTGTTCTTCCCTGCTGGAACACCACATGTTTCCCTGTGGCAGGAAGCCTTACTGAGGGTGTTCTGTGCAAACAGCTCAGCATCCCGTGGTCTCTCTGTGAATATTTGAGTTCATACTGTGTTTGACCTATGGGCTGGCACAACTGCACTGCAGAGCTGTGCCATCAAACGGGCTGCTAAACAATGCTGAATTCAACTAGAAAGTTCTTCCATCTGCCATTCTCTGTTGTTTTGTAATGTATTGTACTTCCATTTTTAAGAGACTGTTCAGTAATACTGCAGGTGTAGCATTTGTACTTCATTTGTACATTGAAAAGGTGGAGTGGAGGGAGGAAGGCTGTGAATCTAAATTTGCTAAAAAATAACTAAAGAGTTTCTAGGACTCATCATTTAAGAGGAGAAGGAAGAGCTGTTCTAAGGGTGATTTAATCTACTATTTCAGTAAAGTCTTGATGTTTTCTTAGTAATGGATTAAAGTACTAAAGTCAATGTTGTCTTCAGATACTACTTTTAGCAAGTATTTAACTACCCCTACAGAGAGGGTACAGGTTGTCAGAATGGATCAGGTTTGCCTCTGTTGTTGTTGGGGCTGGTCTGTAGCATTTTGGGTTAAATCTAAAGCAGCTGAGAAGTTAAAGCTTCAATGATCTGTTTCCAAGTACAGTCCCCTCAGACTGGAGAAGAATATTTTATCCTTTTGATATGCTTTTAATAGCCTGTGTTCTCTATGAGGCTGTGCTTCTTGTTCGGTAGGTCCTATGCGGCAAGGACAAAGCTATGTTATTTATTTATGTTGTTACTTTCTGACCATATTTTCAGCTTTCAAACAGCAATTTGAAACTGTAATATAGGCTTTACCTGCTACTTCTGCATTACACAGCCCTCATAACATTCTCTATAACTTAACTTTGAAATTTTTGGGTTTGTTTTTGCATGTTTTTAAAATCTTACATAAGAAGAGCTTATAGAAATATGAATCCCTTAATATCTTCCAAGAAGATGGTGTCTCACAGCTGGAAAGAACATTTAGCTTCTTTGTCTGACTTTTTTGGTGTCTCTTGCTATCCTATCGTTGGAAATTATTAGCTTTAGAATAGTGCTGATGATTTTAAACAAATGGTGCAGAGAACAGTTTCAGATTTCCAGCTGATTTTAGATGCTCTGTTGAATATGAATATGGAAATGTGATCATGTTGCTTGTAATGGTTTTCCAGTTTATTGGTTTTCCTCTGTCGCTATCACTTTTTTACTAAACACAGTCATTGCTCTCCTGTTCTGCACTGGTGTGTGTGTGTGCCTGTATAAAAAATATATGTAGTGGATAAATGTAGGGCTTTTCCCATTAAAAAACAGGTCTTGAGGCTTTTTGGAGGGCACAGAGAAGCCTTTGAAAGGAAAGAAGAGGATGAGTGAAGGGTTCTTGTTCCCTATAAGAAGGTGAAGTAGTTTATACTTTAGGGCCTGACACTGAAAGCTGCTGGGTGTCCATAAGTTTCTTGAAAATCATAGGGGATTATGGATGCTCAACATACTTGAAAAATCAAGTATGATGTCTGTAACTGGAGTGTCCAGCCATCAAGGAACATTAAATTACCGGAGCGTTTCCTTTCTTGTCCTGTCACGAATGTATAGGAATTTGCTTTTCTAACTAAAAATTAATATATCAAAAATAGTATATATAGATCAGTGTTTAGAAGGTCCTTGGATACATATGTACAAGTATGATAAAAAAAGTTAAGTCTTCTATTAATTCTGTATTTGGGAGTGAGAAAATGTGCCACAAATGAGACATGGGCTGTATGGTGCATGGTGAAACTTGGAAGAAATTTGGGGCAGCTGCTTTTCCATGATCTTTCTTGTGTCTTGAATGGAACAGAAGTCCTGTGGAAAATAAAATTTGTGGTTATGTAATATTTAAAACTTCTTCGTATTGCGAAGTGACCAGGATAAAAATTGACACGTTTTTAAGATGTTGAAGAGCTGCAAGTCTGAGATAATACAAAAGACTGTGTTTAAGGCACTGTGACTTAGTGGTTTTTGTTTTGTTTCCTGAAAAATTCCAGGAATATCATTCACAATACAACAATTGCTTTGGGGTTTCATGTGCACACACACGCTTAATTCTTGAGAGCTGGAATATTGCTGATTCACAAGTAGGAGATACTACACCATATTAACTTAGGATGATCAGAAAGTGGCTTTATTTGCATTTTTTTACTGTGATTTTTGGAAATATTCCTTTAAGAGCTTTAAATTAAAGAGGAAAATTGTATTTGAGTTTGCTGATTTGCAGTAATGAGAAAGAAAAGAGTAAAGACATAGATGGAGTCAAAAACATGCACTTTTTTTCAAAACTGGGGAGGCTTATTCTTCTGTCATAAAATAAGTCTTCCAGTTCTTGCAGGTTCTTATGTGGTCTCTGAGGGGACCAAAATGGTTATCAGTGCCCAATAATCTACACATGGAAATGTGGGCAGTATTTGCTGGTGGGTGGTGTTTCAATCTCAATGAACAGGGAAGGTGACTTGATCCAATATTGTAATAAGTCACAAAAAAGTTTCTCTCTTTTTCTCTTTTTCAGCCATGTGGGTTTATCACATAGGGAGGTTATTTTTTCCTGATTATCTTGGAAGATAAGATAATCTGTCCCAGACAAGGTACATGCATGAATCCTTTTGAGATGGCCTTCTGTGCTGAGAGCATGAGCTGTGTGCAACAGCAAGCTGATATGTTAGTGTGGGGAAAACAAAACCTATGCTGAATCTCTGTGCTCCCAGTGAGTCAGTGATGGAATAGATAAATCTTATTAACCTTTCTATAGTCCCAAGCTAAAACTGTCCTTATCTCTCCCATGTACTCCCTGAAGGCATTTATTAAACTGTAGTTGCTGCATATGACACGTGAGGAGAAATGCTCAGCAGTGGAACATGGGTATCTAATATTTGATCACTGGAAAAAGTGTAACTGTATCCACACTGATAAATTATTAACCACGGTCCCATAAATGTATCCTTAGCTTCTAAAACTTGTGTTGGTAAATGAGGAACTTGGCTTCACAGATCAGGCTGTGATGGGCTGACTGCTGTAGGGTAGCAAGAGGCAGCAGCAGTGGCAGCAGACACTACTGTTGGTATCTCCTATGTCCTTGCCATCTTAGAGATGTACTCTCTAGATAAGGACATGGGGCCACCATCCCTTCCTTGCTGGCAGACTTTGTTTTCCTACTGGACCATCTCAGAGATGACTTGTCCCGTTCTGCAAGATCTTTCATAGATTTCCCACTGGAAGTGTGCATCCACTGTGCTTTCTGTCTCAAACCCCGAGCAGTGGGTAGTTTGACACTTACATAATGATAATTTTTAGCATGATTTCAGGTGGTATAAGCTGTCTGTATTGCAAATGTAATCAAAAGGCTGAAACACTTACTATGCAGATGGCTGGAGTAAATCTTGGACAAAAGGAGGCAGAAAGCTGCTGCAAAAAGGTCAAGTTGTGATTAATGTCCCATGAGTGCAGCTCTGCACAGTCTTTCTCTTGAATAATTTCCCTTTTGTCATTTCATCTAAAAGCTAGTGTCCCAGTGATATGTTGCCTGTACCCAACACCTGTTCTTCCCAAAACCTGGAAAAGTCACCCTAGGATGGTGAGACAGTCTGGAGGTTCACTTCCAGGTTCTTGAATTCTTTTGCCTGTAGTGCAGGAATTACATATCTAGCTGAAAAGCAGGAGAGACGAATATGCAAACAGAGGGAATCAGTAATAAAGAGAAGTGATTAAGGGTTTTTCTGTTAGAGCAGAAGCTTCTCGAGAGCTTTTGTATCTTCCTGCTGTTTCTACAGCACCCACTAGTATTATATGGTGGAATTGCTTTGACAAGTCATGGGCAGAAGGACAGATAAGAAAGCTTGTGATCCTTTTCTTACAGTTAACATAAAGTACCATAGAATAGTGTATGCGTAGCATTTATGTCTGACAAATTCAGATCACTGCCAAAGACTGGACAAGGCCTCAGGTCTCATATGGTATTTCTACAGTGGAAATCTATATTTTTGGTCATGTTCTGTAAAGTAATCTTTAGCACTTGCACCTGCTTCCTTCTAGTTTGAAGCACTTCCCACACAGTGATCCACTCTGCAGCTCTGAACTTCACTCCTCCAGCCCTGTCCCCAGCTGCTGCTCACTGGCCACTGCTGAAGATTGTGCTGCCAAGTGGTTGTGGCACTTTTTGTGCAAACTAGACAGAAGCCAGACAGTCTGTTCAGCACTGGTAACTTCAGCTGCAAGCCCTTTGCTCGGGAGAGATCCATCTGAGGCACTGGATGGGCTGCACTGAGAGGGCAAAGGGTTTTAAAATGACAGTGAAAGCCATCCCAGATGTTCCTCCGGTTTGATTAACAGTGTTTTTGGAGGAATCTGTCACTTCGCTTTGTTATGCAGTGCATGAAAAACGATGCTGGTCCTGTGCATTCTGCTGTCAGACAGTCTGTACAGGCTTTTGCTGAAGCTGCTCATTGGATTCATTGGGGTCCCAGAAGATCAGACAGCGGCATCCAGTTCTTTTCTCACCGATCTCACTTCTGGTCCTCAGTCATGTACAGCTGCTCCCCACAGACCATCTCCTATTACTTTGAGCTGTCTTGCATAGGTATTTATGTCACAAATGTCACCTTGGGAAGCAGAGGGAAGACTCCACATAATCCAGTGCCTCCTCTGCCCTACTGAAAGGGATCCTCAGGACTCTGATAGCTGATGCACAACCTGGACTTCAGACAGGCAGCAGCGTAACCTTTGAGAATACATTTTCTATCTAGATTTTTGTGGGTTTTTTCTTTTTGTTTCCTGCTTGCCAAAAGAATTTTGGAAACTGATATGTTTATATTTGCAGACTTTCCAAAACATGCCCATTTTGAGGCAGACACTCTGGGACAACCCAGATGCATTTCATGGCAAGATTTGAGGGACCTGCTAGCTTTATTTGCTGTTTGTAGACAAAAACGTTGTACTATGGTATTTAATGGAAAACAAAACAAGGCAACACTCCAAGCTCATCCCAATTTCTGATTAAGCTGTTTGTATCCTCTGGTAGGTTTCTGGATAAGTGTCCTTGTGAACATCTCATTTGATACTGCAAATGAGAAGCAGAATGGATTTGCTCATGTGTTTTGCATGCCTGCATTTGAGGTAGTCACGCTTCATCCCCTTCACAGTCAGTGGAGAGAAATGGATGCTACCAGACAAGGTTTCCTCTGACCTTTTAAAAATCTCCCTATGAAGATGAAGTGAGTCATGCTCTAGAAATGCCTGTTTCTCTCTGTAGCTTTTAGAGAGGGACTGGAATGATTAGGTCAGAATAAATAAGAGAGATCACAGAATAGAATCATGGGATGGTTTGGATTAAAAGGGACTTTTAAAGGTCACTTAGTCCAACATCCACACACCCCACCCCCATTTTGAGCAGGTGAATTTCCTAAAGATTTTTCACACCTCTATAGAGAAAAGTCATATAACGTATGATTAGATACCTTTGGTGTGCATGAAAATCAAACTTAGTTCTTCTCTTTTCCATTGCTTTGTTAAATCAAACAGCAAGTTATTATCAAGCATAGTGGAAAATGAGGGTTACTACACTATCCTGTTGTTGCAGAAAGGCAAAAGAGCACTGAACAGGCTGAAATACTGGAGGAGTGGATTTCTCACCTCCTAGAAACATACACACACATGTCTCATGTGCATATTTCCTCATCCAAAGCACTCACACTCAAGGTCTGTATCGCCTTCTCCCCAAATCCAGAGCAGGTGGTGGCTTGGTGGATGCTTTCCCAAATGGCTGCTCTTCTAGGTGCTAATTCCCTCTTCTCTGATTCTGCAGCCTGGCAGCAGTTCCTCAGCAGCCTTCCTGCAGCCCCCTTGCAGAGCTCAGAGAGAACTTCATTTTCGTTTGACTTTGCTTTCTTCATGAACAATGACACAATTTTTTCAAGTGGACTGAACCTCAGAGGATTCATGAGTTTTTCTGTAAAATGAAGCATTTGATGGAGTTAGGGCACGTTCTTCGGAATACTTTTAGTTCAGCAAATTAACCATTTGAATTTGAAGTTAAAATAAATTTCTATTGTAATTTTTGAAAAATCTTCATCCATTCCTGTGTAACATACCTGCTGGTGTTTTCTGGTGAGAAAATTCTGCTAGGGAAAAAAGAAATCAAACAAACCAACAGATATTTCTGCCAATAACTTGCTGCAATTAAAAGAAACAGCCACTTTTATTTCAATGTAAGGAAAGGATGTCACAAATTTTTAAAAGTAAAGAATTGATAACCTTTCTTCAACTTGCCTTTGTTAAATTTCATAATGGTGAGTCTTGGTTAAATTCATAATTTATTCAGGTATTAAACAAAACATGTGTACTGTGAATATTAGAACTTGTTTTACAACTGCATAAACCTATTCTACTGTTCCTTGCTATTTTTTCTATTTCATCACAGAAAGTATACAGACATAGGGATTAACTTCAATGTATTAAGGTAAAGTTCAGTACTGAATGAATACTGCCTTCATACATGCTGTGACTAAGCAGTAAGACTGAGATGACTCAAGCCCTAAGTCATATTTTCATGGCTGATTTAACATTGCACAGATGTTATTTGCTTAACAATAGCAAAAATATTTTTCCTTCATTCGTTCTTTGATTCAGATCCCTTTGGTTTCTTTAATTTTGCAAGCTGATTCGTTGACTTTCTCTCCATTCTTACCCTGGGAAGTGTCATCTCTTCTGGCTAAATGCTCAGCCAGGAAAGTGAGCCACGGTAACTCCATGATGAGCGAAACAAAAGAAAAAGGTTGCCACCCTGTTGTGTCATTCTTCCCACTCCTTGCCTCCTGTTTGTAAGTATAGCAGCTAAAGCAGTGTAATATAGAGAAGATTATCAGATATTTGCTTATCCAAAGCATCACCTAAGGGGTTAAATTCTCTGATTTAATTGTTTTGTAGGATCTCTGGGGAGCGTGGGCTTGTGTCCACAAGTGAACTGCTTGGTGTACTCTCTAATTCTGTTCTGCACTTGCTCCCCTGCCTGCATGCACGTTGCTTTTTTCCCAGTGTAGTGCACTTAAAAAATAAGCCAGGGCTGTTGGGGGAGCAGCCAGCAGTGTGCTCCATGGGGAGCTTTTCCCCGGCAGTGGTGTTCCCTGTTGATGAGGTATGTAACCTGACTGGGTAGCTCCATGAGCCTGAATTTCTGCAGCAAGGAAACAGAAAATGTAAGTTATTTTTTCACAAATGCTTTTTTTGCCTTACTTGAAGGATTTTATAAGGGATGAAAAACAAGCATTAGGAGTCCTGTATAAGGAGCAAGGTTTAATGAATGCTCAGGCTGTCAGTGCTGAGCTTAGTCTTAGCTCTCTTATTTGTATAATAAGGCAAGTAAATTTACTCCTTTCTTACACAGCAAGGTCTACTTTGTAGACTTAGTGAGCTTTAACATGATTAATTTAGTCTTTAAACACTTGTGATTTAGATTTTGAAATGTTATTACAGTAATTCTAGAAATTAGATACAGCTCACAGGCGTTGCCTGTGGTTGGAGAGAGCTCTGCAGTCCTGGAGGTAGGTGTATGACAGCTTTGCCAAGACATGACCAGACAGCTGGAATTGTGCCTGACCTAAAAATGAAGTGCTTCTGAATCCACTGTGTTTTTTTGATTAATGAATCTGAGGTTTTTCTAATTACTATGAAGTCAAACACACTTATACTACAAAACTTAGAGATGGGTAGACCTAAGAAATCAGATTTTTAGCTTTTCTCTCAGCTTGTTTTCACTCCAGTGCACAGATACCAATTTGTATGTGCTTTTAATGTCTCTTCAAACAACGTTGCTGTCAGTCATACATGATCCTTTCTTTAATGCAATATATGACCTGCCAGTTCATAAATCTTCTCGCTCTTATATCAAAAGATCTTTGAAGTTTGCTCTTAACCAAAAGAATCTGCTTCCTATTTGCATTGTAACACTGAGTAGACCTCTCAGTCTAATCCACGTGGAATTAACCGATATCACATTCAACAAGTATGGTTTGTTTTTCCTTTCTTGCCACTTGATTTCGGTGTCTTGACTTGATCTTTGTCACCTTGCACATGTGCTGATTTTGTGCAACAATCATTTCCTGGTGCTTCAGTCCCTGCTGACACTTCGTTTGCTTACTGGGCGTGTGCACACTGCAAACACATTGCTGAGAAGTGAAGCTGGTTTTTCTTGCTCCTGTTTGTGGCATTCTGCAAACAGTATGCTTAAGTGAAAATAGGAGGAGAAACCAAGTTGGCCATTACAGTCTCCAGCGTGGTAAGCTTTATAGTGGTGCATTTTTATGTCTTTGCTATTTTAGTAGACTTAATGTGGGCAGTCCTTTCCTTCCTTCCTCCGTTATCAGCTTGCATGCAGCAGTGGGCCTCAGAAAAAAGAAAAATATCTGTGGATATGGACCCCGTTCTGGTGCCATCTTAGTCTTGAGTTTTAATCCAGACCCAATATGAACTAACTCAGGATACACAGGATTTGTGTGTTTTAAGCAGCACTTATATGAAACGTGCCTCTTTTAATTTTAATGTCGAAGCTGGTTGTGTTGGATTTAGATTCAGCATACTGTGATATATAGTGCCAGTGGGAGGTGGGAACTGTGGCTACCTGCAGCACGTGGAAGAAACAGCAATGCCATCAATCCTGCTCCCGCAGAGTTTCCAGCAAGGCTGTTGTGCCTCATGCAGTTTTGGCCTGAGCAATGGTTGGTGCCTCTTCAAGATATGACATATCTTGGCTTCTTATGTGGCAAAAAGTCAATCACAGCCACCCTACCATGCTACTGTTGATAGAAATTTCTTTACCAGTATGGAAATACTGTTTATGCCTGTCCCAAATACACCACAGCTAGTAAATATGTGCACTACAAACAACATGGTTGGCAAAGAATTTCCCACCAGTAGCGATAGGTGAAGTCTCTGTCACTCAAGCAAGTGGAAGCAATGCTGCGGTTCCTGTATCACTGCAGTCAGTGCATGTGAAAAATGTTTCCTCTGTTGCTGAGTCACTAAATTGTTCCATGTACTGGCTTCTGGCTAAGTAAACACAATGGCTCAGCAGTGGGAGTAATGTCTTCCGTCAGGCCATTTGATAATAGTGCCATTGAAGAAAAGAGGATAATTCCTTTCCCTTCATCTTGCTTCCTTTCAGCTTTGTCTCTTGAGAGCAGGATATCTCTCCTTCCCAAGAAGATGGGGGAGAGATTAAGGGAAAGCGTTTTGGAATGCAGATGCCTGTTCTCTTACATAAAGCCTTGGGACTGGGTCACAATGGATGAGGAATGATTGAAGTGACTCCTTCTTCTGAAAGTCTGATATCAGATAATTTCTGTACTCTGACTAAGAAATTAATGATCTATCTATATACTGAATGTAGATTAGAACAGAGCCCATTCTTTTAGGGGGCATTTTTCCATGTATCCTAATTTACCTTTCAGTGCTCCTCAAATGCTCTGTTGTGTGAACTCTTCACTCACTTTAGGATAAAAACAACTACATTTCCTAAGCAGCCCCAGGGCTGCTTAATAAAACATTACAAGTCTGCTAAAAGGGGCATTGTCACTTCCTAAAAGCTGCCTGGTTTTGTTTTTAAACCCTACACTGATTCACAATTCAACTCTTGTCAGCTAATTTATTCTGGACCATTTAGAAAGAGCAAAACCAGTTCAGGAAAGGAGAAGAGCAAATTTTCCTATTAGGTCTTAATGTGAAATACAGGCTTGGTCTCTAATTATGTGTTGTCTAAAGCAGGGTAGTCTTAAGTGGTAGCTTGTTATAAACAGTATCTCACTACTTATTAGTCTCCTTTCCCATAGAGCAAGAGTTCCTGCTGGTTGTGCTATCATTGTTCTCTTTGTTTAACAACTACATCTGTAACAGAAACGTCCACCACTTGCCACAAAAGGTAGGGGAGCCAAACCAGATGGTCTCCCGTTGTGAGGTGGGGGATGTTTTGGTAAGTCTGGTACCAGCATGTGGCACAATGACAGCACTGTCCTTAGGGTTTCAACACAGAATTTGTCTAATTAGTCAGGAGTGATGTAGGATACAAGGACAAGGGATTTTTAACTAGATTTGTTTCGTGCAGGGTGAAGATATCTGCGCTATCTTCAGTCCTTGAAGTTAGCCTTGCAAGAGTAACATTATCTAAGAATTTGGAAAAGCCTGGTTTATGCAAAGTTAACTGCTGCCAGTGCTTCAGCTGGCTTGGGGTAGAGAATAACACCTATGTCAAGAGAGTAACATGTTTAGAAGGACAACTGAGCAAATAGCAGCTTCTCTTGAGCTACTTGCTAAAGCTTAAGCAGGTAGGCAGTGTCTGGTTAGGAAATATTATTTTTGAGTAACAATTTCATAGTGCAGAAAAATGTCTGGAAGATGAGGTGGGTCTGAACCTTAACATCAATTAGCTGGTAGGTACAGGTTTTTTGGACAGCTGGCAGACAGAAAAACTGAGTTGTTCAAGCATCAGGTCTGTAACTACAGCCCTGAACACAAACGCTGTGTTGCTGATGTGCTTGAGGATCTTGGAGACTGTTTCCACCAAAGCAATAAGGGTTTTTAAGACTCTCACTGGTGGGTTTTCTATCTTGCTAATACTGAGACCATTAAACAGGCCGCCATCCTGTTTCTTTAGGAGAATATTTTTCCTAATTGACAATATATTTTTACCTACATAGAATATGTAAGCAGGTAAAATTGTATTTTTTGACAGTTGCCAAATCACTCTGTTAGGTGACAAAGACAGTTAAAAACAACAAGATTTTTGTTATAGATGGGACTGAAGGACCTATTCCCAGGAATGTTCAGTAAAAAATAGAAAGAAAGCCACAAAACCCACCGTGAATGGAATAAAACTTCAGTTGATTTTAGTTGTCCTATAAGAATAGAATCTACTAGAAACATCCTTCTGTTCGTGTTTATAACATGAGTGTAATTTGGGACTGTCTGTCCATTTGGTAAACTTTATAATGCTCTATATTATTCTCTATTTTGTAAACTCTTACGTTGCTTCTGTTGTCATTACAAAACTGTGATGATTTCTATTCAAGATTCAACACTGTAATCCAGTTGACAGCATGAAATACCAGAATTGTGTTGAATAGAGCACAGTCCAGTGATTCTGCTCTACTCTTTCTAAGCCAATCTCACCTGGCATTTAGAGAAGTGTTAACTTGGAGATCAGTTGTAATGTCAGGTTGTGCTTGTGGGCAGTAAGAATAATTCTTCCCTTTTCTCCTTTGTTCTCTTCTCTACATTCTTCTGGTGTTCTTCTGCTCTCAGTGCCTTCAGACCTCTTAGCATCGCCTCTAGTGCTGCCTCCTAAATCTATCCTCTCCTGAGCACAGCCAGGGGTAGTTCTGCCTGTTGGTCTGTGACTCCAAACGATCTCCATTTATGTGGAATTTAGATCCTACCTGCTTTCTACCTGCAAGTGCTGCCTCTGCTGGCAATGGTGTGTGTTCTGTGGTTTAGGATTTCTTCACTGTAAGAAGCTCAGTGGAGTGATTATGGCATGGTGTGTTAGTAATTTTGGGTTTCATATCTACCTCCCTGTATTGAAAGAGAAATCTTCCAGGACTTTTAAGGATTGGCAATGTTGAAGGGAACATTTGTGGCTTTGTTATATTCTGGTAGCAGTACTAATCTCTTTAGAGTTAAAGGAAAAAAGCTCAGATGTCAAGTTAACCTTATGAAGTGGTTTTTCTTTTCCCTTACAGGCATATTTGTTTTGACTTTCAGGTAGTTTGAAATAAATATACCCAGCTGTTTTGTGGTTCCAAACTACAACTATTCAGGAAGTGGATTCTGCAGCTGCCCATGAATGCAGTCTGAAGGCCTGCAGTGTGTCAGCAAACATCAGTCAGGACCCGAGGGCGTCCAGTAACCAGGAAAATGACTGGCTTCCTCGAGGAACCAACAAAGGAGAAACCTTTATTGCTTGTGTAGCTGGAAGGCAGAGCAATACAATCTCGCCACCCGGTGAATTTAAAGAAGCATTTTTCGGAATACCTCTTGACTGTGCGGATCTTGCAACTGTGACACAAACGTGCCTTTGGACTCAGGCAAATAAATCATTGGAAGAACTGACTGGGCAAAGTGGTCGTTGAAGGAGTGACTGTTGGAGAACCATGACGAAGCACTTGGAGACCATCAATTTATCATTTTTGTTGGAACATGAAAGGGAAACAATACTGGGAGTACTGAAGAGAGATGAATATTTGAAAAAAGTTGAAGATAAAAGAATAAGGTAACTCTTTTGTTATTGTTTTTAAAAATATGGTCAGTAGATGCTTTTGTGGTATGCAGTGAAGGTTTTCTAGATGCCTCAGGAGAAGGATGAGTGCTGGGAGATGACATAGTTAATAGTAAGTCCAAGTAAAGTATGCTAAAAGGAAAATTTCTTGGTAGTGTGGCTCTCTGTAAACCAAAATCATGTCCATTGCTTCAGAAAAAAGTGTAAGAAAGATAACAAGTGCAAAAGTATGCAGCACTGGTTTATAAATTTCAGATTCTGTAGATTTAGTTTGCTGAATTTCCCCTGTGAGTGGAAGGCTTTAGTAAGGCTCTTGAACTTTCTTCCTCTGAGAGGTGCTGTACGTGTGTGCCTTCTGAGATAACTGCAGCAGAGGAAGTTTGGAAGGTGTCAGAGGGAGAGAAAGTTGGCATCTACCTCTTCAGGACTCCATAGAACTTGGGGAAAATGTGAGATAATGACCTTTTTTATTGTTGCAGTACTTACAGAATAGGGAGGAGGAGGGGCGTTTCATTTTCCAAATGACTGAGATTTACTAATAAGTAAATAAAACTGATAATCTCAGGTGGGGATCTTAAAAGTCACTGTTGGGAGAAGTAGAATCTTGGGGTATTAACAGAGTTCATGAGTTCTTTTCTGGGAAGAAAAAATAAAAATCAAAGTTCAGAGAACAATGTGTGGAGGCAGGCTGAGAGTCAGCTATTTTAGATTATTCAAATTGAGTTAGTTCAGCTCAGTATCAATTCTGCAAAGGTTTCTATGCTTTTCCAGGATGTTCTTGCTGCTTCCTCTCAGTTTTCCACTCTGCTCTTTTAAACTTTTACGCAATGCTTGTTCTTAGAGTTAGGCTTAGTGTGGATGGATGCTGTGAGTGAGGTTGCTGAGAGTAGTGGATGGCAA
Organism: Myiotriccus ornatus; assembly: GCA_036023395.1. Taxonomy (NCBI): domain Eukaryota; kingdom Metazoa; phylum Chordata; class Aves; order Passeriformes; family Tyrannidae; genus Myiotriccus; species Myiotriccus ornatus. Next base: position 109,068,213 of record JAYRBT010000001.1, read on the forward strand.
AGGGAAGATTTCCAGCCTTTGCTGGTTTCTTTCCATGTATTCCAATCCAGACTGCATTGTTTATCCCTTTGATTTTCTAAAAAGTGTTTTAGACATCGTGCATTGCAGAAATGTACATTCAGCACCTGCTGAGGCTTCTATTGTGTAAAACTATTACTTGGGAATCTATGCAGAGTTAGCCACTGGGTTTGGAAGCTTTTCTGTGTCAAGAGAACCAAGTCTAAGTGCAATGCCCCTGTTGGTGTGCAACCCATTTACCCAGGGCAATGTAATGTCTTCTCTGAGTGGGATAAAACTGGTTGCTGCTGCTGCTGTTGTCAGGCTAGAAGGAAAAGTGTTTGTTTATGGTGGTGTGGGCAAAGTAATCATTTTATGTCTTTAATGGTTTGTCAGATGAAGAAGAAAAGAGATGGAGCACTGTTTGTTCTAGGCATTGTTCTCTATTAAGTAATAAGATAAAAATTTCAAATTAAGTATTTCAGTTTTCTAAGGTGGTGGCCTTGGAGATGTGTGATGAGCCGCTAGTCATCTGTCAAAGGCATCAGTATGAAGTGTATCAGATCACTGGCTTCCTAAAGCCCCGGAAAGCTTTCTTCTCTACTACTGTCATTTTCCAGTCTCAAGGGGAAAGTTGAAACTCCTGAGGTTTTGTGGACATTTTTCTTTTTTGTTTTATTTGCTTCATTTGGGGAGTTTTGTTGATTTTGTTGTTTTATTTTGATGTCTTAAACCCCCAAATTTTATGGGTTTTTTGACACTACTGGAAGTCACTCTGCCAAACCTACTGAGTCTGAGAACCCAAGGGATCTCTGGAAGATACAGTTCAGCAAAGCCACAGGTGTATTGGCTTGTCAGTGTTTTGGTACAAAAGGAAAGAGCAACCTAACAAAATGCTGAAAATTGAGTTAATCTGAAATATGTTAATTAGGATAACTAATGATGCAATGTGATGCTTATGCATATTTCTAGCACCTGTAAATGATCCAGTTGGTTTCAGATTCCTTGTCACAAGACCGTACTGTGCCTGATAACAGTGGAATGTAGTCTATAAAGGACTTCCAAAATGTAAAAACTATAAAGGTATCTGCTTCCTAGGGGACTTCTTAATTTTTCTTTCTCAATACAACCTGGCAAGGATATCTAATTGTGCCTTGTAAGTATACTTCAGAGGAACATTTGTTGTCTTTGGAATTCCATTTGGTACAATCTGTTATATATTTAATTGAAGTACTTTGCAAAAGAGCAAAGTGTTTATTTTTTCAAGGCATTTTTCACTCTGGAAAGGTGCTTACTTGTATATTGTACTGAAGAATTTTTGTCTGTTCCATTCTTTCTGAATCCATCTTGATAATTATTTCTTTCTGTTCCTATTAGTCTTCAAAAGCCACTGTAACTTGAAATGGCCTTGCTATTCAACATGAAAGCAATGGTAAATACAGAAGGATGTCCTAATAATTCAATTGTTAAGGGTTATTTTCACTATCACTGCTCATACTTGTGTTCTGCAGTGCAGGTGGTTGTTCTTGTACTTTTATGTGACTCCCAAGTATTTCACCCACACGTGAGAGAAACACAGAAGGCAGCAATTTCTCTTTCTGGTGTCTAGTCTTGATAATACAAATAATCAATGTCTTTAATAGAGATTATAGTTAATATTCTTAATTTTGTTTGCATCTTCCATGACTGGAAATTTTCTCTGAATATTAATTTAAAGCTGTTGGTGGATTACTTGTGCAAATCACCTACAGGGTTCTAACATTATGATACTTTTGACATCAGTTAAATTATCATCATGATTTTTTTTCAAATGTTAAGATTGTTTGAGTAAATTCATTAAACACAGCCACAACAGCTAAAAATAATGAACTTGACCATACTGAGGGTAAAAAAGTAGGTTTTTTTTTTTTTAACATGCAAGTCAAGACATGCTAAACTGAGTGCGTTGTACTGAAACTTGTATCTTTCTCCTTATCTCCCCATCCTTTTACTATAATGAAACAGTTTTGTCCTTTTATGACCTTTTTTATTAAAACAAATATCACATTTAATGTGTAGTGTGACAGGTCATGAAGTCAATATTAAATTGAAAGGATGTATTTGTGGAAAGGGGGATGTACCGTGTAACAGGTGTGTTTCATTGAGCTGCTGGTGGGTTGTTTCTGTTCCATCCAACAGCAGCCCCACTGCCTCCTCCTCAGCTGTGGTGGTACACAGGGAGTTGGGTCTGATGGTCATGGCCTTTTGTGTTTGGAGCTATATGACATCTTCGTGTCACTACCATTCTGCTGCCACAGAGCAAGCACACACGGCACAGTGCTAGTGTACGTTGCTTTCTTACCTGAACTGTTTTCTTAGAGTTTAAAATACAAAGGTTCTTTTCATTCTTCATGGAGCTATGAATGCCATGCTTTTAGAGGGGGAGATGAAAGTGTAATAATTGCTGCACTGAGAAAACAAAGAAGGAACATGCCAATTTCTTCCAAGGAAAGGGCTTTAATGCGTTATTATTGAATAATTCCCTCAGCATTTAGGTTGCCGGAAGAATTGCCCCAACTAGAGATCTGTATCGACAAACAAAGTTAGCAGACCTGTCTTTTTCGTTTAACTAAAATGTCATTTCCTTATCAGTCCAAAGAGATCCATGGAAGCAATTTAGAGTATAAATTTTATTATAACGCAGAAGAAACTGTTGGCATGGACACTGCCATGTGGTAGCTACAGGCAAGTACTTTAGAGGGGGAAAAAAAGTTTGAGGAATGGGGATGGATATTGACTTATCTGCTGAGTATACATTTGGATTTGTTTATAAGCACAAAATGATTGCAACATATCATGTATAACATGATGCATGGTCTGTGTTTTTGTAAAACTGCCAATAAATATTCGAAGGAGAGAGTCCTTATGTTAAAGCATAATCTCATCTGCTCCTGTTGGGAAGTAACAAAGTTGCTGCCTGGCGACTCAGTCATTTGAAAAGTGAATTTAACAGTTTAACACATTGTTATTCCTTGAAGTAGAGACTTCTCCATCAAAAGTAGTTACTACTGTCAGTACTCTAAAGGGTGACGTTCCATGTTTTGGTGTCCTGTGTTCTTTGAGAATGATGATCCTCCATTGCTGAAAGAATTTCTGATGGTGACTAATTCTCATATTCTGAGTACAATTTATTTTATCAAAGACTAGTAAGAAACCAACCACCAATTTGCTTTTTTTTTTTTTAATCTTAATAACCATTTTTATTGGACAATATGAGAGAGTTACTCAGAAAAATGTTCATCTGTGGAAGTTTGTTATCATTGTGGTATCCAGCATCATTTCAGTTCCTATGCCTCCCTTTCCTTCTGTTCACTGGCCTCTGCATTCATTATGCCAGACCTCTCTTTCTTTGCAAGTTCACTTTTGCCTTTTCCTGTTTCCTTGCCTTGTCACCGATATGCCTCCGTACTTGGGTACTCTTAACACAGTTTTTATCACGCAGACCTGTTAAAAAAGCAAAATGGGAAAATCTGTGCATATTAAATAAGAATCTAAAAACTACTTCAGGTGCTCAAGCAGATTTTACAATGCAAGGAGATCTCAGTGGAAATTGGGTAGAGCCCAGTTCCTTTTGTGGATTGTCAACAGTATTTACTGTTACTTTCAACATTCTGTGCCAGACAGGGAGGGAATCTTGCTGAATTTGGAGAAGGTACTGAGGATCAGTCTGGGGAGAAAACTGCCTTTCTTCCTCATACTCCAGAAGTATGTTGATGCCCCTTCCTGCACAGAAAAATTCTCTAGTATCTAAGTAAACAGCTGCACAGCTTCAGAAGGAGGATGTGTCTATTCATCTGTGAAGGAGTAGTTTAATATATTTAATTTCTTTTTTTTGTGCTGAAGTCTGTGATTGTAGTTGGTTGAGGATGGGGAGGGTTGCCTTTTTTTTTTTTTTTAATGACTCTTTGAACTCTGGAAATTTAGAATGGCAAAATAAAATTAGGTGTACATGGGTTTTGCACCTCTACATCTTAAGAAGGAAAAGGTTTTTGAAATGGGAAGAAGGAAGATCCAGGAGAAATTTCAAAATCAAACTCAGGAATTATGCATGCCATTGCATTTTACAGTGGGTTTTGTCTTCTAAGGGAGAGGAGATAAGGTAGACAAAAAAAAAATCAAAATAAGAAGTTCTCTGAAATCGTACTAGAATGAAAAAAAAATGTACAAACCAGTCAGTTTGGTATAAAAAAATTACCTGACTCAAAGCAAGTGGATCATGGTTACAGAGTTAATTTGGCACTTGTTGGGCAGTGAGTGTCTTGCCTCTTGCAGCAGTGTAGTTATTCTACTCTTCTGTGTTTGGGGAATAAATATTCTCTAGGGTGAATCATACTATTAAGAAAAAAGTGGATCTCTTAGGGTTTCTTAATGCTTCCTCTGCAGGATTATAGGGGTTTGGGAACCTTTCATCTCTGGAGGCTGCATCTGTGAGGAATCAAGGGCCTTTGGCTGCCTCATAATTTTCATCGTCAGAATCAGACTCCTTTAGGGACTCTTGTGAACCTCTGGCAGGTGGGGGGCAACTGTGCCAAGAGCTGTGACTGCTGCTCCTCCGGGTGGGTTTTGTAGAATGGCAGTCCTTGCAGGTATTTTTTCCCCTCTCATAATTTCAAGATCTCAGATCTTCATATTTACGTGTTAGATGAACTTAATCTGAGATCCGAATAATTTATCAGATTCAGTGTTGGCTAAGATTTGGGGACTGGTTTGGTTGGTTGGTTGGTTGGTTTTCTGCTTTAGTTTGTTTTCTGCTTTAACATTTCAGATGGGCCTCTTAGGCCACATTTGAAAAGGTTCCGATTAAGTTGTTCAGTATTACCTGAAATACTGGTTACAACAGAACTCAAATTCACTTAACACATTTTTCTCAGACAGTAGAGTTTACAGGACAGTCATCAGACAGTTTAGAGGAATGGCTACTTATTCTGTTGTACTTGGCAGAAACAAATTTCTTTTTAATAGCCATCTTTTATCAAACAGCTGTTGTAATAGATGGTTTAGAAACTTCAGTGTAGGACAGAAGTCTTTTTTTCCCAGCAGCTTATTAAATTGGCTTCTGCTAAGTTTTATTTTCCCTTTCATATTACTAGGAGAAGATGGATAAAGATTAATTCTTGTTTAATACTGGAGATTAAAAATATCTAACTGCATGTTTAAATATATTCCTTTGCTGTTACGGAGAGCTCAAGTGTTAGAACAGCGAAAGGGAATTGGGTGTTTATAATACAGCTGGTTCCTGCCTTGGGAGATAAACGTAGCTGTAAGTCAGTGCAGCTGCAGGCTGCACTTGTTATCCCTTTTCAATACTGTGTAACCAGTGCAGGCGGCTCTAGTGGTTTAGAGGCTGTTATGATGATGGATTTTTTCAGATGACTCACCCACTCTCTCCTACTCTTCCTGGCCCTGGAGACAGTTCATTCTTTCTTAAGATTTGAACGTATTTGTTACAGTCAATCAGTAGTTCAGTTCAACAAATAACATAAAGAATCTCAAATGAAAGTTCATATCCAACATATCTGTCCACACACTGCTTGCTTTTTTTGATTTTTTAAATTTTATTTGATTAAGGGAGTGGAGAAGCTGTGGGTTGATTTATTTTCTCTTGACTTCCTGGAAGTCATCAAAGGCAGTTTGTATTTAAAAATAAGAAAACAAACACTTCTCAGAATTCATTCTGTTGACAGATCAGCTGTCACCTGATAAGGATTTTAGATTGTCTGTCACATAAGAAGCAGGAAATCTGTTACAATCACCTCTACTGGATAGTAGGAATGATGCCTTTTTAATGTCAAAAGAATGCTGAAAAGTTTTTCAACATATTGATGTCTAAGTAACCTTTTTTTTTTAAAAAAAAAAAAAAGCTCTGTTTATTGGTTTGGGCTGATAGAGATTTCCTAATTTTCAATTAGAACTATTTAAAACACAGATTTTGTGACCAATAATTCTTCTAACAAAGCACAAAAATTTGCAGGGAGGAGAGAGAAGGCTGTAATGGAAGGAGGTCAGTGAAGGTTTTGTTTCACTGTTAGACACCTGGATGCAGTCCATAGGACACAGTGATAACTGCAAAAAAAGATGGCATCACACTGCCTGTGAAGTTCCTGAAATGCAACAGGTCACTATTGATATAAATTTTAAAAGTAAAAATAAGCCACTGGAAATCAATCTGTTATGAAAAAAATGAGCCTTTGCTACCACTTAATATTTTAACCCTTTTGAGATTTGAAGATAAACAAAATTCATCTCTTCAGTTACCCTGACACTTGAGCAAGGGTCAGTTTCTTGTTCTGCATGCAGATGTTCAAGTCCCAAAAGAAACTGGAAGTGAATTGGATGTGCCCCTTTGATTCTGTGGTATGTGATTGACCAAATCTTAGCAAACATGAACAAAAAGTGAAAATTCAGTTGTCTGTGTTGAACATGGGTTGGCAGCTGTACTGTCAAAAAAGTCACAATTTAGACAGGAGACCATGAAAAAGGTGAGGTAGAGAACGACCTATGATCAAGCAAAGAAGGAGTGGTCCAGGTTGGCAATCAAATTAATTGGGGTGGAGGTGAACAGGAGAGAAAAGTAAGCAAAAAAACAGAACCCAAAGGAAGGTTAGGAATGGAGCAGAGGGCCTAGTGACAAAGCATGTGGAGAAGGCCAAGGTGCACAATGTCTTCTTTACCTTTAGTTCTCAGTCCAGAAGAAGCAGATGAATTGACTTTCTCTGTTTGAAGGCAGACTTGTTTAGAAATCAGATCCCAGGAGAGGGTGGCAAAAGCAGGGAACACTTCCCTGTGCACAATGGCAACAGTGGGCAGTGTCTGTAGCGCAAGGCACCTTTTGATCAGCTTTTAGAGCTGGCTGATTGACAGAAGGAAATGGACGTGTGCCTACAACCAAATCTATCTTTACAGGAGGTAGGAAGATGTGAGATGCAATCAATAAACTGCAAGAACAGTTAGCAAAGTATCAAGACAGCTCATGAAGCCTGGACTTTTGAAGGCTATGGTATGACAGAGAGGCTGTTTGGAGTGAATGTGGGAGAAGGGTCTAAGGCAGAATGAAACAATCACTTTTGGATAGAGGCCAGCAGAGGAAAACACTTGACAGGATTTGCAGTTTGCTGCATGGAGGGGTTGGACATGCCCTTTTTGAAAAGCTGCCAGAGGTTGAACATCCACTGGTCAGGTGGCTGCAGAGCAGCTGTTGTTCATGGGATCCCAGTGGGAAGGAAAATGCAAGCCAAACTTTTAGCAAGGCCATGTATCCACAAATAACCTAATTCTGTTAGAGCTGAGTCCCTGATGGCCCAAGCAATGTTCCTGGCCTCCTGTAATGGGCTGCAACCTGTAATCTTTTGTTGTTTTTATCTTCCCTGTGTTTTTCTTCTGACATCCTTTCTACTAATCTTTAGGTGAAGCTGGTAGCAGAGTTTTTTAAATCCCCCTTAAAGCATCTGGGTGTATGCAGAGGTTGTGATTTCATCAGGCTGGAATGCTGCATGACTGAGGGACTTTGGAAGCTCCTGGCTGATGGTGGCATGAAGGAAAGTGGGGTAATGGGGACACAGCAATATCCATACATGTAAAACTGACAGAACATATCGGCTGCTGAGCTGCAGCCCTGGAGAGGAGGATAGAGCAGCTTAAGATAGAAAGGATTAGAGGGTGGGGGGTTGCAGGAAGAAGTCAGGAAAGATCCTGGAGAGAGCAGGGGACCTGTAGGTTGTTTATTGAATGGTTGAGATGGAAGGGAGGATGAGGAGCCTGGTGCTTGGGTGGATGGAGCTTCAGCGAAGGAGTGTTGAGAGGACACAGCAGTTTTGGCCACATACAGGACTACATTAGCAGTTGAGGCCAGTGACTGTCCCCTCGAGTCAGCAATAGTGAGACCCCATCTGGAATACAATTTACAGTTTGGGGCTCCCCAGAACAGGAGGAGCATTGACATACTGGAGCATGTCCAATAGAGGGCCATCAAGATGACTGGGGGCTGGGGTATGTAGAAGGAGAGGTAGAGGGAACTGGGTTTGCTTGGCCTTCAGAAGAGAAGGCGAATGTGATTGCTGTCTTTAAGACCTTAATGGGATGGTATAGATAAAAATGGAGCCAGACTCCTTTCAGAGGTGAAAGGAGAAGAGGTAATTGGAACAAGATGAAATGTTGGAGATTCTGGTTAGATATTAGGAAGGTGGTTATTATTATTATTACTATTATTATTGTAAACAAAACATAGAAGCAATCAGATTCTGGAACAGGTACCCAGAGCCACTGTAGACTCTTTACTTGGAGATGCTCTGTTACTCAAGATTTAGTTGGACAAAGCATTGATCAATCCAGTCTGGCTGGCCCTGCTTTGGTTTGTGAGTTCAGACTGGTTGACTTCCGACACTCTCTTCCAACGTAGATGTTTCTGTGCTCAGGTAGGAGCTAGAAACTGTGACATGGAAAGGAAAACTCTGGAGTTGAGGTCAGGAATCAAGGTACGAAGAGCTATTAGTGAGAGGTTTAGGTTATGGTGGGGTCCTGCTTGAGTCCCTGGTTTGGGAAGATAAGCATCAAAAACTGCCTCTCTAAT
>JAYRBT010000001.1:109076914-109093262 GCA_036023395.1 Myiotriccus ornatus
GAGAGGTTTAGGTTATGGTGGGGTCCTGCTTGAGTCCCTGGTTTGGGAAGATAAGCATCAAAAACTGCCTCTCTAATCATCTTTGCTGTCTCTTTAAATTCCTTTTTTTGCTGTTGGAAATTGCACAATTGAAATTGCAGCCTTCAAAATTAGGTCTTAAATGCAAATGTTTATATTCTGTCAAGTCAGTGGCAGAACTAGTAAGATCTGTGAGTTGCATTATTTGAACCAACACTCTCTTTTTTTATTTCAATTGTTGCATTACAACATAACATTACTACCTATTTAGATGTTTTGGGTTGGGTTTTTTTTAAGGCTTTGAATACCTGGTGCAGGATTGCGGATGCATTCCTAACTAACTTTACAATGGCACTAGCATAACTTTACACTGCACACTAATTACAGGAAAGATTTTCTTCATTTGTGGATTCACCGGATGGTCCCAATTCTGAGCTGCTGTCAACTTGGGCTGAGCATGACTTAAATTGTTGAGGAGGGCAAGCAAAGATGGTTTGGACAATTTACCAGTTGTCCAGAACTACTCAGCTCTCTGCAGTTACTCATGCTGATCTACCACGAGTTTTTCTTCTTGACTAGGTGTCTGAGAGCTGGAGGATAGATTTATTCTCCTTTGTCATATGTGTGTCAAGAAATACAGCAAATATAACAAAAAAATTGTACTTACTCATGTCTTGTATTTTTAGCACAAAATCTTTGTTAAAAGGTTCTGACAGATCACTGAGATGAATCTCCAAATCTAAGAGGCTGGTTTTTTTTCTTACTTCTAGGAAATTGAAAAATGAGCTTCTGGAAGTGAGAAGGAAAGGTGGAAACCGCCACTGTCAACAGGACAACAGCAGGGTCTGTGTTCGCTGTCAGAAAAGCCTGGGCTTAATCTTTGACAGAGGAGACCTGTGCCAAACCTGCAAGCTTCGAGTCTGCAGTAATTGCCGTGTTGTGGGAACTGACGGGCAGTGGAAGTGCTCGGTGTGCGCCAAGATTGCGTAAGTTGTGCAGCTTTCGTAAATACCTTTGGAGATTAAAGCCCTGTAAGTAATTTTGCGCTGCTCTTGTTACTGTTGTACATCCCTTTAGCACAAAAGCGTATGCACAGCGAATACACGAGGGAAGAGGTTTATCTGGTGGTTGTATTTGCTGCACTGTCTAGAACTATCTCTTTTCCCAGTTCTACACTGGTTTTACCTGGCTTGTTTTCCAAAGAAAGCTGCAAGCATCACAGATTCTAGGCTGTTAGTAAGAGTACTCTGAAAATGACAGAAAATCAGTTATAATCCATTGCCAGTCTATTGACATTATGAAGACACAAGTGTAAGCCTCAAGTGATCCAAAATTAAAAACAGAGTTAAGAACAAGTGAGGTCTGTGTGTTCTGACTGATGGGGTAGGCTGAATTGTAAGGAAAGGGATGTAAAAGTTGTGAGTCCAAGCATTTCAGTCCATGCTTCTGTCCTTGGGGTTTTTTTCTGTCTTTATAGTAATTGGACACCTCTGTATGCAGAAAGAGGGCTGTACATATATTGTCTCTATTAGTGGACATTCTAAATGAAATTGTTCTATGACGGGAGGGAAAACAAAAGGGATTACCTCATTTCTCACACTGGGAATATTGAGCATGGAATGAAGGGCGAAGGTAGTCCATCTCAGATGGACACAGTGACAAGAGGTGTCCCTCAGAGGTCTCTATCGGGACCAGTGTTCAAAGATATTTTCTTGATGTATTCTTGGAAGAATAATTCACTTAATTAGTGTGGTTATGTGGGATTTTGTGGCTTTACTTGGTAAGATAACTGTGAAGGGAAGGAGAAATGTGTTGAACAACAAAACTCAGTTATGTACCCTGATGTAAGAACTGGATGGTATAAGAAAGAGATGCCATAAAATAATCATATTAAAAGGGGAAAGAACTAGAGAGATAAGTTTTTTCTTTTTTTATAGACCATCAAACTAACAACATCAGAAAGTTAAGGCTTTATGTAAATTGTTTCAGGGAGTGAAGCCAAATTGCTAGTTATGGTCAGACATTGGATACCTAGACATGTAGTGAAAATTTAGTACAGTGGGGCATGGAATTTAGGGTTTGTGCAGTCTGACTTTAGCTTTAGAAGGTTGCATCTATTTTTAACTAGATGCCTTAACTTTCTCTGCATCCAGTGGGGCACATCCAAAGGACAGTGTCTCACCTCTTAAGATGAAACATGTTCAAGTATTTGATTTGTGAAATGATTTTAAATTGGTAAGGGCCTGGTTGAGCTCCTTGTAATTTGCTTCAGGCGGTTTCTGAGATGATGTCAGTGTTGTGCCTTTCAGAAATGATGGGGTGCAGGTAAGATGACAGAGAGAACAGCAAACACAATACTAATCTTTTAAAATGAAGAAAAGAAGAACAAGGGAATTGTTGACCCTGTCACATTACCTTTAATTCTCTAAATAAACTGAAACAAATGACTGCTGTGTTGTTCAAAAGCTTAGAGATGACAGGAAGATAAGTAGGAGTTGGCTCAAGAACAAAGAATGTCAAAACCAATTTAATTTCCACCTTTGATAGGGTGACAGAGGAGGATCTGTTGATACCTTATAACTTGACTTAAGTTAACCTTTTGACACTTTCTTTTGTGTCATTCTAATAAGATGACAAATTAGGGGAGCTATGCCCTGGAAAAAATTCCGCCAGTGTGACTGCAGACCCTCCTGGAAAATTATAAAGCTCTGCTCTCAGAGTGGTTATGGACATCTGACTGTCAAAAAGCCCAGAGAAAACAGAGGAAAAAAAAAAAAAGACCCTTAAACAAACAAATTAAAACAAAAAAGCTACACATAGAAAAAACCACCTTCAAAGAAACCCCAGTAGGATAGAGCAGAATATTTCCTGGCTTTTTACATTTAAGTATTTTAGTTCAGGACCTTGGTGCAGCAAATGAGTTTGCCAGTTACACCTGCGAGTGACATAAAACTGAGAGGTGCTCCAGGCATGCTGAAGGACAGCATTAGGATTCAAAGCCATGCTTAGAATGTAGAGAAGTGGTTTGCAGGAAAAGCAAGTGTTGACTCCCTATGGGCATGTGGAAGTACTACATTTGGGAGAAAATGCAGCTGCAGAGGCACGATATGAGGATAAAAACAGCTTATGCAGCTGTTCCTTAGGAAAGGATCTGGGTATTGTACTGAATAAAAGCAGAACATGAATCAACAGTATTTTCCATTGCAGAAAAGCTGAGTATCACACAATGATGTACAAGCTAAACTATGGCCTGCAAAATACATAATGCAATCCTATTTTATGTGGAGTACCTGCCCAGTTTTGTGTAGCACAATTCATGTTGGCCAGCTGGAGAAAGTTCAGCAGAAAATAATGATCCCAAGCCCAGCACACGGTATGTCCAGAGTAATGGAAGGAGTCAGAAGTGTTTGGCTGAGGCAAGAGAAGACTGAAAATAACTGAATTTTAACTCTACAGAAGGTAGCAAAATTGAGGGGGCATACAGGCTGTGCTCAGGTCTCACTTTGAGTAGGAAAAGTCATATCTTGAATTGGATTGACAGGTTTTAGGTTCATGGTATGAACATTGATATAACTTGGAATGGTTGCAGAATGTTGTTCTAAAAACCAGTTGGATAAACCTCTCTTTGGGACGATGACATCAAGTAAAGATGGTCCAGTTTTGGGGCTGAAAGATGGATGAGGCAACTTCTCAAAACATGCACCACTACTTCTTCTCCTGGTTGTGCTGTGATTCTGCATGCCAAGCAGTGGTTTTGGCAATCACCTTGACAATTAATTGTGGTCGAAGCCTGCCTTTAAGTTATTACAAGCCATGGTGTAATTTGCTTGTAAAGTGCTAAACTTTGCAGGTGCTAAAGTTTTGTCTTTGTTGGGTACCTTCAGAAATTGAAATCTGTGTCCTTTCTTTTTGTTCTTACACACTGTTTTTTGCAAGACTATATGACAGTTAATGATCTGTAAAGAGTCTTTTACGCTGCTGTGGGTACACAGAGAAATTATCTTCTGTGCGGGCAGTGCAGAGAGAGAAGTTTGCAACAAGCACTTCAACTACATCACTGTGCGTAGTTTTAGTTTAAATTATTTCAAATCTGCTTTTCTCTCAGGTGAGAGATGCAGGAGAAATCAGGATTTTTAGGCTTTTTCAGTTACAGTTGATGGAGGAGCTGATTAAGTTAATGCAAATAGGACCTTTGACAAAATGAAAAGGCAGAAGGCAAGGAAGAGAAACCAGTCCAGTGTTAAGAGAGATTTATGCAAACAAAAGCAGCAAGAGAGGAAAAGTAATCAGCCAGCTTCTGCCTGTTGCTTCACTTTTAATACATTTTGGGCTTTCTTTCCTTCTGAGCTTCTTGTATTCTGCCTATCCACTCATAACACAGGAGTTTGGGATACCTGTAGTACAGTGAAAGGACATTCTGTCACATGGCCTGGGATCAAATGTTATTATTGCTGTAACATTTATGGTGGATTTATGTGCAGCTACCAAAAATGGTGTAAAAAACCAAAAACAAGCAAACAAACAAAACCACAACAAAACTACACAAAACTACAAAAACCCCAAAACCAACCAAACAAAAAAGATGGTAAACTGCAAGTATGCCGACTTTGACTTGAGGAATTTCAAGGTGCTAATTTTATAATTAAAAATAAGCATAATATTATTATCTGAACAAATTTAAAGAAGCCAACACCCCCCAATATATAGCATTATGGTGGCTGTCGGCAAGAGATACAAGTTCATTTAATAATACAATCATACCTGTTCATCTGTCAGTCAGAACATCTTCATCTGGCAACAAGAGAATCTGACTTCTCCAAAATAATATTTAGAACATTTCACCTTCCATTTCTCCAGAGACAGACTTGCTTGAAAAACAGCTTATGGTGATGGGGAAGCTCATTACAACACATTAATTACATTCTGAAATGCTTTCAGAAAAAGAGATTTAGTGAACTTGAGAAAAGACATTTGAATGTGAATATTGAGAGAGGTTCATCAGTATCTTTAAGTATAACAAAAGGGTTTATATATGAATTGTCTTACAATTTAGAGTTACTGTAAAAAGATATCCCCCTTTAATGTCCATTATGAGAAAATTACTGGGATTTTCCCCTTCATGAGTGTTATTACCAGCTAGAATATAAGGTCACAAGATGAAGTATTTATAGGTCAAGAAGGGTGACTCTCCAGCCAAACCCTTAGAGTGATCTCTCCAGCCAAACTCTTAGTTCTGCAGTTGCTGTGGGCAGAGAACAACACAGCCTTTATTTATGGGATTGGGTGTTTGGTGGTCACATTGTTACACTATTTAATGAGGTGAATTGAGCTTGTGTGTAGTGATGCACTTGAAAGATGAGGCTTTTCTGCTTCACTCCCTGCATGCAAGGAACTGAGGTCATCAGGAGCTTTCAAACTAAGATTACTTTTTTCCCCCTGCATGTTCCTAAAATGTGGTCAGTTTATGCTTCAAATTTGGCCAACAAAATAATTCATAGGTTGAGGGAGAACAAGTTCTTCAAGAAGGCTGCCGACTGGCATATTTCACATTTTGATGCTGTCTGTATCTCTCATTGTGATCATGTCTAGGTGTCTGTGAACAATGCCTTTATTTTGATCGAGTTCTTCAGCAAGATCAAATGCTTACGTGGTCCAAGTTATTACAGAAGAACAAAGCAGTAATGGGAAATTTATCTTCATCTTTGAAATAATTGTGCTGTCTTAACGTGTCATGAAAATTAATCTGTATCTTAGTAACAGTTATTCCCATTAGGAGCCTAAAAATAGAGGCATTTTCAATGTTTTAATATGCAAAATGCTTTTTTTCTTCTTACTTTAGTAACTTCTAAGCAAGTTTGCCTTTTTTTCAAAGGGTCAAACATTTCTATTTAAGAGCCTCACAGTAAATTAAAAGCTATGATGGAATTAATTTATATTATAGAAAATACTCTGTGGAATTAAATACATAGAAAGATGAGGGTGTATGTTTTGAAATTTTCAAGCATAGGTTGCATTTTAACCAGCCTTTGGTCTTGCCATTTTTTCCCAAATTTTACTCCTGAGAGTGAAGTGAAATAACTTGAGGAACAGAGGGGGGAAAGGAAGCTAGGTTAAACCTCTTACCTCTTCTGGGTTAGACTGGAAGATCAAATGGAAAGTGAAACTGTGATACTAATGTGGGGCTTTGCTCAAAAGAAATAATTGAAAGTAACATTTGGGAGTTTCCATCTCAAATGGATTTTTTTTTTTTTTTAAATAACTGGGCATTTGACCACGAAGTGTCTTGCAAAAATGAGAAGGGAAAAGAATGAGCTGAGTGTTTGACAGGGATAGGCTCCAGGTTATGTTCCATTTTTAAACTGAACAGTGTGTTATTGAAGTGAATCCATTTAGTAGGAGACTATTAAGGGGGAAGAAGCATGAAACAGTAACATACTCCCTCTCGCATGATTATGTGAGTAGGTAGATCAGTAATTAATGTATAAAGATTTTAGCAGATCCCTTAAGTACTTGGTACTAAACTTAGCTACTTGGATGTGAATTTCCCTAACTCTTTTGAGCACAGGAAAAAGCTATCATGCAAAAATTGCTGCTATTACAATTTATAACACTATTTTTCTTCTTTCTGAAGCTACTTCAGCACCTGTTAAACATCTTGGAAAACCAGTCTAAACACTGTTTTGGTAGAAATTACATGTTTTTTGTACACTCTGTGCTACATGCTAACTGAGAAAGTAAAGAAAATGCATACACATACCACGATCTACAGTCAGTGTGGACCTTGAGCCCATTTTACAAACAACAAAAAACAAAGCTACAAGCTCTGATTTGATGTACTGTTGAGTAAAGTCCTTGATTCTTTTGCCACTGAAACAATTATTTATACAGAAAGGGTATGTTTAAGTCCTGTATCAGAAATAGAATAGAGATGCGCTATCTTCAATAGGAAAGACAGACTGCCTTTGTCATAATTATAAACGCATGAAAATAGCATTATTATAGGACTGTTTAGGTCTCATTTTTCAATTTTTGATTCAGAATATCAAATGCAATTATGAAATTTAAACTTCAAGTCAGAGACTTAAGCAGTCATTTGATCTGAAGTCATTTCTATTTATGTGTAGAACAAAAATTCTTTTAATATTTACTCCTGACACCTATGAGTGATTAAGATAACATGAACACTAATCTTTGTGTGAATTGTTCAATATACATGCAAAATAAAACCAGTAGTAGTGCACTAGAAATTCAAAGCTTCAAAGCTGAGGGGTTCCATCCTTATTTCATTAGAAAGTGATATTTTTGTAGAGGTAATCTGTTGGGTAAGGATACTTTTGGAAAAATGGTCTGCCAGCAGAAGTCAGGATCACAAGACACAAAATAACACTGATGAAAATGAGGATGAAGATCTGAAATGAGTGTTGAGGACTCTAGACTTGTTACATGAGGCACTCACAATGGCTGGCCATCAATGACTGATGCTTTTATTCTTTCAGTGTGAATAAATAGGATTGGCTAGAGAAGTGAAGCACTTGACTAAAACAAGGCAATGCTCCCTTTATTTGCCATGTTGTGTGCCTCAGTTGAGATGTCTGTGTTTTACCTTAGACCTGGTTCTCTTGGTGAAGTCAGAGCAGAATGTGTATGGGCCTCTTTAAAGTAGCACTGCAAAAATCTGCACCTCTGTTGAAAATGTGGATCTTACTGCTGCTGAATAACATCAGTCTGATGAAGAAGATGGGCAATCCAGTTTGCCACCGTTAGCTGAACAGGCACACGGTTCAGCTCTGTCAGTGTAGGGACTGTCACGCTCCCTGACCCACTCAGACCAGCAGAAGGGATTTGCACACTCTTCTTTCCTTGGGGGCCCAGTTTGTGTTTGCCAGAGCATGCAGCGATGACCCTGAACTTCTTTGGCTAAGTAAGAGGGCACCAGCTATGTAATTTGGGGGTGTGTAGTGGTGGCAGGTGACGGATGGCAGAGAGAGATTAGTAAGAGAAGTGGATTTCTTACTTATCCATTACCAGAAGGAAAAGGGATCAGCTAGTGTTGCCCAAATAGACTAAACTGTCCCTTCCCTGCACATCTTGGAGACCATGAGCAAGAAGAACTATTAGGTCATAGTTACTACTACAAGTG
The DNA here is from genome assembly GCA_036023395.1 of Myiotriccus ornatus. NCBI lineage: Eukaryota > Metazoa > Chordata > Aves > Passeriformes > Tyrannidae > Myiotriccus > Myiotriccus ornatus. The sequence goes on from JAYRBT010000001.1 coordinate 109,085,073, forward strand.
GATGGTAAGAGGAACAGGAAGTGCTTCTCCACGCTACTCATTCCTTACTCCGAGCCTGGTGCGAGCCTTTCCCATCTTTCTGGCTGCTTTGGTTGCAGATGGAGGAGTAGAAGATGTTGGGATGAAGTGGGGACAGAGAGAGGGAAACTGACGGTGAGCTCTAAGGTTGCAAGGGACCCATACCCCAGTGGAGTGAAGAAGGAGAGGAAGGTCCCCTCCTAGGGATGGATGCTGGGGGAGGACCTCACTCCACCAACAGTACCTCTGCTGATCCTTCCTTGCACAGCCCAGGAGCCCTCCATCCTCTTCCTTCCCAGTCTCCTTCCACACCTGTGCCAACCATCCTTCCCTTGGCTGCAGCTCCATCAATCTCTTCAGCCCCTAAGGCTCTCCTCGAGCCCTTGGTCCTGCTACTACAGGATTGAATCTCCCCATCAGGTTGCAATAACGTGCAGTAAAACAAGTAGACACGTTGGTCTCAGCCAACGTTCCACCCAGGCTGAGATCTCCTGGGTGCTTGTGGTGCAGGAGGCACCAGAGAGGTTTTCTGTCCCTCATCACTTCGCATCCAGAGACCCTGTGGCAGAGAGCTGCCTCTCCATGGACCGCAGCAGCCCAGCTGGGTGTCACAGTCAGGGTTGTGAGTGGAAATAGTTACAAGGTTTGGTTGCAAAATCCTGTAGCTTTGTGGGCAGCAGTCTGCCACTCTGCTGAAACCCTTGGTGTAGGTCATACCTTATCCTTGATTGTCTGAGCTTGGAGAAGGCTGAAGGTGCTTTTCTGGATAAGTCTGTGGGCAGTGCTCTGTCTGACCTTGCTCGATTAAGTATTGCTGGTAAGGTATTAGCGATGAATAAAATCTCTGACCAAGGGGGAAGCAGTACTTTTGGAGTTTTATGGTCAAACTTGGTAATAACTCAGGATAAAAAATGAATGTGTGATACGTCTTTTATATGGCAATGGAATTTGATGGCGTAGTCAAAGATCTGAAAGGTTTATGATTTGATATAAAACATTAAACTTGCTGTAAATCTTGCTATAAAATACTGCACAGGGAAGTGTGTGCTGTAAAGGAATTGTGAAAATTCAGATCAAAGCCAATTTCCGCACTGGACAGACTGTGCATAGTTTCTAATGAAGTGAATCCTTTACAGTGTTTGTGAAAAACAGAAGTCATTTAAAAATTCTCGGTGGAAGCACAGAGATTTTATTTACTGCCTTTCATAATGACTGACTGATTGTGATGATGAATTATAGAAGGTTTTGTCACTAGGAGTCTGCAACAACAAGATAAGGCAATAATCTATTTCTGTGCTTGTGGACACACGTTTTGAATTTTAATTTTTAATTTTTTAATTTTATGGGTTTTTTTAGTGAGTCATGCAGAGTTGTATGATTCATTAATGGGTAAGGAAGAACTGATAATGTTAGGGTCTTTTCACCAATGGTAGGATGTTATTCAGTAATTTTTATTATTTTCTCAGGTAAGACTCTCAGGCATGACTCAAAAATAATTTCATGGCAAAGATATTGATCTCTAAACCCATCTGTAGTAATTTTCATGTCCAAGAGACTAGATGGTTTCTTTTCCAGTGTGAATTTGGAAATAAGCTTTCTTATTGAACAGTAGGCAAGAACATGTCTGGAGCTAAATCAGTTTTTAATATTTGGGGTTTATTAGTTTGTTTATTTGCTTTTTATTAGAATATTCAAGATTAGTAGCTTTTTGCCATCAACTGTATGTAGTGAGGCAGTGGAAATGGTCATGCTGTGCCATAATGAAACTAATTCAGGAAAAGGCTAACAATCAGCACGAAAATATACCCAGGGGAAACAGCAGTGCCAGTAAAGATTTTCTTAATTGCTAGTATAGGTGAAAGAATTTGAAATCAGAAAAAGCAACATTATCCAGAACAGTAGCAAAGGCAAATTTTCATTGCCCTGAACCTCTGGCACATAGCTAATCCACAGCAGCACTGTCACGTGGAGAAACTGCGTGCAGTGTCAGCATATCAAACTAGAGATGAAAAATGTAAATAGACTTAAAGTGTGCTGTCTATAACCAGATCGGGTCCATGAACTGCTGACTCACCTGGAAGGAGCTTTGGTGGAGTTTTTCTCCCTCTACCCACTGTTGCTGTTTCTATCTCTCTTGTAATTTTGGAGCTATTGGAAACTGTGAAGTTGAATAGTTCACAAAGGACTAGGATGACAATATGTTACACGTTTTTTACAGAAATCCAGTAAATGTGGTTGAAATGCTTTTTTTGCCGAGAAAATTTCCATATACTGAAACTTGCTTTCCATTCACAAAGTAAAATGATATTTTTTTTCTATGTGTCCTGTTGTCCCATGATTTACAATCAATCTCTTTACTCTTTAAACTGTGTAAATGTTGTCCAGAATTTGTGAGCATGACAGTTGAATGATGCATAGCAGTGGCCTGGATTGGCCAAGTTTGCTAATGTTTATATGTCCCTGGCTTTTTTCATTTTCCCCATACAGACAGCTGCGGATAGTGACAGGAGAATGGTTTTTTGAAGAGAGAGCAAAGCGATTCAAACAGTCAAATCTTGGAACCGATGTTGTCAGACAATCCATCCTACGCAAATTCCCAGGTAGGGACGTTAAGAGAGATATTTGCTTGTGCTTAATTTGCTCAAACCTTATTTCCTGAGAGTGTGACTTGTTTTGACTGTGGCAGTTTTACATATAACGAGTATTTTAATTTTATTTTTGTATTTGTGTCTTACTGTATAGTGATTTGTGAATGATTAATGTACAGGAAAGGTAAGGCCTATATGAAAGGAGTATCTCTGTGAAGATAGAGAGCTGCTGAAGGACAGCTGGACTTTGCTACTGAATATCACTGTCCATGTGTTTGGTGGAGCAGTGGAGGCTCTGAAAGTTTATTCTCAGTTCCTACCAGGAAGTTTGGCTGCATGGAGAGATCCAAACCTGGACATTTTTTGACTTTGTCTCTCTTATTTGTGATGGCAGTGTGTAAAAAGTACTCAGTTTTTCTCTTTGAATAAGAAAGGTAAATGTTAACTCCTGTGCTGTTTGATGGAGCTTGGGCTATAACCAGACTATTTGGTGTTCAGACTTTCTTTTTGCCCAGGTGTCTCCAACAAATTGCACCTGCACTTTTAGGTACAGTAAACATTCTGGCTGTCTTTTACCAAGCACAACAGGTGTATCAGGTCTGCGAGCTGCTGTGGTACCTTGGGTGGTACCACAGGACCACTGTTTTAAGAAACAGGAGGTTTTCCTCCATGCTGATGCTTTGTATTCACTGAACTCCTTCCCTCTGCACACAAAGCTGTTCATTAGGTAGCCTGTTTCAGATATAGCACCACTTGCAGTAGGAAGGTGATGGGTGCAGGCAGTTTGTAAGGATGGGGATTGGTTTACTGCCACTGGAAAAAATGCCTGGTGCAAACATGCTGCTTGGAAAATGCGGATCTTGCCGATACCACTGTGTTTCGGGAGCTGTAAAACTGCAAGTATCCAACGTTCTTGATACTGCGTCACCTGGCAGATTGGGTATCTCATGTTTGTTACTTTGTTATTTGATAGATATATTGAAAAATATATTTAAGCCATTTCACCATACTTTGCTGCTAGTTGAAGAAACTCTTTCATTAGGAAAACACTCCTTCATTCAACACAGAAAATACTGTCCATTTCAAAATTAAATTTCAGGTCCTTTGGTTATTAAATATTGTCAGTGATAAATAAGATAAATAAGATTAAAAAAAAGCATGGTTCAAGACAAGCTGATAATGGGAAACATCTTAAGCTACTTACAGTTCTATTTTCTTTTATTAAAAGGAAAAGCCAAACAACCCCTGAGATTTTATCATTATATTTTCTAACAAAGATTTTTTTTTTTTAATTTAAAAATGGGAAATCTATTTTTCTAGTTGTTTGACATGGGCTATGTTTTCATGCAATCATTCACTTTTTCTTTCCTCCTCCACTGCAGATACAGTTTCCAATACAGATGAAGAAAGAGCATTCCAAGATCAGCACCAAGAGAATGACGAAAAAAAGCCAGATGTATCAGTCTCCTCCACAAATGGGCATAAGTCAGTCTTCAGCAGACCTAGAAAGATAGGGTAAAACCTTTTTTGTTTGTTTGTTTTCTCCCCAGAAACTGATAAATCTGAAAACAGCTGCATAAGGTTGGAAAGATTTTTTAATGAGTTTTTCCACTGTTCTACATCAGCCTCAAACTTTCCGGGGCTTGAAACAACCTTCATTGAAAGGCATACTTATTATAATTAGATTGCTGTTTCCTGGGAAATGCAGCAATAATTACTCTTCAGCTATGAAAGTAACAGAAAATAAGTCAGTTTTACTCCTGGATTTTTCTTGTTTATACTCAGAAGTAACAGAGTAAGGCAGTAAATAAGGCATGTTTGCTGAAGAAGCAAATGCAAAAAAAACCCGGTTTTAGAGAGCCAGCTTTTTATGTATACTGGTCAGTTTTGTTCACAGGTCAAGTTTTCCTTTAGTTTCTATCTGTGCAAATGCAGCTTGACAGTGAAGGAACAGATTTGCTGCTGGTCATCTTGCAGTGTTTAACCCCAGCCTGGCTATGCCCTTAGAGGAGCACTTGCTTACTCTCAGGGGACATGAACAGATGCACTGAATATATAGTTGCACGAGGGATGTCTGGACCTAACTTGAGGTTATTGGGTGAATAGGAAGAAAAATTAGGTGAATGTTCATATCACTGCTGGAGGTCTGTGGGCTGATAGTTGGAAAGTTTGTTTTGGTTGAGAGAAAGAAAACATTTCTATCATGGATCCTAAATAGTGCAGCTTTTTTACTTCTGAGGAGAGCTGAGTATGGAATTTGTCCAGTGATTTCAGAAATTAACAGAAAGGATTTATGTCTCTTTAATATAGGGGAAAAGAGCATCAGAATACCCCTGGCTTCCCTCCCCAAAAGAAAAGGAAGCAGCAGCTTAGGAATTCTACTGTAATAGATGTTGCTCTAAGTCATGCAAGTTGGTAGATATAATAAGACTGCATTAAAGTTTACTTTTCTAATCCTTCTTCCATTTAAATCCTTTGTGCAAATCTATTATTTGTATTCCCCTATGAGAAACACTTATTTTTATAATTGTCTGTTTTTTATTTTAGTGATGCTCAGTCTTTTTCTGTCTGTGGCCTGAAATGGTTTTTTGTTTTTGACGTTCCCCATAACAGAAATTTAATCCTACAATAATTTGGCATGCTTTTCCAAGTATATCTTGTGGCTTCTTTTGGAACTAGTTCATTATTCCTCCTCTTCCTTGCTTGCTTCTTCTTCCTCCCTCGGGTTCCATATTCATGTATCTCATGAGTAGATTTGTTTTAACAAGGCTCTTTTTGGGGCTAACTGCTACTGACAGTGTTATGAAATAAATCATCAGACTATTCTTGTTTATACAGTTATGAAAATACTCATTTTTTCAAAACTTTAATTAATTTAATTAATTTCTTTCTTACTAGGCCATGTTTTGCAAGGCAAGGGGGTGATATGTTTTTGGAAAATGGCATGTTTGGGGCACTGATGCCTATAATTGTAGAAATACCTTCAAGAGAAAATACATATAGCATAATTTGCTAGGGGAAAATACACATATTTAAGTAAAAAATACTTTGCTATCTATAAACTGTAAAAAAAAAAAAAAAAAAAAAAAGTGAGGAATTTCCACAAAGGGCACTTCTGGTTCAAAGCTAGAAGTGACCATGCTGAATAGGAGAGATACTTTAGTGTCTGGTGACCTAAAGGCAGTTTGTAGTAAATATGATGCTTTTTTTCCCCCTCATAGGAATCAGTTTGATAACCAGATTTGGTGCTGCTTTGACCCTTATATCCAGAGTTGTCCGTGGGTCAGACAGATGGAATCAGTAGAATGTGCACATCACAACTTTAAAAATCTTTTGTTCCCCATTTTCCTCAGGAAGGTAATCAGAGCAGTTACCAAGGGAGAAATTATATATGCAAAAGATGGAGGTGAGAGGAACACAGGCTCAGAAGCTGAAACCCAAAGCCTACGTAGTGGCAAGTCAGCACCGTGCTCTGAGAGGTGAGCAGTGATCCAGTTCAGCTCATGCTGGGATTGACCTGGGATGTCTGCCAGGCCCCTGTACTGCTTTGTGCCTTTCAATACTCAGCATTAATAGCGTCTGAGAAGCAAAGCTTATGTTTACAAAACAAACAAACACCCAAAAAAAGCCCCAAACCACAACAAACCTAAAAATTTCCTCCATTCCTCTAATTTTACTCTCCTTGTATTTGGCTGGTGATCGATGTCACTATGTTGGTTTTTGTTTTCTGGCTTTTAATTGATGAGCTGTGTTCTGGTTGCAGAACTGAAGCTCTTTGTTTTTCTTCACTAACGACTTGTTAACTGATCATAATTTATATTTTCTTCTTTAAAGGCTCTCTCTGCCCTTCTCTTTTATTGTCCCAGTTATTTCTAGTAGGATTCCACTTAATCATTCTTCTGGGCTTAAGAGATCTCTTTTATTGCATCTGACAGCATCATAAAATGCCAGATACAACAACACCCCTCTTATGTCCTACCTTCAAAATTAAGCCAAAAAATAGTTTACTTTTTTCTTGTGCTGTTGGATAGTCTACACTGGATATAGACCCACATTCTTTGCTCAGGTGCACGCACCTACAAATTTTACAATTTGGGTCAAAAATAAAATAAAAAAGGAAAGGTACTAATTTTGCTGTAAATTCCAATGGAAATTTCTCTCTCTAAACAGTGTTTCTGGGAGACTCTAAATAGATATACAGGAATACAGGATAACAGGTAAAAGGATCATCATGAAGTTTAATTCACACACAGATAAGCCTTCTTGTTTAAGCAAGAACTTTCTTCTCTTTCCTACCTACAATTCAAAAACCCCAATTTCTAGATGTTCTGCAACATGTCTAAAATCAGGGGTGACAATCTTGTTGGAAGTTGATAACTGGATTATTTTTTTCCACTGGAAGCTGCAGCACTTACTAGGCAATTCAACCTTCAAGCTAGTTTTCTTTAATCCATGCACAGTTCACTAATTTTTTTTCACTCAGATGATTAGGCCTTCTGTATCTAACCAGATTCATACCTGGCTTCTATGAGACCAGAAGTAACATTTTTGCCTTGTTCCTGGATTTGTTTTGCATTTCGTTGAATAGAATAGAGATGAGTGAAGGACCTGAGAGACAAAACCTCAGATATCTGGTGTGTGTGATGATTAACACTGAGATTATGCAATATGAATTAAGTAGCTTTCTGTGAGAGTTTGCCAGGACAAAGGGGTGTTTGTGAGAGGCCAGACTGCAAGTAAATTATCATGGATTTAACCATAAATGAAGCAAAATAATTTTGTTGGGGTAGTGGAATTCAGCATCTGGTCATCTCTGTGTACAGATCTAGAAAGGTAGAGTGAAGTAGTCTGTAAAGACAGCTTTTATTTTGGATTACCTTGCTTGACTTACACATAAGTCATCAACTTCTAGCTTTTGTCCAGAGCCAGGGGGCAGAATTTTTTTAATTAGTGGTATTTAGTCATTAGGGTAATTTTCTCCTGCACTTGTCATCTCATTGTCACCTGGAGAGATCAGTGTCCTGTGTCAAAGTGCACAGGAACCCAGCTGTGTTGCCAGGAGCTTCTTTTCATAGCAGGATGAGTTATTTTACTGTCTGTGGAAGATACAGCACTTTCTAAATAGTAGTTTGTAGAAGGATTGAAGAACAGTTTGTACTTAGAGGGATGAAAATTCCTGTCTTGCACATGCATGGTTAAATACTTAGGTATCTGAAGGTGCTTACTCTAGTTTATATGTCCCTAATTTATACAACTGAGTAGTAATTATTAAAAATAATAGAAGAGCTTCCCAGGCTACCCTCCCTAACTATTCTGAGTTTCACATTGAAAATATTTGACATCTTGGGCCATTGTAGCTGTCCTAGATTTTCCTGCATATTTCTGATTTTGTCATTGCTTTCTTCTTTTCAGCTGCATTGTCAAAATTGATAGTATCTCACCTTCCAGCAGGTAATTGGAGAGAGAATTTTCATTCTTTCTAAACATTTCTGTTTAAGAGAAGATGTACTTGCTGCCCGTAATGAAGACACAAACTAACAAAGTGTCAGTTTATGCGGTGCTTTATTCAGGGCCCGGGAACCTG